>CM056379.1:106225719-106432408 GCA_029718625.1 Synaphobranchus kaupii | reverse complement strand
TCTGAAATAGCTAATCAATCAACAAACGCTCCCATTACCGAAATAACTCAATGATGAAATGATCTGAGCCATTACAAAACCACTAGATTGCTCTCAGTGTTCCAAGGCGATCAAGGTGTTCCAGATATGGCCCTGATTTTATCGAATAATAAACTTGCATTGGTTGATTTCATGAACAAAGTCCATTATAAGTCTTTGTAATTGATGTCTGAACCCCCCCCCCCCCCCCAGATACACACACCCGACCCCATTCCAACCACCACTCAAATTTTATAGCAATTCCTTTTTGACTATGAATTAAATACCCTTACAAAAATGGAATATACTGCAATAATGTGTAAATATTTTTAAGAATAAAGATAAACACATTTCAAATCACTTGTAAAAGCCACCATTTGTATACTTGTCCATATCTCCCCTTATGGAAATGTAATACACTGCAGTATATTTTAAATATATTGTGAAGATAATTTTGATATATTTACAATATACTGCAGCATATTCTTTTTCTAAAGGGGTCGAGAAGAGTTGCAATATCAAGGTGAAATATTTTATTTCAATATATTTTCATTACATTCCATTTCCATAAGGGTGATAATCAATACTATTTAGAAACTGAACCTTTCATTTCTTTATTATTTTCTCCCTAGATTTGAATGCCACGTCCAATTTGTAGGAATATCCGGTCGGTCACTGCGAGCGTCCTCCATTGATTCAGGATTTCATTCTTCATCTTCACTCAAACAGCTGAGCACCCACAGTAACGGGTACAGTCAGGGCACCTGGCACGAGCGGGCGGGCAGAACGCAGGCGTCCAATCGACCGGAGGAGTCATTCCTGCATAATGAGCCGGGAACAACCCTGCTGACTGCCTCACCTTTACTGAATTAAACACATACAGCTAGAACAGTCCAAATAAGGTGTTCATATATGGAAAACCACAGTAATAATAGAAAGATGGTGATTTGTGATGAAGGTTTTTAAAGTTCTACCACAATGTGCAGGAATTGCCTTAGTCGTCCCTTTTTCTTTTTTTTTGCTACAGCACAAACACTTATACACCTACCTGGAAGAGTGCCCGGTCCATTTCAGAGTACCAGCATTCCGTATTCCAAAAATCATATTTCAGTGTATTATAAATGTTTTCAATTGTCTAACACATATTTATTGTATGAATGTGTTGTTTAAATATGCAGCATAACTGCGTAAAATAATCTGGAACCAGCTTTGCATATTGTGCTTGTTTTAGCACCATGGACAGCTACCGACCAACCTATATGCCTGCTGGATGCCATTAGAAACATCAATTTTAAAGGTCAAAGGATTGGCTTTCTTTTGGTATGGTTTCTGGATTGCTTCGACCATAAACATTAATATTCAGTGAAAATATAACTTATATAAATCTGAAAAGATAAATACTCTTTTGTAAATATTCAGTTTGAAAGGAGAAATGGGAGTTTAAATATGCATACTGCCACAGGTGTTCTTTAACTTTAATCTTGTTTCCTTTATTTATTTATTTATGTATTTTAACAAAACTTACTTTTGAAAATTAGGGCTCTGGTTTTGGGTTATTATAAAAGTATATGTAATTTGTTGGCCCACTTTTATATGAATTTATTCAAGGATGACAAAGCATACTTTGTTCTTGAAAATCAGTTGCGAAAATGAGAACCTGTATTCATATTTTATGATGCCAATATAATTCTGTATTTTCAAATGAAAAATTCATTACATTGCTGCATCTCAATATGAACAAATGTTATTACAAGTTATAACAGTATGGCAAACCATTTTTCTTATCAATGGTGTGGGTACCTCAAAGAGTTATCGCCAAACCTATATTTTAGAATTTTGTATCATTATAGTATATTTGATTATATTTGATCAAACAAACCAAATTAAAAGGTTAGTTTCCCAACTACTACACAACACAGCTGTTCATTTACATACGTGTTACTAATTTAAAAGCATGCAAATTAGATGTTTGAATTCAAATGTATTGCATTTGAACTATTGTTGTGTTCTGAATATGTTGGCAGGATTGTTATGCTCACAATATGACTGCAGCGTTACTCTGTGGGACCAAATTCTATTTCAGAATTAAAGTATTAATTGACAGGCCATTGGACATGTGTGTCTGCTTGTTCGAAATGTTATTGTTTTTAAATTTTCGTGTATGGAGTTGACAGAATTGCTGTGTGTCATCTAAGTGTAAAATGTTATCCAGCATTACCCATATAACTATGTGTAACTAGGCAGGCTATCACCTGGATTGTTCAGTTGCTGTGGGAATTTCATCAGAAACATACATAGATTTCTTTCAATAGCGCACATCAATAAGATTTACACACTATGAAAGACCAATGATTTTTTTTTTCCAACAAGCCACAAACATTGCATGACCATCACTGCTGTAACATATAGTAATAAATCCTGCAGCTCTAGTCCGTGAATAATTAAAAATATTTTCTAAATATTACCTTGGCTCTATGTACTGTATCTGATCACTGTATTTAACTCATGTAGGTGACAGATTTGGAGATGTTCACTTGAAATAGGCTGTATATCGGAAGCAAGGCTTCAGATTGACCTGTTCAATACTTTTAATAGCCCCTGTGAATGAGAGATAACGTAATGCAATGAGCATGATATTAAAGCAAACCATCTACTGCACCAGGCAAACCAGCATGTTTGTCAATCTAACGGACAAACATGCAACTACAATACATTCACATTACAGGTATTTAGCAGACGCTCTTATCCAGAGCAACTTACACAACTTTTTTTTTTTTTTTTTACATATCCATTTAGACAGCTGGATATACAGTATACTGAGGCGATTCAGGTTGGGTACCTTGCTCAGGGGTACAGCGGCAGTGCCCTACCTGGGAATTGAACCTGCAACCTTTGGTTCCAAGGAACCTTATGGAAATGAAATATACTGCAGTATATTTTAAATATATTGTGAAGATTATTTTGATATATTTACAATATACTGCAGCATATTATTTTTCCATAGGGGTACTGATGAGCAAACCAATGCCCATCTAAACGAACCAACGCATTCTTCCTGTTAATAATGAATAATAAAAAAATAATAATAATGGCTTGTTTTTTTCTTACAATCAAAGCCCTTTACAGTGATTAGGACGAAACCACAACTAATCTGTAGTCCCGTCTGGGTGATGCACGGCAGCCATTTTGTGACAGAACGCTCAACACAGATTAGCTGAGGTGGAGAGGGAAGGAATCTTTTTTTTTTTTTTTTGTCAATTTAGGATGATTAGGATGACAGACTGGGACTTTAGCCAGGACACCGGGCGGGGACCAAATTATGTTTAAAGACTACAGTGAGTCAGTACTTCAGTTCAATGTCTAAACCGAAAGATGGCACCTCCTACAGCAGGGGTGTCAAACTCCAGTCCTGGAGGGCCGCAGTGTCACAGGTATTTGTGGTTTCCTTTCAATCAGCACCCAGTTAAAGCATTGAGAACAAGGTGTGTGGACTTCTTAGCCAATTAGTGACTTAAATTAATCACTTGTGCTTAAACGCACCAAAAACCAGCAGACACTGCGGCCCTCCAGGACCGGATCTTGACACCCCTGTCCTACAGCAACAGCGTCCCCATCACTGCACGGGGGAATTGGGAATTATTTAACCAAGGGGAAGGTCACCCCCTACTGACCCGCTAACACCAATTCCCGCCGCAACACACATCTCCCAAGAGGTCTCCCATCCAAGTACTGACCAAGCCAACACCTGCTTAGCATCGACCATTATTAGCAGGGTATATGGTGGTATGGCTGCTGGCTCGTAATTCAATGGTAATTTGGCCTTTACTGGAGAACTGTTCTTCAATAATTTCATGGACAAATTACTCCCTCACCTCCACACTTCGCTTTACCCATCATTCTTTCCATTTCAAACATTCATTACATTGTCAAACACATCAGCCTCAATTCTAATGCTAGTACCATGGAACCATCTAGAACCATGTCCTACTGTGTTCAGCAAAAAAGCTCTCTTGACAGGACAATCATAAAATTAACATGAATAATGTTTAATATTTATTTGTTTAAAACTGATTTATAAAATATAAGCTCAATTAAAATACATCATAGTGATTTATTTTTTAAATACTGACTGCCATGTTCTGTTTTGTAATGTATAACCTCAACGTACAACCATAAAATTGACCTTGGTTATATATATTAAAAGGGTATATAAAGGATATACCCTTTTAATATAATGATTCCTATACTATGAAACAATGTAAAAAATAACCAAAGTAAGCAGATCAACTCTGTGAAATTATGCTATGTTTTCATTACAAAGGGCTCAGAAGCGATATACTGTAAGTAGCTGGCTAGCTATATGATCGTTTTCGCAGTAATAGTACACTAGGTGCGTGCTCTTAAGGAACTCTGCGCAATCACTTTTAAAAGCATCTGAACTGTGCCTTGAGCCACAAGATAAAGACGCATACTTATTTTAAAATGTATAAACAGTGAAATAATAACACGTCCGTTTGATGTGAAGTACGTAAATTCTAAACAGTGCCCTGTATTGATATGCACTTCAAGTTAACTTCTAACTTGCAGCCCACTAAACGGTCTCAACGCTGATTAGTTAAAATGCAAATCCCATTTTAATTACCCGATAAACATGGTCTCCAAATGACTTAAAAGCATTCTGTAGTGGGCAGTATAAGAACTTTGCGGCTTTCAGATAATAATAATAAAAAAAGAATTACATCTCAACTGAATAAAAATAGGCTTAATATCATGTTTCATTTGATTCTTTACACGTAAGATAACCTTTTAAATAGATTATTTGTGCCAGGTCTTTAAATGTACCATTTCATAAACATTGCAATCATTTCAAATATTGTATTTTATATTTGTCACAAAGCTGTTCATACCCTTAAATGTATCTTAAAATATTTACTTTTTACCAAAAACATAAAGGTAGTCAGTATTTTGGCCAGTGAAAACACTAGGGCATACGTTTGTGCATGGCATGTGTACAACATTATAGGTAGAATAAAGAGATAAATAATTTTTTTAAAACAGTGTGTCATGTGATAGTCTCCACTGGCTCCTAATAGAGATAAGGCAGCTCCCAAGTGGTATGTCCAACCATTGAAGCGTACAGAAATGTTCAAGTCCAGTCAGATTTGGCAGCCTACGCTTGTTGACCATTTCTTGAGTTTACACCATAAATAATATCATGACAATGAGGGCTAGAGATTCTTATGTCCAAACAAAAACATTGCACGTCTCCATATACAGCAGAATGTAACAAACAGAAATGGCTGTTTATGGTCTACATTGTGCTGCTTGAGGTCCTCTACAAAGGAAACCATGTTTTTTTTTTCAGATGTAGTGTCTGGGATATATCAATCCTCAACTACTAACAAGGACACTAGGGCGAAAAGACACAAAGCCATCACAGGAAATCCGGAAGGGGTCATTACATTGTACATACATTAGGCACGATATCAATTATTTAAGTCTGATTGCACTGAGCAGATAGCAAAATTCACAGACGTGGTCTATTTTGCACAAACTCTGCATAAATAATATAAGATCTATATTCAGTCTTTGTGAAGTTGCATACCTGCGTCATAAACGGGATGAAGGGGGGGGGGGGGGGGGGGGTTAACCATTTCACAGCAAAAGCATCTATTCATAGTATCCTATGGTAGTTATACCATTCACAGTTTCACACTGCTGTCAGAACAGCATCATGCATATAGCAGAGCCAAATATAGATCTGGCCTCTGGGATTTGAGACCTAGACAATTTAAATGGGACTATCCAATATTTCACATATTACTTATACAAGTACAGCACATCTGACCTTCTCCTTCTACTGCTACCCAGTGTGTGAACACTTTTTCCTATGAGGAAAAAACTAAATTTTAGACAATCAAAGATTCACGTTGACATAAAATACATTTATTTACAGGTACCAGTTGCTTATTAAAGGATGCTAAATTATTTGATCACTTGTGTTTTGTGCCAAAGCGGGGGCAACAAAAAAAAATTGTGTTAAACTACTACAGCTTTAATTATGAGCTAGAATATGGGGACATTAGTATGTTAGTTAAAACTGGGGGAAAACACAGTGCATATATGTACTTCAGAACATAAAGAACTGCGTTAATGCCATTTATGGTCATATGAATCAAGTAGGCTACAGTATGTTATTTGCATAGTGTACTTGTATTCAGCATGTTTAATATGAAACTTTAATATGGGTTTGCCTAAAACGAGCAATCAACCAGTAGGGTTCTTATTCCAAAATTCCTGTTCTGGGGGAGATTGTTTTCCTTTGTTTGTTTTTGGAGGGAGGGTGGTTTTCTTGTTCTGCATTCTATCAAACACGTTCTGTATTCCATCAACTCGGTGTTCTATTAACAGCGGTGTTATTGAATGCAGCTTTCTTTATCCAACGTGAATGTAGTCTATTCTGAAAGTGGGAAACATTGTCAGAAATATCCATTATCTCCATCACGAGACAAAGCCCCGTCAGACGTGCAACAATATGCCCGCTTTAAAGTGTGAAATTGGTTTCAACCTTCACGCCTAAGTTAAAAATGCAATACCCCGGCGCTGATGAAAAATCTGTTGTGGAGCGCGGTATCAACGTTTAAAATCTCCGTCTGATTTCTACTTCCACACGTTCTCTTGTGACGTGTAGGCCTGCATTCAAACGTGTGGTTTGAAAGCGTTGTCTAATGAGGGGAGAGGCTTATTATAGATATTATCCACCAAAGACTTGGCTCTTGTTTGGACACGTTAGTGAGAGAAATGTGTATATTCCGCAACGATGGGGAAACCATCAAACGGAGTATTTTGACATAAACTGTTGCGCTGTTCCTAATCAGCAAAATTCACTTGAGTGGACTAATTATTTTCAGTTATAATAATCAAATTTGTGAAATACATTTAAACTGATGACAACTTTCAAGGAGCACACAGCGACTAATTTGCAGCTACTGCTTATAATTTTTGTCCTTGTGCGCTCAATAGGACCTATTGTAGCCTACCGAATATTCACGTAAATATTAGTTTTAAGTATGCTCGCATGATAGATAGCCCACAAATACACGAACACATCGACACATTTCCATAATAAGAACGGGCATGCGCTTTGATTTATTTGGTCATACATGTGGTCGTGCAGTATGCTTCACATTTTACTTTCGGTACTTGTGCTATCGTGCGCTCATAAATCAATGTTTATGCATTAATGGATACATTTGACTTACGCTGCTATTTTGCCCAGACCAGTGCACCATCGCTTGGTTGTGAGCAGAATCCCCGGCCAATGCGAAGGTGGAACTGATAAGTTTCAAGTCGTCCTGCTTTGAACTGGCCATTCTTCTATCTTCGCTGTTCCATCTTAATTCTGACCGAGTGAACCTGTGCCCAGGGAGCGATGCGCGGCGCTCTTGCTGGTGACTCAGTGGCAGCGGACCTTTGTTTTCGGATGAACTAGACGATTTCACTCGTTCATTTTTTTTTCCAAGTCCCCGACTGCTCCTTCGAATCCGGTGGTTGTAACCAGCAGACTTTTCATTGCGGTTGGCAGGAGTAGAAAATGTGATAGTATTCCAGCCACTGACATGTTTCTTATCGTTAATTCTCCGGTTGAAAACTTTGTCACCGCTTGTGGTGCCGTCGCTTTCTCCATGCGCCGGCCCCTTGTCGAACGATTTCTTGAAACGCAGCTGGTCAGTATTCCGTTTCTGTGCTAAATGTATATTTCCCCCTTTGCCCAAAACACAGTCGGGAGGCTCTTCTGCACAATCAAGCCTGCGAGTTTCCTCACTTGCGGGACCATAACCCACTGCACCGTCTCCACGGCCAATAACTTCCCCTTCAGACCCTGTTGCAAATGTTTGTCTGTCCATCTTTAGAAGCCCCGATAATTCCCGTGGACGCGATTTGGCCATGGGCTGACATGATCTGCAAGTTATATCTGTTTTGGCGATTGTAAAGAAAGAAGTAAAGACCAAAAACCAGAGCCAAAGTGGAATACGCACGATTGCAAATAATTTGACCCCCCTCTCCATCGCGGATACCATGAAGCGATACTCTAGCTGTGTCCTTTCTCTTTTTCTTTCTCTTTTCGTTATTGATGTGTGGCCGCAGAACTCCTCGCAAGTTGCCTGGTTTACAGTTGCTGTGTTGTAAAAAGTGATTTTGGGTGATGCGGTTCAAGTTGAAGGATTTGATCAAATGAAGCCCCGCGTACGGGGGAGGAGCTCAGCTGAATGTAGAGGAAAGATAGGGGAAATTTCTTGCTCCTTGCTTTTTTTTACGCCGCATTAATCTTTTCAATATAATGAGCTCGCATCCATTTATACTTGCCGCACATCTATTTTACATATTGCTATGTTCTAGATTGCGCGATTTCACATTTTATTTTCTACGCCGTATAAGTAATGAGGAACCGATTCCATTCTGCATCAAGTATTTATATGAAACTTTCAGTTAGCAACATACATATTAAATATTTTCGTTTTGTCATGTTTAAGTGCTCCGGTTGGAAAACTGAATTATTAATACACAGCTACGGTTAACATAAAGACTCAATTTGCAGAAAGCGAACAAGGGGTTTTGGCAATAAGTCTCACCGTTTTTTTATTGTTTTTTTTTTAAATCGGGGGAACATCAATATCCGCAAATATGTAAGCTGTAGTCTACGTAGGTCCTGATAATTAACACGTACGCTCGTCTGTATTTGTTAATTACCAATCTCTTTACATCGTTAACAAAGATGCTTGATGAAAGTGCAGTCTGACTCTGTCATTTGGCAACTATTTACTTGGCACAGACCGATTCGCCGCTGGAAATGTATTGACAGGAGTCTGTCTGTAAGGAATAGCAGTATGGAATGACAGGTTGTAATCAGAATTCAGAATGGTAGCTACGTATGTGTAGCCTATTCTGTCTCCGAACATTCGTCGTGCTGAAAGCATCCAGAAATCTGTATTGTGAAATGTTGTCTAACTCCATACAATATTTTATTTTCAACTTATGTTTTTTCTTTATTTTACTATGGATATATAATGTATTTAGTGATGTATTGTATAAGCGTGCATGTATTATAATTTTTACTTAGCAAAAGCAAGGATATAACAATAAATAGAAAGGGAATCTATGGTTAAATGCAAAAAAAGATGTCCCTTGATATATACAAAAAAAAATTTGACATGAGTATAGTACTATATTTTTGTAAATGGCGTAATTCCGTTATTCTTAATGTTGTGCACGTGATCACTATTCTCTAATTGCACGGACACAGGTCTTGGTGAACGGTGACACACAGTGAACATGGAAACTCTTTAGCAGCATACATTATATACTGGATGGAGTCTGAAGGGGTCCGTCATCAGAGATGACACTCTGGTGTCCACACTGGAGATGAAATGGTAAACCATTGCACACAATCCAGTCTGCTTTAAGTACCACCAGGGGGATAGCCACTAAAGCCATTTTAATGCTTGAAGTAGGCTACTGCCAGTGTGTATTGTTTGCTTGTTTTTGTTCCCAGTCTCTCATAAGTACTTCAATGGCATACTTCTCAATCTGCTTTTCTCAACCTATAATTATTTAAAAGGGAACAGCATATTATTATTAATGTTCTTACTATTATTATCGTTGTTGTCATTTGGAAACTAAACCCTGGGCTTGTTAGGTAATATGCTAAGTTCATAGTTTCTGACCAATGAAGGCAGATTGATCAAACTTATGAAAGCAGGTTTACTGTTTTTTAAACTTTTACTAGGTTGAGTTTTGTATGATATTAAATGTCATTGTGAAAGGCAGGAGACGCCATGAAATTTATATAGTAAATCCACGAGATGCAAGGATTCTGTGATTACAGTGTTGAACTCTCTCAAGCTCAGAAATGTTTTATTATGCCATGCTTAAATGGCTTTTGCCACTGTTTTCCACCTTCAAATAATACACAAGGTATTTATAATTTATTTGAAGATTTATTAGCTTTTCATTTGTAATACCTGGTAGGTTATGTTCTTTCTTCCATGCAAGGCTCCCCTTGTGGTGAGTTTTTATGTCAAAATATGGTACTGACTCGGACTATGCATTACAGGTGTCCATGCTGAATGTCACTGAATGACTGATCACTTTGAATATGCAATTTCAACTATGTTATAGTTTACCTGTTAGTAGTATCTGCTGTTTGTCCCATGTTGCCATGACCATCATAGGATCAACCTTGAGTTTTTGCACAAATTTACTTTGATTTTCTATTTACTTATTTAACTTTTTCTCCAAAGTCTTGTGCTTCTTGGCCAGACTCATTCATGTACTCAAGTATTCATTCATGTAGTCAAATCAGGACATCGACATTATAAATAAATGACATCTCTTTATCTTGTTTTTGCCTGTGGACATTGCTAGCTAGCACTATAAGGCAGCACTATAAGGCAAGTTTTTCTATCTAAATGTAGCTTTAGCATTTACAAAAAACATCAAAAATGTGTCTTTCATTTACGCAACAGTAAATATCACTGTTATTTAGATTAGCTATACTGTATTCAGTCCTGGCAACAAAAATAAAAACTGAAAAGTAATGTTGCAAGAGTAAACTGTTTCCCAAGTGTGCTGCTTTCATTTTAATTAAAGTACATTTATGATATCTCAATATGACTTCACTGTATTTATTTTTATGGGCATGAGGGAGGAGCATCCACAGTATATTATTTAAATTGTTAGCTATGCTCCATTAATATGACCAAGTGTTTCAATTTGAATTAAGTTTACATTGAGTTACTCACCGTGTATGCAAATGTTTTAAAAGTCCCATTTTTAATTTATATTTTATATCTTATTTTAACAAGCTTTTAATCTACTATATGTCCAATATCCCAAGCCAACTGGGAATACTCAGTCTTGGAGATTCCTGAGACTTGCTGCATTATCACTCAAGAGGATCAACTCTCTGACTGTTGATGGCTTTCTCTGTGGGAGGTTGGTGGAAAATGTAATGTTCACATACAGCCTTCATACTACAGAATCTCCGTTTTGTTGTTTTATTAATCACCCAGTCATTTTGAATATAAGCATTGCAATAACATGTGCGTGAGGAAGGTCTGATAGAACTCATCACAGTATATAATAAAATTTTGATTAAGAGTAACCCTCTCCACCCAGTGCCTTGGGAGAAAAAGCATTGTGACTACAAAGATGGAGAACAATATGCTAATTGTTTTGTCTTCTGTTGGCCAAGTTAGGCAGCTGAGGCACAAACACCGTTAGTCACAGCAGGCATTTCACTTTGTTATATTACTTTTTTTAACAACTTCTAGCCTCGAAATGGAAAGAAGGGGCATGAATTAAACACTAAAAATTTATGAAACACCCTTTATGACTTATTTAAAGAGTTCTGGATTGTCTTTTCACTGTCGGTACCAGCCAAGGGAAAACATTTCATTCTACCGCCTTTGTTGAATTTGGCCTCAAAAATGATTGTTTGTTCAAGTATTAAATTGAGAGGAATGGTGAAACATCAATATTTAAGCATTTGTTCCCTGCTATCAATCTTGTATTGTATAAACGCAATTGGTATAGTATAAAGAACAGCCCAATGAAAGCTGCACTTCACTGCCATTTTCTACAGGTTAAACTGTTTTGCAAGTCTGTAATATCCCTCAGCTAATGGCAAACTATGAAATTCTCTTAGCTGAATTTCTTGATCTCGAGCAGCAGTTGAGTAATATTCTTATTTGCATACATTCGTATGCATATTTCTGTATTTTCTCCCCTTCTCTCTTCACGGGTGCATTGAAAGGATAGCAAAGCAATGGCTCCAAAATATTCCTCGTCTCGGAGCAGAGGTTGGGAGTTATAACTCAACAAGGTTCATGTTTGTAATATAGAAGATTTTTTTTAAATCAAGTTATATGGCTAGTCAACATGCCAGGAATGCGTTATAATGAACTCAACACATGGGAGCCTGCTACATGATCGTGTGCTTCTCCGTGATCTCTGTAATGTACATTAAATTTATCAGGTTGGTTACCCCCAGAACACTCCCCAGACAATGAACATGAGCAATTGTGAAGAATGCTTATTCCTCTCAGGAGATGTACACTTTGAAAAGTTAGCTTTTTTTTTTCTTGGAAATGAAGCCAATATTTAAATGACTGCTAAGAAAGTAAATATTTAAAACTGACTTATCTTTATCAGCGTTAGCAAATGGTCTTAACTCTTATGGATTTTCAAAACAAGGTACAGCATAGTAAGCCTTCAAAGAAACATACATGAGTTTATGTTTGTACGTTTAAAAAAGCACAGCATTTTTGTACTTATTTTTAGTTTGCTGCAGTAGAAGATAACATTAATTGGGCAAAGTGGACTGAAATTTGTTGAATGTGCCCTCCTGGTTTTTTAACTGTGTTTTCAGTCAATTTTATTCTTTAACAATAAACCCTGAAGCATTTACATTTCAGAGCTTTATGTGACATAACCAGTACACAGCAAATAAGTGCAAAATCTACTTGGAGAGAGTACACTATTATACACTAATAGAGTAACTTTTACCCAGTGTGGACTCAATGAAGCTCTAGTTGAACTAGTACAGAAGGTTTTACTGTGTAACCAATAGAAAAAAAAGGAGACATTCAAGCCACCGGAGACCCTGAACATTCCTCCAATCGAAAGTTCAGATGTCATGTGGTTTAAAACAGGTCATCGCAACTGTACTTACAAGTGAAGGGGGAATCACCTGACGGTTGTAACTTTGCCGCCTTTTTTGGATCACCAAATCACCTGAGATTTAAGGTCAAGTTGAATCCTTTAGGCAATACACAGAAAGACTTTCGGTGTAAACTGAACTCTGACTGAGTACTTTAAACTTGTAGTTTGCCTGTTGGACACAGAGAGTTGATTTAAGACGGTTGGCGTTTATATAAAAGTAGGGATGCACTGATACCATTCTTTTCAGACTGGGTACGAGTACCGAGTACTCATGTGGGTACGTGCTGATAGAGTACCGATACTAGTACTCTTAATAATATTGCATAAAAGTGAAACAGCTGGTTTTGAAGACCCTGGAGTGTTTATTATTAGATTCTTGTGTTCACTCCTTTATCAAAAAGAACACAAAACTGTCACTGAATTCCAATAAAACATAACATGGAACTGCCACTAAGTTCCAATAAAACACAACATTGAATTGTAACCAAGTTTCAGTAGAATAGATTATGAAACTGTCAATTTTCAATAAAATATTGCCTAGGCCGATAGCCATCTTCCATCAAAAACCTATTAGCTATGAAAGCTGCACACACACAAACATGCACGCACGCACGCACGCACACCAGTGTTTC
The DNA here is from genome assembly GCA_029718625.1 of Synaphobranchus kaupii. Lineage (NCBI taxonomy): Eukaryota > Metazoa > Chordata > Actinopteri > Anguilliformes > Synaphobranchidae > Synaphobranchus > Synaphobranchus kaupii. Next base: position 106,419,035 of record CM056379.1, on the reverse strand, counting down.
CCATAGGATTTTTTTCCAGCAGTGGCGGGGGTTAATAGCTTTGCCTAATGTGAGACCCAAGCACTGTTTAACACTGATACGAATCAAGTACAATTGCTCAACATTTTGGTGTTAAGTCCTGTCTGGACAGGATTTTTACAGGGGCAAGAAAAGTAACAGTCTAAAATTGAGCAAGACAGTCATTTCAGACCCAGTTTCATGGATAGCGTGTGCAAAATATTTTGTCTCACCACACAAATACCCAACATAATTATGGGCTATGCAACGCTAACTAGACTAGCTAGATTGACTTCGGTAGCATTTAGCCAGTTATTTTAGGTGAAGTAAATAATGTTTGTCAATGTTAAAGGGGATTCCACCCAAAAATTATGTTCGGTTTGAAGAAAAGTATCTCTTCTCCTGATTAAAATGAGCTCTCAGCCAACTTTCTACTTGTAGTGAGAGCAGAGATATATCCCCAAACTACTGTGTATGTACCAGGTACCTGCTTTACTGCGAACTACAATGGCCAAGAGTGCTTACGGTTTATGGGCGGAGTCAGACAATGCCAATCACACTGAATAACATTTCAGAAGCAGAGGCCAAGGCCAGGGCTGGGCATTTTACTGCTAGTTTAGTGCCTGTCTGCAGTCTGCTAAGTTAGAGAGACAAGAGAGGACACATAATTCGCTGGAAAGTTAGCCACTAATGTAACAGTTATACTGAGAAAATACCACCATCAGACATTAGAAAAACGAGGGAAATACGGCCCTTAATTTATCTACGTTTGGTACGGTGAAAACATTATAGCCAGCCAGCCAGAAGTCTGTAACACTTAGCTAGGCTACGTACCCCGGTTCCATGTCGGAAAACCAACCCCTACCTCCCATTTTCAGTATGCAATGCTTTTGTAGCGACCAACATGCCGATACGGAATATTAAACATATACAATTAAAAGTTAAAACCTCATTGTTGTAGACTACTTGTCAGCTGTTTTAGCTATGTTTGCTAGCAAAGCCCAAACTTTCCCAGGGCAACTCGAACACACTGATGTCGGTAAAAAGATGGAAATTACGCATTAATCACCTCGATATCCGACCTCCTTCCAATTAACGAATGCAAGGTTAGCTACTATAGCCTACTCCATGGCAAACATTTTAAAACCAATTTGTTTCATGCCAAGAAACCTGTTGCTAACAACAGCTAATGCACTAGGCCAGAAATACATTGCTTAGGCTAATCGAATGCTCAGAGAGAAACCATTCAATTATGGTCAGCTAGCTAATGTTAGTCTGCTTAATGGTCATGGACCATAATGTAATGTTAGTTTACGTGGTTCCTTACCGGGTGATGTTCAATAAGGCAGAGGAAGATGTAGGGAATCAGGGAATACCAGAGGAGCTCCACTCTGTAACCGACAGCACTCGAGTCCTGTTTGGTTTAGTTTGCCAAAACATCTTTAGGAAATAACGCAGCCTATCAATGTAATTTTCTGACATTATAATAAAATAGCAATGATAGCTAGCTTGATATTCAGGGGTGGCTTTCCCAAAGCATGTTGTAGCAAAAAGTATGTTGTGAAACGTATCGTGAAGATATACTTGCCGTTCACGACACTTTCCCGAAAGTGCTCGTAACCCATTACTCTAAGCTCGTAACTCAAAGAGATCGTGAGATGTGTCGTGAATTCTGAAGACACATCGGAATCGGGAAAGCCACCCCAGAACAGTGAGATCCAGGCAGTAATTCGTCCCTCACTGGCCATTGCTATGTAATTTACATGCCCACTTGAAAACACTGTAGCCTTTCAAAAAGAGCAAATGGTAGCCTACAGGTATACGTCAAAATGGTGTATAGCTCTACCGAATTTTCAACTTTATATTCAAATAACTCAGTACAGATTTTTTTTTTTGGCCAGCCACAAAGAAAGACTTAATTAGTTGTGCCTTGATCTGTTCAATAAGGTTAATGTTGTTTTTGGGTGGAATTCCCCTTTAAGGCATTTAGCTAACTAAATTACACAAAAATAGCTTAGGCTAAGCTTCAGAAGTCACTTTGTGAATTGTGTTCATAAATTACTAGTTGATGGTAGAATAGCTAGTTGATGAATTTTGTCATGAACTAGCTCTTCTACCTTCTCCTAATTGTCTTTATCGTCAGCTTGAGAGATTGGCTGGCTATCTGTCACCTGACAAACCAAACACTACCGTCTCAGGAAATTATGCGTTTGTTTTAAGACATAAGCCGAACGGTGTGCGACATTTGTTCCGTCCATCAAGTACAACAATGATGTGTAAGTCTATTTCCGGAATGTCTATTGTCTTGTTTAAACAGGGATACACTAAAAGCTTGCATCATCGTGTAGACTGTGCAGTGACCTGAATAGTGATGAATGCTTGCAGTCCTTTATCTTAAAGTATGTCCAAACCGTTGACGTTTTTCCTCTCTTCATTTTTTTCTCTCTCCAACTCGATACAACATGACATTGTGGGTGACGGACATTTGTATGAGTCCAAGTAGAGTAGATGAGTACAGTATTGGATCCAATACTCAATACCAGTAGGCTATCAGCATTGGTGCAAGCCTTTATAAAAGTGTGAATTTTGCTGCATACTCTGAAGATCACAGTTTCTGGTCAGCTCCAAAGATACAAAAAGTTGCTGCGGTTGAGTCAGCGGAGGCTTGTTTTCCTCCAGAGGCTGTGACAGAATTGCAAGATATAAATGGATAATAATTGGACCTCACAAATCGTTAGCGAATTATAATTTCCCCTATGCTCCAACACTTATAGACAGAACTTTGATCTCTGAAATATTCAGTATTTTTTATCTTTCAAGTACTTATCTAATTAATGGTGTACTTTTTATTTATTTAATTATGATTAATGTATCTATTTCCATCTATCTACTGTATGTACTTTACATTTGAAGGGAATCCATGATTTCATATGCATTCTCTTCGAATGAATAGCTATTTTTTAGTACATTGGTCAAATGTTTGTTGTCATCCCAAGTAATCCACACATTATTTAGTTAAAACTTTCCATTTCTCAATAAAAGCAAATCCCCTATAGATAATTCACATCACGGGCCTTTAACACATCCTGATGTTTGACAAAAAGTACATTGCAGCATACAAAGGGTATCATAAGGCAGGGGCCTATATGTTAAACAGTCTTTTTCTTAAGCGGTCTCTTTTTCCCCCAAAAAACAGAGCGTTTGAGAACCGCAATGACGTTTTCTATATTAAATACTTCATTGGTATTCTCCGTTACACAAAGTTAAGTTGCCGGGTCAGGAGCAATCAGTTTTCTGTGACTCACACCAAACAGTATAAATGAAGAGTTCAGAAGCTTTCATTCCGCTCATTTCTGCTGCTGCGTTTTCCAGGCAGCCTTTAATTGGAGCATGCTGTATAAATAACAATATGCGTTTTATAATGCGTTTATGTCCTAATTGTCGGGGCGTTAATGCAGAATGGTGCATGTGAGCCACACTCACGTTAACGTCACCTTCCATATTTCTTAGCTGCTAAAATGCAAATTCAGGGTGCAGCTCCCATGGCCCTATTCCGATGATGGAAAGAAATATGCAATTTCAGTTTGTTTGAGAAAAATTGCTATTTAGGAACAGTCAAAGGGCAGAAATTACTTTCATCCCTGTATTTTTAGTGTTGGTGGAGCTAGCAGGGATTGGAGCAGCTGTTTTGGGGGGGTATGGATTTATGCAAAACCAAGGCAGTAGCATTTGGTCTTAACTATCAAACTGTCTTGTTTTACCAATTTGGTCTCAACTTTTTTTTCTCACAAAAACAAAATGCTTCAGATAATCAGAATACTTATATGCAGGCAATTTGGTGAAAGGGAGATTTTTGTTGATTCCTGCAGAAGATACACATGAACAAGAGATATGACATTGCATTTATTTTTAGGTGTTTACAAAGAAGGCTTATCAGTAAACCTATGATTTCACTTGGTAGCAAAGGGACAATATGGAATGAACATTAATCAAATGGGCCATTAGGGCTGGATTCAGAGAGGGCCAACTTAAGTCATGCGCTTAAGTGCTTCCCCTGTGCAGCTTCTACGCGGGGTGATCTACGCTGTTTTCCAACTTTAGCTCCATGGGTGCTTATTTCTAAATGTGTGCTTCTTCTGTAAGGGATCAACATATTCTAATGACCTGTTTCTTGCACCTGCCCCCTGGGTTGGCAGGTTTCTGCTAAAAAATATTTGTGGGGGGTATGCATTTTCAACGTGCCAGTGACAGTGCCTTTAATAACCACATTTGCCTTTGTAAAATCCTACCTTTGTGCATCGTAGTTGCTCTTGGGTGGTGGGGAAGGCAATGAACATATTGATATGCCGCATGATAGCCTTCATGAATTGATCATAACTCCTAGATAATGGAGACTGGGATATACCCATCACCTGCAATATTATTAAGTAAACAAATAAATAGTTGGATTTACTTTAAAAATTTTTTTTTTTAACAATTTACTTAATAATTCCACTGTACATGATTTTATTAAGTAGCCTATATGTGACATCTTCAATTTAACCAGTTGAAGTCACATATTGAATAGAATAACGTTCATTTTCCCTTGAGGGAACATAGACAGTGGGCCAGACCCACAACACACAAACAAACATCAAATAAATACATTCAATAGAATCATTGAATTCATCAAACAAATTAAGTGAATTAAAGTGAAGGTATGAGTCGAGTGGAATACAGTCAAACGTCATGATTAAAAATTGAGCATCAAAAGCAATAACAGTATATATATAACAATATATAGGCCTAATAATATACTTCCAGACATAATCAAATATAATCAAATTTAAATCATGTGTTTTAAATTGCATGGTATATGGTTTACGGTCAATCAAACTTTTACATTGTTTTCTTTTTATGACAACTTTTTCATAATTGCAAGTAGGCTAGGCCAAGGAAAATAAGACCATTATTAGGTTAAATTAACATGCACTAATTCTCGCATCTATTTATGCGAAAGATGCTGTATTTTTCATGATCATCTATTGGTGGCGCTAGACATAAACCACCTTTTTTCTGAACAAAGTTACGTGGAAAGAAATTATTAAGTGAAAACTGAATCCGCATATCTTGCAGACACGCCTCGTTTTCAGTTTTTACACTGCCTCCGCCCCAATCGTGATGCCAGAGTACCTCTTTGGAGGTACCTCTACATCATATGGATAGTTGTTGTCACAATTAGCCGGCACCTGATTGGTTAGACCCACTACGTTACTTTCGTTTCGGCTCCACGTTTTTAGACCGGAACAAAGTAGCGTCCTGTTCAACTCTCTTATGCAAACTAAATAGTCCACTAAAATATGTTTCTGAAAATATTTGAGGTGAGAAATAGGCCATGCAGTTGCTGAATCTTGATTCATATTTGATGTGCAATGTCGAGTTTGATCCAACTTTCCTCTTCCCTGCTCTGGGCACCTGCCCGGAGCTCTAGCCCAAGATTCCCGAGTTTCCCGCGTCCTTCCCCCGCCCCCCTCCTGGCCCGGCGCTCCAGCCCAAGACCAGCTAGGCACCCCCACCTGCCACTGCTGATCTCTACATGATGGAGTCATCAGAATAGAATACCTCCCTATGACATAATCAACCCATAGGCCAGTGGAGGATGGGCATCCCCCCAATAGCCGGGTTCCTCTCGAGATTTCTTCCCATCGGGGAGTTTTTTCTCGCCACAGTATGAGGGTTTTCTCTCCTACTAGAGTTTTTACCTTTGCTATCTGGGGGCTTAGAGCTGGCATTTCCCATTTCCCCTTTCCTCCCCTTTCTGTTCTGTAAAGCGTCTTTGTGACAGTCATCTGTGAAAAGCGCTATATAAATAAAATTGAATTGAAAAATAAAATTGAAGTTATACGAAATCATTTGTACAATGTACGTTTATTTATGCAAATAAAGATGGACACGGCTCCTCCGCCCCTCTCCCGTGCTCACCCCACAAACTGCATGCGATTTCACAGCTTTCTGTGGGGCCTTACTGTGAGTCTGGCCCTTAGTTAATTTCACATACTTCAGAGATCAATCATTCAACCCTGTGATTTAAAGAGTAAATGCACCCACTGTCTCAGCCTGTCTCCGCCTACTACACAATTTTGAAAAATACTTTGTGGGGTGAGCGAGGGAGAGGGGTGGGGGCGGAGGAGCTGTGTCCAATATTCATTTGCATAAGTGAATTTACAATGTAGGCTACAAATGATTTTGTATAACTCAAATCAAATTGTTAAACTAGACGTTGCAGATCAAATATGAATCAAGATTCAGCAACTGCATGGTTTATTTCTCACCTCAAATATTTTCAGAAACATATTTTAGTGGACTATTTAGGTGGAATAATAGAGTTTATGAACAGGACGCCATGTTGTTCCAGTTTTAAAATGTGGAGCCGAAACGAAAGGAACGTAGTGGGTCTAACCAATTGGGTTCCGGCTGTTTCCGTTATGGGCGACAACAATTATCCATATGACGTAGAGGTACCTCCAAAGAGGTACTCTGACATCACGATTGGGGCGGGGGCAGTGTGGGGAGCAGAAAGGGAATTTCAACCGTTAGAGGGCAGCAGAAAGACACTTTTCTACCAGTTTCTTATGATATACAATATTATTTCAGAATTGTTGAAATAACGGAATGCATGAATAAGTTTCTTTATAAGGTAGGCGTACAAACACGTTTACAGCGAAAAAACAAAAGTGATCTAGGGTGTACTTACCCTTTAAGGATGCAAAATAATACTGGTGTGGTATTTGGAACAGGAATAATAGCTTAAAACAAACTTATTTGTCCGATGCAAAGATCATGGTCGATATGAGAGGCCAAAATGATGACAAAACGTACATCATGATGTACTTCAGATGCTGTAAATTACACAGAAATGTCATGTGCAAAAAGTCGCCTAATCAATGTCACTTGAACCGCTTTTTATTTTGTGCGGAAAGTGTGCTAATTGGCCAGTAAATAGTAACAGCTTTGCCAACTCTTTAAATGTGCATGATGAGCTCAGCTGCGCTGAATGGTTTGCACTGTTTCAATGGCAAAACTGAATTAGACACACCTTTTTTTAACCTGTGATACAGTGTGCATTTGCCAACTGAATTGGAGACCTTAAAACAGGGCCCCGCAGTGTTTCCGGGTCCCAAGACATCTTTGTTTCATCGAGTGCCCCTTGAATGTGCAGCGCTACAAGTTACTATTGTTGAGAGAGCCGCCTGCCGACATGACAATTGCCAAGTCTCACAAACTTTTCTGGACGGAACGCAAAACGAAAACAGCCCTTGAATTTTAAGGACGGCTCATCAATCACCCCCGACCTTAATCGCACGATAGCTTAACAATTATACAAAGCCTATTCCACCTTTCCAGTCACATTCACATGGCTTTCCGTTTAGCAGCGCTGACCGCTGTCTTTAAGTGGTCAGCCAGCCAAAACATAGCTGATCTGTCTCTGGGGCGATAATGAACCATCACTCTGAGTCTCATAAGACGTCTACTCTCAGAAAGATACGAATCAGAAACACCAGACTGACCCCTTCTTCTGTAAGGGATCAAATGCATAGCACTAGCAGTGCGATTGATATGTATCCTCCCAGTTAAATTGCCATTGCATAGTAAAACTGTTAGACTTTCATTCAAAGAAATAGGCAAAGGGTTGAATATGGTTATAAGGCACTTCAATACTATGTTGATGATCATGAAATAGTACAGTATTTGCAGTGAAATCTGGGTGCACACTACTGACCACAATATCACATCCCTTCATATGACCTACAAGGTTACAAACCGAGAAATTAGGTGCAGTGCTATATCACAAAAAAATTCCCAAACAGAATTTTGCTTTCATGAATGCAAAATGCAATTAAAGTAAGCTCTTTACTTGGATTTATCATGTAATTTCACATTAATAAAATCTATAGGCAATTTATTTTTTTTATTTTTTTTCAGTGCTGATATATGTAAAATTCACAAAACATTGGCAACTTTTCAAGAAACTTTTTTGAGCTGTTAATGGCTGATTGGGACCTACTGTGTCTGGCTTTTATTGAAAAATAAACCATATAATGCTGGTTAATGTATTTTGCTTGCTAAGTCAACGCAGCCTTTTGTCCATCATAAAGGGTCAGGGTAAGATCATGGATGAACGTTCGTCATATCACAGGCTTCCCGGACAACATAGTCTCCAAAGTGAGCTACATGGACATATAGAAACACACGATAAAAGGGTCACTGGGTCAAACAATGCAGTCACAACAGAGAGGAGCAGATACATACTACAAAAGCCATGACTATCAGTAATGAGATTGCATAGAAAACAACTAGGTTTAGTCAAATACGGCAAATTAATGATCGCTTTATATACTGCCCGCTATACATACAGAGCAATAAATGTTGTGGATTTCTTTAGAGCAAGATTCTGTTATGCAATAAAAGAAAGCACCAATAGATGTGTATGCATGCTGTATATTTGAATCAGTGCACTTTTAAACTAATGCACCAGCATACATAAATACTTATAAATACTAATGAAGCTATACTAACTAACCAGGCAAGTATGGTGTGCGATGAAGGCACAGGTCACTGACTTGCTTGGAAATGTTTCAGTTGTTTAATTATAACATTTTGGCGTTACATAAACAAAACACAACTAGTTTTCTTACATAGCTGAATGCAAATTAATGCAAGCCGATGTGTAACGAGGACACGCGCTGCTTTCTAGCTACCTACTATGTTCAGCACCAGGTACGCCGACATCCTTTTTCGTGGAAGTAAAGGCCTTTCGATAGGGATTTAAGGTCCTGCGTTGTCACACCAGCTATCTGGCTCATTAAACATATTGCAGGCCAGGGCTTAAATGACAAATGATAGAAATTTTGCTTCCCACACAGTTTATACAGTTCTGAAAGCAATAGTACTCATATTCTGGATATTAGTAGATAGCAGGAGATTGTGCCTGCAGCAGAAGAAATATGGAAACCATGAAGCTTTTTTTATATAAAGTTATATTTTCTGAATTAGCATCACATCTGCACATACAGATATGTCTAAAATAATGATTCTGCCACAGTGCCCAGCAACTGGCGACAATGAAAAGATACTCACTGGCTGAAGTAGATGCATAGCAGGCAGCACAAATGTAAGATGCAATAATTGGGCTACTGGAGCTTTTGTTATGATGCAGTAGGCAAGAAATAATAAGGTGGACACGAAGAATCAGAAGGCGGAAATGGGGCAGAACGACATAACCCATGTTTGCGGCATTATTCTGTGAACTAATAAACCTGAGTCCGAATCCTATCTGTTTATATCTTTGCATGAGGTGAAATGGTACAGAGGTTAATGTCTGCAATGAATGAGGGTCCACAGTCACTGTGGGTGTTCCTGTAGGAAACCCTAAACAGTGCTAAACCCTAAGAGCTATACGGGGCGGGAGTATGTGTCGCTAGCCCAAAAGTTAGTGGGTGGAATCCCTGACCCAATACAGACTACGTGAAATTCACATTCTTGACAGAAATGTCTCTCCAAAATGTCTATGAATTATTATGTTACGCAAGATCAAGCACAATATATTTGCAATCGCCCTGGAAAAGAACATTCCGCAGACACAGTGGCATTGATTCGCAACGTCTTCCTGAGAATTAATAGCTCCTGTCTCTCTCTTCCTGTTTCCTTGCCCCAAGTGAGAGTCCTGTTTGCATGCGCATTTCAGGATATGTGTATGTCTCAGAGCAGTCTTTATGAAAAGCTGTCTAGTGGCATCCCTGTCTGTTGCAAAGATCCATTCCACGCACACACACACACACACACACACACACACACAAGTGATTTATTCGGATCAAATGTTATTGCAGTTCTGCAGTGTGATAAAAGCAGAGGTGGGTCGCTAATACAAAGCCGTCAGTGCGGTTTAATGCAAATGCATTTGGTACTTTTCTAATCAACAGCACACAGTAACAACAGCAGGAGAAATGTGAGCTAAGAAAGAAAAGATGACTCCTAATATATCTGACCGAATGGCTGCTTTAAAAGCTCTCCGCCAGAGGGTAAAATATTAATATTTGCAGACCAAGTACATTACTGGGAGCTTTAGAGTGGAGCAATGATAATTATTAATGAATCTCATTTTCAACCTGCCGTACTGGATGTTCACGGCATGTGACCTTCACAGAAAGGGACATCGTCTAACCTCCAGGATCTATACCGGAATGCGACGGAACGCTCCGTTAAAATGTGCTCGTTCTCAGACCCCCACCCTGAAATTTTACACATTGTGAAGAAACTAATGATCACAATGGTCCCCCAACCCAACCCAACCCAACACGACCCAACCCAACACAACCCAACCCAACCCAACCCAACACAACCCAACCCAACACGGCTCATCAACAGCTCTGAATCCACGTTGTACAGAGCTTGGTTTGATTATGAGAAGCAGCGCATATGAAAATGTGCTTGTTTACGCAATATTTGAACCAAGAGAAGAGGCCGCAGTGAATATTAACTTCTGCGCGTGAAAAGTTTAATAAAGCAATGGTATTAGTCAACAGCAAAATGTAATTGAACAGTCATCGCCTTTTAATTTGATCTTAAATTTTCATCTTCAGTTAATGTTTTGTGCGGTGTTTAATTTCCGACAAGACCAAATATCGAGAGGCAGCGCCTCTTATCATTTTCTTTTGTGCATGTTGTCGAATAATGAATACATAATTGATACAAGCACCGAGAATAGTTATATATACATTTTTTTTTTTTTATCCATCCAAGTTGTTTTATTAAATACCAAGTGCATCCCAATAATATTTCCATCAAATCCTGTGCATATTGAAACAACACAGCTGGTCTTTGATACACAGATATTTTCATAATCAAATAAAATAATAAGAAGATAGTAATATACAGTATCAGCACTGAAATTACACAGCAGCCATTTAACTATTGTTGTGGATTCCCTGAATTTTAGCCTCAGTGCCCTTTTAAAAAAAACCCATCTGCATGGTGATTTGTGCCTGGCCTTATAATCAATACGGCCGTTATGGAGGAGCACCAAAAATGTTCCTTGTGCCTGCTCATGGAAATAATGCTCTAGAGTGTTTTTGCGCTGCATGTCAAAGCACTTTCCCAAGGCATTTCTATCACCAGACACCGGCCTCGCCCTCTTGGTCACACGCTTTTACGTTGAGATGCTCTCAACCTTTCATGGCAACCGTACGCTTTCTGTGCTTCGGCGTCGCCATGTCTGTGCTTTTCGTGTCTCGTTAGATATGCGGGTGAAAAAAGCCATGGCTAGTTGTATTTTTGGACTACCACAGCTGTGATCAGATAGTCTACGGTGTAAGAAATTATGTAGGCTATATACCCACACAAAAAACAGATCAAAAGCTTGTTTTGTAGGTAGTGTAAAAACTGGAAAAGTTGTACAATTGGCACTTATTCAGTGTTATAAATGTAGCTAGCTAGCTATGTAGCCTCGGGTCTTTAACGGTGAGGCATCTGTGAAAATTGGGTGGATAAGTGTGATCTGAAAGAAGCAGTTTCAGCTATATGGGGGTACGAAATTATCCGGCTTCGGCTGTCCACTCTAGTGAGATGACTTAAGTGCGCTGTCTGATGATGAATCATCAGAGCTTGAGAATAAGGAAGAGTAATCGACAACAAAATCATAGATAGAAAAACATATATATGTAAAGTATTATAAAAAGTGTGTAGTATAAATAGCATAGTAGGCTACAGTATATATCCAGTACACGTAACACACAGTGAATATAAATAGAAATGTATGGACCATAAATATATCATAAATATAGAGCCATCCCCATACAATCTGAGAACAAGCAAGGAGGTAGCAACAATACAGAGAGAATATGAATATAGTATACTAGGGGCATATTCAGACACAAATACCATACTTATAAATGCACAAGTAACCTGTGGAATGCAGATGCGTTTTCTTCCCAAAGTTGATCATTGATATTCGGGAGATGAGATGAGACGAGCAGAGAAAGTGTGGATTAAACAGGAAATGAGGCATTGGTTGCATACAGTAGCCTAAAACACTTTTTAATGCATTTCACAGCATATTGACAGAATGCATTTGTTAAACAGCAGTGGAAGACATATTCTGTATATACAGTCATTTATATATCTGAGTATAGAAAGCATATAATGACACATTTATGCAGAGAGGTTATAATGTAGCTTGTAGGAGTACCAGAAAATAAGATATCAAGAGTCTTTTGATATTGTAGGGTCACAAACATCAGGAAGTCATGGCATGTAAAGGATATGCGACCAAATATTTAAAATGATTACTTTATTCTACATTATGTTAAACTGTCCAATATTTTTTGATGCCTAAAAATGGGAGGGGGGGGGGGGTGGCTATGTACGAAAGGTTCTATAATTTCTAAATGGTTCATCCGATATGGATGGAAATAACCACAAATTAAAGCTGACAGTCTGCACTTCAACCTCATTGTATCGTTTCAAACTCAAAGTGCTAGAATACAGAACCAAAATAACAAAAAATGTGTCACTGTCCAATGAATAATGGTGCTCACTGTATATGTCTACAGTGCCCACCAGAATTATAAGTGCAGGATTAAATTCAGTTTATTGTTTAGAAATGTCTTCTATGCTCAGAAAAATACATTTGTGATACCATTGATCAGAGGAAAAACATCTTTAATGCAAAATAAAACTAATAAATTATTTGTTTTATTGTATAAATAGTATTTTTGAGGGTTAGTCACCACCAGAAAAATCGAACGAGACATAATACAAGGCCGTTCTTCAATCAAAAAAAATAAATAATAACTTTTATTGCATTGCTGTAAAAAAATTTAAAAAAAATAAGTACTGGGATGGCCAAAATATATTGTCTATAACACCCCCGCTTTAAGAATAATGAAAAATAAGGAATAAAAAAAGAAAGCGGGGAAAAAAGATAATAAAAAAATAATACCAAACTATATACGTAGCACATAGGTCAGAATAAATTTCTTCTCACAATGACATAAGGGTTCTGGTAGCCACCTTCTCAGCTCAGAATCCCCTAAACTATCCCACCCAGCTGTAGACATACCTACATCTATAACCATGGCCCCACCCACCAGTTTCAAAAGCCCCAATCATAGTGCAACTAAACCAGGTCATTTTATATCATGTTGAATTTAATTTTGGCAGTACCGCCTTCCAATTTGGCCTTCGTGCCCTATGAAATTTTGAAATGCATGCCCTAAACATTAAGAAAATTGAAAATTGCAGCTTACCAGAAAAGAATAGAGACAGAAACGCTCTGAATACTGGTTTAAAATTGTAATTATATGTATGCTGCAACCATTTTTCAATGTCACGTTGTCAGGTCTTCACCTTCAATAATTAAGAAGTGTAAATGCGTAATGCCTGTGAAGAAATCAAAATTGTGTTCGCATGGTTAGCTTTTCAATCCGCAAAAATTCCTTGTATCTAAAAGTTTAAAGCTGCAGAACATAAAAGAGATTTTATCTGAAAAGGTATCGGCACCTGTCAATAGAATGCTTGCCAGATGCCCAAAGCCTGGAATCAATCAAATATGATAATGCAATTGACGGGTCTGACGGGTCTTTTTATATGAGTACTGGTAAATCAAGGATGAGAAATGCGATTTACTTTGAATTTAAATCAGATTCAAAACAGAAAAAAAATCACAATGGCTACGATTCAATCAACATTTGTCATTTACTTAAACTAACAAATACAAGCATTTTTTTTTTTTCCTTCACAAACGGATGACAACCCAACTTGCCAAACTGAGTTCGAGAAGAAAAAGCGTAACGCGTGCGTTAAAGTCAAAAGTCAAGGACAAATGTTGGTTGAATACAGGCCAACACATTTTTCTTCATTCATATTTTGAAAGTTTGTGCCAATTAATGAAAAAAAGCTACAGAAATAAACCTGCCTATTCATACATTTGTGAATCTCACCGATGAGCAATTGGACTATTAACTGATTAATTGCTTAAAAATGGGCGCCTACCTTTGAATGGGGATTCTGTGTCACCACGTCACGCGAAAGGTCATATGCATGATGAATTAAAACTATCCAGAAATATTAATATTATTGTTTCAATGCAGCATAGGGGCACAGAAATGGCAGCTATATGTGGAATGAGGAAAAACACAGCACAGGAAAATAATCCATCAGGCTGACTGCACCTGTTCAGTTACACCTTTATTTTATCTGAAGCAACTCTGGGCTGAGTTTACGGTCAATTTGAACAGAAATAGAAGAGATGATTAACAAAGAGAACATTTTCAATAGATGTAAACAGCATGCATGCCTCCATTATTTTACTTGAAACTACCCCAAACTGTTTATTCAGTTATACCCTTTTGGATGTTCAGCCTGTGACTTAAAATTATAGCCTGGCTATTTTAGGTTTTTATATGGATTGGACTTTGATATTGGTTGCATATATTTAGATATAGATATTTCTTGCAACACTTCTGTCTTACAATGAAGTCATGTTTAGCATTATTTTTGTAAATGGTGGCAAGACTGCTAATACATAATGGACATTAATGGTATTAAAAATGAATAGTTTCATGTCTGATCATTTCCATTGAAATGATCAGCCGATGTGTCCTAGATGGCCCGATGGTGGTACCCTACAAATGTGACCCCCTAAAATATTGTAAAGAAACATGCATTTTTACATGGACAGTTTGTACTTCAAGCAAAAATATGGCCATATTTTTTTTTTTTTTTATTGTGTAAGGGACAGTACCCTTCAGCATTCTCAAAATGTCATCTCATGGAGGAAATGTCACCGGGTAAGATGCTCTATGGCAGTGGCCTTGGCCAGCTGCCAGGGCATGATTTTAGCATGGGCTCCATTCCAATGTGCTCCCGTAAGCCTTTCTGTGAATGATCTTTCCATGCGAGGTGGCTTCATGCCACACAAGCTGTGCCACGATCCATTATTCACTTTTCCGCTCACTTGCTCTCACCCAGGACCATTCCTCATTGTGAGGAGCTAGAATTCAAAGAGCCGCCATTTTGAGCGCTGTTCCGATTGCAAATTATAGAGTATACAGGCAGGTGAAGGGAAGCTTCAATCTTTCAGTCTTCATGAAGAGCGAATCTGCAAAACAGTGAATTTCAGAGGGAGAAGGCTTTTTTTTTTTTTTACATACCAAATTCTATTATGTACTGAAATAGGTTGAATTTCAGCCTTTAAATCAATGGTGGATTGAAATGAAATAAAAGAATGGCCCATGAAAAGGCCATTTAAAGGTTTCAGTTCTGGAGTTCAGTCCTAGAGACTCCAGATGCTGGTGCAACAATATATTCCTCACAAAGCAAGACATATATCTGGGTATATTACATTACATTACATTTATTTAGCAGACGCTTTTATCCAAAGCGACGTACAGTAAGTGCGTACAGAGACATTATCAAGATCACTACAGAACAGACAGGGCAAAGCACATCCTTCACATAATGTAGCAGCTATCCCTAGCAATGAGCGTCGACTGTAGTTCACAGTAAGCTGTGGGAAAATCAGCAACACCACACTACCATTCCAAATACTATTGTAAACTATAATAAACAGACAGGAAAACACAGGGAACAGGGAACTGATATTCCTAGGTGAGGGTATCAGTCAAGGTGGAGTCTGAAGAGGTGTGTCTTCAGGCCTCGACGGAATGCAGGCAGGGTTGGAGTAGAACGTAGGGGAATGGGAAGTTCATTCCACCACTGAGGAGCTAATGTGGAAAAACTCCGCAGTCGGGACAAGCGAGAGCCTTTGACACGGAGGGGGGGGAAGTGCCAGTCGCCCTGCTGTAGAAGAGCGAAGTGGTCGAGCAGGAACATAGTTCTGGATTAAGTCCTGCAGGTAGGCGGGGCCTGTCCTATTGGCTGCAGTGTAGGCCAGGGTCAGAACTTTGAACCTGATCCTGGCTGCAACTGGCAGCCAGTGGAGAGACCTCAGCAGGGGGGTTACGTGGGAAAATTTCGGGAGGTTGAACACAAGCCGGGCAGCTGCATTCTGGATCAGTTGAAGAGGCAGAATGGCGCAGGCCGGCAGGCTTGCGAGCAGGGAGTTGCAGTAGTCCAGGCGTGAGGTGACCATGGTCTGGACAAGAAGCTGGGTGGAGTAGGTGGTCAGGTACGGTCGAATCCTCCTGATGTTGTACAGGAGGAACCTGCAGGACCGTGCCGTCGCCCTGATGTGCTCTTTGAAGTCCAGTATATAAAGTATACAGTATAATGACACGTTTATGCATGTATGTATATATGTACAGTGCACACCTCAGTGCAATCTCAATTAATATGAGCAACAAGTGCAGGATTAAATTCTGTTTATTGTTTACCAAATGTCTTCTTTGCTCAGAAAAATGGAAAATGATAGTTTAATTGTGATCCCATTGATCAGAGGAAAAACAAATCTTTATTGCAAGATTTTTTGAAGAACATGGAAATTATGACTACATGGAAATTATATAAAATTAGCGAAGTTTTGAAAAAACCGTTGAAAAATCCGCTGACAATAGAATCATAGATGTATGACGGCATACGTGGAGGAAGTGTAAATATTTCCCTACTTTACATACAGTACTGTGTACAATATCGGTCTGTAAATGTGCATTGTAAATGTCTATCATTTTCTACTTTTAACCCTTTCTACTTTTATATGTGAAATTGAATGTATATCAGTGGTAGAAGTGGGGGGCAAGCTGGTTAGTGCCTATCGGTATACAACAATGGCAGACACAGACAAATCCGACAGTTCCGAGGAGATAGAGGAATTTGAGTATTTTGAGCAAGGACAAATGGGCAAAGATGTGTTTATGACCACAGCACCTGGTTCCAATCTAAATTCCGGTAAGATTTAGCACAAGCGCCACGTTTGTGGTATGTTCACAGCAGAACCTTCTAAATAGCTTGTTGAAATAGAGGTGGTGTCTAGTTGTACTTTTGGAGTCTTGGTGACTCCAGCATGTAACCAACAATCTACACCTGCGTCCTCTTCTAGGCAGGTTCATCACAGCTCCAATTGTGTCGAGGTACAGACTACACAGATACTGTATGTACATGTCTCACATCCGACCATTGCACAGGAAAGCCACTAGTGATGGGCGATCCGTGAACGATTCGTTCTTTTTGAATGAATCTTTTGAGCGATCCAGTACATACGATTCAAGATCTGCAATCTTCATTTTGTTCTTTCGTTCTTGGATTTGCCCATGTGCGACACTTCTGTGATCCGGTACCTAGAGTGACTCGTTTTTTTACGTTCTTCGATTTGCGCATGCGCATTACTTCAATGATCCGGTACCTACGATTCGTATCTGCGAGTGGATCGTTCATTTCGTTCTTTTGTTCTTGGATTTGCCCATGTGCGACACTTCTGTGATCCGGTACCTAGAGTGACTCGTTGTTTACGTTCTTCGATTTGCGCATTCACATTACTTCAATGATCCGGTACCTACGGTCCGTATCTGCGAGTGGATTGTTCATTTTGTTCTTCGATTTGCGCATGCGCAAATGAATGATCCGACTCAAAAAGATTTGTTCATTTGACTGAATGAGATCCGAAGATCCGAATCTGAAAAAAGATCTGAACTTCCCATCACTAAAAGCCACAAGACTTAATAAAACCACTTTCAGGTACAAATTGAGTTAATACCAGAATCGCATTCCTGAATACAAAATCTACCATTCATCTAAATTTCAAAATGCAAATCGTTGTGTAAATATGTGAATTTTTGTTAAATATAAGGACTAGTAAGACCTCCAGAGCCCACCACACTTAAGAAATAACTTTGACTCACCGTAAATGTTCGAGTTCCAAACAAAACTTTCCCGTGTTCAAACATGTCCGTCATTGATATGGTTTTAAATATAGAGATCATACTTTATCGGTCTATGCGATGACAAGTTACATCGAACGCAATACTGATGCTCTAGTGTCATACAGTATTCCTTTTTAATGACAGAAAATGCAGTTATTTTCTTCTTCTGTTGTCCGAAATTAGCCTTTTTTTCTTCTTCTGTGGAGTAGACACATGGAATATATGCTGAACATCATGGATATTGTAGAATTTTAAATACCAAACTAAAAAAAAAATACATGATTCTCCTAAACAAAGTTGAAACATTCGTAACCGAGGGTCATAACATGGTTGATATATGACTGCACATCCGTGTTTAAAATCTGCGTATTCAAACGAATGCAGGTATCCCCTGATAAAATCTACGATAACTCGCTGAACCACATTTATTTTAAAATCTGTGCGTTTTTACAATAGCAAAGTATTACAGCCGCCAGCTGCGATAGGTAGGCTACTCGCTGTGTAAATGTCAACTGTAGGTCTTCTGGACATTGGCGAAATGGAATAAGATAAACTCTTCAGTTATAACTTCATGCAGGTAGGATATTTGCTTTCTTAAATATATTTAGGCTCTATAAGAAATTGTGCCAAAAAAAGTTGGTGTCTATCTAAACTGAAAATACATTTGGAATTGTAGCTACACAGTAGCCTACAGTTAGGCTAAGCAAGGAAAAAACGCTGCATGTTTATTTATAGCTTACTACTTTTTAATATCGGAACACGATGCGACACTTTTAGCATGTAGAAATGGTGCATGTTATGCAGTTTATTGTCTGGGACTGTGGCCAGATGAAGCCCTGGTCTAACACCCTGCTGTTTTATTGGCCTGCAGTGCAACTACAGAGGGCCATGCTTTCGCAAGCGAAGCGATTAAACATGCGGAACTTTGGCTGTTTTCTTCAAGCTGTAATGTATAATTTCGGAGAAACCTGCATAGTGTAATTGTGACGGATACGACTACCACTAGGGAGACACAGTAGATACGGCTACTTCTGTAATACAGAGGGAAATTTCTGTAGGCCATATAACACAGGTTACTTGATTTTCGATTTTCTCAGAACAGCTAGAAACTGTTTTAAAACACCCTTTTAAACAATAACTTTGAATCACTTGGACTTGTTTTTACAAACCATTTCCACAATGCTGATTGGTCGGCTAATAATTATTTTTTTCCACATCTTTCTGTGTGCACCAAGAGAACCTGCTTTAATCAGTGACTTGGAGTAAATGCACTGATTCAGATTTTATTTTTTTTTAAATTGCATTTAATGTCCTACTATGACATTGATCTGACTTCTCACAATGCCTTAGAGTGGTTTAACCATAATCTTTGTGAATTAAGCTCTTTTCCCTTTTTCAAGACTCACTAAGTATTCAACAGTTTGCACCATTCAGTGTTAACAACTTCAATCATTCCACTGATGTTAAACAGTCACATGATAGATAGGGGGAGGGTATTGACACAATCCTTTAATCTGCAATTTGTCCTCCAAGATACAGATGCAAATGAGTTTTGGGACAGACAAGCATTCACATGCAAGGTATTGTGGGATAGCTACTTGGCAAGAAGTAATTACCTGTTGATGAGGGCTATCAAAATCTGTGGGCACTCTTTGAAGTATTATTGCTATATTTCAATAGGGAGAGCAGTTATCAATGTTTTGAAGTTACATGATAATGGGGGAGTCATGCCAAAATAATTAGGGAAGTGGAAGAATGAAAAAGGATGAAGGTTTTAAGCAAAATCAGAGGTTAAACCTCATGTATGAATTGTTTCATATTTGTTATGAATTTATGGTTCAAACACTATTATAATCAAACATATACAAAGTTAGACTACACAAATATATCAATTCCATACAATAGTTCCTGGTTTGAGGGTGTATTTTATGAAGATAAAGGGAAGAATTCACAACAATATCTTTAAAGCCAGTTCTCAAAACAGTGCATTGCAAAATCACAATATTCAAACAGTCATATCTCCAGACATATTTACTCAATCTCATCAAGTGATACCTCATTCTGTAGCTCTAATTCTGTACTGTACTTTTCAGATGAACAGCTCAAAAAGTCAAATTTTGAAACATGTATCCAAAGCAGAGATCCGGTCACAATTGCTTTCAATTTCTTAATTATCAGCCTAATGGTGGAAGAGGTAGTTTCAGACATGATGCTATTTTTTTCTGTAAACATTGCCTGATTTATGAAGATCAACAACCTTTTGTCTCATATTATTGTAATGGGGCGTGACGTGTGAGGTGGGAGGAGCCAAACGCAGCAAGGGGATTCAATAAGCCCTTAGGCCACTAAGGCGGGATACCCGCAGATAAGGGAGGAGAGAAGACAAGGAACAACGAACACACCACAGACGCTACTAACCGGCTAACTGTCAAACGCTAAGTAGAGCGCAAGGACAGGAATCTGAACAGCCAGACATAATACGCGCCCTGTCTCGGCAACGAGACAAATCAGAACGGGCGAGTAGCGTAAAGGCAAACATAAAACAATAAACAAACACCGCAAAATAATACGATGGTAAGAGAGGAGGCGAACAGGAACAGAGATTTAACGTTCCCATGGCGAGATAAATAGGCTCGCAGTCAAATGTATAAAACCAAGAGGGTAAACACCCGATCTCCCAGAAGAGAGAAACATTTTACAGGTGAGCCGACGAAGCACCGTCGTCCCATAACTTTATTATCCACAGACTAACGCAAGCTTAAATTAGAACAACCGCCCTAGCCTCTCGGTAAAGGAATGAATGAAAACGAGGCGAAATGGAACAGAGATTTAACGTTCCATGGCGATATAAAAAGGCTCGCAGTCCAATGCATAAAACCAAGAGGGTAAACACCCGATCTCCCAGGAGAGAGAAACATTTTACAGGTGAGCCGACAGAGCACCGTCGTCCCATAACTTTACTATGCACAGACTAACGCAAGCTAAAATGGAACAACCGCCCTAGCCTCTCAATAAACAAATAAATTAAACGAGGCGAAATGGAACCGAGATTTAACGTTCCATGGCTAGTTTAATAAGTAGCAGTCAAATGCAGAAAGCAAAGCGGTAAACACCCGATCTCCCAGGAAGGAGAAACATTTTACAGGTGAGCCGAACGGAGCACCGTCGTCCCATAACTACTATCCAAAAGACTCACGCAAACTTAGATTGGAACAACCGCCCTAGCCTCAATAAAAGTAACGAAGCGAAAGAACAGAGAGCTGAAATTACCATGCTACGCGCAGTTACACAAACATGTCCACAACCTAGCCCAAACTCCACACAAGGAGAAAACACACCCGGAAAACGAACAGAACAATAGTTCCGAAACAAAATCGTCCCGTAGGTAAAAAGGACGGAGGACAGCTGCAACAAAGACCAACGCAAAATAGCACGACAGCTTCTCTATAAATAAAAACCCTGAATCACAACAACGGGGAACGTAGTCCACGAGAAGGAGACTAAACAGGGAAAAACGTACCAAGGCTACTTACTGGCTCACAGTAACACGGAATTAAGTAGAAGCAAAACGCCAGGTCTCTCAGAGAAAACCAAACAGGCGAAAATGGAACAAAGAACTGCTACTATATACTTCTACGAGCTAATAACTAAGTAGAAGCGAAACGCCTGATCTCCCAATGGGAAGACATGTGCCGAAAGGCGAGCAGAACCACTGTTCTGAACAGAATCGCCCAAAACTCCATACACGGAGAAAACGCACAAATAAAGGCAAAATAGAGCAGAGATTTACGGTTCCAAACTCCTACGAGATAACCAACCACCAAGCCAGCAAGAAATAAGCCCTGCCTCTCAAAGAGACGTTAACAATAGGCGAGTAGCCAAAAACGGTACGAGAACTCACAGCCAACAATACACCACAGTACAAGACAAAATAACAATTAACGATTAATGTCGAAGCCCCGAATGAAGGGAACGGTAGGCTTAAATAACTCTCAGGTGACCACGCAACAGGTGAAAATGCTTAACCAGAAACTCCCCCAATTCAGCAGGGCGGAGCAAGCCTCCACCAACAGGGCAGCGCCCCCGCGTGGCCACCGAGGAAAACGACCGCATAGGACCACAGGGTCCAAAACCATGACAATTATTTGTGTTTTCTCTGATCTTCCCTGTGTTTATGGATGACTAAGGGGTTTTGGACTGTGTACCGCCTCCTCTTTATACCCCAGTGAAATAGGAAGGAGAGAATGAACACAAAATATTTCCTAAAGACTCAGTTGTGCTTATAAAAGGTAAAATATGAATGGGAATATACTTCGATTAGTTTTTGTTTGTAACTATATTAGATTTTGCACATATTTTGAGTGTGAGGTAATGATGATAGTATTATAATGTATAATAGTATTACAGTGTAGTATAATGGTTAAGGAACTGGACTTGTAACTGCAAGGTTGCAGGTTCGATTCCCAGGTAGGACACTGCCGTTGTACCCTTGAGCAAGGTCCCTAACCTGAATCGCTTCAGTATATATCCAGCTGTATAAATGGATAAATGTAATAAGAAGTTGTGTAAGTCGCTCTGGATAAGAGTGTCTGCTAAATGCCTATAATGTAATGTAAATGATGAGTGACAAATACATTTTTATAGCCATATTGTATGTGTTTGCTCATATTTTCCAGGGTTGCCAATAGTTCTGGTGGGCATTGTATATGTCCTCTTGACATTGATGCCCAGTTTGTAACTCTTTTTCAGGTGAGCATTCAGTTCCTGGTCAGGCCTGGTCATAGTACAGTAAGGTTATGAGACTGATGGGTGTGGCTAGGGCTGGGTTGGTTCTAGCTGGATTCCCCGGTTTACCACTGCATTTGTTCATTATAAATTTTACATACTGTATATTCATTAATACCCTCCTCTGACAGGGTGAAATTCATTGGTGTTTCAAATGCCCCGTGAGATTTTTTCAAGCTGAAAAAGCCATTTCAGAACAATTGGAACTTGTTTCTTCGAATCCCATAAATTGGTGGCAGCCCCTCAGTTGTCACTCCTTTCATGTTTTCAAAATACTATTTTAACAGAGTATATTCATAACTCATTTTCACTGTGAACAATTTTGTGGGAAAGGCATAACCACTTGATGAATATTCAATTCAGGATGCTGGCCTACCTGTCCTAAGTTGAACCCTTTTTGCTCAAACCGAATTTCCCAGTCATATTCGGACGTGGAAGGGTATGGAAGGACACGGCTAATTCTTCACGAGATATTTGGCCGTCATTTTGGTTGTCATGGTAATCAAATATTCATGTATTATTTATTTTATTACGTGTTTAATTTCACTATATTATTTGACATTGATGGATGTTCACAAACATTACAGTTGCCAACTTTGTGTCTCTCTCCGTGTCATTATCCTCAGTGCTATTGTCTAGCATTAATTCATTTATATAGCAGATTGAAACTGCAATTATGTGCATGGTTGCCATCCACTGTGTGTGAGTCCCATATTAAACAAGGCTGCTGTAGTTTGTGGGGAAATCCTTCAAAAAGATCGCCTCTCCGAAGATTCATTCAGCAAGCGACTCCACACCTCACAAACTAAATATTGCATCACCCTGTCATCCCCATTGTATTGCCCCTATCATCCCACATCATGTATTGTTCCACCCTGAGGTTTGTCAGTTACAAAATGCTGATAAATGGAATTGGATAAAATGGAGACCTGAGACTAACCTCCCCCCTCCCCCCCCGGATGTATAAAGTAGCCTACAGGTGTAAATACAATGTGTTGTAGTATCATTACCACTAATTATGCAGCATATGCAATGTAGATGTGAAAGAACAGGAGTTGTATGTAATTTGTTTTAATGAGACAAATTCATTTAGCCATTTGCTTTTTTTTTTTTTTGTTACAATTGTTTCTATATTATGCATATTAAAATGCATATTATGTTCTCATCATCTATGCAGAGTGAGGGATTTCACCACTAAAAACAACTTTAAATTGGTTTTATGAACTATTTAAAAAAAACTAATCAATCTCATATCCGCCTGAGACCCAGCAGAAAAAAGTCTTATTTCTGTTTTACGTAAAACAAGTGTCTCCAATTCTTCCTGTCTCTCTACACTGTGCTGTCCAGTAAAGCTCAAAAGCCCTAAAATATAACTTTAACATGTTTTTTTTTGTTACAAATCGCTCATGAACAGCACACCACTAGTTCATAATAAGTTGCAAATTCTTCAAACAAGCAAATGATTATTGTCTTGACATTTGTTTGCAGCTAGATTTGCGAGTAAATATTTCAAAATAAGCCTCCAATATAATTAGAGAGGGATTAGAGTTTAGTATTTTACTCCCAAAAAGGGGATGTGTTCCATAATCAAGTAGAGGACAAGTAGATTCCAATGCCAATTCAAGCAAAATATTACAGATTGTCCAAAAGAAACAAAGCCACTTCAGCATAACTTTTTTTACCCGTTATTCAACACACCTCCTCCGTTTGCCATACAGGAGCTAGATAGTTCATGCAGACGGTCAATGAAATTGAGTTAGAGATAAGTTACCTTATCGACAACTATTTAACCTTTATTTATACAGAGTAGGTTGACTGAGCACACATACTCTTTTAGAGCAACACCCTGTTAATTCACCCCCCCCCCTAATTAGCCTAACCTGCATGTCTATGAATTGCGGGAGGAAACCGGAGTACCCGGAGGAAACCCACACAGACACGGGGAGAACATGCAAACTCCACGGAGAAGAAACCTTCTTGCTGTGAGGCGACAGTGCTATCCACTGCACCACCGTGCCACAACTACTGGCTATACGTGCATACAAAGACAGTTAATGTATGCGCTACGTTTATGCCTATAGTACCTTACACAAGTGCCGTACATATGCCGATCGACACTGCAGGCATAACAGGAACATGATCCGACCATCTCAATATTTTACTTTTACATCACAGGTTACCTGGATGTTAATGGAGTGGACCCCATTTTGTTTCACATAGATAGTAGGTGAACGTTACTTGGATAGAAGTAGCATGCAACACCACATGTGTGCAATTGATTATATCAAAATGAAACTGGACAGCATATGATCCACAAAAACCGATTGGCTTTTGAATAGGTTATGATCATGTGCGCATTGCTTTGGAAAGTCACGAAATTAACAAGTCGCCATATACTAGGCACAAACTTCCACCATAGACCTGGTCTGAGCAGGTGGGGTGAATTACAGGCACCAAAATTGTAATGCGCTGTACCAAAAGTGCAGTGTGCTGCTTGATCTCTACTGACACACCCCCAACAGCGGCTCTCCTCTCCCACATCAGCGCACAGCGAGTCAGTAAATCACACAACAGGTTCGTCCTTGACGAAAATGCCACTTCGCCAGTGCGATGGCTCACCGCATGCCATGCGCCAACCGGAAAATATAGCCCGGAGGCTAATGTCCCCTACAGAGGACACAATTAGGAGGTTATGTGCAGAATGACCAAAAAAAAAAAAACAAGAACAGCAACGTTTATTTATTTATGTATTTATTTATTTATTGTAGTTGATAGCAACTTATTCTTGTCTTATTTAATTTTCACAGAATCATGGAGTATTTTATTTTTTATCTACAGTACTATAGGAAGTACTTTCAAACTTAAGTTGATCCTTGATAATGTGAATGTTAAGTGGTGTAGATTACAGCAGACATAAGAGAGGAACTAATTGAATGCTCATCCTGTGACTGTTTCCTGTCACTCAGCTTCCTGTTACTGCATGCACTGTAGTGCAGTCAAGCAGAAATACAGCCTATAAGCACTGTTTCTACGTCTCCTGAAAAGGGGCTAAATACACTCACTGTACAACAGGCTCAGGTCCTTGGGATCCAAAACACACTTCCAGCTACACACACCTAAAGGAATCTGTCAGGCACAGCCTCTGGGATTTCAATGATGGTACACCCAATCACATCAGACTGCATGTGTTGTACAAATGGTTACACTACAATTCCGGGTTAAATTAGGCTGACCAGATGTCCTCTTTTTCCTGGACATTTCTTCTTTTTGGGACCGAAAATATCCGTCCAGGTGGGATTTCTAAATTCCTAAAATGTCTGTTTAGGATTTCCTTGTTCCATAGCCTATATATAAACAAACAAATAGCCTAGTATTATGTTCATAACGCCCACCTAACCCTGTCCTCTTTTTTTGAACTCAAACATATGGTCACTCTAGCTAAATAGTGAAAACATGATATTTGTGCCAAAGTTTGACCCTTTACTTTTTTTAGCACTTGCGCTGAGTGGTGCAAGAGGTGCATGATATGCATGATAGGTGCATGATATGCAAAAGTATTTTGTCTCATAAAAAGAAGTGGTTTTAACAGAAATTCAATGTGCATCTTGACTAGAATACTTGATTGAGGTGACTATGATGAAAAAATGCATATTTAATGAAGTGGCCGGATAAACATTTATAAATGCAGTTACAATATCAAACTTTGTAACACATGCATATAAATCCAGTTAAAGCAAAATAAGAAATTACAACATCTATTTTACTGTTAAATATGCAATTTTGCATACAGCACACTGAACACATAGAGCGCACTAATCCACAATACGTGTGGTATCACCAGCTCACTCCCCATCACTTAAGAGATCTGTTGTTCACATCAATATGCGCAGCAATCAAGATATTAAGGCGAGATACAATATGTATCGGTTAATCAATACCGGGCCATGACCTCTGGGCCAAAATCTTAAACCATCCAGAATCAATCCTTGTTCAGATTAATCTACGTTATCACATAAGACTGATGTTTCCGCTACGTGATTGAAAAGCACAGTGGATACATTTACAAATGCTTACCGTTTGTATATGCGTGTGTGAAAAAAAAACAAAAGCTGATTTCATGGCAAACAGGTTTCAACAGTACATACACAGTACTGCACAACAGCATTGTTAATTTTAACATATATTTTGAATTAAACATCAATGAGCAGCCTTTATCTGTAATTAGGAATTCATCAGTACAGTCACTTCTAAGGTCGTTTAAGACCATTAGCGGGATAATGAATGGCCACGCATGAGAGTGTGTGGCAGAGAGCAGGCAGCCCACTAACATGACAGGAAGACGATGATACACTGCGACGGTGACGTAAATGCTCGTTTGAAGGGCACGTCGCCGGGAGGGATTGGCCAGCACGCAGTTAGACTATTATCACGCCTTCAACTCATTAAAGTGTTACCAGGCCACTGAAATACCAGAAGGATATTCACTTCGATGTGGCATTTCATCATCAAAGTGGCTCCATATCGACAATATTCCACCAGGTATCGACCCAATAAACACCGGGGGTGTTGATGCTCTTCAGAAATACTTACTGCGGTATTATTTAGACAAATTATACAGCATGAGAAGCATGTGGGTGTTTGTCAGATAGAGGGGTTCAACAAAATATTTGGCTTGGTGTCCTAGGGTTACCCTTGACCGGATAAGCCATCGTTCTCCAACCTGAGAAAACGGAAAATGCAGGGATGAAGTAAATGGGCAAAATAAAAGATGCCGAAACAGCAAAGAGAAGAAGTCGACGCTCCCAACTTTATGGAGCGTTTATTAATAGAGACGGGGAGTGGAGGTGTGTTCCCTCCGTCTTCCCAAACTTAACTTTCTCATTCTCAAAATGAATGCAGAAAGAATGAGATCATACGGCACAATGCAGCACCCTATTCAAGAATGCATGAATAAAGCAATTGTGCATTTTAATACTGCACCTGGTAGAGGTGGAAACTGCGTACGGAGGTCTTTGAAGCAAGCATTTCCCTGCAAAGTTTCAATCTGTAGAGCAGTTTTAAATGTGGACAGATTAGCTCTAATACGCAATGTACTCCGTTTATGAATATCCATTGCATGCTTCGCCCTATTTACTTTAGCATTCATATTTTTGAGTGTAAATTGTAAAAAATTTGCAAAGGTAAACCCCTGGAGTGGGAACAATTCTCATAGATGGTGAACATAATGTCCTCTGCAGGCTGAACGGCATCCCTTCTAAACAGTGACTGGTTTTGAATGAAAGATAGAGAGAGCGCAGTCTCTTCTCACACAGAGAACATCTTCCTGCCCAGTTGTGCCTCCTTGGCTTATTTCCCCGCTATTTCCGACACTAATTTAGGGCGGCCCAGAGCGCATTGCAACGGGTCTTTGGAAGCGGGTGAGGAGTGGGCTGCTGATATTTCTGCCGCGGGTGATTAAGTGTTCAAACTCTTAAAACTGGCATGCATCGGTAATATTCATGAAAGCTTTGACTGATAATTATATACAAGATTTAAAAATAATTCAGCAGATTCTTAACATTATCTTTTAATTTTTTACAGGTTCTAACACCAGTATATACTGGGTTATGGGAGAGGTACTGAAGTCCTTGGATTATCCAGCATAGGATTATATCTCGAATTAGGGAACGGTAACATGAACAATTGCGTTAAGGTGAATGAAAGGTGAAAAGGAATTTTATTTAGGTTACTCTATGCGGTGGTGTTTCAGGATTCATGTAACCCCATTGAGCAAAAGCCAGAATCTAGTAGAGGGGTGGAAATCTCAGATTGAGAGGTGTTTTGAAATAAAAGTGTCAATTTAGCCCAAGGTAAAGTCTGGCTACACCCTAGCCGGTTAAAAAACTTTCACTTTTCAAACAAATTTGGCCGGTTTTTCACCTAGATGGGAGACGGCGTTTCACCGTCTTTTCAATGCTAATGTTAGCTAATGAGTTTGCATGCATCTTGTCTTTGCATCTATCTTAGGAAATGTAGGTTATAGCCCACAATTGACATATTTATTCATAAAGGATAAGTACTTCTTTGGATATTGTAGTAGTGGATTAGACATATGTAGATTGTACGACGTGTCTTCATCAAGGAGGTTATACGGTATGCAACGGAGCTATAACCAATAATAATTCATTAATAAGCTACATAACTTAGCTAACGTTACCAAGACAGCATGTTGATATCAGACCACCGAACTATATGTATCGTAGGGTTGCCAACCGTCCCTTGAAATAAGGGACGATCCCTTATCAGTTCAATAAGCCTTATTGAACTGATAAGGGATCGTCCCTTATTTCAAGGGACGGTTGGCAACCCTACGTACTACTAACCTAGTCAAGTCAGACTACGCTGGCCCAGTGATGCGCCAGCAGGACAGTGTTAGTAGTAAATAAGCTGGATGATTGCATCTGGTGAGTTGGCATCGGGCTGCGAGTGGACTGAAGCTAGCACCCAGCACACTAATGGGTCTTGCAGGTGTTCCAATCCGGCCATTTTGATGCCTGCAGAACTGCGCCGCTGGTAAACTGAGCTGCAAAACAGCTAGAAGCCCTCCATCTGATTCTGCCGGTCGCTAACAGGTCCCTGTCGGACCAACGCCAGATGTGCAAACAGCTAGCAGCCCGACAGCATATACACCAGGAGCCCGCTATCTGGGTAGCAAGCTAATAGCTAACACTAATGTCTCAGTGTTAGAGAAAAGCAAAATGCCATAGAAATACTATTTTCGGTCATGCTGTAATA
Source organism: Synaphobranchus kaupii (assembly GCA_029718625.1). Classification (NCBI taxonomy): domain Eukaryota; kingdom Metazoa; phylum Chordata; class Actinopteri; order Anguilliformes; family Synaphobranchidae; genus Synaphobranchus; species Synaphobranchus kaupii. The sequence continues at coordinate 106,389,627 of CM056379.1, read as the reverse complement.
AATTACGGTCCGAACCCCATCTTAACATGGAAGATAATAACTAATGTTATATGATCGATCTGATCACCTGATAGTTCGCTTGCTAGCTAACGCGTTAGCTTACTGGTCGAGTAGAAAAGTGTTTCTGCGTAGCTTTTCAAGCATTGTGATTATGTGAGCTCCCTCCAACGACCAAATACCGAACAAAGGTTGACCTTCATCTTGCTTCGGTTCTTGTCATTAAGACAAGACTGGTACCGGGGTTTCTTGGGTACTGCTGGATGACTCGCTTGGCATCAAATTCCACCTTCACTGTCAGACTAGCTGAAATTGGCAGCCAGTTGAGGCTCCTGATACAGAGGTGGGTGTGGTACCAACGTCATAATACTACTGGCTCAGGAGTTTGTTAGAGCCGGGAACCAAACTCTGACGTCTTAGACAGAGAGAAACACTGCACTATTTTAAGGCCCGTAAAAACTATTTTTGTAATGATAAATTCATAATCAATATTTATATTTAGGGAAAAGCAGTACTTTTATTCTGCATCTTTCATCAAGCTCTGTGGATGTATTATATTTAAAAAAAATTTTGTCCCCATAAAAATGTTGTATCTGTAGTCTTTAATTGAAATAATAATTTTGGCAAAGATGGCGGCTTTATCTTTGAATCCATGTGTGGCTTTAGATCAGGGATTTAAAACAGTCCGTCGTTTGTTATTTGCTGGATGATTGTGCAGTTGATGTGATTTATTTTTAGAGAGTTTAATCGATCATGTCCCTGTTATTATTGTTATTAATTATTTTCTCATGCGTTGAATCTACAATGATGATGCATTCATCCATCTAAATCTTGACAAACATTAGGATTATGGTTTATCAAGTGCAAAAAAATGACAAGGGTATTAAATGGCAACTGCTAAATGTGTTTGCCAGTATAAATCACATCTATCTATAAATTAATTCCCATTTTATTTCTTTGCCTTCATAAAAGCCCATCTAGGCATGGGTGTTGAAAATTAGCATAAGCTATGCACATGATGGAGCAACACATTGGATGATCGTTTATTCATCGTGTCAATATGTTTGTATCTGTCCCTATTTAAATAAACCATAAATACACAAAGATTTGGGGAAGACTCACTGATATCACTAAATCTTCACTAAATCTTGCTGAGTTCCTACTGAGAAGACAATGCATGACAATTACATTCATCTTGGTCCAGCTTGGATGTTTACAACATTATTTTCTTAAAGTATATGTGGAACTCATTTTTGACTCCCAGAGTTATATCTTTCTTTGCACACACACAGGTAGTTCACCGTGCAGTCAGTCACAGAAGTGCCTGCTGGGATAATGAAGTGTGTATATCATCTGAGATGCAAAGACGTTGTATTTATTTATTTTTTTACATTCCTGAATGCAGTGACATACAGTATATATACATTTCTCTGTATGAAAGCGCAGTTGTTTTACTACTTTGATGATGTACTTGCAGTTACAATTTATTGATTATTTTATGCTTTAACAGATATGGTTTATGTTCTCTCAGGGGGATTGTGGTATGGATTTTTGTAGTTTTTCCTGATAGACTGTATGTTTGCCGCGGTGTGCTGCTGACAGTAAGGAGTACAAATCAGAAAGAAGCACACTTTCCAGAAAGTTAAGTCTATGTATTTATGAATTCATTAATTCAATCATATATTTATTTAGGCATTCATTGATCTTGCTCACTGTAGAACACCTTAAATGATTGCCTTTGACTTATGTCATTATAAACGTTCTATGGGTGCGGGGAAATGAATAATGAGTTTTGAACAGTAATCGCTCACTAATGTTAAGAATATTATAGTAGCAGGCAGCACCATGCATATAAAATGGCAATGGACTCAAGAAAACAGTGGCATACTGTATGGCAGTAAACAGCAGAAATTGAATTGAATGAATCAGTATGCTTAAACAGGTTCCCGAAAACACAATTGTATGCAGAGTCCCGGCGCTAACGCGCACCGTATTCTAATGCATGCAGACCCGGATACCCTGTGTTTCCCATGAAATATTACTAGTTATGCGCAATTAATCCTTATTATGCATTCGGTATGACATTTAAATATACGAGGAGAATATGTCTGATGAAAGGGGGCTTTTAAAATGAGAAGGAGATGAATGGTTATTCATAACACACAACCTCACCTCGCATGCTGCATAGCAAATGGCTAATCACAAAGACTTTAGTATGAGCCAGACGGCAGCCGCAAGGTCACTGTTTAAATGAAACGTGTCACCGATAATATTTCAGGTTTCTTATTATCTTTTAAAATGCTGCATTAATTAAAGAAATGGAGATGTGCAAGGGCCACGAGGAGCGGGAAGCGCCGCAGCGCCGAGCCGAGCGGACGTCGCGGAGTTTTGGCTGACAAACTTCGCACTTATTAAGTCGACTGTAAAATCAAGTGAGAGCACTGAGCATAATCTAAATTCGGACACGCGGGGCCCGTCCACAATGAAAGTCGATTAACTCCGCCTCTGATTTAAATGCGTTCGCCGACTTGCCTGTCGCATTCCATAAAGCACACCGACGTAAATGAGATTGTCCTAAACTATAAGTCTTGGAACATACTGTATATAATGCGCAACGGGGTCCTGCTTGGTATAAACTAGCAGCTTGTATCTGGAGTTTTGCCCTATTAGGACAATGCCATCTGGTAAACAACTGGATTGTGTCACATTTCTTTCCCCCAGTGTAGGTGAGGGAGCACCGAAAGAGATGCAATATATTCAAATATGGATGAGGATGTTTTAGGTCCTTTCCAGGGTCTATATGGCTCTACTCTGTCTAGAACTCAATGCATGTTTGTGCACGGGAAGACCCCCCCTCCCCCTTAATAACCACCACAGATTGCTGTGCTTACTTTCAGTGAAGTATCACAATTCACATGATGTATGACATCCCATATTTCCCATAAGAAATCATGCTTTGTGTCTTTATTGATGACACAGGGCCATGCACATTACTCAGAACATAAAAAGTTGCGACTGTACTTGACTTGCGAAACTAGGGAACAGTGAGAAATAAAATGCAAGTGGCAACATGTTACTCAGGGGTTGACCCTAAGGGTTCAAATGCACTTGAGTGTTTACAGGCAACAGAAATATAATAATAATAATAATGCTTTTATATGTTTGGAATATCTTTGAGCTATTAAGCACCTTAGCCTAAATGTATGCTGTGATTAGGAAGAAAATGCTGATTGATAATCTAATTTGGCGACGCTACGTTTTTCTCGCTTTTAATCATTCAGATTTAAACTTTTGTCCTCAGATATTTGTTGGATAATAGCATTTTAACCTGGTTTTTATCAGAGAAAAGAGGACTTTTCCGTGATATCATCCTCTAAACAATCACAGCAAAAGAATTTCAGCAAGTATAAAAAGAAATTCATTCCTAAAAATTTTTTGCCCATTGCAACGAAACTTCAGTGGGCATCATTGGCTACCGTAAAAGTGAAATCGCCTAGCGGTTCTGGAAAGCGCTATACACGATATTGGAAAAAAAGTGATCATTATTCCTCTTGAATAGAATTGCTTAGCATTGAATCATTTAGTGCGGGATTGAAGCGGAACACTCACTTGTCAGCGTGGCTCGGAAATGTCCTGCACGAGGTGCAGAATAGCAAGCTGTCACGGTGATCCAGCCAAGGAAATTACTCTTTCCAATTTGTAGTTGTGTTTGAATGTACAGTTAGAGCGTGTGGCAGTGGGCACTTTAACCCTCTTGCCAGGCACCTGGCCTGCGTTAGGTTTCAGAAAATTTATGTTTTGATCACGACAGCCAGAATGGGGCGGGGAGGTGAATTCTGGAGCAAAGCCAAGCTAACGGTTTTCTGGCCCAATCACAAAATTGCCCTGTGGAGCCGGTTGAACGGTCAAAATGCGCCAAAGTTCAGTTGTGCTTTAAGATATAAAAGACCAGCAAGTCAACCATGTTGGCAGTAATTGGACCACACTGGTCCAGCACTTTATGTATGATGGGAAAAAGAAATGCTGACAAATGCAATAGTTGTAAATTGAAAGAAAATGTAGAGCATGTGTTATTGCACTGCACAAAATATAATGATGAGAGGGAAAGGTTGCACAATCGGTTGAGAGAGGTTAGACAAGGATGGGATTTGGGAGGGATATTGGGGACATGGGGGAGGGGGAGGGGTAGGGGATGTTAGAAGAGCACTTTTTAGTTTTGTTAGTAGTATGGGATTAGGGAGTATAATTTATAGCTAAGACTATGGTGACGTGATGATGCACACTCCGTTACAGTAGGTGGCGGTATGCACCTTTGAAGTTGGTTTAAATCTGCCATTATAGTAAAGAAGAAGAACAGGCTGGCAGTAGACATTTTGGCTATAGGCTGGTGAAGAGCTTGGTGTAAGTGCTGCTGGGTGCCTGGACTAGTGGTAAGCTATTCTGGTTTTTGTTATCTTTTGTTACTTTGTAGAGTGTATAACTCTATTCAAGAGACAGGGGCCACAGTTTGAAACATGAAACTGAAATAAAGAAAAATAAAAACCCTCACCCGATCGAACAAACACAGAGAAAAGCCCAGGGGTAATCGGGCAGCCATTAGTGTCAATCCCTGTTACCGTGTCAGGATATCCTTTCAAACCTGAGGCATCTGGGTTTATATATATACAGATAAATGCAAAAGTATTGGGACAGTGACACATTTTTTGTTGTTTTGGTTCTGTGCTGCTGCCCATTGGGTTTGAAATGAAACGATGAATATGTGATTAAAGTGCAGACTGTCAGCTTTGATTTGAAGGTACTAGCTGAATTTTGCACCCAAGTCAGGTGATCTGTGTAGGAATTACAGCCCTTTTTATATATAGTCCCCCTATTTTAGAGAAGCAAAAGTAATTAACATTAACAAATTAACATAATCTAAAAATAAAGTTGTCATATTTAGTACTTGGTTGCAAATGCTTTGCATTTCATTACTGCCTTAAGTATTCGACCCATAGACATCTCCAGATGCTGGGTATCTTCCCTTGTGATGCCAGGCCTGCACTGCAGCCATCTTCACTTCCTGTTTCTGGGGTGTTTTGACTTCAGCCTTGTCTTCAGCAAGTGAAACGCATGTTCAGTTGGGTTCAGTATGGGTGATTGACTTGACCAGTCAAGAACATTCCACTTTTTGACCCTGAGCAACCCCTTTGTTGCTTTAGCAGTACGTTTGGGGTCATTATCCTGCTGCAAGGTGAAGAGCCGATGAGTTTTGAGTTTTGAGGTTGGAGCTTATCTGATGATATGTCCCTGTAAACTTGAACAGAATTATTCATCCTGCTGCCGTCAGCAGTCACACGATCAATGAAGTGCCAAGCCATAACGTTACCTTCACCACGTTTCATGGATGAGGGGGATGGGGGTGCTTTGGGTACATTACATTACAATCATTTAGCGGACGCTTTTATCCAAAGCGACAGGATCATGAGCAGTTCCTTTCTTTCTGCACACTTTCCTCTTTCCATCACTTTAATCACAGGTTAATACTTGTAACCTCTGTGCATAAGACTTTTTAGCGAATTCTAACCTGGCCATTCTGTTCTTGCAGTGAATCCTGTGAGGTTAGGCTGGTGTAGTCTCCTCTTTGTGATAGTCTTTTTTTTTTTTTTTCATTCAACCTTTATTTAACCCTTGTGTGGTGTTCGGCTCTGTGGGACCCGTATTCAATGTTTACTAAAAGAAAAATGATACAATTCATAATTTTTTCAATCTGAGACTCATTGGCCTTGGCTCATTTTCTGTGATAAACATGTAAAAGGACACAAAAATCACATTTTATCACAAATATCACTTTTATTGATAAATGTGATCTAGCAGAGGTAAATGGTCAATATTAACCATATATGCTGTCTATATTGCTTGTAATTGAGATAAAGTCAATATCTGTGAAGTATTTTTACGTAAATTGTTATGGCTTTATTGTCTTAAAAACCAAATAATGCTGTGGGTCCACCAGACCCGCGAACACTGGGTGAGTAACAAAAACACGAACACCACACAAGGGTTAAAACATAAAATACAACAACAAATTTTAAAGAAAATAAGTAGTACAATGTAGATTAAATAAATGGCAACAGGTGCCCGCTTTTGCATGTGTGCAGAACGTACAAAAATACAACAACAAATTAAGAAAGAATACATCTATGCCTACATCCTAGAGAGTGGCTGGCGAGAGTGATTCCCTATCCCCGGGAAATCTGTATTCAAGCCCAGCCAGAACCCAGTCTCTACATGTTGTTTTATTTAAAATCCAATGTGTTGTGGTACAGAGCCAAAACAACAAAAATGTTGTAACTGTCCAAATACTTTTGGCTTTAACTGTATACACTCTCACGCACACACACACACACACACACACACACACACGCGCACACACACGCACACACACACACAGTCCATTAGTTAATACCTTTTCATAAGATTCACTTACAGTATATTCACACTTGTGGGTAATTTTACTAAGGACACTGTTGAACAAGTAATTTTTAACATATGGGTATAAATTATTCACTGAATTTGCAATATTAATGAAGTAGGTGGTTACATATAGACATGGTACTCCAGGCTAATAAGGAAACAGGAAGCATTGTTACACCAGCTCTTTTCAAAGGGATTCTGGATTCAAGATCCTCTATCTGGGTCAAAATCCCACAGAATTTGGCTGAATCTTATCACTTCAACAAAGAAATCACAAAGATTAGGGCTAATGTAGGCCCACAGGTGCTACAAGGAAATGAGAATCATCATTTTAGAATCTGGATATTTTAGGAGAAGAAATAAGTAATGCAACCACTGAAACAAGACTGGCTATCTCAGGCAAACAGACCTTTCTACAGCATTCTCTGAATTCAGTTGCTCATTGTTTGTGAGGGACAAATAATTTAGTCACACAGACCCCTTACTGTGGCTTTGAATCTCTTTATCAGTGATTCATACCGCATTATATTCTTTGCAGCGATTTTTCAAAATCAAACCTGAAGGTACAATTGCAACTGGAAAGAATCAGGAGATGGTTGTCAACCTGGTTGGTGATCCTTGAAATAAGTCCATTAAACAACAGTGCATTAAACGATATAATAGTCTGTTGAATAGCTTTTCATCTGAAACCTGTAGACGCTCACTCACCAACGTCCATCATAGTGATTTCATACATGCGCTTCAAAAGGGTTACCTATTCCACTCCATGCAGACTGAATTAATACTGAAATAGAGTGAGAGCAGAAACAAATCTTTCGCTGCCATTAATGTAATGTTTTTTTGATTACCAATGATTTGTAGATCACCAGTGTTTTACAAAGACCTAAGCAGTCTTTATGATCATGCTATCTCAATGTCACTCCCCTGCTGAGGTCCCTCCACTGGCTGCGGGTCACCGCCAGGGTCAGGTTCAAAGTTCTAACCTGAACTACAGGACTTAATCCAGCACTCTCTGCTCCAGCAGGGCACAAAATGAGGGCAGGAAGTCATATCCTCAGCAGGGGAGCGACATTGAGACTCGCACTTCCTGCCCTGGATGGCTCTCGCTCGTCCCGACTGCTGAGCTTCTCCACCCGAGCTCACCAGTGGTGGAACGAGCTCCCCGTTCCTCTATGAACTTCTCAGTCACTGCCTGCTTTCGACCGTGGTCTGAAGTCACACCTCTTCAGACTCCACCTTGACTGAGCCACCAATCAAGAACAATTTTCATATAGCACTTGTATCTTGTTTCTTGTATCCTGTATCTCGATTCTCTAACACTCTTTTAGCACTATAGTGTCTTGATCTTGATGTTCCAGTTCGTCGTGTCTTATGATTTAGCCTTAGGACTTAAGCTACAGTTTACTGTGTCAACTAGACTTGATGTGTCTAGGGATAGCAAATGTTTGTACATCGCTTTGGATAAAAGCGTCTGTCAAATTGATGTAATGTAACGTCTCCGACAAGTGTATTCCCCCTCTTTCTTTCTCCCAATCCAGAAACACAACTCCTGCCTGTTGAGACTCGGTAGTTTGTCTTGAACAAGAAGCATTGCCGTGGAAGTGCTATGAAGCTCCGCAAGTTATTTATTTAAATGTTTTTTAACCACACTTCAATCAACAAACTACAGGAGAGCCGGCGCCAACTTGTCACTCATGACAATTTGCCTGGGGAATCCTGGCCAATTTAAACCAGCCTACCTCTGGCAGGATGCAATCAATTGTGTCCAGTTGCTGCAGACTCCTAATCGACCGTGAATGCGTTATTCAGAGCTTCTTCACTTAAAAGTTCCTCCTTGAAAACGACCGCATTCTCTATTGCCTCACTCAGGATGTCCTCAAATATTCCCTTAAAATTGCCTGTTTTCCTGTTTTCATTAGTATTCATGTTGTTATTGGCAAATCGCTTGCCATTTGTTACATTAAACATCTGTCAACTATCAAGAGCTATTTTTTTTATTATCTCAAATCTGCCTCGGCAGACGCTCAGTGTGATGCATGTGGGTCGATCAAAGCCAATATATTGATTGCGTGTCGAATAAAATTTTTTTTTTTTTTAGGACATTCAAGGACACCAAAGCACTATTACGACAATTTGTTCAGAAGAACTAACAGTCGAATGTCAAACGCAGTGCTGTTTGAAGAACTGTTTCAGCAGCCTTGTTTCTCATGTGGTCTCTAAACAGGAGAAAGTTTAGAGTTTGGAGCAGTGTAAATGCTGCCTTATATTCAGTGTTTTGATAAGTATAAATGACTCGGGGCCTGATTCTGACTTGAGTTACACAGGCATGAAAACCACTTAAGTGCTTTAAAATGAGTTGCACACCTTTGTGGATTCTGATTTCATGCATGTATGAGACAGTGTCAGAGATCCACTCATCAGGATTCCTAAACGACGGGTGATTCACATATTTCTCCCTGTAGGACAGATTCTGACTTTGACTACAAGGTGATATGTACTGGATGCAGGTATTCTGGATGTAAGCCTGACTGCATGTTGAAAAGTGTGTGGAAATGTTAACACACACATGCGCACACAATTCCATACATGTGTACTGTATGTATATGCACATATGTACATACACGTGACTGAAGTATCAAACATAAGAACTATATAACCAGAAACCCAAGTTCTTACGTTCTAGATACAGTATTTAGCCAAATGTATGTGGACACCCCTTGTATCTGGGGCTGTTTTTCATGGTTCAGGCTAGGCTCATTAATTCCAGTGAAAGCAGATCTTAACATCACAGCAATAACATTCTAGATGATTCTGGGTTTCCAACTTTGTGGCAACATTTTGGGGAAGGCCCTTTCCTGTTTCAGAATGACAGTGTCCCCATGCACAAATAGAGGTCCATACAAAAATGGTTTGTCGAGATCAGTATGGAAGAACTTGACTGGCCTGCACAGAGCCCTGACCTCAACCCCATCAAACACCATTGGGATCATTGGAAAGCCGACTGCGAGCCAAGCCTAATAGCCCCACATCAGTGCCCGGCCTCACTAATGCTCTTCTGGCTGAATGGAAACAAATCCACACAGCAATGTTCCAGCATCTAGTGGAAAGCCTTCCCAGGAGACTGGAGGCTGTTATAGCAGCAAATGGGAACCAACTCCATATTAATGGCCATGATTTTGGAGTGAGATGTTGGATGAGCAGGTGTCCATATACTTTTGGCCATGCAGTGTACTTCCCAGTCATGTGTGTGTTTGCATGCGTATACAGTATATACTGTACACATTTATGGAATGGTAGCATTTTCTGTGTTTACATGGAGCAGTGTTTCTCAACCCTGGTCCTGGAGGGCCGCAGGATATGCTGGTTTTTGTTTTTGCCTTAATATCAGCAACTTATTCAGACCCAAGTAACCTGGGGCTGCGTGTATAAACAGTGCTGAGCAGAAAAATGCCCACAGAAAGCTGCGTAAGCGAGTTTCCACGCAGAAATTAATAGAATCTGCATACCTCTGTACACGCTGGACACCGTACGTACGCAATGTTTGGAGTCAGTGTGATATGGCGACACAGTGAAGGTGAAAAGGCAGAGGGAGAAAATGCAAAACTTTCCGAAAGCAGATTCATGACTTTCTCCCTGTGCATTATTTTACTCAAGAGTTTTATACATGTGGCCCCAGGTGTGTTATCGGCTGCTTCAATCGATCAATTAAGTACAGAGTAACAACGAAAACCAGCATACCCTGCGGCCCTCCAGGACAAGGGTTGAGAAACACTGCCATGGAGCCTCATATTCCGGGTTTAACATCCCAATGGGAATAAAAATGTCTCGTGTAACCACCTCAATCGGAACAGACTGTCCCATTTTAAATGGAATTTCATTCGGTTTGAAAGGGGTGGTGTAAACCTTTTGATAATCCTATCAATAGGAAATATTAGCCATGTAAACGCTTAAACCGACTACGTTATTTGGATGGAATACATATTCTTTATGTGCATGTTAGTTATCAAGGTAAGTGACGGTGATTCGAGATGACTTCCATACTGGTTTCTACGTTCACTTATAATATGCGACTTTGGGCTGTTGGGCTCTGAAGTCACTCTGAAGTTGTGGGTTGTGGATTTTTGGACTTGCTTTTAAAAAAAATCTGGTTGCTTGTTTGGAAAAGTAAAAAGTAACATTGTTACTATATTACTATTTATGGTTACTAATTATTCACGGATGCTAGCTAGCTTATTCATTTAGCAATTAAGTTAGTTAAGTTATTTGAGTTTAAACGCCTTGCTAAGTTTACATTGCTCTTGTGTTCGCCTTCTCCTCTTTAATGATTGCAGGAGAATTATACCCTGCTGACACTCCTGCCTGACACGTAAGAACAGTATCTACACAAATATTGTACATGACACAATGCATATTTGGAGATAGGTCTATTTATATTATTAAAGTGTATTGTGTAGGCTATGTGAATGTGAGAGTTCAGCACATGTCAAAGGAGTTATTGCTAGAGCTTGGGGTTCTGCGCATGTCAAACGTTTTATTCTGATTGAATGCTTTTGGCATGTAAATGCACACCTTAATCCGATCACTTTATTAATTGTGCATGTAAACAGTTTTGTGCATGTTTGAAATCTTCAATCGAAATGAATGTATTCGAAATTGTGAAATATTCTGCATGTAAACATAGCTAATGGTTATTGACTCTAACACCACAGGAACCCAGAAACATATAAATAGGATTATGACATAATCTTGTATGGTGTTAATAATGTATCTTCAGTGCACTTATGGCGATAACAGATGGGCTCAAGAGGATAAGGTTGTTCTGAAAAGGTCATGCTTCCAACAAATAAATAATTACCTGTATTTTACAAGAGCAAATAATAAGCCTGAATTGGAGAAATTCCATCAATTACTTGAACAACATAATGAAATTAATAAAAGCTGACCTCAAACTGTTTTGAGGGGAAAATTTATTTTAACATATTCACAGAGCCATGAGGGAGTTTCTTTGCAATGCACCTAATCCTCACGTTTGAGTTTCATTTCCAAGAAAATCATTCTGGCAGACTGCCTGGTCTAATATATAGAAATTAATGTTATATACGTGACGCTGTGTTCCAAATGACCTGATAAGATCTCGTATTTGGAGGGAAAGAATGTCTACTGCAGATATAAAAATTTAAAAAAAAATCAGTGTGTTTCTCCAAATTCATCCTCATCTTTATTAATATTCCCTTGATTATCAGTTGCCGTAGGCCGTTTCTCAACAGTGGGAGAGCGGATAATGTTAGGTCTCTGTGATTCACAGGGATCGGGGTGCAAAATAGACCTGCTCGCACTTCCATCTCTCACGCTGTGCGTGTTGGAAAATGTGTGCTGGAGATGAACAGCAGTTAGCATTTAGAAGAATTAAGAAACTGTCAACCTTGCTCTATTGGGCAAGCAAAGTCCTTAAATCGCTTGGCTTTGGCAATCAGTCTTTGTCTGGGGCTTCATGGAGGGCAAGATAGATGCATTCAATAAATGCGGTCTTGAAAAATCCACAGGAAATGATTAAGAGTGATGAATGGGGACAGGGAATTTTTGCCAGGCCGTATTTCACTTGACATCTATTATATAATTCATATCGGAAGCGATTTCTAAAAGAAGGCAGGGAAGTTTCCTTTTAAAAAAACATTCTACAGCGTGACTGTTTACCTCGAATTGTCTAATTTAGAATGAACTCTCCTCGATTAGTCATTCTTTCAAGTAGCCTGAGTCCATGTGATCTCCCGTTCATTTATTCAAAGTACAACAGAGTTGGTGGGGATACAAATAAATAAATAAATAAATGCCACCATTGTCACACATTTGTTAAGACTGTAATGGTGGGTTGAAAAATTGAACTGTCAATAATAATGGGGATGGAGTGACAATCAATATGTTTGTGGCTGGAGTATTTTGCAGCTGATTGTCGTTAGCCAGAAAGTGCATCATACCACGAAATACAAAACTGCATATTATGTTAACAAGACTACAGCTTGGCTGCTTTAAGGGGTTTAGCCATGGCTCTCACACTGAACCTGACAGACGGGCAAATTATCGAACATCAGCTGCAGGCTGCCCCTTCATGCCCAGGAAGTAAACACAGGACTGAATCTTGACTGTCAAATCTGGCCACCCTTACAAGTTGAACCGGGGTGAGCAATAAAGGTCAGGATTAGGGTCCAATTAATTATTATTATTATTCTCTATAAGATTAAGTCATAATATTTGCTTGTTAAAATAGACAATATGGTTTTTTTTTAAACTGTGCTTGCTGGCCAAAAGCGCTGTAGTTGTGTGTTATGTTCCTGGTATTTCATAGCTGCACAGGAGAAAATTACTACACGTGAAAACAGTATCAGTATGATTTCTATAGGATGTGAGCTGCCAAATCTGACAATATGGGCAGTTTTAACATTAGCTAATGTAGTTAGATAGTTGGTTAGTTACTGTAATTGTATGGATAATGTGAGATGAGATCGAAAATAATGCGGCTTGCCATTTGGCTTCTTGACACTAAGCCTCAATTGCTGCAGTCAGACTCCTTACCCTGTTGGGAGGCTGACATGGTTTCATTTTCAGCCATCCAGGTTTGATTACATCAAACTGTGAATGTGTGTGACACAGCTAGCAAGCGTTAGCTAGGTAACTGTATTCCTATTCAAACTGTGAATGTGTGTGACACAGCTAGCAAGCGTTAGCTAGGTAACTATATTCCTATTCAAACTGTGAATGTGTGTGACACAGCTAGCAACCGTTAGCTAGGTAACTATAGTCCTATTCAAACTGAAAGTCGGTACCATCGCAACAGAACCAGCTCAGGACACGTTTCACTCCCTCAGCCCTATTGGAGTGCACTAATCCACAAATACCAAGTTTGCCCCTTTTCCAGGTGAAAAAGTACTGCCTGCCTGTAAATGCAAGAGCTAGTAGTTATAATAATGGATGAAAAATGCATACAAGTACAAGCCACCTTGTGGTTTCAAAAAGGGAATTGTGCATATTTCAATACATCTATCAGATTCGAAAAACCTATAAACAAAGGATCCCTACCGTACATGGCACATTGTATTAGTTTTGTTTCATTTCAACAGATTTAATCTGTGTTACACTTTCCGACTTGGAAAAGTGGTCAAGTGACCAGGACAAGGAATGTAGTTAGCTAACTGCATCTTGCTACAAGTCGCCTGTAATTAAAGTGGGAAGGATATGTAATGCATTCCAGAGGGAAATAACAGCTAGTCAAGCAGATGAGGTGTCACGTCAGGAAAGAAAGACATGCTTTGCTAGCTATTATATCTAGCTGGGATAATGTTTCCATTGACTTGATTCACTTACTTATTTACTTGTTTTAATTTTAACGAATAATGGTGAATCCAAGAATGTTGAGTTGGTACAACCAAAGTCCACATATAGTCATTAATTGCCCCGGTACTGTTTGTGAACTCAAATCAATATACAGTGGCAATATAACGTGCAACTTCATGTTAGTTTTCGAAACAAATCATGTTCTTGTTTCTGAAATGCAAAAATTCTGTATCTTAGTGTTGTGCACGTATTTCAAATCCATGTATTTTTTTGGATCTGTAAAGGGAAAACAATACCCTGTAAATGCAAAACAGCCACTAAATAAGAAATGAGTTGTGATTAATTTCTTCAAAAATGTATCGCTTACAGTCCTGCTGTTTGTAAATGTGACACACATTATATTAGAAGGAACATCTTTACTGAACTGTTAAATTTTACATGCACGCTTTAAATTTATTCGAGCGAATGTCAAATCTCATTACTCGTAACGGTAATGAAGGCTACAGAAAAATAAGCAAATATGCATTACAGCGAGATACATTTTGTGTGCTTGATTAAATTGTGTTTTAGAAACGAGCTACAAACATCCCCTCCTTCCAGTCTCGAAGGCAGGCGAAGCTTTCTAAGGGACATGTTAATTCCGCTGACCGACAGCTGCGGTTGATTGATTCAAAGTCTATTCTTAGTTGGCATTTAGCTTAAATGATTTTCAGCTCAAACTGTCTTTGTGAGAGCGCGGCGAGCCAGGGTGGTGAGCAGACTGCCTCCTTCATTGCTAAACTTTGGACAGAACTTGTTGCTCCTTACTGCGAGGGGTCAGCACAGAGGATTCTTTCATTCGGTTCTGGTCGCACGGCAATGCCGTCTCAGCCGGTTCCATACCGAAAGGGAACTCGATGCGGGGGCCGTGCTGATTCCATTTCAAATTTCTGCCATTATGCTAATGCGGATGGGAGTTGGGCATATCACAAAATGTTTCACTTTGACCTCTCAGGGAAATGAGCTGTTCCCGCAGAAGAGTGAGACGTTGCAGACGGGAATATTAAGGCTTATATTAAACGTCGCTGGTGCCATTATATAGCAGTGCTGATAGACATTTCCCAGATAAGACTAATTTTGCATGATCTGGATAGCAGGCCCTCTTGCAAGAGGTTGGTAATGGGGGTTTCCAATTCCAAAAAAATGAATTATCAGCTCGCCAAAAGTACAAGTTGACAATAGCAGGCTTTATCGCAAACACTAAATCTGCACTGCGGTGAAAATGAATCAGGAAAGACAACTGGAAATGGATATGTGGATTTCTGACCTCAACCTCCACTCTCTCTAAACATACACACATGCATATATACATGCACACACATGCACAGGTTTTTAATCATATTATTGTGCATTATCACAAGTGGTAAATGCATTGTGGGCGGCAGTGTAGTGTAATGGGTAGGGAACTGGACAGGTTCAATTCCCAGGTGGGTCACTGCCGTTGTACCCTTGAGCAAAATACATAACCTGCATTGCTTCAGTATATACTGTATCCAGCTGTGTAAATGGATAAATGTAATAAGAAGTTGTGTAAGTCGCTCTGGATAAGAGTGTCTGCTAAACGCCTGTAATGTAATGTAACAACCTATATATTAAATTCATCAATTAAATTACTGATAAGCAAAATGTAAAAAATCACATACAAAATCATTATTTTCTGGAAATAATGGCTTTCGTTTTATTAATCAAAACTTTTGACTTAATGCACATGCCAAAATATGAAGTGAATCAATTTAAGTCACAAGGTATGATTAAGTGTCTCAAAAAATGTTGAGAATACCATACTTGTAAATTACAAACCGGAAAAGCATTGGCATGGCTATACATAGAGCATATTAATGAAGTATTTCATATCTTACATGTACTCAAGGTGTCCACAGTGCTTTAATAATTGTGATAATAGCAATACTTCTTACAATGCTGCGTCAATTGGTAATTTATGTAATTCTGTCACAGCCATGCACTTTTATATAGGTCATTCTGAAGAGCTGATTTATGGACGCTCGAAGCCAAACGTCTTATCTGCCCAGTTTTATGCCTCCATTAGGAGCTGTTTGGAAATTATTGATGGGCTTTGTTAGATACATCATTTATATCAATGGATTTGACACAAGTCCTCTAGATCAAATCTTTTGGCCGAGCATATTGTCTTCCGCTCTCTTCCCGGTGCAGAATGAATCTGCGGCAGAACAAAATCCTGCCCCGTTGTTTTATTATTTCCTCTCTTTTCTTTTTGCTTTAGATTTTTTTCT
This sequence comes from Synaphobranchus kaupii, assembly GCA_029718625.1. Classification (NCBI taxonomy): domain Eukaryota; kingdom Metazoa; phylum Chordata; class Actinopteri; order Anguilliformes; family Synaphobranchidae; genus Synaphobranchus; species Synaphobranchus kaupii. The sequence goes on along the minus strand of CM056379.1, from coordinate 106,373,557 downwards.
TAAGCCATGCGACTGGCGAAAAGTGTTGAAATATACGATCCTAGCGCCCCGGAGAAAGAGAATCGGCCTGCGTTTAGTTTCTGACCGCAGTGTGTGATGATTAGAGGTTATTACAGCAGGCGGTGTAGATTGCATTTTCCAAGGGCGCTGTGCACGTTTGGTTGGGTTTTTTTTGTTTTTTTTTACGAAGACGTGTGAGCGGCGTCTTAATTTACTGCCCGCGATCTGGCAGGCCTCAGAGCGCCAGAAGGACGTTTAACGGGTGTGTTTGAAACAGCGCAGCCTCAACCAAAAACACCGTCTCTGCAGCTTTCTGAAGTCTTACATGAAAGCACACCTTGTTGTAAAAAAAGGTATTTTTGAAACAGACGGCTGATAGTGCTGTCAAAGGCCTTGTCTTTGACTTGAGGATACATTTGACCTGAGGGTTTTGTTGTCAAAACAGAGTTTGGAGGGCCCAGCAATTGTTTGGGAATGGGGGTAGAAAAAAACACTGTCATTTATTGTGAGATAAATTTAAATATGAAATTTGGTGTAAAACAGGTGCAAGTCTCTCTCCCACAGGAGAGATTTTGTTCTCCCCCCCCCCCTTTGCTACTGATACTGATGTGAGTATTAAAGATAAGGAGGTATGACAAAATGTGAAAGATGAGTACAATCATGAGGGAATTTGAGTGCTGGAGCTGAGGGAAATGAAAGTTTGCTATTTAGTGCATTTCAACAAGGGCATTTCTACAGTCAGCTGAAAAGACCCAGCCGACAGAATGCAGAAACGCAACGTAGCAGCCAAGTTGAGCACTTGGAATCAGTGATTCGGGCTGATTTGTGGGATTACAATCTGCAAGAGATATAACAAAACACTCCAGTCAATTGAAGCAGGAGAAATTGAACCATCTGTGGTTGTCAAATGACTTAATTCTTTTGAAAGTACTTCTCCGGAACATTTTAAATGATTGCGATGGGTGTGAAGAGCATTTAGCATTCAAGTCAACCTCACATTCAGATAAAAAATTTTTGCATGTCTTATTTTGCATTGTATTAACCTAGCTGGTTACAAATACGCACAATGCATGCTCATGCAGGAGCACACTTGGCATGTTCGTACAGGGAGCCAATTGATTCATTTATTTAAACGGACGCCTGTCCAGGAAAGAAGCTTCAGGCTGACGCAATAAATAAAAAATAAAAAAATGTCCAGAGAGGAGACACCAGTGCCAATTTACAGAACTTATTAGACTTTTTTTCACCAAGTTTCAAAATGTGTCAGAACATCACATTTGGAACAAAGCAGCCACTCTATCGATTGCTTAGCCGTCTCGTTTGGACGAATCTTTCCTGACAGAAGTGCTCCATTTCACCAAGTTTGGTGGAGGAGAGGAGGAGGAAAGCTACGGGTAACTTTTGTCATGTTTCCCAATGTGACCGTGTCCTTGCACATTTACCTTTATTTGACGTGCACTTGCTCTAGCGAGCTGTCACAATATCGTATGGGGGCCGTAAAGAATGAACCGGGAGCCACAGTGGAGCAGGACCACCTCAGCTACCTTGTAATCTTGTCCACAGTATGTGACACTTTCAGAAAATTGGATTTCGCAGATGTAATCGTACTTTGCAAGCATAAACCCAACAAGGGGGCCATTCTGAGGTGATGAGCCGTGATTATACATGCCTTTGCATATTTGTGAAACGCACCCTATTACACAGACTGTATTTGTATTAACCTATAAATCCATAGTAATGTGGTAAATTTATTTAAATTTGAATACCTATTTTGGTTTTAAGATAGTAATGAAAAATAGGAAAGTGTATTCAATTTATATTGCATGGTCTAGCTACTTTGTAGATGGCATGGTTGCCCATGCTGATTAGACAGACTAACTGAGGTTTTAGGTTTTAGACGTTTTGCTTTAAGATTCATACAGGAATAGGATATGCACATCAGATATCCCTGTGCCACAGTGTCTACAATGTCTTTCTCCATAGGAACTATGGCAAAGGGCAGTGACTTAATAAGATGAGAGCCAAAAATAGCAATAGTAATAATAATAATTCACTTATTTTGTCTCAAAAGCACATTCGTTTCGGACGCCTCGCTCTTTTTAGAAAAACGCTTGGTGCTGACGGTCCGGTTCCATGTAAACAAAGATGATTGGAGAAACTGGTAACGTTACTTGCCGTTTCAGCCCACCCGGAGTTATGATTTCACTAATCGTGAATACCATGATAAAAATAAGCGATCCAAGGCACTCCGCTTATTCACAGCTTTTTAAAGACAAATAACGAAGCAAACCTTCTGGTAAACTTAGTTCGCTAACACCGTCACCTAAGTGGAGCGGAGTTCGGATGCTTAGTAACAGCAAAAAAAGACGGCTCCAACTTTTTCGGAGTAGGCTTTCGTAAAATCAAGACAGGTAGTGCTCCTCGCGTTTTGAAGCCTACGAAGCGCGTCTTGTGTGATCGCGGCCTTGTACATGCCCCTCGGGTTGCCAGGTAGCTACAAAGTGACAGTGTCTTTAATAACCGCATTTGCCTTTGCGCATCGTAGTTGCTCTTGCGTGATGGGTTATAGGCATGCAGTGAACATATTAATACATCGCATTGATAAAATTATCATAGCTTCTATTGATGAGTGGGATATACCCATCACACAATCAAAAAAAGAATTGCTGGACAGTGGTTGCACGCAATTTTACTAAGTAAACAAATAATGATTTAGCCTACCTAATAAAATAATGTACAGTAACATAATAGCCTATATGCAACGTCTTCAACTTAACCAGTTGAAGTCACATATACTTAATAATAGCCCATTTCTTGCAACCGTTGTCCAAAGATTTATTTTTTGAGTGCATCCGTCACATGCTGGAAGGATGTGGCCAGGAAGGAGAGAGATTTTAACCTGGAGCACTGGTAGATCTACACTGCGGGGAGTTACTTTGCGCTTCCTAATAATTTTGGAGCAGCTGTGCTCACACAAGTGCTACAAAAATCAACAAAATTGTCTCTCTGTCAAAGCGATTATGATCCAAACACTGGCTATCAATGAATCCATCTAATATTGGTCTGGTATTATATACCTGACAGTCAATCATAGCCTACTTTTACATATTTTTCTTTTTATGACAGCTCTTTGATAATTGTAAGTAGTCTAGGTAAAGGAAAATAAAACCAATATCTTTTTCAAAGAACATGCACTCATTATAACAAGATGCTGTATTTTTCATGATCATCTATTGGTGGCGCTAGACATAGACCACCTTTTTTTCCGAACAAAGTTGCGTGGAAAAAAATGATTAAGTTTAAACTCTGAATATACGTGTCTTGCAGACACGCATCCTTTTCATCAAATCTCCACCCCGCGCGTGTAATTGCGCGTATGTACTGGAGAGACGCTTAAAACAGCGGATAAGTCAAATGTCTGAATCACAAATAGCTTAAGCTACGTGGATATTTCGGGAGTAAGTCCCATTTGCGCGTGCTTATCTCAACTCTGAATCTGGCCCTAAGTGCTCATTTCTGTCTATTCAGAGGAAAAATATGTTTCAATAAACAACGAATTATGAAAGATCATGACAGTGTCTTTTGTCGACAATAGGCTTATGCACACACAGAATACAGCCAGAGGCCTCTTTTTTTGCCAAATTCATCCTGTAGTGCAAACAATGTGTAGTCCACCTTTATGATAATTTTTGTCCAAAAAAAGTTGGAAGACTATTTTGTTACATATCGTTAAACACCCCTACCTGGCCCTGACAAACTGCAATTCTTCCGGAAACATTTACTGGCAAATAAATAAATAAATAACCCTAGTGTGAACTGTGCCATGTGTTGGCATACACTGTCATTCGTCCTGTTGCAACAGAGAAAAATCTGGAGTGTCATTCAACACTTAACACACTATGCTTTTCAACACAGAATTACAGTGAACAAGTGTTATCAGGACACTGGTTCTTAAAGTCCTGTTGCAGCCATCATCAAAACTACCTCTACCAAACCTTTTATCTCAATCCTGACAAGCAGTGACATTGTTCACAATGAGGAGATCCTAAGCAAAGAAATTGGGTGTGTGGAAAGCTGGCCTTATGGTAGACAAGCTTTGAAACAAACTACCAAGTTAATGCATCAAGGACGTTCCTTCAAATTATAAATGGACTACACAGATTGAAGCCTGGAAATTGTCTATACCTATTTTTAAATGAGATTCAGGAGAGTTATTAGAAACGGTTATCCTGGCCATTGTAAACCGCATTGAAATTGCAATGATTTTTTAAATTTTTTTATTCATTACTTTTTTCATTTTCATGTCGCCTCTTTATATTGAGAATTTGAATGTATAGAAAGCATGCTTTATTATGTATTCTTCATGAAAGGTGAGAATCTCTGTAATAGCCTTTTGTCAGCCTTCCCTGCTATCATAACCACTGCATACATGTAATGTGTAGCGTAATTAATGCTTGGAACCCTTTGAAGAATTCTTAGTCAGTGTTCTAGAATTCCAGGTGATTGTTACATCAGAATTAGAATGTTAAGTTAAGAACATTTTAATCACATATTAGTGATCTTACACCTTAAAGGGTTACGGATATTTAGACTCCTTTTGACTGTTGCAGGCATGATTCTATTTCATGAGGATCTACAGCATTATCAGTAAGTTGCACAACCCTTATGCCAAACAAATAAATATTATTTTGTGAACATGAAAAAAAACACAAACTTTTAAAATGTCTCAAAAATGTTTCTGTCAGGAAAATGTTCTACCAGTATCGTGCGACAATCAGCAATTCTATATTTTCTAAAAGGCGATATCATAGTTTCAAGACATTTCAGAATAAAGCACAGTGCTTTATTGAAAAAATATATACTTTATTTGACAAGCCCGTGCTAAGTTCAGAAGTATCACGACGGTAATCAGATCAGAGAGATTTCTCTATTCTGATTCCTCTTTAAGGTTTCACATGAATAAGAAATGAAATTGCTCAGTGTTGCTCCGTCTCAGTCTAAAAAAAGGGATTCTACGTATATTCAGCACATATAATTCCGCTCATTTCAAGCACGATGCCACAGCACTCGTGCATATTTTATGACTGGAAATCGCGCAAAGTATTGTGCCCCAGATTTTAGATAGAATGTAAAGCAACAAAATCTCCACAAACGTTCAAATAGACACCGATTTTAATTTGGTCCATACTTAGGAATATCAACTGTTCAGTCATCAAGTGTGGCTCCATTATGTAAATTCAACTTACAGTTGAACACACCGAAAATGACAGAACTAAAGGCAATGGGATAACCGCACTTACCACAGGAATGTTCACCCAATCTGCATCTCTCGCCCAGCCCCCAGAGAATGCAGCTGAGGTAAAGATACCTAAATAGCTTTGGTGCAAGTGGGACGCAGCATGGAGAAGTGTTCAGAACACTGCGGGAAATTGCAGATAATGCGCTTTAAAACTTGCATCTTACAGCACCAGCGGCATAGCCAGACTTTATGGCCAACTTAAATGTCCAAAAATGTGGCCACTTAAATATAATTACACTGGTGCTTCAATATGGACTTTTTTTCTCCAACAATGTATCAAACAAAGCAGAGTGATCCCAGGCGGTAATAATGATGCCTGAATAATATGACTATATCAGCGCTCGTGGAATGCGTCTCGGCCAATCACAAAGTGCGGTCAGAACTAACTTGTATAAATGCACGTATTAACACCTGATTAACTGTAACATTACATGAACACACCTTGTAAATTCTACCTTATTGCATCATCATGTTGTGTTCCGTTACAGTTCATTAGTCAGTGTGTGATACCATGAGCAAAACTCCTTTTTGTGTTAGCATTTAGTGTCGGCACAGTACCGTATTCCCAGAATTCCCTAGTAGCAGAAATCTGTAGGACATATCCCAAGTGAATGCCCAGGTTTATGAAGCTCAGTTTATTGTTTTCTGGTGGCTGCTGCTGAGGGCTTGACAGATGAATCATTGCTGAAATATGGTCACAAGGTCTTCTTAGTGGCTGACTGCTGCGAAATAATAGTAGCCCCTGAATTCAATAGACATTTGTCCTTAATTTCGACAATTAAATTGTTTTTTTTTTGTTGTTTTTTTTTTTCGTCACATTGTTTTGAGACTTAAGTAATGATCAGAATAAATGGGAGGAGTTAGTGTGATTTGTAAAAGGTAAATGTTACTGAACTGTTGAATTGAATAGGTGTAGGTCATAAAAATACTTGGACAGCAAAAGATCACGTGGAGCTCATCGGTCAGAGAGCAAGACCATCGGTCAGAAGGCAAGACCGTCGCTTAGACCTTGAGAGAATATCTGTCTGTCAGAGGGAAAATATGCAGCTTGTCCTTCCAAGCAATGACTGCAACAAAACATTCAGAGAACTGATGCATGCCGTTTCACACAGGAACCAGTAGGGATTTACAGAATAGGAAAGACAAGGTCTGCTTAACCCCCCACAAATGTAGGTCCACAATTAAAGGGAGCAAGCCGATGATTCGTTACAGTATTGGGGGTCATAGTTTTATGAGCTACAAACTATTGCTTTGATTCATTACTATAGCTGACTCTCTTTATTAAATATGAAGAAAATTTGACAATATACAAATACTTCTGGGACTAAGCAAGCTGAACAATAACACCGTTCTATCAGTGGGTTACAGATATGGAAACTTATCTAGGGTGATAAATTCTAACTATCCAATAATACCTGGAATTTTCCATGACACAGACATTTTTTTTGTACATTGGACACTTTAAAATACTTTTCATTCATTATTATAATTATTATGAGTAGTAGCAGTAGTAGTAGTAGTAGTAGCAGCAGCAGTAGTAGTAGTAGTAGCAGCAGCAGTAGTAGTAGTAGCAGTAGTAGTAGTAGCAGTACCAATAATAGTAGTAGCAGCAGCAGTAGTAGTAGCATTAGTAGTAGTAGCAGTAGCAATAGTAGTAGCAATAGTTTTAGTAGTAGTAGTAGCAGCAGTAGCAATAGTAGTAGTAGCAGTAGTAGTAGTAGGATAAATATCTATTTTGGTATATACCTGAAAAACTTTAACTTTCATAGAACTGGCTGAAGAGCTGAAATTCTGAATTTTAGACTGAGGACTGCAGTACAATTACTTAAACAAAAATACAGAATATTTTTCAGTTTGTGGGATCTCCCTGACTGCATTCAGTACTGACTGAGACGTGTTTTTTTTAAAGCACAATTGCTTTGGAGATTTGGAGGCTACTTTTCATTGATCCTGGAGAGTGTATCATGATTAGTCCTGAAAGGTCACAAACAAAACAAACAAATTGTGCGCACCTCGGCATCCCACTGCCGTTGCCAAGCAGACGCCCGCTGTGCAGTCATATATGGGAGCCAGTAATGAGGGGGTCCTGGGACTGTGGGTCTGCCTGAATGATCCAAGTGAATGAACATGTAAACACTACAAGGGACGAAACTTAGCCTGACACACAAGAACAAGGCACCGCTGCACATAACTAATACCAGGTCGAGTGATATCAACTACACGGTGTCCCCTGGTCCCCTAAATTCTGCTGAAGAGTATGCTGATTTAAGTGATGGAAGGAATATTTTTTTATCCTGGGTGACTTTCAGCATGTAGCTTAGAGAGTCAGGAAATTTGAATACTGAAATAATAAAATATTAATTAAAGTGAGGATTATTAACACGTAATGTTTCTTTAATAGCGAATCACAAAATGGAGGATGAGCCTTAGGTAGATAAAAGAACCGTGTTCTCAGTTGACTGGTATATCCAAGGGGCGTAGATTTAATGTCCAGATCAGTAAAAAAAAATAAAAAAATACATGACTGAAAAGCCAGCTGGGTGGAAATAATATAGTTTTTATATAATATAGAAATAAAATCTCAGGATTACTTTGAAGACTGTTAATCTTCAGTTATCCTTATGGTTTATGAGAAGGATTTTGTAAAAAAATTATAAGAAATAAATGTATTTCTTTGCCTATTTTTCACAAAAGCTATGAAAACCTTGTTTGACTGGGGGGAGACTATCCCAAGTGACCAAGACACTCCCACTCAAAATTTGATTGACAAGTGACATCAACATCAACGTCGGTGCACACACTCTGTTTACAAATATCTTAGCTTCTCTGCACATCCTACATTAGCCTAAGCATTTATACGCCTTCAGCATGCGCTAAACACTCAGCACACACTACACTAATGTTAGCTAACATTACAAGCCTCTTTACTACAAGCTAGGTAACTGGTAATTTTTTTAGCTGGCATTGAGAATACCGGTACAAAACTCAGTGCCAACTAACTCAATAATTTTTCAATGACTGACTAATCCTGTCATCATAAACACCAAGGGAAAACTGCCTCAGTTTGCCTGACAGAGACACTGGAGAAGGCTCATTCTGACTCTAAGAACCTGCACACGGTCCGATGCGGATGCAATGCGCTCACAGCCAAAGTGATTGACTACTCTCTCCGGCTGAAATCTCGGTCCCTAAACAACCGTTCGAATATACGTGCGAGGGGAAAAATAGAGGAGATTGTCTCTGTGTTAATAACAACGGGGTGGCAATCAGCTGACCGTAAGTCAGCTTATCCGAATAAACAGTGGGACCAGCGCTTCGGTAAATCAGTCTTTGAGAATCCCACGATGCCCGTAGAAAGAGAACAGAAAGGAGCTGGAGGAAGACAACGAATGACGCACACACAGAGGCAGTTCTGTCGCAGCGTTGAACTGCCCCTCTTCCTTTGACAAAGCCCTTTTCATGCAACCCAGGTGATTGCATGTCCCCCCCCGTTTAAACTCGCAAGAGCTTGTGGGTAAATTAGAAAAGTCAGTCACTTTCAATGTCGTCGTGTCCACTGCATTTTGTTTTTACCTCTTTGTTTAGAATTTTGCACTGAAGTCGCCACAGTAAAAATATGCCATTAAAAGGATGACATTGAGATACAAGGGCATACATACAGGGTGAAATAATGCCAATCACATGCATTACTCCTATAGCCATGCTTTTTGCGATACAGAGGTTAATGGCTAAAAACCAAAAAAAACATCTGCCCGTGTACATAATCCTGGCAGCTGGTTCCAGGACCTAGTCAAGGAGGGTGGAATGAAAAAATGCTGATTCAGCAGATAATTCGACGGGCTCTGGCATTCCGCTGCACTGACTTGACTGCACTGCTCCTCGTATAACCTTGTGACCTCAGCCCTATTACATAAGTAGGCATCGTCAGCTGCTGATGCAGGTAGAGGACAACTAAATGTAAAGCAGCCACGTCCAGTAAGGCGCTAGCATGTCCAAAATGTGGGGACTGCATAATGTAGACGGATCTTTATCAGAATCCCTCAGCTCACGACTAGACTTCCATCACTGTTTAAAACTGCCTCTGGCTCAATAATCTAAAGTCACATTCCAGAGACCCACATCTTTAAATATTACCGCTACGATTAATCTGCTTTTATGTATCTGTTTAATGGCATGGCATAAACACAAGCATGTGCTTCCTTAAAAACCCATTATTCTGTTTCCTCGCAGATACTGTAAATCAGCTTGCTTTTAATCTGAGGTGAAACGCATTCTTGATGTATTCAAATGAGATCTATCCTGGCTGTTGTATTCTAATTGTCTCATGCATTGTAAGTCACCCAGGATATGAGGTTCAGCTAAATGACAATATATCAGGCATCTGTGTGTAATAACTCCCTCAGGAACATCCTTCAGGGCCTAAAGCTCTCCGAGAAGAGGAAATGAACTCATTGTTACTGCGCCGTAGTTATTAAAGTGGCAAAAGCGCTAATTGTCAAATTTGTTAACACGTCAGCGCTATTTTAAAAGGAGCCTATGAAAAAGCTGCTAGCACAGCCAAGAGCATTAATGTGATTTGCTTTTACACTGCTGACCCTACTGCTACTGTTGCTGGCAAGAACATTAAACATAAGAGGGAAAAAGGGAACTTTTTTGGATTATTTATATATTTATAAATATAAATATATATATTTTATTATTTCACTTATTTTTTTGTATATATTTTTTGCCTCCCCTGAGGGAATAAAATGTTGGGCAAGGGATATCATGGGCTTGTTAAACCAATGCGCTTTAGTGAAACGGAGGCAGCTACTGTACGCTGGTTACTGGGAGTCAGTCAGCCGTTGTTTTGTCCTCAGGCACCACAAACGGACAAATGCTGCCTTAAACAGGCCTCAAGACAGGGAAAAGGGTAGTGATTAAATTATCTTGTAAGTAAAATAAGCCCCTATTTTTAAACCTCAGGCTTAACTCTGAGTGTGCTATTTTAGGGAAAAGGCACAAGGAAGAGTTGCAGCATGGCTCTTAAGGCTTAGCAGGACCTTCCCTGTGTTTTGTGATAGTTATTGTAATCTAATAATAATAATCTAAATGCATTTAGAAACTGCATTTGGCAGTCCTTGAAAACACTTTATAATATAATTTATAATAATAAATAAATAATTTATCAAAATTGTGTCTATAGAATTAAAGGATTGTCAGAACCACTCCACCTGAAGGGGACAAGTTACATTTTCCCGGGAGAGGACCGTGGCCTCAGATTTGGACCTCGTTCTAATTTGCATCGGAGGTCACAGTACGATGAGGTGAAAAGGACGACATCATCCGCAAACGGCGGTGATGCCACCGAACCAGACGCTCTCCAGACCTCGGCCGCGCCTGGATATCCCCACCATGCATGTCATGCACAGGAGAGGAGAGGAGAGGAGATGAGGTGCAACCTTGTCAGAGTTCGGCACCAACCTTGAATAAGCTTGACTTAATGCCAAGAATGTGCACACAGCTCTCGGTCAGAGTGTACAGGGACTGAATGGGAAACCTGGTAGCAAACCTGCAGGTATCATGTGGGAGGTCCAATGGGAGTGCTGGATGATCACCCAGTGGATATCAAAAAACGTTTGGACTGAAAGATGAAAAATGACGTGATTTAGGGGGGGGGAAAAAAATGTATTAACTTCAACAGAGGCTCTTATACGCCTTTCAGGCTCTGTGGTTTTATTCAATGCACCAGGTCACACCAGTAACCCGGGCGGCCTCATTCAATCAAAAATCAAATCAGCAGTGTTGGAGAGTGACTCAGTAGTGCTACTGTATGTCAGGTCTGGCCTGGTGGGAGTCCTCGTCTTTTGGATCACTAGGTACATGTTGTTTTGAAATGGCTGTCTTGCAGTGCGCTTCCAGCACAATCTGTTTGAATGTTGTTTCTCTTAGAGTGTGCTTCCAGTGCTCATCTAAAGTAAAAGTAAAAACAAAGGGAAACACCTGGTTTTATTATTACCAATTTTGAAACAGGACAGGTTTCTAATAGCATGCATATAATTACTTCAATTTTTTTGTTGTTCGGGGGGGGGGACTAAGTGTTTTATTATTCAACTCCGTCAGCTGGCTGTCAATCCTGACACATCCTCAGATCCTCAGATAGATATTTTCATGTTATTTATTTCATGAAGAATATGTTGATAATAATTTTAAAAAATGTGTTTATATGATGCACGTAATGGGCCGGTTTCCCAGACATGGATTAAGCCTAGTCCTAGACTAAAAGAAAAATTAAATGAAGATCCCCATTGAAAAAAGTTTTTAGTCTAGGACTAGGCTTAATCCACGTCTGGGAAACCGGCCCAATGTGTGTTAATTGTGTTATAAATGATATTAAATGTTCTTTGTCACAAAGACAAAATACATCCTTAACATAAGTTGCAAGTGGGAAACATTATAATTGTGTATCTTTCTTGACTAAAAACATCACACTTTTTGATTAGGCTATACAGCTAGTAAAATAGTGTATACTATATAATACATTTCTTTTGTATTTTATATTATATATACATTTTTGTAAAATTCAAGTCCTCGGCTGAAAAAAGTTGAAGAAGAAATTAAATTACTGGGAGGTGGCTCCTTTACAGTTTTGAACAACTTTTTAGTTTTGAATAACATTCTAGCTAGCTAGCACCACCTGTCATAATTCGATCTGGTTAGCTTAATTAATCTAGCGTTAGGAGTGTGAAAACACTCTTGAATAGGCTACAGTTATCAGAGAGTTCAGTCAGTGCATATTTTATTTTATTTTAAAGGCTTTTAGCAGGGGTGTCAAACTACATTCCTTGAGGGCCGCAGTGTCTCTGGAATTTTGTGGTTTCCTTCCAATCAGTTGCCAATATTAAGGCCTTGAGAACAAGGTGTGTGGATTCTTTAGTCAATCAATGACTTAAATGAACCACTGGTGCCGGGAACACCCTGAAAACCAGCAGACATGGTGGCCCTCCAGGACTGGAGTCTGACACCTGTGGCTTATAAGGTTTATTGAGTCCTGTCACCACACATCACATGTAACTAGTCACCTTTGCCTTCCCTCGAGTATGCTTTAAAGCTTTTGTGATTCGCAACCTCTGACTTCCCATTTTAATGTGTCTCTGAGCCAATCATATTACTCGGTTTTTGGAATGTAACAGAAGGAGGGACATTACAAAAAAAAGATTTTTTGTTATTGACAAGAGGGTTAACTTAACCCTTTATGGTGCGGATAGAAAATACCTTTCGGAACGGACAGAAATGATTCAGGTGGACAATAGAACATTCTAGGTGGGACAGGACCACCTCTGCTGACCCCCAAAAATCTACACCTATAGTTACTGTACATATATGCTATATAGCAGCTGCTCTCGTGTGTCTGTCCTGTGCTTCTCTTTTCTTAAAAGTTGGTCGATTTTGAATGCATGCATTTCCAGCTCTCACCCCTCAAAATTAATCTCTTAATTGCTGTAGAAATGCCCTATATATTTTCCTGTTGCATATGTCAGGAGCACACGATGAAATCCTTTCTACTGGCGTCACTACTAGTAGATAGAGGAAAACAAACCTGTCCTGTTGCTGGCTATCCAGAACAACACGAACGGCTTGTGTTGCTAAGTTACGAGGTGTGAGTGAGCACATAAGATAACTCACTTCCCCCCGGCAGGGACTTTTGCAATAGCATCATTTTTATTATGCTGCATTGTAAAATAAAAAATGTCAACATGACCCATACTTACTTTTGGTTGGTTTTGTAAAAGTAGACTCAAATTAAATTTAAATTAAATTTTTAAATATAATAATAATAATAATAATAATCCATTTTATTTTGCTTGGGAGAACTTGAAATCCATGAAATGCCACATTGACATCCTCTAAAACTATGAATAATATGTCATCAAGACATAGTGGCCATAACAGAAATGCTCTAGCCAAGCAAAAGATCCATGAATTGCTAAGGACCAGTGGCGTTTTTACATTAGGGGCAGGTGGGGCAGTGCCCCACCAGACGTGGCGCTGTTGTGCGAGATACTCATAACATCTGAACGTTGTGGCAAAATGTATTTTATATTTAATACAAAACAGTGATTCAATCGTGAAATTGGCGTGTATAAATATAATAAACTTGACTCACACTCCTTATAGTGCTGTTTTTGAGTAGTTTCCTTTATGTATACGTGTGTGCTCACGCTGCGGACTGCGCTCCCTGTCCTATGTCTCTGCTGTGGGGCAGCGGAGCACTCTGCCCCACCGTTGCTAGGGAAACAACGTTAGCGTGATCTGCGTAAGCAGGGAAAACCTGCCGCAAATTATATTGAGCGGAGGGGCAGAAATGTTTTTGCCCCTACTAATTCTGCCTAGCAACAGGTGGCGAAAAAATTATAAACGTTAAGTTAACGTCGTTAACGTGGGCTGACGTGACCAGGAAATAAACATAAACAAAGCCAATTCAGTGTGTGTATCGCTAATGCTAGCCAGCTAAAGTTTTCAATTTGTTTGATTTTATTTTGTCATAGGTGTCAAGTTTGCGCATATAAAATATGTTTTTTCCAACTTTTCGAAGGTATACAGGCGTATAAGGTAATGATACAGGAAATCTAGTCTAACGCATTTTTTAAAACTTTTTCCAACATAATTTAATCGCTGCAATCACACTTTCTTTTTCCCTCTCTCTGATATTCTTTCGATTTCTGAGGCCGTTGGAAAAGCAAGTAGCGCAGGACTATAGCCTAAGTTATGATCTAAAAACCGCGCTTTATGACAACGAAGCACCTTGCTGAATTTGTTACACACTCATTATTATGTGAAAAGCTAAATACATGAATATATTAAGTAAACTTGAATCAGACAAATAACTGGTGGCTAGTGATTTTAATAGATTATGTTTTACACAGTTTTTGGTGAATTTATAGTTTTGCAGGCGTGAAAATAAGGGCAGCTCTCTCCAGAGGTTGATATCTGTTTACCTTTTTGAAGTTTATTTAAGGCATGTATTAACATAGCTAAAGCAATACCAAATGATTGTATTAAATGTTTTCATATTTATTTGACATTTATATGATAATTATCACTATTATAGTATGCCGTTGGCATGCTTTGCATTTTTTGTATTTTAGCTAGGCTATAATTGCATTAGTTCTGGATAAACTTGATCAAACTTGTTTTCACTTTCCTACAAGTTAACAACGTGCCATATGCTTGTATTTACGGTTTTGATAAAGCATGCAAGTTATTGAAGAAACGTGTCTGTCTCATCCTATTACTTTGTTGCAGTATAGCAACCTCAATGTAGGGTTCTGTGTTGTGCTAAAGCAATACAGTTCAGTTTTGAAATCTTTCTGCTCCCTGGCACTTAGGCCTACAGCGCAGCCCATAGCATAGACCTACCGTAGACTAATTGGCTATCTTTTTTTTTTTTTATGGTGACATCATACAAAACTGCCCCTCCAGAAATGTCATGCTAAAATCGCCACTGCTAAGGACTGACAAAGAATTGATGAGAATGATCAGATGTTTATGACCGGGGGATTAAAAAAACGGATTCAAACATTTTATGTTTGACCTCATGAGCAGAAGAAAGTGAAAAAGTGAAGATTATTTTCTTTTAAAAATGAGAGAGCAACAAAACAAGATTCAGCAGCTCTGTCAAGGAGAATTCAGCACACAAAAAGCAGTTGAAGTGTCCAATTTAAGAAGGAGGCTGGGGAGTGTGATGTGCAGCAAAAGGGCTGTAACTGCAACCCTTCGTGTCTTATTAAAAAAGAAACAACCTCTATGGATCCCTTAAGCTTTTCCCTGCTTTTATTAGAATCATGAGTAAACAATGAGACTGGCTGAGGGGGAAAAGAAGGATGATTGCTCGAGCACATAATGGTGCCAGTTAATGCGTTTCGCAGTCCGTTTTAATCGGAAAATTGGATTAATGCGAAACGGAAATACCGAACGGAAATGTACTAAGGTAAATTAAACTTCATAAGTTGTCAGAACAGGCGTTTCACGGCTTAAACAATCAATCGCGATCCCCACGTGCATGGCATGCATCCAGTCAAAAACTAATAAATGTGCCGTATTTATAAACGAGTGTTAAATCATTAATTCCCAATTCTCTAAGAAATGGGTTTACACTTTCAGATGAGTTCATATATTTGTTTGAATTTTTTTATATTGTTTTCAGCCCACTGGAGGGGAGGAAAACCTACGCAGAAGACACAAGCAACCTTGTGGATGATAATATGCCACTTTATGATATTCATAAACACAAAACATAATGACGCAAACCACAGATGCATGCTAAGCACCATCAACTGGTGACAATCCTAACATCTGCCACCTCCTAGCCGAGTCAAGCCATAGCAACATGTGATATTGCACGCTGCAATTCTGCAGAGCCCTCAAAAATAGCTTCAGTGTCATTCCCATGTCAGATATGAGACCACGCCGATTCATTTCTCTTTAATTAGTTTATTATTTGTTGGATTGCATCATTCAGATAGTTTGCAATGGAGTACAGTGAAGCACTCTCTAACCAACTTATGAACTGCAATCATGCGTTCAAAGGATACACCTCTCCAAATATAATGGGCTCAGATCAGGAACTACATCCCGTGTTTGAAATAAAATCTCATTTTTCTATAATGGGGTTTGTCTTCAGTCCCCGTGTATAGCCGTTGATAATAGAACCTTTGCATTTATTCAAGGACCTTCCCTCTGTTAAAAGATGGGTCTAAATCAGTCAATCAGTAGGCGTACTTGTAACATTGGCTGTCACGCGACCCTGTCGTGTGATTGTACTTTTCGCTCATGGAAACCATTCCTATTTATGATTGTCATTACCATTAACATGAAAATAAATGCAAAAATCTAATTTTTTTTCTTTAGGAACTTCTGTGTTCATGCATTTTGGTGGTCAAAGAACATGCCAAATTGTGTTTGTGAGGAAACGTCTTGAATTTAGCTGTGAGGCAAAGTTAATGAGCCAATTTGAATCCTGGGAACAGTTGCTGCCTACTGTATCTAAGATTCCAATGCAGAGTTATAAATACATAACGGCTTAATTACATGGTCATCCTTTATGTACACTACAGTCAAGTATGGCTTCTATATACAGTAGATGCATTTGCAATTGAGTTTTATATCAGAGGTCGGGGAAACGCAATGCCACAGTGGAATCCGTCTACAAGCACCCCCAAAATACAAATGAACAGTTGTATTTATCTATTTATTTATAAACTGTTTAGAAAGTAATATTGTACTGCATTAAACCCATCTTCAAACCTGTGGTAATGGCTTCATTCTGAACATGATGTCATTGTAATTCTCTTTATATCTTGGTGTTGTAAAAGGAAAATGAGCTATTTCTACAAAGATATTCAACACCAACCAATATGAGCTATTTGTTGTGACTTTCTTATTAATCCTCTTCCAGGAAATATGAATCATCTGCTCATGAATCACATCATTCTCTATGTATAGAACAGTGGCGTCCACAATGATACTTTTGATTATTTGAAAAATAATTTGTAGCATCCTGAGGGGATAAAATCAAGCAAAGCAAACAAAATAAGAAAATAGCAAACAGCACGAAAAGTAAGAGATAAATTATTTCCTTGGGACAATAAATCCATAGAATTCACAGATAAAGTAATTTGCTCAAAAACCCTGCTCATTGTTTATTTA
This sequence comes from Synaphobranchus kaupii, assembly GCA_029718625.1. Taxonomy (NCBI): domain Eukaryota; kingdom Metazoa; phylum Chordata; class Actinopteri; order Anguilliformes; family Synaphobranchidae; genus Synaphobranchus; species Synaphobranchus kaupii. The sequence goes on along the minus strand of CM056379.1, from coordinate 106,356,570 downwards.
AGAATTTAGCCTTCAGTCCTCTGCTACCTGTTTTCTGTGGTGATTTAGTTCCTATGGTGCTCTTCTGTAAATGCCTGAAATGAAACACCGCTTTGCTACATTGTAGTTTCTTTATCCAGTCTATCACCCCTTAAAATTGCTAAATGTAGCAACATTCTTACCTCTTCCACTTATTACCATAATTATATAACCTAGTAAATGGATTATAATTCAGGTGCTTTTATGCTTTTACGTCAGTGTAATATTGAGGGGGACATAGATGGCTTTCTCAAACATTTGGGGGGGGTGTGGTGATGTCTATTGTGCTGGCAATTTATGGCGTTCATGAGGAATGTAAAATTTTAAGAAAATGCTTGGGGGTAGCTGTGCCGGTGCTATGTAGATTTGTGACAGGGCTATAGCCCCGGCTTTCCCACCGGGGGGGATCTTGTTCCTACAACATATGTATCATGTTCCCACACATAAATACCTTGTCCCCACAATATACAGATCTTGTTCCCACATGATAATAACTTATTCCACAACATAAGATCTTGTTTGCACAAGTTATGCACTTTTATCTGTTTTTATCTTATTTCCTTTTATATTGTCTCGTAAATGTTCTATTGTCTTTTATGTCTATTTTTCTTCTATTGCTTTTGTTCTGTATTTTTTTTTTTTATTATTGTTGTGAAGCACTTTGGGCTGCATTTTATGTATGAAAGGTGCTATACAAATAAAGTTTATTATTATTATTATTATTATTATTAAGTTACCATCTTGTTCACGCAAGATAAAAAATGCATTTTTTCAGAACTTCAGGGGGTCCATATAAAGCATATTTAAGATACTTTAAAGCTACTAATTAATGGTGTTTAATTTTTTTTTCATCATAAAATTATGTATGTATGTATCTATGTATCTATTTGGAATAAATTACACTTTTTCAATATTGCATCACCAAGTCCTTGATTTAAAGAGCAAATGTCACCATTACCCTTCATGCCAGCCAAGTGATCTGAATAGACAGTATGTCCTACCTGTATGTCCTACCTGTATGTCCTACCTTTACCTGTGGCATTGTTGCAAAGCATGGTCTCAAGGCATGTGTGTGCAGTTGGACGAATATATACATTCACCCCTCAAGGATGACATCCATCCACCATCCATTATCTAACCCGCTTATTCCTGGTCAGGGTCACAGGGGGCTGGAGCCTATCCCAGCATGCATTGAGCGAGAAGCAGGGATACACCTTGTATTTTTTAATCTTAAAAAAGTGTCCCCACCACTTTTCAAAACAAAGTGACGCCCTTGGTGGGAGGAAACCGGAGTATCCGGAGGAGAGAACGGGGAGAACATGCAACCTCCACACAGAAAGGACCTTGGCCGGGATTCAAACTTGGTAATGACTTGCTGTGAGGCAACAGCTCTAACCACTGCACCACCGTGCCGTCCCCAATGATGGCATCGATATTTCATAAAATTTCACACTCATAGTAAACTGTTCAGTATTCATTTAACTCACAAATGAGTTAAATGAATCTCAGAAGGACAAAATGTACTCTCATCAGAGTAAAATATCCAAGATTGATAAACCACTAAAAGGTTTACTATCGGGCACTCATTCATTATATGATTTTCCTCACTGCCTCATTGAATGTAGCCCAATATTTTTGTTATTGTTACATCCCAGCGGTGGTTGTTCCATTTGTAAAATGTCTGCAGTGTTTGCATGTAATGTGGATGGAGCCAAGGGCTGGTGCTCAGCCAACCTCAGCTGACCTCCTTGAAATCCAATGAAGATCAGCTGTGTGGTGTCGGGATATTTAAAAAAGCTTCCGGTTTCCCATCCAGGAGAGTGAGAGAGAACAAAGATTTTACTGACAAAGCAAGAGAAACCCATTTAAATCTTTCAATTTTTTAAATTATTACTAGTTGGTTGTTTGTTCATCTCGTGTGGTCTTGTTTTCTAATAATTCATTATTATTTTAATTTTTTTTTGTTATTTTGTTTTGGGACAGGGTAGGTTATTAGCTCAGTTTAAATCAGTGCAGAAGTGGTCATGGTCGCCTAAGTAGGGTAGCTGCCACCTTTTCCCGGAAGATCTGTTATTGGCGCGTACAATAGCATTGGCTAGTCATACCTGCCGGTCCCTATTTCTTTTGTCATGTGCATTTTACTGGCATATTTGGATTTTTGTCACTTTTTCAAGAATGAAATACCCCTTTTTTACATGTGGGATTCATGTATGGCCTTTACATGTTGGCCATTTGTTAGCTGCATGGTAATTATAACTCAGTGGGTTGTGGGCTGTAATATTATAATAAAAAAATGAGCTGTAAATGTTTTTTTTTTGGGTTTTTTTACATTGTTCTCACAACTGTAAAGCGTGGGCACAAGTAAATATATCCGCACCCTAGCTGGTTTGTGACTTAAGTCGTATTTCTAATATTGCACAAATCTCTATGGTCTGTGAATGTGACAAGAGTGTCACTGTCAATTCAAGGACTGTGCAAACAAAATCAAAGAATAACAACAAATTTTGCTTTGAGAATCTCGTTGAAATCCACATAGGGCATTTACTAAGAGTAGACAATAAAAATAGTATCCTTTTCATCCTTTTGCAAACGTACGTCAAAGTTCTGCTCGTCGTTTCACCTCCTCTCTTCTCTAAAACTCAATTTTGCGAAAGTATGAGATATTGATTCCATACAGATGTAGTCATGTCTCAGCTGTTACATTAGGTGTAGACTAATCTCAGCTCCACTGAAGAGGCTGGATGTGCTGGGCATAAACCATAAATCTAGCTCTCCAAACCTCTAAAATTCCCCTTCTTATACTGATGTATTAAAGCCAACCGGGCGTAAATATCTCTTGATAGGCCTTGGAACATAAATCAAACGGCATATGCAAAGTCTTAGCCTCCTGGCCTTTCAGGGGTCTTATTTTACCCATAGGTGATGCACAATACTTAGCAAGTCTGTAGGTGAATACCTTCTTTAGATTTAATATGATCAAAGTGTGGTGGTGGATGGGTGGATGGGTGGGTGGGTGGGGGGGGGGGGGTTACTGGGTTACTGCTGTGGTTCAAGTGATCCACATCATGCTCATTCACCAAACTTCACAGTTTTCAATTTATAGTGGGTCTTTAAAAAATGTTTCCTTTGCTAAAAGATTATTTAAAAATGGAAGCGGGATGGACGACATTTTATCAAGAGCATCTTAAATGTTCTAAAATATAATTAGTTAAAAGTCTGGGTAAACTCTCTGGGTTTAATCTCTAAATGTTTAATTTTGTGAATCAGCATTATATTATAATCACTACTATATTCATTTCTAGGAGGAGTTTTCAAATTCCTAAAATGTGCATGTACATACTTTTCTCACATCTTTATGGAACGCATAGATAAAGCATCAATTTATTCCTCTGAAGTTGGGTTTTAATTACATAATGTTAGTAGACAGGTTGCTGGGATTGCCAATGTTAAGCTCTAATATTACTACAGATAAAAAATGAAAGATGCAATAATAAGCAACTTCTTTCCTTTTCCTTCCTAATAATTAATCCTCATATCTTGTATCATTTCACCCTGTAAACATTAACTCTTCGAATAAATGCAGTCCGTTAAGAAATGTCATCTTGCTGTATAGTGTTCCCGTTACGGCATGTTTCTTTCAAGCTGTACGACTGTACACAGACATATTAAAGAGAACGAGCAGAGACCTCGGGGGTTGAAAGACCTTCAGCACTGTATGGGAGCGGTGAAGACGTTCTTAATAGGGAGGAAAACAAAAGCCATTTGTTCTCTTGCTGATTGGCTTGAGTTAAAATGAGGTCACAGAGCAGCTGCTTTAGTCAAGAAATATATTATACATACAACATATCACCTTATGCTTTTGCAATTATAGCTGTAGAATATTATCGGTCCAGAGCGTAACGAATTAATACAAAGCGTGGCACGGATAGTTCACTGGTTTTAATTGTATTCTTGTTACTTGCAAATGCATGCACTTTCGAAATGTAACTTTTATTAAATTTTTTTGGCTCAGATTTGCTAAATGTATACATTTTTTAATTTTAAACTAGAAGTCATTCACTTTTTATACCATATTTTAATGTTCTCAGATATAAGCCATACAAAGATCTATTGAATGAGTGGCCTGTGAAAATATAATTTTGTGATAAACCCATTGCCATCATCTGAAATCAATCAATCCTTGTCCTGTTCTGATTTGTTTGGCCAGTGACAAACGCAAGTGTGCTTTCAATGCAAGAACTAAGCAATTTATCAGCTCTGTGTTGTTATCGTGTCACAGCTCCCACTGCAGGGTTCTGTAAGCACAAGCGCCATCATGGGTCCTAAGCTTCACGTTCCCGTTCCTGTGCGTCAACTGGAACTGCGTCAGTAATGGTGGGGACAAAGGCTGTCTCCTAATCAGCGCCCTTTCATACTATTCATTATGCTAGTTGAGTACACTGGATGAGAAAGTTGTTAAGTAGGCAAAATGTTCTCTAAAAGTGGTGCACTTAAAACCCCCAGATGATGTACTTTTTATTTTTGATTTAGTTTTTTTCCTGGATGATGTACTTACTTCCGGGGTTTCGCTGAGTAAATTCGGGAGCATACTTTTCAGGAAATAAACTCTTATAGACACATTTTTGTTGTTTTGGCTCTGTACTCCAGCACATTGGCTTTGAAATGGAACAGTGACTATGAGGGTGAAGCGTGTAGCAATTGTAGCCAATTTTACATAACCCCCCCCATCCCATTTTAGGGGTCCAAAAGTAACAGGACAAATTAGCATAAACTTAAATAAAGTCATCATATTTAATATTTGGTTGCATATTCTTTGCATGCCATGACTTCCTGATGTCTGTGACCCAACAACATCAAAAGACTCTTGATATCCTATTTTCAGGTATGCGCAGCTTCGTTTTAAAAATGAGGTGCAGCTTTGCTGCCGTTTTCCTTCAACAACAACAAGAGAAACACATGACATGGCCGCACAAGGGTGGGATGGCCAACACCTCCACAGTACGGTTGGAAAATAGTATGGAGGATATTTTTTGCATGCTGCCTGGTGTGTATAAATAGTATACAGTAAACAGTACACAGTCTGCTAGTACACAGGACACAGTAGATAGGGCTCTGATTCGGACACAGCCAGATATTGAGGCCTCGATGAGGGGAGGAGCCATGATTGGATTAAAGGCTGAAATGCTACACCTCCATCAGTCGCAGTCCCACAACAACCTTCAATACCAGTGCTCTTTAAAATAGCAAACTACCTCTTTCACTTGATTATGAACTACGGCCCTTAAATAAGGTGTTAGATAAAATATCCACTTTATTTAATACTGTCACAAGTTTTGTTGCTTTAGAAAATACAACTCAATACAAAATACAATACAAAAATTAAAATAGAGGCTTGCTCCTATCTATTGAACTGTGGGAGAATGAGTGTATTATGCTTTAAAGTATGATGATTGAAGTATCAATTGGTTATTACTCGCTTGTCAAAATTTAAAGACAATGGCAACTTTAATTAACATGACAAGAGCTAGTCTCTTATTCCCACCACACAGCAGTATTGCAGTGAAAGAATACACTGACAGAATTGGAAATTGGCCATCAGTGAGCATAGGCTTAGAATGAGAAAACTGAAATTATTTACTGTGTGCAATTACTGGATGGACTTCCCATTCGACAAGTTAAACAGTTGCTTAACATGTTAAACGTAAATGTGGTAAGAGCATACACAGTGACGTGTCTGACTATCACCGAGGCACTCCAAGTCAGTGAATAAAATGTTCTTAGTAAGAAAAATAATGATATGACAAAGAAATTATATCCTCTGCAGGGAAACATGCAAATTGAAGTCACCCGAGACTGGAATATGCTAAATCAGAATTGTTCCCAACAGTGTGTGTACTGTTTCTCTTTTCGTTAGCAATGTACCATACGTGTGCAGGGTGACAAAATAAAAATGTTACACGTTTCAGAAAGCAAGCAAAAAGAAAGAAAACTAAAACGATAACTTAACAGCACTATGGTTCTATGAGAATGAATGCTGTAATATCGATACATTTTATAGTTTTACGCTTTCTGTTGGCAGCATATAGCCTACCGAAATTGGTGTTTCAACAGTGTTTGGATATTTGAGATATATCTAACACAGCTATGGCTAACATAATTTCCTCTGTCTCACTTTTGTTGAAACATGTTGAAACTGTGTATTTTGGAGCTTGTAGAGTGGTATAGTGGGCATCAATGGATCACGCTAAAGAGGCATGAGGCAGCATGCATTGTGAGTGCTTTTTTGCTATCTGAGAATTGGGCGCAACGTTTCTGTGTCCAAGCCAGCATAGTAGCGATGTCACGACTGCAGTGCTTGTCCCTAAAAATAGACTGGACACGCTTTCCTTTTTGTTCAGGCCGGAGTCCAGTTTACCACTTTTTTATTAGAATATTTCAGACCTAATTAGTTATGAAAGCAGGCTACGGACATAAAATGAAAGATTTTTCCGAGAACACAGGGGGCCTGGGAGATTAAAAGCACACGGTGGGTGCATTAATGATAATAAAATCCATAGTCACATGAAATATATGGTCCGGGTGTTAAGTGTATGCATATATCAAGGGAGGAAGGCCAGCTCTCCATGTCTTGGAGTCCCGGAGATGACTCAGCTTCTCCATCCTCTCAGGGCTGTATTAATGGCTGCTGTCGTGTGTCTTTACCATAAAGAGGAAAAGCCTTTGGGGCATCTCAGCGTTACCGAGGTGGTTCCCCGCTCACTGCATCTGTAATGTCCACTCAGGAATGATAAGCGCTCGTTCACGTTAGACGTTCCCTCGCGTCTCTTCAAGCTCTTAAAACTCTGCTCTGATGGCTCCTGGTGTTCTTTCAACAGGTTAATCTGAACCTGACGGAGTTGGCGAAGTACGTTTTACATTTAGGCATTTAGCAGACGCTCTTATCCAGAGCGACTTACACAGTTTTACTTTTCTACTGACTACCCATGTATACAGCTGGATATGTACTGAAGAAATTTGGGGTAAGTACCTTTAGCTCAACGGTACAATAGCAGTGTCCTTGCTGGGAATTGAACCCGCCGCCTCTGAGTTGGAATCCCAGCTCCCTACCCATAATACCACACTGCTACCCGTGTACTGACATCTCATAGGTTATGAGTCCGACTTCTCCAAACACCCGATGTGGCGCTTTCCGTCTGGTTTACAGCTTATGGGTGGAGAGACGAGAGACACCTCGGTTGACTCTTAGGAATACAGTGATCATACCCTGGCTGCTTCACTGCCATTGTCTGCTGCCCATGCTGCAGGCTATTTCTCACAGATGTTCTCACATTGTGTCCTGCTTTACAAGATGTAGGACAATGTTCTTTATACACGTCTGTTTCCCCTTCTCACGGTGGCCCTAACTCTTTCCGCCTCCTGCCGAGAAATCCGTTCAGCAAAAAAACGCTGAACTTGAATAGGCTCCCACAGTAATTCATCCAGGAAACTCTTAAGTGAAATCCATTCATGGATCTTCGAAGGAGAGTTCTGCAAGTTTTGTGGCATTTATCTTTTATCTTTCATTTTATTCATATGACTTTCATTCACATGATCTGTTGAAAGTCTACCTTAAAACTAGGCTATCAGGAGACGCCTCAGAGCAAGAGGCTGCAACTGCAATATGGCCTGCCAGACAGATGAGCAGTTGAAGTTAGACAATGGGGTAACTGGGAAACAATCTTTAACCTTTTCTGGGTTTGGTATGTTGAGGTTTCTCTGTACTTAGCGGTGTATTTATGGGTTAAAGTTCCTTAAAAAGTACTGTTCTTAGAAAATGCATTTCATTTCTGAAGGTAAACAGAACCCATCCTATTCAAATGTCAGATTTAAAACTTTTGAAGTAGATACCAATTAGTGACTCCTTAGTATTGATTTTCGGCTAAGAAATGGGCTTAGGCCTTAAGAATTCCAGTAACTGAATCTATTGTTTCTGTTCTGGGAAACTAGCCTGGCAAATTATTCATCCATGTCTATTAAAGTGCAATGTTCTGTAAATGTACTGTGCCTATGTCTGTTATAGTATGATGATTTATTTCCATTATGGCAGAATTGAATGCATTATTTAATGTATTATCAGTCAGATGTGTATTGTAATCTGGAAATATGCTCATGGGATTAGTTCTGGAAAATGACAAACAGAATTAACAATGTTCCATCATTTCAGGTTTATTAATTTTCAATGAGTGTCCACAGCCTGGTCTTTAGGAAAGAAAACTACCATGAAAGAGCCAATCCTAAAAAAAAAATAGATTATACTGCAATTCCATTAAATATGTTTTTTTGTTTTTATTTGCCTCATTTCATCATGACTAACAGTTCATTTAAAATGTTTAATTAAGTAATCACCTTCTGATGAAAACATTTGAATAAAGGGGAACAGAAAAAAAAAGAAGAAATCAATAAACTAATTTCAAAGTTTTATGAAGTGCACGAGGTTGGTACTGCTTCCACAATTCTGAGGTAGTGGCTGTTTACTTCTTTAATTGCTTTTCTTTACTCCATTTAACTGAGCCGGGGTGTAGAACCAGGAGAGTTGCTAAGACAGCGTTCCAGTTAGTGGCCATGTCAAAAAAGAAAAAAAGAAAAATCAATATTAAATTGAGGCCTGTGCAAAAGAAACCATCACCCTACATGCTTATACATTGAAACATATTATTATTATTATTATTATTATTATTATTATTATTATTATTATTATTATTATTATTATTATTAATATTAATATTAATAGAAAAAGAGTAGGAGAAAGGGCAGAGGAAGTAGAACAGTAGGCTAGTGGCTGTTTTGTTAGTTATACCACTTCCATTTTAGCTTTAGGATCAAAAGTACATGCATGCAGTCAAGGATTGCACCTTTTGCCATTACCATTTCCCCATTCCTTTTTCTAACGATAAGAAAGGCCAGTGAAATTATGAAGAGTTGTCCTGTCGTCAGAAGCACTTTCGGATTGCATTCCGCAGATAAGGCCAGCGGTTTTTGACGTGTCTGTAACATGGCGTCGTAATACCCAGTCAAAGGTGTACATTAATACAAATGGTTATAGACTGAAGCTTCTCTGGTCACCCAGTACATCTGGCTCAGTCATTTGCAATGAAGCACCGCCGCCTTGCTGCTGTTGCCTGACCTTTATAAAAGCGTACATAAAAGCAAGAGTTCGTTACCTTGTTAGCCACCTTTATTGAACTTTATTCCTGGGCTTCATTTGAAGAGATTGAAAATGTGAAGAAAAGATGATAATCAAATCCTAGACCTGACAGTGCCCCAGTGGCAATCAAATGTAATGGAACAAACTGAGGATCAATACTAAGCAGTGATCTAAAACTGACAAAGGTTGTTTAGTAGCCTGCAGCGCTAATTGAAATCAATGGATAATCTGATGATAGTTCTTAACCTTGACAGCTCAGCGAATTCATAAAGCAGTGGATATGATGGCAGGCAGCACGTCCTCCTCGGTTTCCTCACTTTGCCAATTGGCTATTCAAAATTCCAACATGTCCAAAGAGACAGAAACAACAATTCAAGTCAATGAACATGATTGCGATTGATAATCGCGATCAATTTTGGAGCAATTGCACACAAATGCGTTACAAAAAAAAAATAGAAACAAGCAAGCGTATATAAAGATCCCTTGAACATATGCTAAGTGTGCTGGAATTAAAATATCGTCATATTCGCACGACTGAAATCTCAAAGGGACATAGATTTAGTGGATTCACTGAGCTTTATATGAAGGCAAGGGGAAATCTTTATGGAGCAGACATCGCACTGGGTGCAATCAACTAATTAGAAAATTACCACATGCCAAAATAAGTCTGGTAAAAAAAACTGTGGTTTTAGGGAGATTACTTCAGGAAAATATATATTGAAAAATAAGTGTATGTGATATAGGATATTAGCTGATCTAAAACGGACACTCTATCTGAGTGTCACAGATGCAGAATACGAAAAAAAAAATCAGAATATCTGATATGTTGACTGAAAAAATATAGTAATGGGATGATTATTACATTCAATTGCATTTTCACATTCTTCTTACTGATCTTACTCTCTATTTTTCATTTGTAGTAGAATTATTATAACTGATTGGGAAGATTTTCTCTTCAAGTTTGGCTTTCTCTTGTGGGTTGCCAACTTGCCACAGGCTTGTTTGTAGATCTATTTTCTGCGCACAATGGATGGTACACTGGTTGGGAGAAAATGGTATCAATGGGAGAAAACCTTTGCCAAGACAATGCACACCTGGAGGTTATATGGGTGCATAAAGGTGGATTGTGTTTATTGCAAGGAAATGTCCAGGCTTATCTTCAAGAGTTTGACTTTTGTAATTTCAAGAAACAAGTTAATGACAGGCCAGCTTTATTTCCTTGACAACATACTGGGCTTGTCAAACTTCCCGTTGATCAAGTGAGCTTAAAATAATCCCACTTTAACATCAGAGGGGAAAGAGACATTGCAAACAATAGTAATTCCACTTTCATACATCAGATGGCAAAGAAGTATTTTCTGCAATAACAAAGATCAATGAATCTCATTGTAAACGTCGGCAGAGTATTCTTAAGAATGCACAATCTAGCTATCATGTTAAAGTTATTGTTTGGACAAATAGTTTCTCCTAACACACCAAATTAGGTTTTTCAATTGCATCTTCTAACCAGTATGCCATATTATAAGTATTGAATATATAGTAAATGTAATACAATAAATCATTTAACTTATAATAGATAATAGAATATCATTTAAATCTGAATGTCAATTTCTAATCAAGATTGATAGCCTGTTGATGGTTTTTACACTAGTGAAGTACATTAATGATACATTCTTAGTGCAAGAAAGCAGATTCTGGTAACCAAGGATTAGTGCTTTCTTAATGCAGAATCCTGATGTGCCCAGTTCCCAAATAGTGCACTAATTCACCACATATACAGTAAAAGCTGCTAATCTGTTGTTAATTCATTGTATTATATGCAGGCTAATTCTGAAACATTGTTGTTGATGTGTTAAATAGATTTTTCGATTTATTATTACCCAATGTTTGTTATGGGAATGTTCATATTTAAAAAATAATAATATTCCATACTATAACAAGTTAAATAAAATATTTTGGTCATAAATAAGCCAGAAAACGGCCATATACGTATCTGACCTTTCCTCCGCCTCCCCTCTGGTCCCGTTGAGGTCAGTTATGCGGAGGTTTGCTGTACTTGATATATGCAATTGCATGTATTATTTATTGCGTTGAATATATAATTTAAGGATTATATGATCAGATCTGTGTATTCAGTCTTTTTTTTGTTATTTCTTCCTGGAAATGGAGAGACATGAAACCGCAGGCTAGATGCATATGAAGGTCTCCCTCTGATCATTCTTGATACTACAGGGTTGTACAAGAACTGTCATTTCCATACTAAAACTGTCATTTCCATATTTCACAGCTATTTTTGAAAGCAAAAGCCCACATGGCCCTTACCATCCACACGGCACAATAAATCACGTGATTAGCCTGCTGAGCCCACGACCATGGGAATTACTTGTTATTCTGAATAGGTTGCAATTGCCTAAAATCTATTACACCAAGACACTGACAGATCACATGCAAATGCCAAAGACACAAAACTGCTAATGCCCAGTCCAGCAGCTCTAATGTATAATCAGGGGACAATTAGAGATTATACCAGGACATGTTTTATTTGATTTAATTAATCTGTGAGGAATAACACCCGGGCACATTTGAAAACATGTAATTCCTTAATCATGCAACGGGAGTAAATACTCTCCTTCCACAGATCAGGACCATAAATTAACCGGTTTGAGCAAAGATGCAAATCCCACAGACGTATCCATATGAATGTTGTATAACCCGTAAAATTAACCTTTGTATTTTGCATTACTTAATTTGTCGCCGTTTACAAGCTAACCTCTGATCTTCCCGACAACAATGGAGCGCGGTGTGAAATGAAAATAGTCCCAAGTGAACATAGTACCTCCTTTATATCACTGTACTAAAGATAATCTGTCTGGTTCTGTGAAACCGTATGCTAGTCCTCCCAAGCTCATACAGCTTAAAGAGAAACAGTGAAGTTTCTCAGCTGTTTAGGTCCCTCAACAGAACAACATGGGCTGTCTTCCACTAGCCAGAGTGGCCCATGTATCATTGAGGGAAATATATCCAGTAAACAGTCTCAGAACTGGCATCTGCAAAACCTGTAAACATTGACCTCTTTTCACTTCATTCCGGCAGTCCTGCAACCATATAGCAAAAGAATGCGATTACCATTTGTGCGGTAACTTACTTACGTTACACATTCTGGGCCTGATTTACTAAGATTTTAGCACACACGAAACCAATAACATGACCAATGATTGGTCTTGGTAGTTGTATTGCACCAATCATTGATTATGTTATTAGGTTTGCCTGTGCTAAAGGTCTTAGTAAATCAGGCCCTCTGTGTAATGTGGATCAGTTGGTAGGCCTCAAACAGGACCTGTTGACACCAGGTTGAGGATAAGCTCCACCCCACAACCTGAGCATTACAAGAGGTGGCAAAGCATGGCGTTTATTAAACTACAATGTACATCATATAGATGGCATGTCTTTGTGTTTTGGTGGTTAAAGGACTTTGCTTTCTTTTTCTCCATTCCTGTGTTTTCCACAGAAGTTGTTTGAATATCTGTCTTATTAAAGGGTAACTAACCCCACTGTTTCAGCCTGTCTCCAATCACAAAACAATTTAGAAAAATACTTTGAGGGGTGAGCGAGGGAGAGGGGTGGGGGCGAAGGAGCTGTGTCCATCGTCATTTGCATAAATTAACGTAGGATTGTACTAATTATTTCGTATAACTCGGATCAAACTGTCAAACTAGACGTTGCACATCAAATATGAATCAAGATTCAGCAACTGCGTGGCCTATTTCTCACCTCAAATATCTTCAGAAACATATTTTAGTGGACTATTTAGGTGGAATAAAAGAGTTTATGAACAGGATGCAATGGCAACGTTGTTCCGGTTTAAAAACGTGGAGCCGAAACTAAAGGAACGTAGCGGGTCTAACCAATCAGGTGCCGGCTGTTTCCATTGTGGGCGACAATTATCTATATGACGTTGTAGTATGAAGAAATAGGTACTCAGACGTCACGATTAGAGCAGGGCCAGAGTGGACAGCAGAATGGAAATTTCAACTGTTAGGGGCAGCACAAAGACGCTTCTCTACCAGTTTATCCTGATTTATGTTATTATTTCAGAATTGTTGAAATAACGGAATGGATGAATATGTTCCATTATAAGGTAGGCATACAAACACGTTTACAGCTAAAAAAAAAAAAAGGTAATCTAGGGTGTAGTTACCCTTTAAGGTCTACAGCTATGACATTGAGTGCAACATCCTCCATCCATTCGGGAAAGCACAGATAGCACGTGGGCCATTCAAAGCATTTGCAGCCAATCAGTGCTTTATTCACTCCGAACATTCCTTCAGGTAAATCACAGCTACGGTGGCACAGACAGACTGCACACGCCCAACAGACCAGACAGAAGAGTCAGTCCTGTGCAACGAGGTGGCAGAATGGTCCATTTTGCTGTGCCCTACAGCCGTATGACTCATAGCCATAGTCCGCCTGATCAGGACTGGATGCCAGACTGCATGTGGTCTCAGTGCATCGAGGACTAACGCTTTAACTGGACACATCACTCAGGAGATCCACAGATACTGCTCTCTGACTGTAACCACCAGCCCTTCCTTCAGGTTTAAGGTTATTAGTGGGTTTAGCCTCCAGGGGAATCTCTCTCAGAGCAGTATGCTCTTCGAGCGGGGCGCTGAGATTCTGCCTTGGACGCTTGGCCTACTTGTTGAGTCAGCGAACTATGCGCTTGTGGCACTTTATGGAGCTTGTTATACCCTAAGCAGTAGCCTCTGGCTGCGGCTGTGTGCTTCTTTGTGTGCTTATTTTTGGGTTGTACCTATGAGAAAAGCAGGCGTGTGTGTGTGTGTGTGCCTGAGTCGGTGCATAGCAGCAGAGTACTCTGCCTCGTGATCATTATACTGCAGGGTGTCGCCCCCCCACCCCCCCAACACCCACCCACAACAACCCACAACAAGCAACACCTGCTGCCATTTTAGGGGGTTGTTAGGGGAATAATTGAGTTACTGCGAACCGGCGCATAGCTATCTGTCTCTATGGCACGGCCCCCCCCTTCAACTCTGCCTTATTACGTTAGCTACTAAAGGGTGTGCTGATATCTTATTATTAGCAAAGTGTCACAGAGTGCTACACATCGTTATATATCCCATTGGCTGTCCAGAGAATGTAAGGTCATCCAAGTAATAGCGTCCTCTGAGCAGAAAACACTCAGAAAACACTGGACTATCCTGCGGCCGTGCGCATGCCGTGTGTGCATCACTTGTGGGTACGGCATCCTTAATAGGAAGCGCAGTCGAACGCATGATTCCACATGCATGTTTGTGTGCCTCACATGAAAAGATCAATCTAGTTATCTTGAAGCCAAGCACTTTCAAATCTAGCTCTTTGGTGACATTTTTTTCTTCTTCCCAGTAATTAATTTAGACAGTGTGTCTCAGAGTAGGATCTGAACATGTTTTTTTTTTCCTGCAGGATCTAATCTTTGCAAATTAACTCATGGGATTATCTGATGAAATCACATTTCAGTGGCTGTTTAAGTACAAATATTTGAATTTACTTACATAAATACACATGTTTGCTTAGTTGAAATAAAATGGGTTCATTGAACATGCAAATACAGAACAAACACCACATTTCAAGTAATTCTTTGCAAGCATGAAATGTGATAAGGGTTTATATATGTACATATTTTGCCTGAAAACACAACCAGATATGTAGATATTTTGCATCTCTCTTGCTGAATATAGTTAATCAAAATTCATTCCTGTGTTAAAACCCCGTGCCCAAATAAAATCGGACAGTTTTTTTTTTTGTTTTAAATTACGGCATATGACAGGAATCCCATCAGGAAAATTACATCTCACATTGTTGAATCCCAGCAGATGTACCCCCTCAAAGATAATCTCAGCATCATCTGAAGAGATGTAGATTGAATTATAAACACTACTTTTGAAGGTCTTAAGGATATTGAGAGCGGTTAAAAATCCCATGTGAATGTTCAAATGCATACACTGCACAACACTTCACAACAGCTTAATTAATTGTGCAGGATTCATTTGCTAGTCAAAAGTTTCACTAGCAAATTAGGATTCAGTTTTTAAGTTTTTTTTTTCTGAGGCTGTGAAGTGCTCATGGCTTTCCATGAGTTCATCTGGTGTTATAGCAGGTTAATGTTTAAAAGAAAGGTGAGGCTTTGTTAGAAATGAAATGCACTGTAATCAAATGTCCTGTAAGGCTGTTGTAGAACACATAGCTCCTGCTGTATACAGTCTTACTATCAGGCATAGTTTTTATTAGAGATTATTTAATAACACCTTATTTTACAGGTGATTTACCATCGAGCTCTGTGATCACCTAGATATATCATGATACTAAGAGTCATGTAGAAAATTAAGTTAAACTGCAGTACTGTGTGACATGCATGTACAAGAAATGCCACTTGTAATTTTATTTTATTTTTTTACTGTTGGCTTTTTTTTTTTATCTCGAATTGAATTAAATTTCTAAATTAAATAGTTTCTAAAATAATTAAATCAAACTTTATAGTGATACAAATGAGCTCATTACGAAGCAGTGTAGATGGCAAGTACACTGCCCGGCCAAAAAAAAAGCCACACCCTCTAATATTTTGTTAGACCGCCTTTAGCTTTGATTACGGCGCGCATTCGCCGTGGCATTGTTTCGACAACCTTATGCAACGTCACAACATTTATTTCCGTCCAGAGTTGCATTAATTTTTGGCAGAGATCTTGTATTGACGGCAGGAGAGTCAAACCACTCCGTAAAGTCTTCTCCAGCACATCCCAAAGACTTTCAATGGGGTTAAGGTCAGGACTCTGGTAGCCAATTCATGTGTGAAAATGATTCCTCATGCTCCCTGAACCACTCTTTCACAATTTGAGCCTGATGAATCTTGGAATTGTCGTCCTGGAATATGCCCATTGATGGGATAACCTGGTCATTCAGTACATTCAGGTACTCAGCTGACTTCATTTTATTGCTGCATGACGTTGCTGAGCCTAGACCTGACCAATTGAACCAACCCCAGATCATAACTCTGCCTCCAGAGGCTTGTACAGTGGGCACTATGCATGACGGGTGCAACAGCGACTTTTTTTTTTGGCCAGGCAGTGTACTTTTTTCACGATTGGGTTTGGTTCCTCTTTTAGGTACAAATCAGTCTCCACTGTCACAAGAATTGATGATCAAAGATATAGTTGCAATATGACCTTAATTATAGGCCTTGTGCAAATCAGACAAGCTTTCCAGAGGCAAATCCCTTTCATAAATGGCATGTCTGATAATGCCGGCTTTCAATAAATATTATTAACCTTGCTGTATGCCGACTGTTGTTTATTCCTTTATTTATTTTGATTTTGATTCACAGCCATTCCAGACAACATCATCTTGTTTTTCAATATTTCTACAGCATGCTTCGAATTTGCAATAATTTGGCAAAAAAAATGTTGTCCCTATAATAACATTGGTTTAATGAAGAATTTTTCAATTTTTGTACAACTATAAGGAATCATGTACATTTCAGCATTTTATTTTAAGCCGGCACAAAGCCGTCAAGCTTTCTGCACTACATAATATTCTGATCAGACTCATGTAGACCTATAATAGTCCAGACTGAGAGTAGTAATTTTCCAATATCCAGGGCCAAGTATTAGGCATGGCTAATTATAAAAGGTTATCCATACATGTACAAAATGAGAGTTTAATGACATTCAACATTATCTAAAATGTATGTAAATCAAACTCCCTAAATAATAATAATAATAGCAATAATAATAATATATTATATGCAAATAACTTGGTAATAACATATCATATTAATAATATATAACAAAATAATATATTATTATAACTTTTAGAGAATGAGCTCTTTCACTTTTCTCTTTTGTATCACTATCAAATGAATAATGCTAATCATGGCACAATGCTAACCCAACTTAGGGATTTCTCCTTTGCTATTTGGGACAAATGCTAATGTCCCCGTCCCCATCCAAGCTGAAAACCCCGCCCACAATGATGCGCATATTTAAGAAACCGAAAGAAGATCATTGAAATGCAAAGCGAGATTTCATTCCGGTAATGAAACGCATCTCTAGAGCGCCAATAGGAATAGGATGTCTTTCCATTATTTGGTGTTGGTGACATTTGCATTGCTGCAACATACTTGAATTGCAGAGTGAAGATATGGCTTATCAAATGAGCAGAGGTTGGCGCTGCTGCTCATTTGAAATCCTAGCAGAACCTTGGGTATTTGAAGAGCACTTTGATTCATGCATACACACTCCCCTTGATCCCCGGGCTTAATCCTTCAATCGGGCCGGGACAGGGACACTTTGACAATTTAAGTCCCGTCCCCTCAAACTCTCTCACCCATTCATCTGTGAACACCTAGATATATCATGATACTAAGAGTCATGTAGAAAATTAAGTTAAACTGCAGTACTGTGTGACATGCATGTACAAGAAATGCCACTTGTAATTTTCTTTTCTTTTTTTACTGTTGGCTTTTTTTTTTTTTTTATTCATCTTGACCTGTTAAAAAAAATCATTTTGTGGATTCGAAGAAAACGGATACATGCTAACACAATGCTCATATTAGATGTGTCGAGGCGTCATTTATGTGACCCCAAAAAGTCTTTATGAGCTTCGAAAATAGTTTCAAAAGTAACAAGAGGTGTCAGCTTGTTTATGCTGTATGAAGTTATGCTATGCCGTTTCAAGTGTGTGTAGCCTTAGCGTGCAGTCTAAGCCTAAATATGCAAACCCCCCATGACTCATAATGTGTCCTTGCATCCATTTCCATGGACTAACTGATCTGCTGTTTTAATTTAGATGTAACTTTTTAAACTTAAACTAAAGAAGACTGATATTTTCATCCACACAGTCTGAGTCGGTTTTTGCATTATAAAATGCCATTTAAAAGTGAAACAGTGTTTCAAAATGGAGTTTATTTGATAGTTAAACTTCATCTGGATACCCTGTTGAGTTTGGGTCGCTCAAATTTGCATATTATCCAACAAACACCATTGGGGGTCCCACTGGGTGTTTTAATAACACCCTAATAATTATGCACATACACACACTTTCAAACTCATTCTCCATATACATATTTGTTCTCTGATCTCTCCACACCGGACCACGAAGTTTAGGCAGTGCATACACCTCAGAGAAATTACATTGTAATATGTTATACAAACATTCATAGTAAACCCCAGAGGTGGATATGAAACATCATCAGTTCTATTTGAAAGCATTTAATGCTGGGTAATATGCTAATTTATGGATATCCAATAAAGCATTAATGAATATTCATTAATGTGCAAATGATGATATGTTTTATAGTATATCCATTATCCAGGTAACACCTAGCTGGTGTTTCAAACCCTCCACAGTGGTAGCAGCCCAACTGTAAAAAGTCAATACGTTTAAAATGAAGTTTAAAAAATGCTCTCTTTTGATTGAAGGTGCTCACTGAAAGCACAGGCTGAGTCCCATAGCCGCAGGTTCTTGCTCGTCTTTAGTTAATAATCACCAGGGCTGTGTCCGAATCAGAGCCCTATCTACTGTGTACTGGCACATGTGTGTTCTTCATACTATTTTCCAGCCGTACTGTGAAAGTATCGTAAGACGTTGCACCCTTGCGGCCATGTGATGTGTTGTTTTTGTTGTTATTCAAGGAGAACGTCAGCGAAGCTGTCCTTCATTTTTTTTAAACAATGTTGCGCGTCACATTTATGCAACCAAAATGTTTGCATACTTCTTGAAAAGTATGCTCTCGAATATACTCAGTGAAACCCTGGAAGTAAGTATATAATGCGGGGGTTTTAAGTTTACTACATTTAGAGAATATTTTGCCTACTTAACGACTTTCTCGCCCTGTGTACTCAATAAGCCTACTCAATAGTATGGAAGGGTGCTGACTCGGACACAGCCTATAGGAAGCCACAACAGCAGGCCACAAATGATCTAGTCCTGCTAATTATCGAGTGAATTTAAGTTAACCAGGAACCGTAATTGGTTCCTATTATGGATATTACTTCCAGAAAATATTAATTCTTAATTGATAATTTCATTGAAGATTTTTTTTTAAATCTTACATCATTGGCTTTGTAAAATAGTCTGCTTGAATTTCCCTGGAATGTTCCCCGTGTCTCTTAATTTTTTTTGCTAAGCGCATAGATGGCTTTATCTTGTACTTTTTCCAACAGGAATATCTGATTTAGCTTATTACTTTGAGTCCCCAAAGCTAGGATTACTTTCCAAGGTTTATCTCAATGAACGCTGCAGCATATTTTGGTTTGAATACTGAGGTTCATAATTGGGTATTTTGTGTGGCAATAAGGATCAATATATTAAAAAAACAAAAGAAGTGGAAAACAAACACATTATATTTTATTCAATAGTGTCAGCATTTTAATTTGTCAATATGACAGTTGTTTATGGCAAAACATGCTGCAATATGCACATCTTTTACATTTTACATTATAGTCTTTAATCTTCTGAATTTGAAGGGTCTAAAAAAAGACCAGCATGACAATTCTCATGCACGATGTAACCAAAGCAACACATGGGCGTCATAGAGACAGTGTGTGCTTCCACAGTGTGTCGAGTAAAATGGCACAAGTCAAAATCATTCTGTGACAATGGAGCTATCACAGGGGCCTCAATACATTTTTGAATGTTGTCCTTGGCTGAATTCTGCCAAATTCTGAGGATATCAGTATTTCAAGGACTAAATTATCCTCACATTCATGGTCTTGTTGATATTTCAAGGTCTATGGACTGCAATGCATTCTGTTCCATCACAATATTCTTTCAACTAGAAACTGCATTAAATCTTGCTGACGTGGATCCTGTTTTCAGTCATAAACCTCTGCCCGCTGTTAATCATATCCACGTGAAATGGATGCAATATTTTCTAAGCAACATATTGCGATCAGAGGTTAATTGTTGTTTGCAATGGAAAGATGCATGGACATGGATCCTTGTGCCTAATGTGTTCTCTCAAAGAATAACAACATTGTTCTCTGTGGCTCTGACATTTCATCAAGAGCCCAATAATTTATGTGCAGGACAGACAAGTTCAAGACCCATTGCACCGTGTTTACCTGTATAGACATTTTGGGCCTTCTTAAATATGTTCTGTTCCTCTTAGTTTATGGCATACTTAAATACAGGGTCCAATTTTATGAAATGGCCCTTATACCTTATACACTCTAATGACAATAGGTTTAGTATAACGGCAGTGTTCAAACAAATAGTTGCATTGCATTAAGAATGGTAAAAACCTGTCTGTGGCTGTATTTCCAGTGTTGTCTTTTTTATTGTAGCTCCAACATTTTATCCCCACAGTAAGTAACTGCAATTGCTAGCAAGCTGATTTATAAATCTCCTTTCAGCCTTTTTGTTCTTTTTTCTTTTTGTTAATGTTCTTTTCTGTCCTCTTAAACTTTATTCACTCTCGTGTGTTTTTACTGGTGTTGTATCCTACTTTCCGAGTCACCTCATCTTTTATTTTCACCTAACCATATGTTTTCCTCTTCCCTTTCCATTACACAGCAGGTCTGGAAGCCCCGTTTGAAAATCGGTTTGTCTCAGTTGGGCCAAAGACAGTTCTTTGCCCGATGCAAACACAATTTTTATTATCCTGCGTAAATAGAACAAGATGAAAACAGTTAATTCTCTTTTTTTCGCCACAATCATAGTACAAACAGTCAAACATTCACAGTTCCACATTCAGAAATACTGTTTTTCAACAATGTTTTTGTATAATGTAGTTACACTACCTACCTAGTTACACTGCACATACATGCTGTAGGTATTAGGAAAGTCATGTATAAATGTAAAGTGGGATTAATACTGTATGGTACACATTATTAAAAAAATGTTTTTAGATAAGTCTATTCATGTATCCACTTGAATAAGATCTCATGTTTGGCGTCTGTTTTGCGACATTGTCAAATCTTAGCACAAAAGTTCTCATTCCTCAGCGTTCACAGACACAGGGAGTATCCACATTATGTCACTGATGAGAACCTTACACTTGTGTGGGACAGGGGATACTTGTGTTTTTTAACAAGTCAGTAATTATTATAAAGTGTATCTGTTTTGAGTATGTATCAGAATATGTTTTTTTGGTAACGCTTTATTTGACAGTGGTCGTCATGACATGGAAATGACAGTGGCATTACCATGATATGACACCTGTCATGAAGTGTCATGTCCATTCATAACTATGACATTACATTTGAAAATTACTATGTCCATTATTAGTTGAAAGCAATGTCACTATGTGCCAGTTGCCAAATAGTGATACCTCATACTAAAACACATTGTCATGAGTTTATACTTTTGGTTGGGATGAGTTCATCTTCATAGATAGATACCAATGTTAATTTGCTGTGAAATCTACCTTAACCTCTGGAAGAACCACACCTTCTGAAATTCATCCCTGCAACAACTCCTTTGAAATACAGATGTGTATGTTCCCATCAAGACAGTTTCAAGCCACTGTGCTAATCTTGTTTTTTTATTTTTTTATTTGCATTGTCTTTTTCTCTTATACCCATTCTTGGAAATTAGCAAATTTTATGGTGTGGTTGTGAGGTGCATGCCAGTGTCATGACATTGTTTAGACCATATCGCATTTTAACTTGTCATTAGGAGTAATGGCAGTGAAAGGTTTTCTGCTGGTATGAACATAACAACTGCATTACAGTGTCATGACATTATTTAGACCATGTCAAATATGTGAGAGCTGTTATGGTTCTGTTTTGTTTGTGTATTATTTTCTGTTACTTTATTATTTTTCATATTCATTGCCCATAGCCCTGGTTCCTGTACAATATGCATTTCCCTCAGATCTCCGTCTGTCAGTGTGCAGTGTTTCTTTGTCAGAACGTTGATCAATTTCATTGTGCCGATTACTAGTAAGCCTTTGTTATTTGAGATTCCTGAGACAACCCTTTGTACGACTTCGAGCCTGCCTTTTCCTTCTGTTTTGTTTGCCGTGTTTTTATGGTTTTTGACTCTTGCTACGTTTATTTTTACTACTCTTTTGTATTTTGATTTTGTACCGTCTCAAACTCTGATTACCTGGCTACTGATCTCGGACTGAATAAACAACGTTTTTTGCCTGCTACCTGTGGTCTGCGTTTTGGTCCTTCTCAGAACATAACAGTACGTTCTGACCACCATGGACCCAGCGGACCCAGCTCAAGTGCGTGTCGCACTGGAGCAACAAGGCGCGATGCTGGGACATCACCAATCGCATCTGGATACGGTAACCCAACACCTCCGGACCCTGGCGTCCTGTGTGGCTGAGCTGACGTCCGCCCTGTGAACACCTGCTCCCGGCATCGCCCCCCAGCAACCGCCTGGGCAAACCCCTCCGGGTTTCCTATCTGCACCACCTCGTGAGCCACGACTGCCTCCTCCGGAGAAGTACGCCGGTGAGCCTGGAGGCTCGACCCAGTGCCAGCTAGTCTTCCAGCTGCAGCCTTCCACCTTCCCCACTGAGCAGTCCAGAGTTTGGGAAAGGTATTTTCGGGTGCTTGCGGGTGTGTTTGGAATATCCATAACTGAACGTTCTGAATGATGGCTAATTAACTAGCCCATTTTAGCTAATGCTCAAAATACACAAGAAGAGAATTTATAGATAGCCTACATAGGCTACATCATTAACAGTAATAATTAATTTTTTAATCATGAAGCAAATCGTGTTACAGAATACGAGAGTATTCAAATTCGAACTAATATTTGAATCAAACGAGAAATACAGCGTCAATTATAACAAACAGTGAATAACAAGCAAAGCAAAACTTTATAAAAAATAAAACCCATGATCAAATCGGATTTTATATGACATTTAGAGCGTGAGTAGGCTTAGTGCTAGTAAGCATAGTTGTGATCATTTCAGTCCTGACAAACATCTGTAACTCCCGGCAGAAACTAAGAGACATCCAGTGAAACAGTTTATAATAAACCGCCAGCTCATTCAGCGTAACAGTAGCCTACCCTACAAAAAAAAAAAAAAAAAACATAAAAATGGTAACATTGCTTCCAGTCTTTTCACCGTTTTCTTACAGTATAACCATTCCAAACACGCAAAATCTCTCATTTAAATATGGCTGTTTGCAGCTGGAGTAATTTACATAATGACTCTTAGTTGATCACCTGCAAAGTGTGAAATAATAATGCCTGCAAATACTTTGGCTGCGCCCGCAAAATAACACCCCTTATTTCGGATCGTAGTAAATTGACCCCATAGTGTGCATCAATCTGTACCTATGAGCTTGTATGTCACTGGTCCCAAATTAAAGCAATGAGCTTTTCCAAGCTGGAACACTATTTTCATTAGAAAGTCCCCTTGACCAGGGTACTCATTTCAGCTGTCTTTTGTTAAATAGGACATCCATGCCTGGTCTGAGAACTTGTATATCTGACCCAGCTCAAAGTAAAGTTTGCGCCATTGCTTGGCACTATGCATTAAGCTCAAGTGATGGGATTTGACTTGGGAATGCTTCATATGCAACTGCAAGTACTTCTCTAAACAAGAAAAAAGATATGTTGAATTCCCTACCATGTACCTAAGAAGCTCCATACTTTTGTTTAATTTTAGAAAATGAATGAACAAATGAGGCCAACATTCCCTGCGATGGATTGGCCGACCTGTCCAGGGTGTATTCCTGCCTCTCGGCCAATGCATGCCGGGATAGGCTCCACCTCCCCCGACCTTCACCAGGAATAAGCGGGTTAGGAAATGGATGAATGGATGATACCCTAAAAATTTTTACTTTAGCACATATGGTCATATGGTACTTTAATCATCGAATGTGTAGTGCCTTCATCATGACTGTAGTGCTTATATTACGTTTGCACGTTGTTGATTTTGTCCCACCCAGTAACTCATGTTTACTTACAGTTGCACTGCAGATGCAACCAATTAGATAAGAGCCTAAAGCAAATCACTGAAGTAAAATTGTCTTTTACAGTGTGTCGGTTTCTTCTACTCTTCGAATGTTTTCTTTGCCAAGAGCATCATAGTAGTTTGTGACATTATCATCTAAATTTCAGCTAATTAAGTACTTTCCCTAGCCAAATAATTACACAGCAGCCTTAAAGGTAAAAGTCTTTCACTGTTGCCCACAAAGGAATGCACTGCTTAAAAACAGCAGCTTAATTATTAATATTATTTATTCTGTTGTCATTTTTATTGGACCCATTCCTTTTACTGTATATGCGTATGTGTAAATAAAGAGAGGACGTATTCTTACAAACATCGAACAACGTAACAGAATTCCGTACGTCACACTCAATGACACTTATGACAGCATGATCAATTAATCCCCCTGAAATTTTCACTGACTGTGAATCAGTTCATATCTGTTCATCCATCAAGGGGGACGTTCAGTCTAACTACAGTAGTGCTTTGTACTTCCCTTTGAGTTAGAAATTGCATGTGAATGTGTGTGTACGCTTTCCCTAGTACTACTCATTATTTATCACAAGTCTGGAGATCAAACATTTTATCTTTTTTATAAGCAATAGACAGTTACGCACCAAGCGGTAGCACTTAGATATAAAACCAATTTCCTATTTGAGGGACCAGCGTAGTTGTTCACAAAATAATAATGATGCTGGTAATAACCATTGCAATCTTAAAATAAAGATAGAATATTTATTTGTGTTTCATTTTTGTTAAGCTTGGTCCTTTTTAGATTAAGTTTAGATTGTTTTATATTCCATTACTACCATAGAGTTACTAATAAACAGCAAAATGTTCTGTGTCGAATTAACGCTGATTTATACATTTGTTCCCCATTGGCTTCATGCAAACTACATCAGAGTTGATTTAACACTGATAATTTTGCTGAGTAAAAGCTTGTAATATTCACCACAGTAAACAAATAAATAAATACGTTGTAAGATTAATTATTTCCATGCAAATTGAGAATACATGTGGTGTGATGGGAGTTGGTTGAAGAATGGCATACTTAAGGATGATCTGACAGTGCAAATGTTTCAATCTTGTAGTGCTATGCAATGAAAAGAGAGAACTGCCGGAAGGCTTATGTACATACAGTGCGGGAGCTATCTGCTGCTTTCAAGATTTCAAAACAACACAAAAAAACTGATCTATTTACTCATTAACATCACCTTTGAGACAGTGTAATTTATTTGTGCTTGACTATGCTTCCCTGGTCTTAAGCAAAATTTATTCAATTGAAAACACCGAACATGTAGGCTCATATGTATCTAATTTCTATTGCACTTATTTTGTTAATGTAACTAGATAGAATAAGCGAGATCGTACATACCTTTTGTTCACTAGTGGTGCCTCTTATTTCTTCATTTTTGTCTTGGACACTTTACGCTGAGGTGATAATAAAATGTGAAAATGTTTCACCCCTGCAGTTGTGTTCAAATATACTGCTTACAATTTACATTGTGATGATGCATTTTATCAGTGTATCATGTTCAAAATCTATGCATGCATTGTTTGATGCAGTTAATGACTGTTTTAATGACCTTTTTAAATTTTTCAGTTTGAAGGCAGGCATGTAATTTATAGTTCAGCTATAATACTAGATTAAGAGCAACTGATTCTTTAACATTTGAAGAGCCCTTTTTCATACTTTTTCATATGTGCTGTGTGAGTGTTTTACCTGAGTCTACATTTAGTTTCAGGGTACACAAGAGAACTGGGACCTACATTGCATCTGCTGCACGGCATTGGGCAGTGATAACCAGAGGTAGAAAGTCCACGGTTCAGAAAGTAAAAGCCCTGTCATGTGTTTATTCCACCCATGAACTCAGCCGTCCGATTTCACTAATTAGTTCTACCTCCTGGCTGACGAACTGTGCTAATTAGCAAATCCAACTGATTGGAACCAAATACGTGGGAGGACTTTACTTTCTGATCCTTGATCTTACAGCTCTGGTGATAATCAAGCAGTTTATGGAGCAGTGGCATGTGTATGTGGCACCACATCATCAGAGCCAGCTCGGCCCAATAAACAACCCCTAATTATTATATTTAAAAAAAAATAATAATAATAATATATATATATATATATATATATATATATACAACCCCAATTCCAAAAAAGTTCAGACAGTATGTAAAATTCACATAAAAGCAGAAAGCATTGATTTGTAAATTCTCTTTTACATATATTTAATTGAAAACAGTACAAAGAAAAGATATTTAATGTTTTACCTTATCAACTTTATTGATTTTTGTAAATATACGCTATTTCCGAATTTGATGCCTGCAACACGTTCCAAAAAAGTTGAAACAGGAAGACGGAAGACGGAAGTTAAAAAAAACACCTGTTTGGAACGTTCCACAGGTAAACAGGTGATGCTATCATGACTGGGTATAAAAGGATATCAAAACACTTTCTATGGGAATTGGGGGGTGGGACTAGATTAAGCTGTAAATTACACGGGAATAGTATGGAATCCATGGTTGGCAGAGTGGCTGTAAGTAATTGAGGGTCTGAGGTATCAAACGAGCCTCAAGCCATCACTCTGCTGCCAGATATGCAGTAGATATGGATGGATCAATTGGAGGGTTGTTTCTCCTGGCTTATTTTTCCATAGAGTTCAATAGGAAAATGAGTCCGGAGAAGTGATCTATCCATATCTACTGCATATCATGCAGCAGAGTGATGGTTTGAGGCTCATTTGATACCTCAGACACTTGGGGCCCTATCTTGGCGATCTTGGCGCTTAGTCTAAGCGCATGGCGCTAAGTCCATTTAGGGCGTGTCCAAGTCCACTTTTGCTATTTTAACGGCGTGTTTTTTTGGCGCTAAGCACGGCGCATGGCGCAACTGGGCTGAACCTAGTCGCTTCATTAATTATAGGTGTGTCTTGGGCGTGACATTCAATAAACCAATCAAAATGTCATATCCCATTCCCTTTAAAAGCCTGCTTTTCCACCTTGGCGGATTGCTTATGATGGCGAAACAGACATGCTCGTGCGTGTTTAGTGTGATCAAGGAATAGGCTAAATGGAGTATGATCAATATTATTCGGACTAACCATTAGCCTATGAGTTCCCGGTAATTCCAGACAGGGCTGTTATTTTACAAAATATGTGCGGTTAAATTTCGTTAAAAGGACCTGCAACAGCTGAGAATAAGCTATCAATGGCTTCAGTCTCACCTTAGAAAACGCCAAATTAGCCTGCTTGTTCAGCGAATTTCGTTTGATTATGCAATGAAAGTGTCAAACATCAATTCCAAGAGGCTGTTCTCATGGAGTTCTCGAAGTTCAAGCTTCATCCAAAGTTCATTAGGCTACCTGCATAGTAGGCTAATATTGATTAATAACATACATACCGTTATTTTGCCTTAATGATGACACTAAATAGCCATACAATAAAGCTGTCAGGTTCGCAACCCATAAGTTCACGCATATTTCCCCTTGTTTAATAATGTCCTGTTTATGGAAATGTGACCAACCTGTTTTACTCGTAGCGTAATCCTTTAAAACAATCCACTTTCCCAGGAAGACCGTTAAACGTGCAGAGAATGGCATTAAAATGAATTGTGAATTAATTGTGTAACGTGCTGCAAATTTGTTTTAGTTTCTAATTAGACGCTTAGTTCTCTTTAAAATCGTTTTGTTCAGTTAAGGAATAACGGGTGAAATCAGCTGGGTTTTAAACGGTGAGAGTATGGAAACCTGGTCACTGTAATTTAAAAAAATATGAAGGACGAAGAATAGCTAAGGTTACAATTTAGTTAACATGGTGACATCTCCGTTTTTTTAACCAAATTCGCTGTAGCCTAGGCTATTTGAAAAACAATAAATGCAATATTCACTGGACAAGGTTTTGAACTTTTTTCAGTCACAAACCATTCTATTTACTTACAGGCTGTATTCATAGATAAACAGAGCTGTATTGTAATGACATCTGAAGCGCATTTTCAGAACTTAAATGTCCGTCTATTGCCGTGCGCGAGTTTTCCATTGAATGACAATTCACGCATTAGGTGCAAAGACAATTTGCGCATTAGGCTTGATAGCTATAGGTGTTATCAGCTCCTTTTTAATGGATAGCCATTGTCCCGTACCATCGCACATCGCCTGGATGTTGATGGAGTGGGCTGAGAGCAATGTAATGTGGCATTGTTTCCCTTCGCTGAGGGAAAGGTATGTGGACCTATGGAACCTTTTATTATTATGCATTTTTGATATAGCCTACACAATAATAATATTCCACATTGTGATCTAGATATTTTAGTCATGCCTGTGCACGCCCCTGTGTGTAACAGACAGGAGGGTATGCGCGTTGTGCACACGCCTATGTAGACGCACTTATATGCGCCGTTAAAATAGCATGTAAACAACTGCGACATGACTTTAGACCAGGTTTGTGGTGGTTCCAGCGCAAGCGCTTTCTGCTGGCTCAAGATAGCAATACGCCAAAAAGAATCCTGGCCACTCCTCATCTTAAGACCAACACGCCCAGTTCACTAATGATGGCGCAAGAGTTACGCCGTCAAACATGCTAGTTTGACGGCGTAAGCGTTAGGCGTTATTATGGACCTAGCGCCGGGTGTAAGATAGCAAAGACACTTGCGTTTGCGTTAGCGCCGCTTTGCGCCGGGTGTAAGATAGGGCCCTTGATGACTTACAGCCATTTAGCCAGCCATGGGTTCCATACTATTCCTGTGTAATTTCTAGCTTAATCTAGTCCCACCTCCCAATTCCCATAGAGATCTATTCAAATGCAGAGAGGTTATAGTATCGCTTCTAAGAGTACCTGTCCCCAGCTTGTCTCATCCAGCCTCAGGAGAAAGCAGCAGTCCTTTCCTGGCCTGCCTGAAAAGTGTGTGCTGAAGATGTATCCTCTAATGACATTACAACAAGTAGTTTTTTTTTGTTTTCTGCCTCCTGTATTCTCTTAGCTCCTGCTCTTCCTCTCAATTTCCTCTTGTCCTCACCTCCACCCCTCTTCTCCTTAATTAATCCATTAATAATTTGCTGACAGGTAAACAATTGTTTGATATTGACCTGTGACCTTTTTTTTTAAACTTTCGGTCATTTAGTTTAGAGAGCCCAGGCAGCACTACAGAACAAGCCTTTCCATGGGATGAAGTAAGTTTATTGCATATATTGTAATAGCTGTGACAAACCAATGGCCCTTCTATGTACAGTCTTTGTGGATGTGCATCGCTCAAGCCCTCCATTGTAATTATGCCTAGCTATCTTTTAAAAGAATCCGCGGCTATTGCCCAGCTTGTATTTGAGGAATCACCTTCACATTAAAGGCAATGTTCGGTTTTCTCATTATTTCCAAGTAATGAAAATGAAGGTAATGAAAATGAAAACATTTTCCCATTGGCCCTTTCTCTTGAAAGGTAACATTAAATCCACCCATGACCATAAATTGAAGTTTAACAAAAAGGTATACTTTTAACTGATTTCATCATTTATTGGAAAAATACATAGACCACATTCAATTACACAAGTCTCAATGGCAGACTTAGAAAAGAACGAATTCAAAATGGTCACCAACGTTCCACAGAACAATGCAAGATTAAAAGAGGGAGCAAAATCCGAAGTCACTTTGTCCTTGTAAAACTAGACAGAAATAAATGGGGAAGTGATGAAAAAAAGATATGCAAGACCCTTAGCGATCCCACACCTATTTCCCCCCACAGGTTCACGGTGTATTAACAGTCGATAAAAAAAAAAAGACAGTCGTTGTATAAATAAATTTAATAAATACAGGCTTCATGTTTTATTTTTTAAGTGCACTGATGTTCTCATTATCAGTCAGTCAGTGGGTGGACGTGCTTGACTATCTGTTTTCAAGCCTCTTCTTCTTTGGTTTCGCCATGTCGGGAGAGCGTTTCGGTTGGTTTGCAGTGAGCCTGGCAGCTCTCAGTGGCCACAAGTGCATAACTCACATTCCTTGTTACCCTTCTACTCGTTAACCTTACAATCAGCCAACTATGCACTGCCCGTGTGTGTTTCTCTATCTACGTCCTATTTCTGCTTTAAATGGGACGGGTTCAGTTTGATTGTACCGTTCTGCTGTGATCAAAATGGTTTTGTTTACAGAAATGTTGAGTATCCAGAGCAGTTAGGACTCTTCGGATTACACGGGCGATATGAAATCGGTTCAGGTCACTTTTGTTCCTGACCTCAGTTCATTCAGTTCATGAAGAATTAATTATTTGAATGTGTTTACATGTTAAGGCCTCCCAAGCATTGCATCTCTTGCCAGTTGTGAAATATGTTTCCAGTACACAAAATAAGTGCTTATTTTCATGAACACAGCAATAGCCTCCAGCTCAAATAATATCCAAAACTTTTAATAGCCGGTGTTAAAAAAAAATATATATATATAAACATGGGCTAAATAATATGTTTATAGTTAACTTATACAATTTCAGTCAGTAACATTTGCAACCTTAATAGTTGTACAAGAAGACAGCATTCAAATTTCATTTGGAAATGCATCAAAATATTACGGAGGCGGCGAGTAAAATTGGCTTACGTCAATTAAACCCGGCTGTTAAAATGTCAGAGCAACAGGTTCATCAGTACAACAGTACAAGATTGGATGGATTTTGTTTATCATTGGCAAGGCAGTCTCAACCTTTATTTCAAAGGCAGACATTTATATGGATTAAGGAAAGGAATTTAGTCACATTTTTTATACATTATTGTATTTTCTTTTCGTTTTTTCTCCAGTAACTGTTATTATTTCAAATCAATCAGACACGAAGTCAATATTGGCATTAAAATTTGTTGCTGACACACCACACTCCATTTTAAAAGATGAAACAGAATAACATGAAAAGATGAAAAGTGACTTTAATCTTTTTTAGCATCTCTATGGAAACCAATAATGATATCCCAACATGCATTAAGGAGGACAGATGCAGGAAGCAGCTGCAAGTCACAGTTGAGAAACCAGGGGCCACACGTATAAAACTCAGAGTGAAAGTCGGAAATATGCTTAAAAAAAGTTTTGCATTTTCTACCTCTGCCTTTCGGTCACTATGTCACCATATCACACTGACGCCAAATATTGCGTACGTATAGTGTCCAGCGTGTGCAGAGGTACGCAGGTTCTCACAGCACGTGTTATTTTGTATATTATTTTATATATCTGAATTTCTGCGTGGAAACTCCCTCACTACTTTCTGAGGGCATTTTTCTTCTCAGCACTGTTTATACATGTGGCCCCAGGACTACATCAGGATGGAAACTCAGGGGTGGGATAGAAACTGGAAATCTTCAACCTGTTCTTTTTTTACCTGTTTTTACCTATATGCTTGAAAGTGAATTTCTGCACGAGGCATATTTTGTTTGAATGTAGTCTACATACTAATCCAAGTTTCAACTGTTACAAACATGTAGTGCGTTTTGAGAGCAATAATTCCAGTTTGTGGCCTGTATACAGTGCTACACAATGTTATGCGCTAGCATGCTATTTCACTCTCCTTTTTACCCACAATTATAGTATATGAACCTCAACAATATTATCTACAAGAAGTACTATACCTACTTCTGAATCTACAATGTACATGCATTAGCGGCACTTATTGTAAGATTGTTTTATTTTATTTTATTTATTATTATGTTATTTGTTTTATTTGGGAAGGAGTGGTTGAAAGGACCCATTTTAAATGAATCTGACAGCACTTTGTTAATTTTTTATACAACAGATGATGTTTTCTTTACTTGTTTTTCATTTTGGACACTTACTGTCAGCCTTTAGTACATTTATAGCGCGTTTTATTTTTGTCCGTGCGATTGCTTTTGTCATCACTCCAAGAATTTCTCTTTATGGTCTGTTGGCTTCATTTATACGGCTACACAAAGCTGTAAGTTAATTAACATTAATTAAGATCACTGTCCATGACTGAGAAAACCAATCATTTATTAAGCAAAAAAATTATAATAACAGTAACCTTTTCAAGATTGTTTGATACACACCAGTTGCACAAGTACATGTATTTCACTCATTGCCTTGAATTTGAAGTTGGTGCTCAACTCACCACTTTTCCAAAAATAGATAACATACGTACATACAGTACATAAGCCTTTATGGAAATCAGCATTGTGATCACCTTACCATGACTTGCTTTTTGGTTAAAGGAACATGATTTTGGTTATCTCTGTGATGTAAGAATCTGCATAAACTGTATTTCCTTGTGGAAAGTCATGCAGACCACAGCCCAAAAATATAAAACGAGAATTCCAAATAAATTTTGTACGGTGTGACATGATGGCTTTGCGCCGTGTGTTGCATTATCTATTTTTGTCTTCGCACAAGCCTCGCACAAGACTTTGAATCGCCGAAATGTGATTGTGGGCTGCTTTTAAAACATGATGGAACAGCACTCGCCTTTCTTTGAAGCCATATAGGCATGGTTCCATGGAAAGAATATTTCTATTTCATTTTCATATTATTTGATGCATGAAATGGTACCAGAAAAATCACACTTTGTAAGCCAGGTTGATTAATATGTGTGGGAGAATGGATTCTTACATAGAAGTTATTTTGAGCCCCTGTGAAAGAACACTATTGATGGAGAATATTCCTCATGTCACTCACATATACAGTCCCCAAAGTGATAGTTGTGATATGATAAATGTGATAATTATATGCCAGCCAGCTTAATTAAAATGCTGTCTCACCTGAATAATGATGAATAGTGTGACGGAAAACTAGCCCTTCGTTACTGAACCATTCGTCAAAATTTAAAGAAAGCTGGTGATGGAACCAGGTTGATGCCCCTTCTGTTTACCTTGCTTCTTCCTCAAATGTCCACCTTTCTTCTCTTGTTCTTTAGGTATCACTCCTGACTTTCCATCCCCTTCCTTATATCTTTTCCTGTCATGCACTAAGCCTGCAATTCAAAAATGTTGTCCTCACCAAAATAATTTATTTATTTATTTATTGTTTTAAAGTCAAACTGGAAATTACAATATACGGTTTCCCATTGCAAGTTAACAGTTCTGTGTTGTAGCTCATATGATTTTATACGTCTGTGATAATTTTTCTTTTAAATGCATATGATTTTATTTTGATTATCCTTTGTTTAATTAGATAGAACGACTGAGAACTCAATTCTCTTTTGCAGTGAAGACGTGGGGAAGGAATGCAAGGGATTGTGTAGCCAATCAGATCTAGGGGATTGTGTAGCCAATCAGATCTAGGGGATTGTGTAGCCAATTAGATGTAGGGGTTATTAGTTTGCCAGGTATAGAGATACAGTTTTTTCTGGTAATCTAGCACACCTACTGTTTCGAAAAGTACCACAAAATCTTTAATGACCAAGTCAGGACCTCAGTTTAACTTCTCCTTCGAAAGATGGCCACCTTCTACAGAACAGTACCCCCATCAATGTGCTGGAGCATTATATTTCCTGTTTGGTCCAGAGGGAAGAGAGCCCCCTACAGGCCCATCAACACCTCTTCCAACTGCAACCTAGGCTGTGTCCGAATCAGAGCCATGTCTACAGCATCCTGCATTCTGTGTACTAGCATACAGTGTACTTTTTACTGCATACTGCTTAGTATGTGGCATGCAGTATGCAAAAAATATGCTCTATACTATTATCAGCGAAAACCTGGAAATAAATATATCATCCAAGGATATTAAGTGCATTACATTTAGAGAACATTTTGCTGATTTAAATTTCTCATCCATTGTACTCAACAAGCATACTCAGTAGTATGGAAGGGTGTTGATTCGGACACAGCCCTAGTTTCCCCATGAGGCCATTCATGTACATATAAACCAAAACCACATCTATTGAGTATGCTAGTTGAGTATCCTTTTATTTTTAAGTACACAAGTACACAACAGTTATGAAAATTGGGTGCACTTAAATATACCAGGATGAAATGCTTGTTTCCACATTTTTGCTAGTATGTTCAGGAGCATACTATTCAGGAAGTAAATGAACACCTTGGTTCCTTAAATATGACATGCAGCTTGACATTGTGTTCCGTCACCAAACAAACACAGATGGCTGCAGGGAATTTAAATACAAGTGATGCTGGGGTTTAAATGTACGTGGTCTGTTTACTTTTTATGGAACATTGTTAAAACTGACCTCACACTGTTAGAAAAGCTTCACGAAAGCTTGTCGACCCAAATGGATAGCAGTGTACACAGGTGCGGCAGGATTTATCACACCCCATAGTACGGTTAGAATACTATGGTGGTATTTGTCACATACTGCCCATCACATACTAAAAAGTACACACTAAACAGTATTCAGTATGCTTAATAGATAGTACATACTTTGAGGACACAGTGTAGGAGGCTGAATCGGACACAGCCCTGTTTAGCTTCAGCAGTTAGCCATGAGAAGGGTACAGGGCAATATGGCAGCTGGCCAACAGAGACACTAAGGAAAAGAGCCTAAATTTATCCTCTTCATGCTGAGCTGTATTATGTAGCCTTTGCTGATACAGAGACCTTTATCAAATACAGTTATAAAAAAAGTACTAATTAAAGAGGTCTCTCTTGGGAAGCATTAATCATTCACTGCCTAAGGCTCTTTTTGTTGGCTTCCTTAACTGAGAGACTCATAACCCACAAGATATCTTTCTTGGTCAAATCTTATTGGAAATACAGATTCACATTTTTTTAATAGCCACAGTTTGAATAAATGACTAAATGTGACACAAACAAACTGTTCTAAGAACGATGCTGAGAAATCAACATAACTGTTACACCAGCTCCTGACCGTAATAAGCTTTGGGACTGAAAATATTTGAGATGCTCGTAATGATGTCTCACATACGTTTCCTTACTAAACGATTTCCCCATGAAACTCAAACAACATTTTTCCATAACGTATAAACAAATGGAAGATCAACTTTTTTTTCCAGCAGGTTCTGTGACAACCAGCATCTTTTTAGAATTTTTTTTTTTAAATTTTTTTTTTTATATCAGTCAAAGTTAATCCACAGAGGTCCAATTAGTTAACAGAACAACAGGGAATTGGACAACTTCACACTAATGAAATACAATGGTCCCACCCAGGAGTTTTAAAATATAAAAAAAAATATTATGGGGTGTGATAGTGGACTATTCAATAGGCAGAACATCCGGTTGAATTTTGAAGCTTATATCAATTAATATTGAACATGAGGTCCACTAGATAGCATATCACAACAATGTCATTGGCTGTGTTAGTTCGATTACATTTTCCTTCTTTGTCATACCTGTAAATGTAAAAAAATATATATGCTTTGGTGCTTTTGAATTTACCTATAGGTAACATGTGTCGGTAAAGCTCTTGGTTATAACCATTTCACATAAAACTGGAAATTTTTAATACATATATAATTTAGATGTAATTTAGATACATTCATATAACATTAAATATTAACAACCCATATATGAATGGTACTATATAGTTATTATTAAAGCCCTTACTGTGAAGGACAGTACATTGGCCCAGATCCTTATATCACAGAGTTCTACCTGGAAGCCCATGGTTTGTTGTCAATCTGGAATTCTCTTTGGGTCATTTATCCAATTACTGTTATGAGAATATCCTTCCCTCATGGGTTTTATTACAGAACACCACTATGAGTCCCAGGCTGGCATTCAATCTGCATTTTTCCTTAACTTTGATGAACAATTTTTATTTATTTTTTCTTCACAAACCTAGTTTGACGAGTTCAGCAATCATTAAAACAAACTTGCCAAACTTCTGAAGAAAAAGTGTAAAACTTGTGCTTAATTGTAAGTCAAAGTTAAGGCAATTTATTTATGGAATAGAGGCACCAGCCTAAATAACTAAATAAATATATAAATATTTTTTCAAAACAATTATAAAGTTAAATGTTTTTATTTTATTTAAACAAACAAATAGTTTGCACATGATAAAGAAATAGAAGAAAACACAAAAAGCATTTAAAAGTTTAAAGAAATCGGTACCAAACTAGGTATTTTATATGACATCTCCTTTTCCTGGACTGGGTCACATATTATAAGAATTAATTTTCTTAATGTCTTTCATTAAACTGTTTTGTAATAATACACTTTAAGAGCTGTCTGTTGTTTTTATCATACTTGCCTTTTATGGGAACATAAAATGCTCCTTTTACAATCCCATTACAGAAAGTGTCACTCTTTTTCAGCTGTGTGCCAAGTGGTTCCTATCCAACCAGGTGCCAATGAAAATGGGAAACTTATAATGTTGCAATTGAATGTAAGTTAATGCAAACTTTATACATCGTAATACTCAGTGTTTCAGCATTGCTTGAATCTCATTTGTTTGTAAGACAATGCTATAATGAAGATGTTCCCCAAACAGTTTTATAACGTGCTATGTTCCATATAAATTCAAAGTCACGGAAAGGCATTATAGTCGCATGTGAACCTACTGGTAACACCCACGTCTGGCTATCATTTAGTTGTGAAGACACATCAAAGAAGATACGTGGGAAATTTTAAAACCACTTCAAATTAAGTATTGAAATGGCAGTTTAACACTTCAGCCATTTCTGATTAACATAAATGACCTTCCACAGTTCAAATTATTTTTTAGACTTGAATACAAAAACCGAATAAAGTCCTAATGCCATTCCTGCAATGTCCTTTTTGACATAAAGATAACATTAGCAGGCCACCCAGGTAATGGCCTGATAGCAGCACGTCCCGTCCTATTCCCTTGTCCTTTCACCATTGGAAACCTGTGGTAGCCAGTGTGAGTGTGCGCGTGCGTGTACCATGGGAACATTTGCTGCAAGTGCCACATAACAGACCAGATAACTAGACTGCTAATTTACTTCACTTATGGATAACTGTTAATCATTTTGTTACTTATCTGAAAATCCTATCCTACTTTGAATTTGGAAGGCAGACGTTCTAGATAGCACTAGATAACATTACATTTACAAGCAACTCATTATAGATGATGCTAAACAAAGTATGACACGTCAGATTAAACAAATTTGATTTAGAAATTGACAACCGCCACAAAGCATTGATAAAAATCGTACTGCTATATTTTTAAAATCACATCTGCTGTGTAACCCCCTCAATTGTAAATATTTCTCAATAAAAATCTCCAAACAAGTAATTGTATTTTCTTGATTAATAAAAGCATCATTGGCTATATGTCATCACCCACATCATCAATTTTCTCTGTCTAATTATGTAAAGTAATAAAACAGAATATACATAGCCAACATTAAACCATAAATAAGTAAGCTATTTAAATTTTAGTGTGTTTTATCTGCACGCTGTAATTATTGGCAGTATGTTTGGATAACGGATCAATAAAAGCTTTGAATCACCATTCTACATCAAGGCTACATTTACAATGCCTAAGAACTGTGCCTGTTGGTCAGACAGTGAAGCAGTGTCATGATTGGAAATGGAAAAGGACAAGATAATAATAAGAATGGATCTCTCTGCCCACCAGCTCAGTCACCCACAAGAAAAGTGAGTTATCAAGCATGGCCAATGTACAATATAGATGTACTTATCTTCCCAAAGCCACACAATGTAAATTTAAAAAGAAGATTAGGATGTCTGCCTTCCATCGTCTTTGCCTTCCCGGTCACGTTTTCACCTTTGGATTATTC
The DNA here is from genome assembly GCA_029718625.1 of Synaphobranchus kaupii. NCBI lineage: Eukaryota > Metazoa > Chordata > Actinopteri > Anguilliformes > Synaphobranchidae > Synaphobranchus > Synaphobranchus kaupii. The sequence continues at coordinate 106,318,763 of CM056379.1, read as the reverse complement.
CGTTTTAATAGTTTCCCTTCAAAAAGTCTCCTTGTGATGAATATGGGATGAGGTGAAAAGTGGTGTGCCAGTCTAATACTCTGATGCAAAAGTTATATTGTATATGCGTGGAGAGTCCGCCGCCCTATGGACTGCGCCACACATTTATCATAAACAGAGTTGTCCTTCCTCTTCTTTTCTCCTGTTTCCAAGTACATATTCCTAAAATTAGCACTGCCACCTCACAGGAAGGTGACTCTAGTTTTTCTCGAACACGCTTACAGTAGTTAGTTACATTCAAAAAAAGTAATTGAACCACATGGCGGGGGGGGGGGGGGGGGTCAAAAGTATGAGGCCAGAGGGCATTTAAATAAAACGTGGAGGGCTCTAACACATTGAATGCCGCCGACAAAGAGATATGAAGGCCCAGAGACATAACCCAGAGTACGCCACATATGGCCTGCGGGTCATTTTGTCTACGGTATAATTAATCTTGTGCTTGTCTGATATGGCTTGTTAAATTTAATGTGTGAAGTAAAACAAAGAGACATCAGTACCCTGTCCGGTTTTGCGTTGTCAACAGGATGAGAGTCTGTGAGCAGCTCTCAGAGGTATACTAGATAAAATAAGTCCTTTATCTTGCCTTATTAATTCCAAGGTACTACGGGATCTTAAACAATGGTCAAATATCAAACAACGCTGGGAAAATAATCCAAACTCTTGTGGATAAAATAAGTACCTGAAAGGATGTAGGGGATCGCCTTGACAAAATGCATCCGAGAAAGGGTGGTAATATTTGCATGGGCTGTGAAATGTTCAATAAAAGCTATACTCCTGTGCGGCGGTTTCTTCAATTTATAGTTGAAGGGGGACCATTCTGGCCCAATTCTGGTTTGAGAGATTGCAGTTCGTCACTGCAGTGCAACGGTATGTGTAATCTGCATTTTAAACAGTGAATACGGTTTAACCAATCGGGCAAACCAAAGGCGAGAAATGATTGGATGCAAAGATCGTTAAGAGTAAAAAAAACTTTAGAGTATTAAGCCATGCGCTAATTCTATGGTGACCTACCCCTTTTCAAGGGAATACAGCCTGTTATTATATCATTTACAAATGAAGTTCAGCTGCTCTCAAACTCAGCTTAAGGTGATTTATACTGTTGGAGGAAACCCCAGCCAAGAAGTGAATTTGCATAATTGAATTAAAATATTTTTTCCCTCCTTAATTTCCTACCATGCTCCCAGTTGGGCCATATTTATGATTGCATTGTGGCAACATTAAAGGCTTAGAAGAAAATGCACCTTAAATGCTTGCTTTTCAAGTTAGGTTCTTTTAGTCCCAGAGAAAGTCATTTTCATCCTTGGCCTTGGTGGTATGACCTGTTGCGTACACATTCAAATAACCGTTCCAGTATGTTCAAGTACAAAGAAAACATGTGTACAGCATGCTTTCAGGCAGTACAAATCAATTAACTTTATATTCTACCTTATCTAATAACTTTTTGTGTTGACATTTACTCACAGTTATGTTGCATTTCCTTTACTGATTGAAGATGATAATGATGATGTATAATGGATTATTATTATTATTATTATTATTACATATGTTTTATTCACATTTTTATTAACATCTTATTTATTTTGTTAATTGGGAATATTGATAGTGCTAATCGACGATACCTCTTTAAAGGGGCTGTTAGAAACTTGGAAGTCAAGCAATACATCATCTGTTTATAAGAACTTACTGAGTAATTCAACATGCATTAGAATGCAGGGAATGTGAAAGCTTAATAACTGGTCTTTCTCACTAATTTACAGATAGCGAGCCCTTGGAACATGCAATCAGAAACAGAGTAATGGGATCACTTAATCAATAACTTAATAGGGCCAGACAAGTCATTAATAAGAGGCTTTTTGTCTCTGGGTTATTTTTTTTGTCTCTGGGTTATTCTTGCTGGACTGTCTCTGTTGCTATCTTGCCTCTCACCCATAATGCACAAAGCCCCCACTTTGGTGTATAGAACCACTGTGAGTGATAACATTCATGTTCTTTTGCGTATCTTGCAACATTAGCATAAATTATCATTTACCTTTATGAATCTCTACCAAAGACCAATTACTGTATTTGGAACTGGTATTGCCCCAATTGTAATTCAAGATGATGAATAATGCATAATGCATATACACAATTAAATTATTTAGTGTATTAAAATATTTTGCCATCATTATAGCTACCATCATTTCCAACGTACACAAAGATATTGGCATAAAAGGGGGGAGCTGTTGGTAAGCGCTGTACAGCGGCAGCTGTGTGCACTAATTGGCACTTGCGTGTAGTGCATAAGGTGTTTTTCATAAGCTGCGAAGCCGCTATTACAACAGTGTCATACCTTTAGTAAGGTTTCTGTGTACAATGTTTAGGGTTCTGATTTATCTGTGGTGTGTGTATCAAATAGGCTGCAATCCTGCGGCTGCTGGGGGACTGTTAGAACACTGTTAGAGGAGAGCACATGCACATCCATACTATGCACTTAAGAGGAGAGCACATGCACATCCATACTGGGCACTTAAGAGGAGAGCACATGCACATCCATACTGTGCACTTAAGAGGAGAGCACATGCACATCCATACTGTGCACTTAAGAGGGGAGCACATGCACATCCATACTGGGCACTTAAGAGGAGAGCACATGCACATCCATACTGTGCACTTAAGAGGGGAGCACATGCACATCCATACTGGGCACTTAAGAGGAGAGCACATGCACATCCATACTGTGCACTTAAGAGGGGAGCACATGCACATCCATACTGGGCACTTAAGAGGAGAGCACATGCACATCCATACTGTGCACTTAAGAGGGGAGCACGTGTGCATGTGCATCCATACTGTCCACTTCAGAGGAGAGCACATGTGCATCCATACTGTGCACTTCAGAGCAGAGCACATGTGCATCCATACTCTGCACTTCAAAGGAGAGTGCATGTGCATGCATACTCTACACATCAGAGAGAGCATGTGCATGCATACTCTACACATCAGAGGAGAGAGCATGTGCATGCATACTCTACACATCAGAGAGAGCATGTGCATGCATACTCTACACAGCAGAGGAGAGAGCATGTGCATGCATACTCTACACATCAGAGGAGAGAGCATGTGCATGCATACTCTACACATCAGAGGAGAGAGCATGTGCATGCATACTCTACACATCGTAGGAGAGAGCATGTGCATGCATACTCTACACATCCGAGGAGAGAGCATGTGCATGCATACTCTACACATCAGAGCAGAGCACATGTGCATCCATACTCTGCACTTCAAAGGAGAGTGCATGTGCATGCATACTCTACACATCAGAGAGAGCATGTGCATGCATACTCTACACATCAGAGAGAGCATGTGCATGCATACTCTACACATCAGAGGAGAGAGCATGTGCATGCATACTCTACACATCAGAGAGAGCATGTGCATGCATACTCTACACAGCAGAGGAGAGAGCATGTGCATGCATACTCTACACATCAGAGGAGAGAGCATGTGCATGCATACTCTACACATCAGAGGAGAGAGCATGTGCATGCATACTCTACACATCGTAGGAGAGAGCATGTGCATGCATACTCTACACATCCGAGGAGAGAGCATGTGCATGCATACTCTACACATCAGAGCAGAGCACATGTGCATCCATACTCTGCACTTCAAAGGAGAGTGCATGTGCATGCATACTCTACACATCAGAGAGAGCATGTGCATGCATACTCTACACATCAGAGAGAGCATGTGCATGCATACTCTACACATCAGAGAGAGCATGTGCATGCATACTCTACACATCAGAGGAGAGAGCATGTGCATGCATACTCTACACATCAGAGGAGAGAGCATGTGCATGCATACTCTAAACATCAGAGGAGAGAGCATGTGCATGCATACTCTACACATCGTAGGAGAGAGCATGTGCATGCATGGAACTGGAAAAAGAAAATTCTAATTTTAAAAAACAAATAGGCTGAGGTTTGTGTGAAACGTATTTTGTTTTCTATGTGTGAAGCATATTTTATTTTTCCTAAAGTCTAATTAAACTTCATTTGTTTTTAATTAAGTTAAAAGTTATTAAGTTATTAATTATAATATGCACAAAAAACAATACAATAAGCACTATGTGAGAGAGAAGTGCTGTCAGTATTGCTTTGATTAGTCACCTGGGAGTTCTGTAATGTTTTCTTGTTTGAAGCAGTTCTCACGCGACTGGAGAATTTGGCTGGCGACACTGTGCACATTTGCCTCACTCCCCAAGATATAAATGAATTTACTTCAGCACAGTGAGTCAACTGCATCTGCTCTTTTGAACCCATTTCACCTGGTAGCAAACTATATGCTATTTCACTGATGCACCAGGCATGCTATCAGAGTAGATCTGGATTTAAGCTTTCCTGTTTGCAGGCACAAACAGTAGCTAATTGCAAATTTCATCTCAAGCACAGTGGGAAGTTTGACGTAACTGTGCTTTTGTGTTATCTGCCACGGATTCATAGCAGGTAACCAAACTACATAACAGGTTATTAAACACGGTGGTCATAACCTGATGCAATCTAACAGCAATGGTGTTTTGATGTAAACGGGCAGCAATAACCTGTCCATATTACCCTTTGGGGAGTGTAACCATTTTAAGTATGTATAATAGCATAGTGTACTTCAGAGAATCAATATTTTTTCATTCAACTCCAGGGTCTGTAGACTTTGTACACAGCAAAAATGGTGGTGTACATTTAACACCGGTGTTTATATGAGTCAGTTGATTTACACTGCTGGTGTACATTTAACACTCTTGGACTCATATAAACACCCAAGAGTGTTAAATGTACACATCAAAATGTTCAGTGTAGAATCAACTCTAGACACTTTGCTGTGTATAACAGAATGAACACAATACCCTGACAAAGGATGCAATTTAAAGAATACTACTTTCCATTATTGTTGAGCATGTCAGTTTAGTTTTGTTTTAATTTACTTATGCAAAACAAATTCAAATCTATTCCAGTCTTACACACCTCAATACATGTAGGATGTTCAGTTCTGAACAATGTCTGCATATAATCACAGGATTAATACATATCGCAACAGAGATAAACAACATAAAATTAAATATTAATTACACAATCATGGTGGGGAACTGATGCATAACAAGGTGAACGATCTCACAGGAGTGTGTATGTATTCTGAGGCAATACATTAGGCCCGCAACCAATATACGTATGTAGCAATTTTAGACCGGTTCATTAACATTATTTATCAACCTGTTTACTTTTTACTCGTCGTTAATTTGGAGGGGTAGTGTTGACTTTTTCTGAGAAGTGATTTTGGTCCCCGTGAGTTTTCGTGACCTCCAAACCATCTGGATACAGAAGGATGTATGCTCCCTCAGGTAAATCTCAACAGACTGAAATTTGTTTCTTTCTGCCACTATAAGCATGTTATTCAGAGCTTGGTGTGACTGCAGATAAAAATGTATCCAGGCTATAATGTATAAATAAATTAAATTGTGTTATTCCAATAATGTATATCTCATTCTGGGATCCAGATTGTTCATAATCAACATTATTTTCATCTGAAAGGATTGTTTTTTGTTATTTCTTTAAAATATATATTTTTTTACTAAATACATTAAGGAAATGATACTCTACGGGTAGCATTGTGATTATTACAAGCATATTTATTGTAATACATTTGCTAATAAATTTAACAGGTATTTTAGAGCTTGTAGATGGTGCAATACAATGAATACACTCTAACAGAGCTACACAGGTTCATTTTAGAAGTGCCTGTGAAAACACCAACTGAAAATAGAATGTGCAAATTACATATAAAGCCTATAGTCTTGTCAGTTAATTGCGTGTGGTCCCAGGAGATGTAGGCTAACACAGAGTACGTCTTGTATTGCACAATATTACTACTGTCATCGTATGAAAGTGAAACAATTTGCTGGTTAAGACCTGACTGGCCATATTCTGTGGGTCACAGAAAGGCACTCAATCATGTATATTATGATTTCATTCTTTACTTATCTTTTTCCATGGTGACATATACAGTATATTCTGATATATATTTATAAAAAAATGTAAGTTTTATTACATATTATTATTATTATTATTATTATTATTATCAAGTATTATTTATTTATTTAGTCCCCATTGCTGCGCGTATGTGTATGCGGCGGGTAAATGTCAGTGCCATGTCTACACGTGTGTTTTGGGTACACGTGTGTATATGTCAGGGGTAGATGTGAATGTCATGGGTATATATGTTGGGCCCATGTGTCTAACTTTGTCTAAAATGCAACTAAATAAAATTATTAATACAATAGAAATATTTACTTCTGTAACACACAGGTGAGAGGAACTAACAGCCAATATCTCTATCTTCATTAAAGATATTATTGAGGTTCTAATTCCAAGCTCAGTGGAAATTTAGCAAATAGACAATCCTGTAGGTGTCCAATTACGTGGCGCCTCCACCTCATGTGACAATAAAAAATGTCCATGTCAAAAAATACAATTTCTGTATGACAGTAATGCAGACATAAGTTGAAAGACATACCGTACTTTGTTATAGTAGTGTATGATATTGAGCCAATGGTATGTCTGCAAGGCCTAATGGACCACAAAAAACATAGTAGTAGTGTTATGATTGGATAATACTGCCTCAGTATTCTAGTGGCCACCCTTATATTGGAATGTTTGCTTCTGACCCGTGCTTCTACTCTTTGCCCCCTAGTTCAACCATAGGAAACATCCAGACTCAAGCTAAAGCCTGCGGGCACTTACAGTAATTATATCTCTGCTACTGTTTTAAGCATTTTTCTTTTTTTACTTAGGCTGAATTTGGAGTGCAGCTTAGAGCAGAGCCAAGCCAGGGTAGACATTGTTCCATAATGATGTATGTTAATTGCAAGACTTCCTCAAGCACAGGCCACTGTATTGTCCAACGGAGGTGGATAGCAGGTCTTTCATTTGCAACAGCAGGTCTTTCATAGCGGGACACAGAGGGGACACTGTTATGATGGAGCCGCTCTCTCGTGGGCAGACAGAGAGAGCCTTGTCATGAGGGAGATGGTTTCCATACCCACGATGGTAAGTGTGGGATGTGTTTCATGCAACAAAAAAAAAAGTTCAGAGAAAATAAGTGAATAAAAAAAATTCCTGTCCTTTTGAAATAACTGCATTGTTGATTATACCTCTATGCCCAACATATTTTTCCAAATAATTTCTTAATTCTTAATTAATTTGCTATATTTATCACTTCAGTGTTAGGAATAGTCTACTGACTGCCTTCGCACTTTTCTTATAAAAGTGCTGTTGTTTTAATCAAAAAGCAATATGCTAGTCATAGACCTTCAGGTTCTCCAATTTGTAGAGCACCCTGTAAATATTTAGAGAGTTCACCAGATAGTGTTACACCGCACATTAACTTGGAACTTCACCATTGCATCTTTACTTAAATGAAATTAGTTTGAAAAACAATAGTAATTTGGTGTTGGTGTTGTGCCATTGACTGCAAAAATAGGGAGGAGAAAGCAGGTGGTATTTTCTTTAATTGATTTCCTGTGGAGTAAAATGAAAGATCTGTGGATCTCAGCCTTTCTCTGTGGACTGGTAATAAACAGCAACTTACTGTCTGGCCAGCTACAAATGTTTCCTTATGTTTAAAACTACAATCAATTTACAACTGGTGAAATTAACACGTTTTTTTTATGGAGACCGGTTAAGTAATGTTTGCCATTTTGCAATCTAACAACTGCGGCTTGCTCCGCCTGGTTGTCAGTATGGAGGCATACAGTGTGAAAGGTTTACTGAATAGGCACTGATGACATCAAGCTTTTTTCCAGTTTCGTGGAAGGACAGTGAAAACCTTGATCTGTTTAAGAACGTTAGCATGACAAGCACAGGCCATTCATCATAAAATTGAAGAGGCTGGTGCTAAAAGTACTGAAGTCACATTTTTTGACAATTCAAGTTGAGCATAGAAACATGTTGTATTTGTTCAGCTAAGTCCACCCTATAAATATTGTTAACAGAAAAAGTGCCTAAGCAATGCATAAAAACAGCAAAACTTTTAATGGCTGATTTTATGGATCAATGATATTTTCGGATTTGATTTTCTCAAAATAGACATTTTGTGACTTCAGTACTTTTAGCACCAGGGCCTTCAATTGCAGCTGTCAGTTGAAAAGTGTGGTTCCACCATAATTTATTTGACACTCATAGGGCCTGATTTACTAAGACCTTTAGCGCATGCAAAACATTATAGCACACACGAAAAACCAATAACATGGCAAATGATTGGTCATGGTGTTTGTTTTGCACCAATCATTGGTTGTGTTATTAGTTTTGTGTGTGCTAAACGTTTTTGCACCCGCTAAATGTCTTAGTAAACCAGGCCCATAATGTACAAACAGAGAAGACAGCCCTGAAAAGGAGATGTTGTTCCTTTTTAATTAATTATATTAATTTTCTATATTATACTCATTTCTTGAATCATAGCATTTTTTTTTTGGTTGACTACTAAAAATAGTTACAGACCAAAATCGATTTTTTTAGGTTGTAAAACTAGGGTGAAGTTAGTCAAATACTGTAGCTGGATACAGTACAAGATTGGACTTCACTGATCGTTGGGGCAACACGGGCTACTGAGCCTTGTGTTCCTCTTACGATCAGCAACTAATCTATACCCAAGAAACCCTGCAAGGTGCATTAACTGTGTAATCTGCCTTAATTGATCTGAACTACATTAATTGATCATTAGTGCTTTGAGGAACATCCAAAACCAGCAAACCCTGGAGCCCTTCGAGATTAGGGTAGGTCACCCCGTATAGCCCGATTCTGAAAATCCAATATCGTGCAAGCACACATTTAATGAAAGAAATAATAAATAAATAACAGAATTATCTTCTCTAAACGTATTCATCCTATGATCTGACAATTCATGCATGTGTTTGTCTACCCTTCTTTGGTAGCCAAGTAACCAAAATGGTATATGTTCAGATGACCTCTACGCACTGTAAAACACCAGAAAACACTAGCCAGTAGTTTCCCACGGTTCTCTCTTTGCAACCCTGACTTGATCCTTTCCAACATAGCTCTCAAACAGATAATTTATTGGAAGCTTCTCTCTCCTTTTAATGACTACCATTAGTTGACTGGAGCAGCCTTACTCAACATTGAATTTTAATCACTTCAGATCTCTTTGTAGTTTCAAAGGGGGACACATGGTTCTAAACTTGCTTTCCCATTCACGATTATTATGCCAGTATCTCTAATTTTGTGTATGTCATTTCCTTATTGTATGTATGTTTTATATTTTTACAATATGCATTTTTACATGGTATCAAGAGTTACACAACTATTTTTGCATTTGCACACCTGAGTGAAGCAATTATCCTTTCCAAGCTAAAAATATAATAGTTATAAGCAACTTCTTTATGGCTGCAATGGAACTTTTAATGAGCTGGGTTTCTGTTTTAAATTCCTTTTGAAGAATTTAAAATTCTTTCGGAATTCTTCCAGAAAAAGTTATAATTGGCGGTACCTATGAGAAAAGCAGATGTGTGTGTGTGTGTGTATGTGTGTGTGAGAGAGAGGGAGAGAGAGAGCAAAAAAAAGAGAGAGTGTGTGCTTTTACAGTATCTGTTTAATTTTTCTTGTCAAATATTTGCATTGCAGTGGAGCTACAGATGTCGCCAACATAGTTAACATTGTTTTTTCAGTATTTTAAGTTTTGCTTTTCCATTTTTGGTGAAAAAGTTCTGCATTTGCAATTGTCAGCACTGTCAGCTGTAAAAAAAATAACAAACAAAAAAATGTTGTTGTTATTGCTTTGGTCTTTTTCTTTGTGAGGCAGCCCGGTCAGTCTCGGTCACTACAACTTACAGCTTCCAACAAACATGGCCCGTGAGGTCTGTGAATGTAAGTCATTAGCGCGCTGCTCAGATGGAGACAGACAGGCTCGTTTTAATGACCAAGGTGCCGCTCGCTTCTGCCTCATCGAACACATCCGGCGATGTGTTCCCTTGGACCTTTCCGCGCGACCGGAAGATGACCGCAAAGTTCGTCCGTGCCCGCGGAGAACACGCCGGCTGTCGCGGTGCTACGGGTTGGCGTTCCCGCTAGGTCAGCATCTCTCTCAATCCAGGCTAAATGGGGGAAAAAAATGACAAGGCGGAAAAAATGGACAACACTGTAGGGAAAAATACATTTCCTGCTTCAATGTTCTTGGATGGTCACCTAACACAATCAGCCTTACTCAATGATCAAGGGGTGGTTAGAAACAAAGCCTGGTGACGACGGCACCGCTAGGGTGTGAGACGGGAGTTAGCCAGCTTACCTAGGTGACAATAACCATTTGGTTCCCTCCCACACCACATACATTTGTTTGCCTGTCCCCCAATCAGGGACAGGAATCTGCATTCTATGTCAGCATTTTATTTCAGGTTTGGGGTATAAAGCTTGTACCCCACACAACACTATTTTGAACTGCCTTACGATTACCTTACGAGTATCTTGTATACTGTAATGAAGACTATTTTGCATTATAATTAAATTGCTATTGACCTAAACTTTGGAACTCCGAGTTTTACTTTACAAAGGACAGAATTCCTACAACACTCACTGGATAACCTAAAAAAATTTTAAATAGCTTGCGTCAATACAATCACTCTTGCATTTCTACGCAAGACGATTTTTGTTGTGTCTGTTCATCTTTCACATTTTCTTTGCCACAGTCCCACACATTAATGGGCGGCACGGTGGTGCAGTGGTTAGCACTGTCGCCTCACAGCAAGAAGGTTCAAATCCCAGACGGGACCTTTCTCCGTGGAGTTTGCATGTTCTCCCCGTGTCTGCGTGGGTTTCCTCCGGGTACTCCGGTTTCCTCCCAATATTCAAAGACATGCAGGTCAGGCTAATTGGGTGGGCGTTAACAGGGTGTTGCTGTAAAAGAGCATGTGTGCTCAGTCAACCTACCCTGTATAAATAAAGGTAAATACATAAATAAGAAAATAAATACATAAATAAGGGGCGTGGACCTTCCCTTCTTCCCTGGCAGTGTTGCACCCTATCCAGGAACATCGACTCCCCCCAAGGAGCCTCTCCCGCAGATGTTTGGGTGCCATTTTTGACCTTTTCTTTTGCTTTTACTGGATAAATGGTGCCGCCCTTACTTCAGAATCTTCCTAGGGGGATGGGGCCCTGATTTTTTTTTTAGCACTACTCAAGTGCCATTGGGCCCCTGTGGATTGACAGCGTTTCCAGTGGCAACGCTTGGGCCCTGTGGTCATTTCACCTCATCCAGCCCCCAGTCAATAAAACTGTGGGAGTCTCAGGCCATGCCGTCCCCACAAAATGGCATCCAGAGCGGGTCCCATGATAACAGTGGTATAACTGTGCTCTCCCCCGACAGTTTTTAACATTTCGCCAAATTTCACTAGTCCTCCGAGTGAGGAATTTACAACTTGTCACATTATGGAGGTGTATGTTTCAGACTGAGATGTGCTGTTGCGGCAAGGTGACATTGCTGCCGTTCTATTTTTAATGACTACATAACTTACAAGGACTTTGACGGTGTACTTTTTAGTGGGAGAGATGAGATCCATATCTTTTCAGGACTTGTCCTCATTAAAACAGATTATTTAAGTGCAAAGACATTTTTTGTTTTGTTTTGTTGGGAGTTCTCCTTCCCAGCACTAGTCATGGAAGTAATTGTATCATACATTAGTATTGTGCTCTCAGGAATAATTCTGTCCTAAGATTAATGTCTATCATACTGGAAGATGTGAGATGAACAGCTGCAGCCATTACAACTGGAATTACATGTCTGTAATGTTTTTGCTATATTTTTGTTGTTGAAGCAATCCTAGGAGAGGGAAAATATACGTACATGGAGCAAAGTAACTCAGAATTGAGTATTAAGGCTAATCTTTATGATTCTGTTAACAAAACTTACTATTGCATCTGATTTGTGTTACGTTTATAATATTTGGTTGCAATTTAATGGAGGTCTGTTCTGAGCGAGGTTACAGAAGAGTTCTGTTTTATCAACGGTCTGCTTAGGTGGATCTAAATGATTGGTGGTTATCTCTGATTCAAATTTTTTATCTTAGAGATGAGAAAGAAATATACTTGTTTAGTAAGTCCTTTGAATGTGTAGAGTTATTAAAATTTTCATTAACTGGCTCCTTGCAAGGCACACAATTTCAGGTAAAATTGAATAAACCCTTGTGATTACAATCTCATAATTCAGTTATCCTGATGTTATATTTTCTGTTAAACCACTAGCAGGGCCTATAACCATTTCAGTATCCTTCTCCCTCCTCTTCTTCTTATTCTCCTTCTTCCTCCTCTTCCCCTTCTTCTTCTTATTCTCCTTCTTCCTCTATTTATTAGATATGTATTTTTTAGGCATGTCATTTGCATTTTTCCCACAAATGACAATGTAAATTATCTTAATTTATATTAGAAACCTGTGGAATAAATGTATCTTCGCCTGGAGTCACACTCCATTCTTGCTGTTCTGATGATTGAAGGGGGGGTTAAACACTCATCTGGGAGGACTGACATCTGCTGGCTGAGCACCAGTAATTGTACTTAATAATCTTTGACATTCATAAGAGAAATGATTGATGCTACAGTGATGCTACTTTGACAATCTAAGGGAAAATGATTTCCAATACACTTGCGCATGGTACTCATTATTTGGAAGCTTCTGTATCTTACCAAAAACATGAGCATACTTACAATTAACAACAACATGAATAATGTGAAGAAGGAGAAGAAGAGGAAGAAGAAGAAAAAGAAGAAGAGGAAGAAGAAGAAGAATAAGAATAAGATTAATAATAATAATAAGAAGAAGAAGAAGAAGAAGAAGAGGAAGAAGAAGAAAAAGAAGAAGAGGAAGAAGAAGAAGAATAAGATTAATAAGAAGAAGAAGAAGAAGAAGAAGAAGAAGAAAAGAAGAAGGATTGTTGGTGTACGCAGTTTTGTTTTATGTGAGAAAAGGCACCAGTGTGTTTCCCCTGACTACTCGAGCTCATTCCGAATGCTGCCACTCAGCTTTTGTTGGGCCTTTATGCGCTGCCCCGCCCTCGTCTCCCTGTGCAGGTCTCCGGTCGCCATTTGCATTACACTGAAGAACCTTCAGCTTACCCTACTGGGCGCTCAAGGGCACGGGCTCCTCTTTGCCTTCAATCCATCACCAGACCTTACAGCCCTGCTCAGCCACCTCCGGGTCATGTGGCAGCTCCTCCCCTACGTGTCTGATCATTCTGTGACCACCCCCAAAGTGGTAGAGTGAACTACACCCAGCAGTCTGATCCGCACAGTCATCGCTGCAAAAAAAAAAACACACTTCTTCAAACTGTAAAGTCCTCCATTTATACTCGCTATGAATGCAGCATCCAAAACAATATATTTCCAACCCTCTGTAGAATCCCATATCGTGTAATGCTTTTATTGCTCATTATTACTCTGCATTTGTATCTGCATTATACAAATGAACGTTTGTGGCTCGCCCGCAACGTGCCCAGTGTATTCCTGTTGTTCCTGTGAGATGATTTTTTAAAAATATCTGGCTGTGAATGCCCCACAAGTCCCTCTGCAGAACATGTTTACCATTTTATTCCTCGTCAGAATAAAATATCCATAATGGAGAATTCAGCATTGTAGATGTTTGGAGATGCGCCTGCATTATGAGACTAGGTTCAAGGGAGGGAGATAGGTAACCCATTGTTCCTTCACGTAGAAAACACACGACTGAAAACAATTAATAATAGTACTACTACTACTACTACTAATAATAATATTTTATCCAACATTCTTTTAATTTCATAAAACATGGCCATACTGTCAGGAAAAAGGAGAACTGTTCCTGTGCCATTAATAATCTGAAAGTGGAACGGTTCCTTGCTCATTCTTTATTAGCGGAAAGGTTCATAAATCATAGGACCTGGAAATTACGAGCTGCATATCACATGAGGTTGCGCGTGTGTCAGCACTGTAGAGAAAACAATGCTGGAGACACTTTGGTATAAAATGTTGGCCCCCATCTCGAACTGTCAGTGTTCACCTGTGCTGAATCAACAATTAGCCGTGGCTATGCTAAGTAATGAGCACCTGTAAGCAGATGCGGGGATTTAACAGCCAGTTGGTGCTGCTTTGCATGGGCCCAAAGAACTTCTTATGCAAAGACACTGATAAAATGTGATTTATTTTCTGCCATTGTAATCATATAATGCTGGCAGTACATTTTTATTCTCCCCATATACTGTCATATTGTATGTGTGAAATGTCCCGCTATGTGTGCTCAGCAATGAATCCACAGTGTCACCTGGAGGAATTCAATTGTAAGACAGATCGTATCCATCTCTTAATTCTTCATTTATTACGAAATGACAAATACATTTCCCAGAATTACTACAGTCTGTAGAAAATGACTAATTAGCATGTGAACTGTGCATGGTACCACAAACCTATTTATTAGAAAAGTGATGATATTGTATAGGTGGCATTGGCTGGAAATGTTTTGACCAATCATAACAATTTCACACATAATTAACTCTAGTACACACAAACACATAAGAACTATAATATCAGGAATTATCATTCCAGACTAAGACTCAGCATTTGCTCAACAAGTTGTGATCAGAGGTGGACAAGTGCCTTACCGAGTGCTGAATGACTCCATTTTTGTTTGAAGTGGCAGCTCCTAATCCATCATGGTCATTTGTCAGTATTGACTGTTCCTTTGCTCTTCTGTCAGTCATCTGCCACAGGTTGGAACTCTCAATAAATATTACATTTGTTTGCAAATTTGCAAAGTCCTATTTAAATATTACTGTACTCATATTGAAGTGAGGCAACATATCAATATCTCTGCATATCCTACTCCTGTTATGATTCATTCATACTTTTTTTTTCTTCAGCTGAATTAGAACTTAATTAAAATGTTTAAAATGCCCGATGTCTTTAGAGGCTTGTGTTTGTGGGCTTGCATTCTAATCTATAAAACTAAAAAAAAAAGAATTGGAAGCACAAACAACAATCATGTTGGTCCCTCAGTCGACATGATAACTCTCAAATAGGAGGTTTGTTTTGCACCACAGGTAGCAATGTGACCCACATGAGCTATTACAGCTATATATCTCTCACTGAGGCTATCCAAAAGCGCATTTTCTTTATTTTCAACAGATATCCAGTCAGGAGACTTCTGTAAAATAAAATAAAAAACAACATTATGCTTGGACATGAGCTCAATGATGTTGAGCATGCCCTTTGCTTCACCTTGCTAGTAAGTGTACATATCTGAATAACATAGCTGTCCAGCGGTAGGTTAGGGCAAAGGGCAGACAATGGCAAATCCCCTATAAGACAGGACCAGCACGCTGGTGGAAACAGGGGAGGGGCCATAGAAAATCAAAGCAATCAATCACGGCTGGGAATGAGGTGCTGAATGGCCATTTAACTGTATCCCCTGACATTCATCGGATAACTATAAGATGGGGCCGCGAACTAAGGATTGTAACAGCACAGCGTTAAGTTTCTGAAATAGCGTTCACTTCATTATCCTGCTCAGTCGCCCAAGGTTGTGTGCAAACTTGAAAAGAAAAGATTTAGCTCAACTTAATCCTCTTTGAAACTGAGTACCGATGGCAACAATGAGCATTTGATAGAATTGAGTGCCCATTGATTGCAGCAATATGACTGACACCTCCTGGCTCCTAGTGAAACATGGTGTTTACATGGCCTTTCAATCACTGAAAATTAATTTTGAAAATAACACAATGGAACATTTTCTCCATATCAAAACATATTTTATTCAGAAACAAATTCTTAAAACCATTAGAAAATGCATCATGTAACTAGTTTTGCCAACTTCTATTCGATTTCTTTTTCATTGTTTCCGCATGGATTCCCATAATGCTGTGTTCATTGCCCTGTGTTTTATTTTATTTTTTCTTACTTGAGTAATTTCGTGAACCACTAGTTTTACTCCAGTAAGGTATCTCTGAAGTGGCAGTAATTTTACTTTACGTATTTTCAGTACTCTTTCCACCCCTGGTACAAACCAGTAGAGCTATTGTTTTGCATAAGGCACCAGGCATCTCAGGACAGACCAGACTAAGCAGCCCTTAACTGTACCCACTCCAAGTCTGCACAGAGAACCCAAAGCACACACTCTAGAAGACAGCTTCACAATTCGGGGAAAATGAAACTGATCCAATTCTGTCTTCTTACCATCCAGGATTCTTACCATCCTTCACACCCCTCAGCTGTACTCTGGCAGGGAAAGTGGTGCTGCTGCTTTTTGTATTTAGCCAGAATCAATTTACTGGTGAAATTCAAGATAAAAAGTTCCTTGAGTTCAGGCCTTTTTTTTAGATTGGCTCAGCATTTAGAGGCTCTTCGCTGATTGCTTAGCAAGATTCTACATGTGGAATTTGGGGAGAGGGCTAGACATTAGGCTTTGTCCAGCATTCCACCATGAGCAACTGTCATGTTGCTGCTAACTGATTTTCTGAGCTGGGTGGCTTGTTGCCTATGTGTTTTTTCCTGAACTTTTGCAGGAAGTTTTCCGGAAAACTGTCAATCAACATATATGTTCTTAACTTTGTCCACTTTGATTACTTGGACAAGTAAAATGTCGCCGCATAGTGTTTGTCAAAGATGAAGGTAACCATTAAATGTATTTGGAAGCAAAAGTGTACAGATGATATGGGTGGCTATCAGTAGAGAGACCGACACCGTGCCTGGCTGATCGTAGATTTGACTAAAATCACACAAAAATAAGTTTACTTGTTCCTATATGTAGCTTTGAGAGGATAGCACAATTTTGGTTTGTTATAATAGTGGATATTAAATCCTAAGGGGCAAAAAACGGATTTTTAATGTTATTTTATACCCCAATATCTCTATTTTGCCCACTCTCCAGCTCTTCCAGAATGCTGCTCCAACAATTTTAGGTAAAACGAATCAAGAACTGAACAAGCCAGCGCTCAACAACAGCAGCTAGCATACTTCACTGGCTGCTTCAGCCTACAGTGGCCTAATGTTTCTCCTGTCACTCACTGCCAAAGGTGATTGAGTGTATGATTATGAGAGAGACTGAGGTACATTACATACATCATGACATTTTGATGGTAGTTTCTTCCAGTCACAGCCCAAACTATGATGTAGTTGACTAGATCACAGACTATATGCCTAGCTTATATTCACTGCATAGTTCACCAATTAAACAATCATCCAGCTTAAAAATGTTGTTTCTTATTTTTTGTACCACAAACAAGGAGCAAGCAATATATTCAATATCATGCTCTTGGTCCTTAGGGTCACCAGCAGATACCAAATAAGAGGTCTTTAATACATAAAGTTAGAAGTAAAAAATTGGCTACAGGAGTCCTATATTGTAGATATATTTATTTGACCACCCCACCAGTGGCGGCTCCTGAGCTGAAAATTGGGGGGGGGGGGGGGGGGGGACTTCCCCTTAAACTGATTATTGGTCTTAATCATTTTTCAATCATTTTTCTTGATTAGCAAGTGTGCCAATGATCTGAATAATCAATTTGCAGGTGAAGACACAGCTTCATTCTTCACATCATGTTTAATTACCATGAATATTTTCGGAATTAAGAGTGCGGAGAACGAAGAGCACATGTATCCACAATTATAATGTTGATTAAAATGTGCACAATTGTACGACGCAAGTTAAAATAATTCTATTACTTGCCTAATTGAGGAGAACTGGCTACATTTGATGGCATTGTGTAATTGGTGAATTAAATGCTGATGTAGCCTATTGTTAATCAAGGGAACTGATTGAAAAATTATTAAGACCAATAATCAGTTTAAAGGGAAGTTTTTTGCCCCCCCAATTTTCAGCTCAGGAGCTGCCACTGCACCCCACCATGTTGAACAAGATCATATAGACATGTGCATCAATGCCTATGTATACAAACCCAAAAGTAACTCGCTGTTTTTCTGAAAGCTTAAGAACCAATGTGTCAATATATGTCAGAAGTCTGATTATAAGCCTAAAACCATGTATTGATCCCTTTAAAAGTTTTCCACTGTGTTACTCTTTACGTTGTTTATTTATTTATGAATTTATTTTTGGTGAATCTTCAGCAGATAAGTGCTATGTAAAACCGCACAAGAGGAGGTCACTTCTGATACATACCTTATAATTTGGATGGCTACGCTGGTAGACAGGTCGTTGCTTCCATATGCTTACACTAATGAGGCCTCCAATTTTTGGAGTGGTCCAGCTGTTATATAATTAGTGCCCATGTTTGTGTATGCTAATGATCCAGTTTAATAAACTCTTTTTAAAAAGCTACTCAGGCCTCACATTCCTGGTTTATGGTGCCTCAATATTCGAGACTGATAAATCATGCAAGGTAAATGCCATCGATCAGCAACAGCCCAGATATTAAAAAGGTATAAGTATAGTATGCACGTTTTTCAGTCAAATTGGCCATCTGCTGACGAGGGTCTGCCTTATGCTCATAAGAGCTAAAAATATGGAAAACATAAAATTACGTGTCGTCAAATTCATAGCTCTGAGTCAGATGCTATTTGCATTTACTTGTAAGTCAAAGTTCAGGACTCATGTTAATTGAATGCAGGCCATTATTGACATAACTGGGTGTCATCATGAATAAAAAATCCTCCAGTGTCAAAGGTGGTATCTCAAAAATAGTACTGAATGCCATATTCAAATATGAACTTTTGGTTAGAGACTTATATAAAAAATACCCTGATTATGAAAAATCTAATATGCTAATCAGTAAATAGGAGAAAAAACATACTGATGCATGGGAAAGTGGCACGCAACTAGTATATAGCATATAAATGTTCTATAGATTGCTAATGCATATACACACAGTTTTGAATATACTATATTAAACATACAGTATCCATACAACAGACACTTGGTATGTGCATACTGGTTAACATTACATGATACCCTGAGCATTGAAAGTCATTTGATGTGCTTACAGTCATAAAACATAATGACATCATATGCTCAATGGACTGTAGCATTAGCATTAGCATTTAATCTGGATATGATGCATGTAAATGGACTCCACAAGATCAACTTGAGAAAAAGTGCTGATTATTATATATACAGTTTCCCCTTTATACAAAATGACATGATAATAGGGCTTATCGTAACACAGAACTAAGTGACCCATTTTATTTATTGCCATAAAAACCTGTGCATTTTATCTGGTCAGCGTTTACTGTAAATTAAAGTTTAGTGATGAGATGAGACCTCTGGGCGCCATGATAACAACTATCAGGAGAATGTTTTGTTTTCATTTCGTAATATTAGAGAAAAAAAATAAGGGTTAGCCCCAGATTAACTCTGAAATAAAAAAAATTAAAAAACAGCTAATTTGTGGACAGCTGAATATTTTATTACGCTGGACAATCAATCCTGATTAATGATGTAAATCAATCATCCCTCCTTTCACAGGTCATCAGATGAACTGTAATCAATCTTTCAATTAAAGTTGTATCACAGTTCAATTGTCCAGTGCTGGTTATAGCCAGAATGATTAAGAGTGACTTTTCACAAATTAACTGTTAATGCTTAAGTTTACTGAATCAACTTTTTGCAGTGGTCAACTTATCTAATTCATCTGAGAGAATGATGTTTCATTCTGCCACTAAAATCATAATATATCCTAATGACGGCCACTGCCCATTTCATAATCATAATTATTACACTTTTTTAAACAAGTTCACTCATGTGTGCAGTAATTTGTGGGTAATTAAAGAGCAAAAATCAATGGCATATCAGCAGTTAAGATAAGTCATGGCCTAATAATGCTAATTGCAATAAATAACTTCCATCACTTCAACTTTTTCCATCGTGTAGGCCTGCTGCAGCAGGTTGAATTTTACTTCCGTATAGTAAATTGGTTGTTTTCCAGCTGGAGATATCAAATTTTTGGGAGTTATGTCCCCTAAAGACAATCAAGTAACAACTGTTGTTGCTTTAGATTTCATTATCAAGGCATAATCCTTTTCAAGCCAGTAGACCAGTAGAACACTCTTGACGGATATTGAGTTTCAGTATTATTTTGCAAATTCAGCACCGTTAGGGGCAATGTTAATTTGACAGCACAAAAAATTGCCCCTTACGGCAATTCAAATCCCAGTGATTTAAGTTTTAATTCTAAGAATGAAAAAACACATAAAAAATAGCCAACAGTAACAATTAAATAATTTAGTCTGTGTGTGATCACTTCAGAGTGATGATTTATAATTCAATACAATCCATTTTCAGGCACTGGTACTGTTCATTATCCCCATGGTTTATATGCAGATCAAAAGCTAATAAAGGTCACGGCAAGCTGTCACAAAAGTAATGACATTTTCTGAAGCAAACTTTAACAGATACCACAGCAGCCAACATTAATGCTTTTCACTTCAGGAAAATGAAATGCTAGAATAGTAATTAATAATAAAAGCCCGTTTACCCTGCCCGGAACAGGGTCACCGGGACCCATCCCTGGAGCCAGGCCTTGGGGTGGTGGGCTTGGTGGTCGGGAAGCCCACGTAACTCAGCCCGAAAGGCCTAACGTACATGGGACCATCGTGTTGGCCCACCACCCACAAGGTTCAAGGTAGGGGTCGACTGCAATGGCCGTCGGGCAAGGAGCGTGAGTGGAGTGGCCACGGGCGTCGTTTGCTCTGTTGACGGAAACTGGCTTTTGGTACATAGAACATCACCTCACTGGTGGGGAAGGAGCCGGAGCTGTGTGGTGAGGTTGAGAGGTACCAACTTAGATATAGTTGGGCTCACCTCCACACACAGTGTGGTACCAAAGTCCTACTCGGGGGCTTCAATGCTCACGTTGGCGATGGCTCTGAAACTTGGAGGGGCGTGATTTGGAGAAACGGCCTCTCCGTTCTGAACCCAAGCGGTGGCATGTCATTGGACTTCTGTGCTGGTCCCGGTTTGTCCGTAACAAACACCATGTTCGAACACAAGGATGTTTGTAAGTGTATATGGTACCGGAGCACCTTTGGGCCAAAGGTCGATGATCGACTTTGTAGTTGTATCATCAGACCTGCAGCCATATGTTCTGGGCACTCGGTGGCACTCTCTGGCACTCTCTGGCACTCTCTGGCAGCCATACCACCATGCAATCTGCGCCTGCTGAATGGCTGTAGCTAAGCAGGTATGGGCTTGGTTAGTACTTGGATGGGAGACCTCTGGGGAAAACTAAGTTTCTGCTGGAAGTGGTGTTGGTGGGCCAGTAGGGGGCAGTTTTCACTTTGGTCAAATAAGCCCCAATGCCTCAGTGCAGTGATGGGGACACTGTGCTGTAGGAGATGCCGTCTTTCGGATGAGACGTTAAACCGAGGTCCTGACTCACTGTGGTCATTAAAGATCCCATGACACTTACGTATCATAAACAGTAGGGGTTCGGTGTCCTGGCTAAACTCCCAACCCAGGCTCTTTCAATCTGTCACCTAATCATCCCCCAGTTTAATTGGCTAAAAAATTATTCTCTCCGTCTCCACCTCAGCTGATGTGTGGTGAGCATTCTGGCGCAAAATGGCTGCCGCTGCATCACCCAGGTGGGTGCTACACATTGGTGGTGGTTGAGGTGTGTTTCCCCCTCATCATTGTAAAGTGCTTTCAGTATTGAGAAAGGCGCTATATAAATGGCAGGCATTATTATTATTATGAAGAGGGGAGCTGAGCTGTCAACTGATCCGTCAACTGTCAACCGAACTGACCATCTGGTGCTGAGTTGGATCAGATGGTAGGGGAAGCTTCCAGACAGATCTGGTACGCCTAAACATGTAGTGAGGGTTTGCTGGGAATGCCTGGATAAAGAGATGGATGGATGAATGGATAAAGAGATGGATGGATGGATGGATAAAGAGATGGATGGATGGATGGATGGATGGATGGATGGATGGATGGATGGATGGATGGAAAATGAAGCCCACCGCTGGAATATAATAGCAGATAATCACAATAAATCCTTTGGAATTACGAGATTTCAAAATGCTTAGGCCTGGGTCTTGATCAGTTTATGTTCTTTTATGGTTCATATTTTTTCACTGGGTTGCTAAAACCACGACATAATAATAATTTGGTGGTCACTGAAATGAAGAGAACGAGTCACAAAATAAGAATATAACATGCATGTGTGATATAGTATGATATGTGTGATATGATATGAAACTAGTACAGAGACCGGAACACTGCGTGTATGGAGGAAGAGGCGGAGTTTGTGTGTTGGACTGCTAAATGACACTGGACATCTCGGGACAGCGGGGCTATTTTTAATCATGGCTGTATTCCAATTTAATTCACTTAATTTGATATTGTATGTCTTTATTTGGTATGCTTGTTTGTGTGTTGTGGGTCTGCCCCACTGTCTATGTCTTTTTTGTTGTTTCTAGTGGCTACAACTGAAGTTCCCAAAAGGGAAAATAAAAGTTATTCTATTCTATTCTATTCTATAGATAGATTTCAGGATGTATGCTATTATTATTATCAGGTTGCACAATGTATGGGTTATATTCTGATTTTCTTTTGTAATTACAGCCATTAAGCGACATTGTAACATTGGCAATGACTCCGTACACCTCCACGCCAAAATTGACATTTTGACAGAAATATCATCAGCATGTTCTGCAAGGTAGGACAGCGTACCTGCGGAATTCCTCTTGCTCGTATGCTAATATTCACACTTCCTTCCTTCCCGCTCTGCGCTGGGCCTTACCTTCCATTTGCAACGAAATGACTTCCACAGCTTGAGTGCTTAAAGCTGATACAGGGAATATTCTTGGTGTCAGGGCCTGGTACACATCGACTGAATATACTGATTTACACAATCTCATTTAAAAAAATCCATATTTTATCATTAAAACACCAGAGCTCTCCCGCCCTGCCGATACTAATCAAAATGTCATTGCCTTAGCCGATGTATTGAAAGAAAACACATCATAAATCACATCTAGCCTTTACATGTACAATCACATCATTCCGCTGGGGTACTTATGCCGTTTTATGGCTTTCATTTTGCACCGGTTTCTTCTGATCGAAACATTGTTCCGCCATATCTGGATTAAATCCGGGGAGTCCCACAGCAGAGGCTGACGCGGCGCTTTCTGGCGGCAAGGGACAGGTCACTTAAAAAGCAGATGATATTTCAATTAAAGGACGGGATACTAATGACAGCGGCAATATGAAGGACAACTCATCACGCTAGGCTCCCCCCCCACAGCTCGTCGGCTCCGAGCCTTCATTGACTATATGCTTTTCCATTTGTCTTTTTACAGCTTCGTCCAAATTGATTTTGTCTTTATTCCCAGTGTGAAGTATGAGTAACACATCGCGTGCATCGGTTTACACTCGGGAAAAAACGGAAGTGTTTTATTGTTACAGGACGTGATCATTCTTGCGCTTCATGCTAATAAGAATTTGATTTTGGACAGAATGTCAGATGAGGAGAGAAAGAACAAATTTTATTTATATACATATATATATAAAATAAAAGTGGCAATTGAGAGTAGTGAAAAGCAAATATTCACAATGAGTACTATAATATTGGAGACTGTGCTTAATGAATACACATATCCTTTTGTTTATTTTTCAAATTAATTTACCTGCATAATCTGCTATCATTGGCTGTATTCTTAGGTTTGATGGCAGGGTCTGCAAATAAGGTACAACAGCAGCACACTGTATTTTGCTCACATTAAAAAAATACGACCATAACAATTAATGCATTCACTAGAGGGATGTTCTCATGCATGGATATAAGAGGAATATGGCTACCATGATTATATTGTTATATAGAAAAATAAGGTATGACCAGTAACCTTTATATTACAGTACATAATGTATATCAGTTTTTCTTATTTTTTCTGGTCATGGATTGTCACAAATATGGCAGCCCATGGCAATGATGGATATAAAATAAAGCCTAATTATTTGTGCTGAGGCTGATTAATTGGGGCACAATGGTACCATATGTGTGTGTGTGTGTGTGTGTGTGTGTGTGTGTGTGTGTGTGTGTGTGTGTGTGTGTGTGTGTGTGCGCGTGCGCGTGTGTGTGTGCGTGTGTGTGTGTGTGTGTGTGTGTGTGTGTGTTGATTTAATAGTTTTTCCCTTTCAGAATTTTTATGTAAATGGTTGAGTAAGCTGGTCCAAGATTAGCAGCTAATAGTAGAAAATAAGCAGAGCTTTTTAGTGCAAACGTGTAATTGGTTTTAAATCATCCCCTGAAACCCTGCAAAACAAACGCAGAACACATAACAGGGGTTGGTAAGCTGAAACACTGTGTTCTGTATTTGTTTTTGTCTTTTAGCAAGTTACAAACAATTGTCAACTTTTGTACTTTCACTCGTTGCTATGGTAGATCTCACTGTTTTTGTTTTTCATATTTAATACGTACATTAATACGCACATTCCACATTTGTTCAAGCTAAGACATTATTTAATGTTAGTGGAATAACAATCATGTACAACATAATGTCAGTTATTTTTCGAAAATGAACAACAGTTATACACAACATGATTAAGTATAATTACGCCATAGAAATGTTAGTTAATGATCCTCCTTGCTACCATAAATATGGAGAAATATGTAGCACTGCATTGCAGGTTAAAATACACTGCCCGGCCAAAAAAAAAGTTGCAGTTGCACCAGTCATGCATAGTGCCCACTGTACAAGCCTCTGGAGGCAGTGTTATGATCTGGGGTTGCTTCAATTGGTCAGGTCTAGGCTCAGCAACGTTATGCAGCAATAAAATGAAGTCAGCTGAGTACCTGAATGTACTGAATGACCAGGTTATCCCATCAATGGGCATATTCCAGGACGACAATGCCAAGATTCATCGGGCTCAAATTGTGAAAGAGTGGTTCAGGGAGCATGAGGAATCATTTTCACACATGAATTGGTCACCAATGAGTCCTGACCTTAACCCCATTGAAAGTCTTTGGGATGTGCTGGAGAAGACTTCACAGAGTGGTTCGACTCCCCCGTCGTCAATACAAGATCTCGGCCAAAAATGAATGCAAGTCTGGACGGAAATAAATGTTGTGACGTTGCATAAGGTTGTCGAAACAATGCCACGAATGCGCGCCATAATCAAAGCTAAAGGCTGTCCAACAAAATATTACAGTGTGCGACTTTTTTTTTGGCCGGGCACTGTATATTACTACACATTTTTTTACAATGCAATACACAGTTTCCAGTATTAGAGACAAGAAAGTAGTGAAGATGCGGACAAGAAGGAGCATGAAACGGCAAGATGAGTGTCTGCTGAAGTTATCGTTCCACCGCAACACAAACTGCTCTGTTTTTGTCATCCTTTACAAATGGTAAGTCTGTTTGGTACTTCAATAGCAATTTACTTAGTTTCACTTGAACTTCACTGACCTCACACTTTAGAGGCCGAATCTCACGGTTACACGCCCGGCTCCAAAGAACTCACACATTTCAATGAAAGAGATTGCCGAGATGGTGAAATTGGCATATTTTTAAATGGAAATGCATTGAACAATTCATCCATCTCATTGCTTTTGTATTTATAAAAGTTGACACCCTTGTAACTTGCACCTCTGAACAAACTCTTGCCATTTCCATTAGTTTCGACTCATATTACTAATAATTTGAATGGAAATGTCTTGTGAATATTGTATCAGTGTCCCCACATAAGCTGTAGCGACATGAACTATACACAAGTTTAAAAGCTAGAAGTGACATAACAAATGACAAGGACATTACTGCATAATTTGTGTTTCAGCTTGATTGGACCATTGCTAGGACAGAGTATTCGATGAGGCACCAAGCACTTGAACAGCTTTGGTCAAAGTAAAGCACCACTGTGTGCCTGTCCTTATAAGCCACTGTATTTCAGCTGCTCACTTACACTCAAAAGTAAAGCACCACGGTGTGCCTGTCCTTATAAGCTACTGTATTTCAGCTGGTCACTTACACTGTAAATTTCACCAAAAAGAAGGCTTGCGTTTTATTATTATTGCATAACCAATAAAAACAGTCAATGGGTGAAATGTAGTTCTTATTAATGCATTTTCTTTTTGGCCGCCTCGTGAATAGCCTATTACTTAGATACAAAATTGTGTATCACGGACACACCGCAAGGTTACAGGGACCTTGTATGTTCTCAAAAGGCCCGTCATCATCCCTATGCATACCACAGACAACTTGTAACACCAAGATGCAACTTAAGAACTCAAGTCCACTCACGAATGTGTTTTGGAAGCGCATGACTTAAAATTCTGTAATGAAAACATCTCCAATTATGTTTGCTTTGCTATCCAGTGCTACCTACTTTTACTTGACTTCACACCAGTCATATATAATATCTAATAATAATAATACTATCCTATTTTCAATGCTGTATTTTTAACTGAGCAATTAATCTCCCTTTGCAACCACTGTCAGCCCTAGGGCGAAGAGTGCGTTGCACTCCTTTCTCCAAACTGTGATCAGCAAAAGAAAATTCAGATCGAAAGCGATGCAAACACTGTGACGGATAAAGTTGTGCAATTTCAGTCCCCCCTGGGAATTGCGGTTTCAGGCTTGTCCTTTCTTTACGCCTGCTACATGTAACAAGTTTATTTTGACAACAATTGTATCGACATTTCTTTGTGCGACGTACGATAAAGTGATTTAAAAGTTGTGTTGTAAGCATGTTTCAGGCACTGCCCTCGCTGGCAAAAAAAAGCCACGTTCAGAGTGTGGGGGAGGGGGTTGGCCGGCCAAAGAAGCTGATTCAAGGGAAATCGCAGCAAATTGAGGAGCGGAAGCACTGTAACGGCCCTATTTTAGAGTTCTGAGGCTTTACAAAAGCCGAACAAAATTAATTATCTTGAATTTATCACAATCTGCGACACCCCCAGTTTGCAGTGAGGCTTTTGAAGTGTCAACAAAAGCCGTGTGTGTGTGTGCACTCGTCTACCTTGTGTGTGTGTGTGTGTGTGTGTGTGTGTGTGTGTGTGTGTGTGTGTGTGTGCGTGTGAGTGCTTGCATTGTGTGAGTATTTAGCCATCTCTGTCACACGCTCCTGGTTGTGGCACAGCAATTCACCCTGTGCTTCTGCAAAGTGAGATTTTTTTTTTCTTCTTGTGCCTAATTCTAAATGAAGACAAACCCCTTCTCATGGGAACCATTACATTTCCCATGATTAGTGGTTTTCCATTTCATGCGCCCTCAACCATTGCAGATGCTCAGGGCTCCATAATATCATTGGGCTTCTCCATGATTCCCAATCTGCTTTGCTCCGGCATGTTTTATTACTGCTCATGAACGCCAAACTAGGCTATTATTCACCAGCTTTACCCCCGAGAATCTTGTACCATGTTGTCATGCAGAGCTAGAAGTCTATGGCCACAGGGCAGGAAATATTCCCTCTGCTACTTAAATGTAATCACTACATTGAACACCTTCTGGGCCTTTTAAACTTGAGTATTCACAGCAGCTGGACAAATACAACAAGACAGGTTGTTTCGTAGTGGTTTTTTTTTTTTTTTTTGTCTTGTCCCCATTTAGATTTTCTGCCCGTCAACCGCTCTGTGTCGACATGGTCGTTGCACGAACCAAAAGAACGAATAACCACATCCCAGCAAAATAAAATTACATCCCACTTCAATGGTAATATTAAACTTATTAAACTTCAAAACCAACAGTAAAGTATATTACATGGTGTTCCTTAGTTGCTCTCGCAGAACAGATGTTTGCTGATTGCTGCTATATGTTTTATGTTTCCAACCCTTCAATCAAACATTTGTTGAGATGCACAGATAAATCGTAAAGTACGGTCCAGGGGAACAGGATGCACAGAACTACTTGGGAACTTACGTGCTCTACGGAAGCTCACTATTGTTCGCTCAGCAACTGACAGTACTGCAAATTAACTTTTACTGATAGTAGTCATTAAAGAAATGGCCTAATTACAATTGATAAAATAAAATGTTGCTTACATATAGTTGATGTTTCTTGCCATTTTCCTCAAATCCTGAAGAACTTCATCAATGTTAAACGTCATTTTGAGATGTCTGTCTATTAGGGGCTACACCCATCCATCAAATGTGACAGGGTGCTTTGCGGGTGAGTTCAGCCATTGTTAAAAGCTGAAGAGGTACACAGCTGAGGCAGTGGACACAGGCACAGTTAGCAGTATCTTAAGCACACTGTTAATACTAGTGTACAATATGGCTTTGTCACAGAGTGTCCTACGTACAGCACTACTGCTTGAAGATAAAACTGCTTCCAGTGCTGTAAGTCAACATGTGCAGATTGAACGCTGAGCATTACTGTGTGATATTCCTCTTTGATTCTGCTATATGGTATTCCTCTTCAATACCCCTGTGATATTTCCCGGTCGGATTTCTTGCCGCATTGTTGTTGACTGCAGAGGAAACTTTTCCTGTCACCGTTACTTGCCTTTCAGTCATGGCAATGGACGGCAGACTTGATCATTCCTTTCTGCGGTTAGACAATACGGTTAAAAATGGGAGGGAGAGGTTTAGAGACCAATGATCTTTAGGAGTCACAGCGAAGGGGGCAGCATTCAGCTCTCAACCTCAGCATCAGATATAATGTCGCCCTCTACTGTTATCTATGATTCTACTCAAAACACCAGTTACCCCATTGGGCTCCATTCATTGACAGCAAAATAAAAATACCTCCACTCATATATTTACGTTAACTCTGTGCGTTCAGTTTTTATAAAATTTTTTTGACTACTTCATTTTTCCGAGGTCAAATATTTTTTGTATACAAATAAAGATTCAAGATATGATTTTTTTATTCTGGACTATGTCATATTTTCACACGCTAGTTGGCAACCAATTACATAGTCTTAATGCCTTGACATAGCCTTCTCCACATCACCGCTCTGTGTGATTAGGCATGTGACCAAGGACACAATTGAGCATGTCTGTCGAGCACAACAATTATACGTCCCGGTTCTGATGTGCTTCCCATCGGTTTCCATTGCCATCGATGCCTCTACAAATTACACCCTGTAAGGCTGCAGCTGATGTGTTCATTCCTGTTGGACTGTAATTTCACACCGGGAGGCGCTGAGGGGATCGCGCGCGGTTTTGCACCCAAAGCAAAGGCCATCTCCCACATATTGCTGAATGTAGCATCCTCCGCTACTCTCAGTGGAGGTGTCACAAGATTACCGGCGTGCTGACTTGCTTTCGCAAGATCACAGGACTATTGCTGAGTGGAGTTAAACACTGGCGTAAACCCCTGGCACACAATGCTATTAAAGAGCTCAAATGATCCCTAAGGATGAAGCCATGACACAGCGATTCTGAACCCCTTTCTTTCTTTAAATGATCGATTGTCACCAGTAACTTCTCAGTTTTAATTTAATCCTAGATGAGCCTGGCAGTCATTACAAAGCATGAGGTAAGCTTTCGCCAATCACTAGCTGTAGTTTCTCTATTTTATGAATGCTGAAAGTGGATTGGTGGATAGGTTTCTACTCTGAAAGAAATCTATATTATGATGATGGACAATCTGCTGTGGCATGCATATTATGTTTAGGCCTACATGTATTTTCATTCCTCTGGAAACATCATGTTATATCACAGTTTTAACCACTAAAAACAAAACCGTCTGCTATACAGGTATGTATAATATTCTCATAATGTTTCTGTAAGCAGCACTAGGACTGTGCCTTAATACCCATCTACTTATTTATTTTTTTTTAGATGAGAACTGATCCATTCCCTCCAAATGCATCCATCACTATCACGAGAAACATTAGGATGATACTGTAAAGAAATGCTAACTAACATTTTCATTCAAATTCGTGCACGATTCAGGCATAAGATGGTTGCCAAATGTTTTGCATTGAGATTAACAGTAGTTAAGCAGTTTTTAAGCACTTGGGAGATATAATTGTTTAAAGCTCCATGTGTACTGAGGCAATCAAGAATCCAATTAAACTGAATATTGTAATAATTGTAATAAATCCTGCTCCCCTACATTCATCAAAGTAAGGGCTGTTGTGTTGCAAAACAAAACTAATATAAGATTAAAATAAGCTAATAGTACTCTAGTTAAGAGCACATGTGTAAATGTTACTTAAAGGAATGCTTCAGTTAAAACCATTTGCTCTGGAATGTAAAAATTCTAAATGTAATGTAATGTTCTGGAAGGTAACCAAACTGTTGCATTTCTTCATTATCTGGGCTTGAAACTTGGTTGTAGCTACATCGCCATTAAACAGATTATCAAACAGTATTATTACTAAAATAATAGTTTTAAAAAAAATCTAAATCAATTAATCATGTCACTCTGTGAATTGTTTCAGCAAGCACATCCATGTGGTGACGGCTGGAGACACAAGCACTCAATCGATTATTTACTTGTTATTTTTAGGATAGCATTTTCACATTAATAATATCAATTTATTACCCTTATCTAATAATATCCCATTTTGTGACTCCATGCAGTAAGGTGGTGGAGGGGTGACTCCTGGAAATATACACGCTGACAAATGAAACCGCTGCTAATCATTAGAAAGGTCAATAAACAATTAAGTGAGACTTTGCATATTGTAATTTTCCAAGTACTTATCTACTTGTAGTCTGAGGGGGGGAAAAAGCATCTCTTTCTGAAACTAATGACTTTCCAATGTGGTAAGTCTCAGTAGTATCATCAACTTCCAAGATGATGTAGTAGTGGAAACAAATGACTAAGGCATACAAGGCAACCAGTGCTATGCTACGTGCAATGCCTATTCTCTACTTAATTTACTTGTTGTTATTGTTGCTGTTTGGTCTGTTTATAGCGTGATAAAGCATATGAACCCTGATACTCAGTTTACATAAAGCACCTCTCTCGTGTAATTTGAAGGTGGGGTGGGGTTGGTTAGACAGGGTAGTAATTTTTTTGGCTCTGATGTTCACTGAAAACCGTACTGTCTTCCCTGGGGGGGGGTTGGGGGGGGGTGGTCAGGAATTTCCCGCCCCCTAAAAAAACGAATAAAGCAGACTTTTCCCTCTTAACATCTGCACTTTAGAGTAATTACGATAAGCAAACATTAATAACACAGCGGGATATTTGCTGCAATTAAAAGTGGTTGGGTTTGGTTATAGCTTTAATTGCAGTCATTAAAATGTTGGGGCCATGGGTCCAAAATATTTTAGAAATGGATGACAAGGAAACAATAGCTCCCAGAATTATTTTCCATGTATACCTCGATTGCTTTATGTCAGATGTATTTGCAGCCTAGACACATGAGCTTGGTTTTCTGTATATACAATATATCAAGCAAATATATCAAGCAATGTCTTTAACCAATAACTATCCAATGTAACTAATTGCTAGCATGTGTGTGTGTCTGTGTGTGTGTGCGTGCTCATAAGGAGGTATGATTTATTCCTTATGAACTACTGAGTAATCATTTTTTTGTAACTAATTCATACGCCGCTTAACATAAATCCATATGCACTTGAACAATGAAACACAACCTAGAAACACCCACAAGGTTCATGTTAGAATGATGTTGTGGATAAACTGATGCCTGCCATCAGAAGATTCAACATAAGAAGAGTTTTCTGCTGTCTGGCTCTATCTAGCACTCATCTCTATGGCTGTAATTAATTAGGCAGAAAAATGACACCCTCTGATTAGTGTAACAACTCGGTGTAACAACCAGGAGTTTTTCTAACAGGCTGCAAGCCACAGACAAAAGCGAACCTACTCTTTATATCCACATTGTGTGATATAATAATTGCAGTCATTTTTTTCATACCATAAATTAACGTGGGCCACATCAAAATTGTTTCATTAAAAACAATGCTTACTGAAGGACACTTTATTCCATTAAACTGCTTCTATTTGGCATTTTTTTATAAAATGATAAAGACCATTTAAAAAAAATGTTTTATTGTGTTTGAATATTCAGAGTAATGCAACACACTCCAGTGTTTTAAAAACATAAACATAAGCTCAACTATTTGTGTGTCACAGCAGGGTGGCCAACAGTGCAGATCTGTAGAAACAGAAGTTGAGCAAACAACAAATGTTATATCTGCAGCAGGCACCCAGCCACCTCTGCCCTTAAAGGGATAGTTTGGAATTTTGGACATAATGTCTCAATTACGACTTTCCCATGATGTAGTTGATTGATGGAAACCATTTTCAGCGAATTCCATGCTGTCCCTTCTTTTGGACATACACATGTTGCTAATGCTAGCGCAACTCTATGGCAACCGGTAGCATCCACTACCAAATGCACTTAAACACTCCGCAGTGCACCCAAAGCAAATAAAATACGATGACAGTCTATCGGGGGAGCGATACTTTACGTTACCTATGAATGTAGTGCCGGCACTGGTCGACTACAACAACAAAGAAGAGTAACAAGTTGCAATGGCCATGTTCGCTCCGCCGCCGTACTTCCACAGAGAATATTAGGTCAGCACAAAGTAAAGGATTCAACGATAGTTTGACTTCAAAAATGATCCTACAAACCCTCAAAATAACCCCAATAGACTGTCGTCGTATTTTATTTACTTTGGGTGTACTGTGAAGTGCTTAAGTGCGTTTGGTAGTGGATGCTACTGGTTGCCATAGAGTTGCACTAGCATTAGCAATGTGTGTATGTCCAAAAAAAGGGACAGCATGGAATTAGCTGAAAATGGTTTCCATCAATCAACTACATCATGGGTAAGTCGTAATTGAGACATTATGTCCAAAATTCTGAACTATCCCTTTAAGTAATGGTTCCCAGTCTTAGGCTTTGAATTATATATTTGATTAGACGTCTCTTTGACATTTACCAATTTAGAGGATCTTGGAAAAATAATAA
The DNA here is from genome assembly GCA_029718625.1 of Synaphobranchus kaupii. NCBI lineage: Eukaryota > Metazoa > Chordata > Actinopteri > Anguilliformes > Synaphobranchidae > Synaphobranchus > Synaphobranchus kaupii. Next base: position 106,285,880 of record CM056379.1, on the reverse strand, counting down.
ATGGTAAATGAATACATGCTGAAGTAAAACTACACCACTAAAGGTACTTTTTGAACTTACAGTCGTGAACTTTTATCTCCTGCCCACGCAATGCATTAAAGGATTCTCTGCAGATAAATGTCAATCGGGATTTGAGATCAAGATCTGAAATTGATTAATCATTTGATTAAACAAACTGATCAAGAGCGGTTGGCGCACACAAAAAAAAAAATCTGAGGTCTAGCGGGTTTTTAATATGCTTAGCCTTAAAACATACTAGAAGGTCTCCCCGTATCAATTCTCTTCCTTCAGGGCATGAATACCGGGTGGCCTCGGGATAAATGAGCCATTTAGTTAAATTAAAGGCTTGGTGTATTTCAGTGGGCGGTGCACTACCTCAGTTATCACCATAAATCAAGTACAAACTATGAAAAATGCCCCCTTTAAATATACTCTTTATGTTTTTTTGATTCCATTTAATGGCTGTGAAAAGAAGAGTGCTGCGGCAATGTGTGAAAAGTTTGGAGACTGAAGGGAAGGTTGAAGTTTGGAGACTGAAGGGAAGGTTGAAGTTTGGAGCCTGGAGGGAAGGTTGAAGTTTGGAGACTGAAGGGAAGGTTGAAGTTTGGAGACTGAAGGGAAGGTTGAAGTTTGGCTACAATACAGTCAGCTTACATAGTATGGTCTACCACTACCTCTATACCAGAATGTGTGCTATCTTTATACACCACATATTATAAATTGTGGTTATTACACACTCTAAAAATATGAATACAAATCAATTATTATTATTATTATTATTATTATTATTATTATTAATAATAATAATAATAATAATAATAATAATAATAATAAATAAATGTAATATATTTCATAGTTCTATTTTCTGATATAGTGAGTCTTTCAATTCAATTAAATCTTATTTTGCACCTCATATACCTGTATTTGTTAGTCTTTGCAATTTGCCTTTTCTGACTTAAAAGGGGTTTATTGCAATTTACAGCTAAATACTTATATTTAACCATAAAAGTTATTAGGCAATGCATTCAGACATACAATTTAAAGGTGTTTTTGTTACTGCTGTGTGTGAATTAGCACACATTACAGTGTGCCTTTGAAACTCAGAGGTGCTTGGGGTGATTATGCCATTTCTCATGTTCCAGAACAACTGTTTGTCCAATTTAATTTTCCAGCTGAATGCATCAGATCTCTGTCGGGAATCAATTTTGCCAATAACATCGCCGGTCTCGATAAGCCACAAAATAAGCTCCTCGAGGCAACAGCAATGACTCCAGGATGAGTCAGTCTCAGGAGGGCTTTTCTTAGGAGGTCAGACGCTGTACAGTCACCCGTTTCTCTTGGATGCAACTCCAGAGCCCATGCTCCAGTCTAAACAGGCTAATATCATTCCGCTCCAAAGTGGGAAAATCTCCATGCAGACAAAGTAAAATTAGACCATTTTCCAATCTACTTCCAAGAGGCAAAACGAGTTTTACTGCTCAGCAAGATTTACCATGAGGCCTCCAATTTGTTAAAGATTTGAATCAGCAGTAAAACTTTATGCGGACGGGCAGAAAATAGAATGCTCCAAGGGTTTGGATTATTTACACCCTGTAAATAATGTAAGCTTTAAAGTCAACATGTGTTGATACTGACCTTGATTGATCCTTGTTGCCCATTTAAAATTTAAAAATTTAAAATTAACTGAAGATTGAAAATAACTGTCTTCTTTTATTTAACCTGCACACCAAAACAGCCCTGTTTGCCTACATTATCTTGTATGTGTATGAGATACAAAAGGTATTATGACTCACTCCTCCACTTTGTGAAAGTAGAACATCTTGTGTTTTCAAAAAGCAAAGCAATTAAATACTTTAAAAACGGTCACAATTCACACTGGACTGCTGGCCTAAATACTCGCTTATTTCACTGCGTGATTGAGTATCAAGTAACAGCATAACTTATTTAGTCTAGATTGCACCCCGATCCCGGCACATTAGTTAGAGTCACCCCAGTTGTTTACCAGCGGCTACCATCCATTAAAGATGATTATACTGTTTATGGTACTTCTGACAAAAACTTGGAGGAAGCCTACAAAAATGGTTAATATCTCATTAGCAACTCCGAAACTTTATCAATCTAACCTGGCAATGCTCCTGAACCACCTATAAAACATCTGTAGGAGAAACAACGCAATTATGAAAGCCATCTGGAGCAATAACAGAGGAGAATAGATATGATTAACACTAACGTAAACAGATGGCAAAGTGTTAGATTGGTGTTCGACAAGCACATAATAGAAGCAACCTTAACTCCAATTATAGAGTCACAGCTCTCTCATTGTGAAGGCAGAGCCTAGCAGTGAGGCAAAGGCTGCTAATTGAAGCCATCCTAGAAGGGCAGAACCGGAGACGGTTCAAAAATAACTGTGATGGCAGGGGGGGGGGGGGGGGGGAGCGACAAGACGTTAGACAGTCAGTCAGTCTAGAAAAGATTGGTTCCTTATTGTATGCAAGTCTCTCTCCCTGCACAGTGGATCCCAAGAGCCAGGACGAGTAGCAGTGATGAAGAGAATGTTCAAACGCGGCGACTGACGCACGGCCCAAATCACTTTTGACGAGGCGTTGGCGTGTTTTGGATCCATGTCCATGTTGCCACACAAACAACAAAAAACGTGCAGTTTCTCTTGCCAGCAGTCTGCCCTTTTTGGGGATTAAAAAATTGCGATATCATCGCTATTATTTTACTGCCCGTTATTGGGATCTGAGTTCTGCCTCCTTTCGAAGAAGCATAGCGGCAAGATAGATCAATTTGAACTACTGAAGGATGGGTGGTTTTTCATCCCTTTCTTGACTTATTTTTAGAGCTTCCCACTGGCGGGCATGTTTTTCCATTTTTTATTTTTTTTGGGGGGGAACCGGTATCAACTCCCCGTTGTAATCGAGCAGGAAGAGAAAGCTTGTTGGATGGATGAGGCTCTTTTGAGCTCCCAGCCTTAGCAGGTTGTCTTCCTTCCTTGAGCATGTAATCAGAGAATGTTGACAAGTAATTGCATCCAGCAGAACCAGCTTCATCTCCCATTTCAGCCAGGCATCTGTTCAAGTAAGAGCCCATGTTGTGGAATGATGAAAATCAACCCGAAATTAGTTTCCCTTCCCCGCGCCGCACCGGGACCACGCCTGCCAATTCTTAGCACCGTGTACGAGACGTGCCAGCGAAGGCACTTCCAAGAGCAATATCTCAGACTACGCGGCACATTACATGATTCGCAATTTTCAAGGGGAAGAGGTGAGTTTACGCTCGCCGAAAAACGTACGGTGGCGTAATTATCTTTTTGCGCTCGCGCGTTTTCGAAGCTGTCTTTTCGCCCCTGTAAAATACGGCACCTATCCACTGCCACATTCGCTTGAAGGAGGTGTTTGAATTAATGCATTTATTCACATTGGCTCTTAAATATAATTACATTTCAACAAGGGTTTCACATGTAGGGAAGGCAGCACGAGACACATTGATCCTGTATAGAATATATAAAATGTAGCATTGTGGCTAATTAACTGGGGTGTAACAAATACTGGTTTGAAACTGTAATACCTTGAGTTTTGGGCCATGTACAGGGCCCCTGTAATCCGCGTGCTCCTGAATCATGCAGCCTCCGGGCAGTTACCAGGAGCCTGCGGAAGTACCAGTGCAGCGACTGTCATTTCCTGAGACAGCCCCTAAAGTGGGCTCGCGAGGCCCTTCCGCGCCGTGCATTGTCGACGAGTCTAAAAACAGAAGAATCGGCCTTTACTCCCCGCGCGCCTTTCGCCTGGGACTTCCTCGAGCTGTTGTTATTGAGATTACATCAGGCCGGGGAGGAATAAACAAAGGATGTCAAGAAATCAGGAGCTTACCCTTTGTGAATCTTCGCGCTCTCATAAGGAGAGCGGCAAAGTGACGGCAATTATGAGGTGGGGAAGGCGGAGGGGTTTGGGGGGGGGGATTTGGTGGTCTCAACCTCCCCGTTGGATGAAGTCGACGTGGCATTTAAATCCAACACATATTTTATCACAGCTGGCAGTTTTTGTTCATTAGAGCACCAGGAATAATTAAACAAGAAAACTAATTTAATTTATCATTTATTTCCCGAGATGAATAGCTCCACGCTGCCAGAGTTGATGCACTTTCACAGTTTATTTATGTGACAGAATCATCTGAAGTACTTTCCTGGCCCATGAGTCAGCTTAAAAAAATTGAAGAGAATAACCTCTCTTGAAACTGTCACTGTCAATTCATCAGCATTACCACACAATTAAAGTGTCTTTTTCGAGGTGGAATCCGGCACACCTTTTCCATAAAGCTACAGTATATGAAAATACGATCCAAAAGTATTGGAAGTAGTTTGTTACAGCGCAGGCTTTTTTTTGGATAGAAATGCTAATTTGGTAATTGACTTTGAAATTGTACAGTCATGTGTTGCTATTCGACATTTATGAGTTATATCCTCAAGATGTGGGCTTGCCTCTAAATCGTGTCATTGGCTGAAATCAGAATTCATTATTAATTATAAGAAATGTAAGGAAGACTGCCAGAACGGCAGTCCATTTCCATTTATGCACAATGGGAAACAGAACTCCTATATTATTCATTCACAAATAGGATATGTCACCGAGAGGGAATTCTTCTCATTTTCAGGAATGTCCTGAGAGAATCAAGGCACAAATAGTATGGGGAAAATCAAAGTGTTCCATTAAATCCTCACCAGCATCAATTATTAACAGAACTATATACACGCAATGGCTCAGATCAAAAAGTACAGAAAAGCAACATGTAGGATTGTAGAAAATAGCTGCAACAGGAATCCATGAGACAAATTTTTTGCCACACAGTGACAGCCTGTATGAATACATTGGTACAGTATGTCTTTTTATTTTCTTATTTCATTGAATTGAAGTTTTTACCTGAACACATGAGGGACTGTGAAAATGCATATTTCAAGTTTGTGCCAAAATATGTATAGTATTATTTAGAGTATAGATTTAGTACATTCTCTTTTAACTTATTTTTAGGTATTGTTCCATCATGTATTTGTAAAACAGTAGTTTCCATAGATGTTACGAGAGTTACCTCAAATAAAATGTGAAAATTGTCACATATTTGACATATTTATGTTATAATTTGGGAAAATGAAGGCCAATGTTGCAGACAAAGCATGATTAGGAATATATCTAAATCACTGATGCAGCTATTGAGCAGGAAGATTGATTCAATGGGGTTAGTTTGCACCTAATCCCTGGAGTACTACTGTTTGGGGGAAAAAATTCAAAATTGCCTCAAAGAACTGTGACGGAGCAGAAGCTAATTTCCTATGAGTATATCTGCATAAGCAGATGTGTTTCCAGCACGCAATAAAGCACGCATGCAATAAACCTAGCACGCAATGCATTAATTCTTTTTCAGGCACTGCAGAATTAAATTGGGTGTATCCTACTATTTCACTACGGAAGGGAGGTGTCTCAGGTAGTGTTGAAAATGAGCTGATAAGCCCGAATCGGACATGACGGACAGTTGGACGGTCAATGCTAACTCACCACAATGCACAAAAACAACAAGACTGCTTACTAGATCCTACAGGCATGGATTAAAGGACAGATACTACTGAAAGGGTATGGCAAACATAGAGAAAGGGGACTCGCAGATTGTGCATGGCCACGTTTTCTGTAAAAGAGAATATGTTGGGCATTCTGGCTTGCGCCCAAAGGGTCTCATAAGAGCTTCAATGCTGCAGCTCTATTCCTGAATCAAAATTCTTCCCACACTGTGTTCCACTAGAGACCCGCTTTACGGCAATTGATGTCGACTAGCTCAATCACATTTTACTTCATTACCACGCCTGTTTCCTGTAGATCGGCGGTGCCATTCCACTGAAATGTTGCTGAAGCACGCGAGAGCATTGACTAATAAAGATGGCTGCGGGAGGGGAACTGTGCACTTTTAATAGGGTCACTGTATAATGTCAGTCGCACGCCCGAATGTGAGGCTGTGGTACTGATGAAACGCTAACAACCTCATCAAGGTGCCTCCGTTGGTTGTTATATAATAATTACTGTGCAAAATAGCTTATGGCTATATATAAATAGTTAAGCGTTGTAGAGGAATACAGCTGCATGTTAAATGAGGCCTCACCCCCGACATGCTTTTTGAGGAATTAAGTATCCAGTTTGCTGCAGTCATTTGTGTGTGTGTGTGTGTGTGTGTGTGTGTGTGTGTGTGTGTGTGTGTGTGTGTGTGTGTGTGTGTGTGTGTGTGTGTGTGTGTGTGTGCGTGCGTGTGCGTGTGCATGTGTATGCGTGTGTGTGTGTGTGTGTGTGTGTGTGTGAGAGAGAGAGTGTGTAAGCCAAGGTACCATACTTGGCAGATATTTTCCTGAACCTAAATAAGCTCAACCCTGAGCCCGAGAGGCGAGGCCGTCTTCCCAGTTCAGGACACGGAAGAGGCTATGATCCCGACGTTAGTGATCACATTGACTGGATCAATCGGAGCTGGAACATTCCCCGCTCACTTTCTGTTTGGACTGATATCCAGTGGCAATGGCATTGCCTTAAATAGCCCTCTCCTGACGGCTCGCGAATCTTCAGCTCCTCTGTGGCACCTGACTGATGTGTGGCAGTACGTTCAGAGTTCCCTGCGCTGCCAAGACTTCAAAAAAATTCTAAAAGACTTCTAAAAAATTTAAACAATGTCTTCCAGTGCATATTCTTTATTTTCACATTTACTTTATCGGCGATTAAAGAGATATGTGCTGAAAGGGAAATCGGATGCAGCCCCAAAAAGGTTTTTTTTTTTTTACTGGGGTATTTTCAGACCGATTGATTTAAATCAGTCATTTTAATTGCACAATAATTGTATAACAATGTTCCAGTTACCAATGTTAATTAATTACTGATTCTCCCAATCACTTGAAGAATCCCACTGATTTATTAATTCATTTTATTTATTCAACATCCTGCTTAACCTGCAGACAATCTGCAAACAGCCCAGGTATTATGCAGTTACATTCCCTACTTAAGGTGCATGGAGCTTCACTCAGTCCATAATTGTACTTTATCTGAGAATAATAGTCTCTGTAGTATTTACTTTTTAAATAAAAAACATGGAACAAATTCCTTCTGCCTAGGGTCAGAGGCTGAGCAGACCACACACCACCACCTCTTGCCCTCCAAGAATTGGTACCCTCCAGGAGACTTCATTAATTGAGGAGTCTGCACATTGTTACATTTCTGAGATGTCAGCAGGGAGATCCTCACCTCCCCACTCAATTGAAAGATTGCACATCTGGCAAAGCACCTCGAGGGTAAAACAGGGGCCATGCCCCCTGGTGCAATTCACAGTTTTTCTAAGTAATTCACACCTCACAGGGTCTGAAACGTGGGTGGCCCTTCCTCTCTGGCCTTCACATTTTCTACAAAAACAAAGCATTGAACATACATATAGAATAAATATACTGTTGTACTTCCCTGACAAGCAATATCTATGCGTCTACACGTTAAGCTCAAGGTTTTTTTTTACCTCAAAACCACACCAATATGTGCTTTATGGTTGATGCTTCATGCAATGTTTGAGTCCAGTGATGGTACACAATGAGAGATCTGATTAGGTCTTTTGTATTTGTTTTTACATTGTAGCCTACCATGTAAAAAAGATAATATCTTTAAATATAATATATAGGGTCAAACGGGATACTGCTGTCACTTGCATACTAAAGTTGATTAGATTCAAGTGATTTTTCAGTTTTGTTTTTTTTTCCGGATAATACGACCTTACAACATGTAAAAATGAGTCAAGCTCTAGGGACAGTTTGAATCAGCTCTGGGCAATTATATACAAAATGGAGAACTAAAAAAGAGTGTTCTATGTTGAAAATGGCTCAAGGTAAAGTGATGATCCTATCAGAAACATGTCACACTATATTCAATTGTGGAACAGAGGGGGCAGTTTGCCAGGCTATAGGACATGAGAAAACAATACAGGTCTGATATCTAGGATACAAAAATGTTGCACTTTGAATTTTTTTGCCGGCACTGCTGGACCAAGCAGTCCTAATACATGGTAGAGCGCAGCCAGTAGTTCAGTTAAATAAATGAAAATGATAAATCGAAAAAGAACAATGAAAGGCAAAGCCATTTCGGATTTTATTTTTGTTGTTGTTCATCTTAAGAGGAAGCGCCACTAAATACCTCAGGGACCATTACTGTCGCAATTAATCTGAATTATGTGAGGGTAAGTCTTAATATAAAAGGTTGGGAAACGACACGGCATCGGAGGCCGTTCAATTGTAGCCGACTTTCAGACTGAGCCGAGCTAATTCGAACTAACTCCAGCTTCGATTTCAAATGGCATGCCAGCGTTTGAAAAGCTCATCACCGGAATGACCGCTTAATGCTTCCCCTGTCATGCGTAACACGACGCTGCGATCAATATCGCTGCCTAAAGAAGCATGAATATTTTTTTCCCTTTACCTGAGTTCCTTTGACATTAATAATTAATAATTATTTCATTTAATACTCGGAGCGGCAGCCTACGCACCTGTTGCATCTAGATATGGCTGACTGCTGGCGTGGCTCTGTATTCTAAAGGTAATCCCCCCTGGAGAAAGGCAATGTGCCCAAACGTCGGGTGGTAGCCTAATCGGTATGTAATAATAAAAAATAAGAAGCTTTATAAGATATCTTGAATTGTGTGCAGTCTTCTTTATTTAAAATTAGTTGATCCATTAGACTTGCACCAATACGTTATACAAACTGATATAAATGTTTGGGTAGAGTCCTGTTATTTTGAATTGAGTCTATATTCTAAAGGTAGATTTTTGGGAGATAATGTGTCACTTTTCTTTTTATCCGTATGGTTTATGTCAGTATGGTTTCAGTTCAGATGGTTGCTTTACAGTTTTTTGTCACCAATTGTGCTTCCTGACTGGATCTCTTGAACATTGATCGTCTGGACCTGCTGTGGTATTCCGGTTGGGAATATAGGGGCCGACCTTGGAATTGAAAATATCCAGCACCTTTATCTGCCAGGTGTTCAGTTCAATGTGACCTTCCCAGAGTTACTCAGCACTGCTCTAAAGAAAGAAACCTCTGGTAATCCTGTATAAATTATCATGCTTGAAACATCTGTGGAGAGATGTGGGGGGAGGGACTCATTTGTGAGTTCCAGGTACCAAAATAGACATTACTGTACATATTCACAGACTGCGAATACTGCGTTTTGTACATTTTGTTTTTATAGCCGTGCTCAGGGGAATTTTGACTCCACATTCACCGTAACCATGTTCAGAGATTGAGAACATGCCATGGCACCTCACAGGCTACGACAAATAAATAAATAAATAAATAATAAAGTCTGAATCTTCAAAGAGAGACATGCTCTATGACACAATGGGTCCTATTTTTAGACCGGTGAACAGCCCACTGTTTTTTGATACGTTTGTTTACTGTACTGATACAATTTCACTGTGCTGTCAAAGCTGGTTGGTTACACAGTCAAAATTAAACATATTTGCACTTGAATGGGAGAGGGGCTACGCTAATGAAAATCACCTGGTAAAGTGATAGTTTGACCTCATGCATCTGCTGTAAACTAATCTTTACAATCCCTTTGTGTCAAATCTTCTAGTCATAGGTTCAATATGAAAGTTATTTGCCAAGCTTGCTAATTGGTTTGCAATGCTATTTTAAAGGTACAGTCATGCCATTATGTTGTCAGTTAAAATAAAAAAAAGTAAGTTAAAATAGGCCCCAATGTACTGTATATATTACGTGCAGCTGATCATAAAATGGCAATTTGCAAAACACGCATATACACAGCGGGATAAACAGGCAGAAGGAGAAGGAACGACAGAGAGATGGAACATAGCTGAAATGCCGGTTCATTTTTTATTGAATATAAGTTTGCATATATTCATATTTCATAGAAATCCGGCCTTATAAAACCTTTCTAAATAAAAATAAAAAACCTGGACCAGTTTTAGCTTTTCTGTGCCCGCGGCTCAAAGTGGCCCCTATGGGCTCTCGTGTCCAGAATATGAATCCTTACTTTCCATGGTGGCAACACATCATCTCTGTCTCCGTCGTGCTTTGGGCTATTGACCATCCCGCTGCAACCGGAGACTTTGAGCCACAGCTGTGGGCACTCTTCAGGGACCCAAAGGACTCACCAACTCTAACACTTTGAAAAAAAAAAAAAAAAAAACGACAACTCTTCAGTCTCTGCAGGTAATGGGATTCCAGAGCACAATACTCTGGGCCAAGCATAAAAGATGTAGCTTTCTTCAGTACCACAATAATTAAACTTATTTCATTCTTAACTAAATTGAAGAATTCAAGTTACGCATAAGTTGTCGGTAGTTCAATCAAATTTCTCACACGTGGCATTCCCCTCTGCCTCTCAATGTGCCATGCAGGTTAATTGAACCGCACAACAGTAACTTTGCACTATCGCATGAATGCATGCATCAAGCAACACTTCTCAGTAAGCTATATCTAGTCAGTCCACAAACGGTACTCCCTCAGTTTTCGCAGGTATTCATCAATTTATGCCATCGTTATACGTAAAGTAAGCTAGTACCTCTCACCTATCGCCTTCCGCCTGCTGGTCATGATCGACTTTGCCACTGTAAGTCAATCTTAGTTCTCCGCCTGTGTTCTAACAAAACCGCCAGGCCTCGTCGTCGTTAGACAGCGAAGGCCTTTTGGTGATTCTACAGGCCCCGCAACCAGTTCATCACTGTGGAAAATTGTTTCGCCAGGGGGGTGAATGGGCCATTGATCTCAAACTAGGGGAAAACAGCTATTATTGTTATGGATGGAGGGGAAAGCAAAGCAAGTATGACCTCAGATAAATCACACAAAAATATGAGTGATCAAAATCCTATCCTGAATAATTGGCTTACATGGCACAGAAATTTGTTCTTAGTAATTAATTAGGTTTATGCTAGTATATTACAGTTTTGTTAATATGTAAGCATCCATGATGGAAAAGGTTTTGAGATGGGTGGTAATTAATGTGCGTGTAATCACGTAAGTATAGCTGCATGGTTCAACACAAGCATGGAAAAACACACTAAAAGGAGCCACATCAGTGCTTCAGTACTGAAATCAATGTGAACAATATGTTTCCTTTCCTCTGACTCATTCAAAAAAAACCATGGCATTTCTAGATGGAATGTCAAAGCCTGCCTCTCCAAATTAGTTTGCTGCAGTGCAGAACAGAATAGCACAGAGACACATTGCATTTGCCAAAAGGAGACAACAAATTAAAACAAAGGTTTCAGGCCATCGACAATTTCCAAAGCCTGCTTAGAGCAATTGACATTACCTATGGCCCTTTGGGTCCCCCATCACTCCATGTGCACAGAAACAGAAAGCATTCACACCGGGAATGTGGAGGGCATGTGACTCCCAAGAGTCATCAGCAGGGGCCTCATTTATAAAAAAAATGTTCTTGGAATGAAACTTAACCGTAATCGTACGATCATTTCCCAGGTTGTGCTTACGGTTGATTTTTTAGAAAATAAGACGGGAAAAAGTTGCTTACGGTGGTTTAAAGTGACGTATCTGCAATCTTACGCTCCTGTGGCTTAAAGGCCCAGTGCTCTATTTTCCGTCGAACGGTGCATAGGTGCAGTCAATGGCGCAGCGCATGGGGCACTGGGCGTGGCTACTGAATTTAGTTATATTTTGTGAGGAGAGGCGAGGAGCCCACAGCTAACAGTGTGCTGTGCAGGTGGAAAATGGGCTGGATTAGGCTGAATATTTATGAGTGGGTGTGTTGCAGCTGGATTCAACCACACCCAATCAAATTACCTCTTTTCAGTCCCTTTAAGAGTGGTGCACTTTGCTACCCATTGTACTTCCCAGTTAATTTCCGTGGTCTACCACTGCAATGGAAGACGATATTAAAGTGCAGTGATGGCCATTGGATTGCTCAAGTCAATAAAGTCTACAAGTTGTCACTAAAATGTTAGGCTATATAGAAAAATGTGTGCCTTTGTGTGGTACAATATTATTATAAAATGAAGTCCACCATATACTGAAATAGCCCATGCAGAAATTAGCGTATTTGTATATTTAAATAACCAACTAAACAACCATTAATGAATAATTTCACCTTGCGACATATGCATTGATAATATACTGAAACATTTTGACTAATCAAGCATTCAAATGTGCATTTTGACAAGGTCATGTATGAATAAACAAAAATCAAAAATATGAGTTAGTCCATTTACCAAAGCTGTCGTAATCGTAAGGTCATCTTATAAACGAGGCCCCAGCTATAAAAATTTTCAGTTGTACAGTTACAATTTTTTTACTTTTACAATTTTTTCTTCCAGAAATGAGACCTAGAGATGTATATGGTTAGGGCTACTTTGCTGTTGGGCAAATGCCTGAATGAAAAAATTCTGAGCACTCAATTACAATCCAAATGCGCAGTTCATTTTGTTGAAGGTGTCCATGCCAACTCAATATACTCCCGCATCCTGACAGCTATTCAGAACTCAGCCTCACCACAATACAGGCTGCTAATATTGGCCGGCCATATTCAAATTCGTAGATGGCGAATGTGTTCATTTACATAATGGGTTTTTGTTTGGCAAATACCCCGCTAACCTGAGAACAAGTGGGCGCACAGATTCACACAGATTCCCCCCCCCCCCTAATTCTTTGCGGAGTATTTAGAAACAGACTGAGAAATAACCATAACACCATAACTGCAACCCCCCTGCCGCCTCCTTCCACCCAACACTTAACGTGCGTTCAGCCAAACTGCAATGCACATTCCTGGGAACATGCATTGCAGTTTTGACTGAATAGATGCAAACGGAATATAAATTGAATTGTATATAGAGGCCTTCAGAGGCCTTTCATCCCAGAGGCCTCTCCCCCATGTATGTCTCCCAAACTAAGCTGATCATTTTGCATTTCAAAAATTAATTACGTGTGAATGTCAGCAAGACAGTCGGGCACAAAACAATATTATTTGCATCGTGCTTCGCAGTAGAGAGATCAGTCTGTGGAGCTATTATTTTATCAATTTATACCCACGCTCCAAACCTCTCTGGTCATAATTAAAAATGCCAGGGCCATTCAAAGTCTCTCCAATAATTGGTTGCAGTTATATCGAAGCACCCCAATCTTAAAAGGGGGCGGTCTGGAATTTAGAATAAATGTTAAAATGTGATGAAGTGTTCATGATCGAAAAAACAAAGCTGTAAATAAAAAAAGGACCTATCGGTTAGCCAGAAATCTGTTAAGAGAGTACAGAGCCAATCCATTATCCAGATGATGAATGGGCACTGATGACAGCTGTAGAATTTGTACCTACGGCAGAAAATGATAAGTGCTCCCCTCTAGTTTTACAGAGAGGGCTTTCACCGGCCAAAGAGGTATACGAGGACTGCGGAGGGGGCAGAACATGAGTCTTTGTAATGCTGGCAGATATGTAGGGAGACGACTTCATCTTTCTTTCTGGTGTCTAATCCCCTATATGCACGGAGAACGAGATAAATATAAGGATACTCCTTGACCGGAGATGGTGGGAAAATTTATGAGCGGTGCTGTAGAGATTCACTCCCCCTAGTGTCTCGTCCATGCAAGACCTGAAGTAAGGAGACCCCCTAAAATCAATTATTCATTGCCGAGGTGTTATTTACCTATAATTATACAGTCTGCTGTTGTGTCTTGGCCTGTGACAGGACTTATGAAATACAGGAGATGGTGATAGGGGTGCTTTCTGCACAAACCGCAGTCGTTTATATTCGCTCAAGCTAAAACGAAGTTCTCATACAAGACAGGAAATCTGAGGATTTTCTCAAGTTAAAACCTGCAGTAACAGAGTGGTACACTTGGTACCAAGTGAGCATAACTTCCATGTTAACTTTTTTAGCCTTATGTTTTCCAGCGTATTTAATGGGTTTATATTGCCAGTCTACTCATTTGTTTCTGTACAAGACAAGTTGTTTCTACCTTTAGCAGGGATACTGGAGAGTGATGCCATTTTTTTATGCAGACATAATTTTATATCACTAGCATGGCATGCTTTTGAGGCTTTACATTTTGGTGTATTAATTCAGCATGTCCCTGCACTCATGGTGCATGAGATAAATAACCAGATAAAAATACATCTATACCTCTTTAGTAAATAGATACAACGGCATGTCAAGTACGCACTCAACATGATACTGAAATGCAATCCATATGCATAGAATTTAAACGCAAGCCTCAGAACCACTCGAAAAGAGGAAAATACAGAAATTTGATTATGTAAAATTGCGAACTGAACGAACATAGAAATTAAGGCAATTGCAGTCGCGGTGTTAAAATCTGTGTGTGTGTGTGTGTGTGTGTGTGTGTGTGTGTGTGTGTGTGTGTGTGTGTGTGTGTGTGTGTGTGTGTGTGTGTGTGTGTGTGTGTGTGCGTGCACGCGCTTGTGTGTGTGTGGTGTGTGTGTGTGTGTGTGTGTGTGTGTGTGTGTGTGTGTGTGTGTGTGTGTGTGTGGTGTGTGTGTGTGTGTGTGTGTGTGTGTGTGTGTGTGTGTGTGTGTGTGTGTGTGTGTGTGTGTGTGTGTGTGTTCAGGATGCGACTAAATTCCTAATGTTGGCAAGAGACAAGAAAGGATTAAAAAGCTGCAGCAGCTACTGAAGGATAGAGCTGTAGAGCTGTGAAGAATTAGTGTGAATGCTGGACAAGATGATCGAAGGAGACAAGACACAAGCAAACGATAAGCTGAAGATAAAGGGAAGTAGGACAATAAAGAGTGTAGAATTTACACTGTTTTTAGTCAAAGTCAACGGCCAGTGGGGAGCCCTTGGAGAAAGTCTAGCAACAGAGAAATATGAGATAGACATGGGAGGCAAAAGAAAAAGCAAAGAATTATGCAGAATCAAGTTGAACATGATATTGAACATAGCATTGAGCATAGCGTTGAACATAGCATTGAACATAGCATTGAACATAGCGTTGAACATAGCATTAAACATAGCATTGAACATAGCGTTGAACATAGCATTGAACATCGCGTTGAACATAGCGTTGAACATAGCATTGAACATAGCGTTGAACATAGCATTGAACATAGCATTGAACATAGCGTTGAACATAGCATTGAACATAGCGTTGAAAATAGCATTGAACATAGCATTTAACATAGCATTGAACATAGCATTTAACATAGCGTTGAACATAACGTTGAACATAGCATTGAACATAGCATTGAACATAGCATTGAACATAGCGTTGAACATAGCATTGAACATAGCGTTGAACATAGCATTGAACATAGCGTTGAACATAGCGTTGAACATAGCGTTGAACATAGCATTGAACATAGCGTTGAACATAGCGTTGAACATAGCATTGAACATAACGTTGAACATAGCATTGAACATAGCATTGAACATAGCATTGAACATAGCGTTGAAC
This sequence comes from Synaphobranchus kaupii, assembly GCA_029718625.1. Taxonomy (NCBI): domain Eukaryota; kingdom Metazoa; phylum Chordata; class Actinopteri; order Anguilliformes; family Synaphobranchidae; genus Synaphobranchus; species Synaphobranchus kaupii. The sequence continues at coordinate 106,270,440 of CM056379.1, read as the reverse complement.
ATAGCATTGAACATAGCGTTGAACATAGCATTGAACATAGCGTTGAACATAGCGTTGAACATAACGTTGTTTATGTTGGTCTCAGTCGCTGCAGGAAATGGGTGTCAGGAAATGCAGCCAACCGTTCTGAGCGTTTGTGGCCCGCACGCTATGGTGGCAGTATTATTTTCAGTGTGCCATTGCATGGGCCGGCAGTGTAGTATAATGGTTAAGGAACTGGCCTTGTAACCGAAAGGTTGCAGGTTCGATTCCCAGGTAGGACACTGCAGCCACACCCTTGAACACGGTACCTAACCTGAATCGCCTCAGTATATATCCAGCTGCATAATTGGATAGTATATGTAAAAGTTGTCTAAGTCGCTCTGGATAAGAGCGTCTGCTAAATGCCTGTAATGTAATGGCTGCAAGATAAAGTATACCCAATTCAAATATTAGCATTTTTTTAGACATAATATTTTAAAAAGTGTATATAAAAAAGAAAACATTTTTCAAAAGAAAAACATATCCAAGATACATATTTTATCAATATAACTGACTTCACAACACAGCAGATTTCTTTTTGTGTGTGTGCGTGCGTGCGTGCGTGCATGTGTGTGTTATGTTTATAACAATAGTGTTCCAGGAAGTGACTAATGGTTCTCTTGATTCAATACCAATGCCTGGTTAGACATGTGACTTCTATTCAGAAATAAAGTCTATATAAAGACATTTTATTCTGTGTAACTCATAAAACAGGTTATGTTTATTTCTTGATGAAAACATTATGCTAATTTGATTGCCTAATTTATGCTGATTAATGACTATTTAAATCAGTACTGTCATTTGCAATTATTTACCTTGTTTGCATGGTTCTGAAACAGGATATCTTGTTCATGACCCCTTTTCTGTGCTTAATTAGCACACAGAGATGGTTTTGTTTAATAAATACAAGTAAATATGAATATAAAAGACAAGTATAGAGAAAATATATTCTTGGCTACAAGGGTAAGTGAACTTTCAGGCTGAAAGTTCACTTACACTTGTAGCCATTCAGGATGACTATGAAATGCCATGGTGTAATAAACTATTGACATAGGAAGTGGTTGGAATCAATTATTATTTATTGCAATCTATCCAGGAAAGCAGGGTTTCAAAGTGGAATGAGTTTATAAAATTATATTATAAAAGCATCTTATTTTTCATAACCTTACTACAACCATAACAGTGTTTTATATTCAGTCATGAAAAGCTCAAAGTTTTCATCAAATTAGACCGCTGTATAATAAAAAAAACCTTTCTTACAAATATTTTTAACAAAGAACACATCTGACCTAAAAAGATGAAGATCAACGGAGCTGTTCTGTTGAATCTCAAGTTTACAGAAGTGTTATATATTGCTTCAAAGAACAAATGCCCTGGGACCTCATTTATTTCGCTTTTGGTAGGCCCGCCCACTGTTATTGTTTTCCATGGTGCATCTACATCATTGGAATATAAGTTTTCTGTGCGCTTTGATACCTTTATGGAATGAAACATTTATGCTTTGAATTCCTTTGCGACTAAAGTGTAAGTTCAATTTAGGTAGGAATTGTTCATACAAAACATATGTGTCCCATGATAGCTAATAGCCTGAAAACGCACACAGACACACACACACACACACACACACACACCACCCTTCCGGACTGTGAAGCCAAACTTTAATAATGAAGCCGAAGTGGCAGATTGGGAGCAAACAGAGCTTCCAGGGATACAATAGCAGAGTCTGGCACCCCACTAGAGACAGATGTCATTGTTCCTGTCTCATGCAACTGGATTGCCCTGCTGTTTCTCTACAGTTCAACAGCCAGTCTTAAGCACAGGTATTAAGCACTCCTCTATGCTGCGTTCAATCAAGACGGGCTGGGGTGGACAAAGATCAATCTGTAGTTCTTACACACGTCAAATCGGCCATTTTGTTTGCTGGATTATATTGCATATATCAAAATACACCTGCGACATTAGACCACATACTGACTTTTACAAGTTTACTGACATTTGTTTAGGAGGGTCTTCAGTCTAATAAAACAAAGCATTGCATCATATGCACGCCAAGATAGATTAATTAATTTCTGTTCTTAATTTCTTATTAGTATAGGTTGCCATTGTACTAGTGTGTGTTTATTTTCATTGCTCCTGTTGAATATAAAGTATATGAGCAGTAATATCTCCCATGTGTCCAAAGGACAAAACTCATTTGCATTTCAAAAAAGGAAGGAATTATACTAACCCGAGAGATGAAAGCAAACCTCTTTGTAGCTCACTTCTAACCTTAAAATTGCTGTTACAGGTAAAATTCAGGCTGACAGTTCAGTTTTTATTTAAAATTTTCTCACAAAACACACTGGGACTTCCATGCTGGTTAGCCAGTGATGTTTGTATTTAAGATTTTATTTCTAATTTTCCAAATTTCCAAATAAAAACCTTTAGGTGGCAGTTTGGTATTTTTGTCAAAGCAAATGGCAGCATTGGTACCGCTAGTTATTATTGTCACAAAAAACTGTGATAACTTATTTTTACCACCTGCTTAGAGTGAGATTGACATGTTCTGAGATATTTGTGAATTATTCTCTTGACAGTAAGGCTAGGTTAAGCAAAGACTGGATTGTAACAGACAGAAAAACATCTTGGAACAATATTACAGTGATTACAATTCCCACATCAATGCAAGTACGTGTATATCATAAAACCTTTAATAATGTAATCAAAATTTAGAGTGCAAGAATGAACTCATAATTATAATGTTGCAGCTGAATAAATGTTTATTTTAAATGGCTCTTTTCATTAACATCAGTTAACAGCATGATGGAATTATATGCATTAAATCATCAGCAACTACTGTGCAATTATATAAGCCAAAGTTTTTAAATACTAATGTATGTTTTATGCCAGTAACTCTTGTGTAAACACTACATCATGCAGATATTGTAAGATGCTAAGCTACAAATGCTATTTTTGGCAATACTTCTCCCTATGTAAGTTAGAGTATAACCTGCTGGCTGTGGGTGAGGTTTCAGTCAGCATATCATTGCAGAGAAATGAACCAGACAGGCACTATTAAGTTTCCTCATAAACTGGTTCATGGTACTCATTTCAAAGCTTTTAAAGTAAAACTAAATTTATGAAAATGAAAATCTGAAAATACATATTCCACAAAGACAAAAGAATTGAATTGGCCTTTCTTTCTCAGCAAGCTTTTAAATCGTATGAGGACACACACACACACACGCACACGCACACACACACACACGCATGCGCTCTCACATATATACGTATACGTGTGCTCCATACAGTATGAGAAACTGCAAGCTTGCGTCAATTGCAGGTCACATATCCTCACACATTGCACAATAGATGTACAGGTTGCTACCACGTACCATTAGTAAGTATTTACACCAGCAGCAGGGAGCTCAATTACATGCAGAATGGATACAGTTGAGATGAAACCATACCAAGAGCCAAAATGGGGAAATGTGCTTCAGATAAGGTTGAAAATGGCAAATCCTAAGGCGTGATGAGAAGGAAATGAGGCCTGGCGGGCGCATATCAGGGAGGCACTAAGAGCAGGCCATTAAAGGATTTTGCCATTACTTAACCCAGCTGGAAGAGAGCAATATTGATGGGAGGTATTGACAGGCTACCCACCCAAGCTGTGTTGAGATGATTGATTTGGAAGTCAAAAATTCAGGCCTCGCTGCCCCCCCGTGACTTCACTTATACACGGACCCCACTTCAGTGATCTATCTTTTTAATATCTTCCGAAGCCAGCAAAATATCCCTCAGGCCTTTTTCAGTCTACGGTTCACTCGGAAGTCCACTAAATCGTGTCCCTCTTTGATCCGAGAAGTTATAGTCACTTCAGGAATCTGCTTGTCGGAGGTTCTCTGCTCTCGTAAAAGGGAAGAAAAAAAAAAGAGAAAACAAAGACGGGACATTACATGTCGGTGTGGTGCAGTGGATCTTTATTGGTTCTCTTGAAGGGATTCTGTCCAGCAGCGGTCTTACACTCCAGTCCTGGGAGACTGCAGTGACGTTTGCTTTCAGTCAGCAGCCAATTTAGGCTTTGGAAACGAGGTGTGCGGACTTGCCAATCAATGACTTAAATTAGCCACCTGGGTGCGGAACTCCAATGACCAGCAGGCACTGCAGGGCTTCCAGGATTTGAGTCTGACGTCCCTCCTGCATGCGACTCATATATAAAACTTGGAGAGAGGCCAAAATATTCTTTTCATGCTCTTGCTCGAAGATAGGAGGTGCAGAAACTGTGGAAACGTCTATTAAACTCAAAAGACTTTACGGACGACTTATTTTAATGAACGTATAGCCATTGAGTCGGAATTTAAAGTGTTAACGCAGTGCTTCAGATAGCAATATGAAGAAAGCCTGAAGAAAAAAGTAATTTAATGAGGAAACATTTGAACAAAGAAACAAATTGTAGGTACCCCATTATTGTTATTGTTGGCAAGATAAAGGTAATTAATGTGGGTTAAGAGTAACTTCAAACGTGAGTGGAACAAGCACATTTTGATGTAAAAGCCTGATATTTCTATTACTGTTTCAGCTTATCAAATCCCATTGTCTTCCTGCATTGCAATAGTCCATTTTCAACAGCTCTAACACACTTTTCACGCTTAATTATTAAATGGGATTTTGAGATATACTTTGTAATTATTTAATTCCATAGTAGGCTGCCACCAGCAGTGGATGGAACAGAGAATATAAAATTGATTTAATATCATACAAAAAGGCATTCACGGCTTCCGCTGATTTCACAATGCATTCTTGTATTTTTAAAGCACGTTGCGGATATTCACCCACAATTTCCTATTTGATTCAGCTCACTCCACGCAGAAGCAAGGCTGGCTTTTGAAAATATTTTCCTTTTCATTTTCAGTACAAGAACTGGCTGTCCCTCCAGAGACGAGCAAAAAACCAAATATTGAAGCGAAACCACCCGAAAACTAAAAAATAAAATCAAAATTATATGCCCGGCAGGCTTTTCCATTTTTCATTATTAGCCTTTATGACACAATACACCCACCCACCAGCAACCTCAGAACTATAGATATTATTAAGACGTAATGATCCAGTTCAGCGAACTGTTCCCCTCCATTGGCAAGCATACGAAAACAGTCGAGGGGGTGCTTGGATTTTGTGTGAGATTCGGGCTGGGATGGGCAGTAATTCACAGGCCGAAAAAGGACCAGTGAGTTTGTGTGGGTTTGTTTCAGTGACTCATTCAAAACCGATTAAGCTAAGCACGGCCAAATTAGGCTAAATCGATCAGGCAATCCATACAGCGATGCACTGTCGCGGCCCAAAATTCTCTACGTTTATATACCCAGAGAACAACCTTAGCTGTGGCGGGGGGACATGAATCAAGTCAATGATGCAAAAACCTCCAACCTTTTTTCCCTAATAGTACTTATTATGTGCTGAAATCAGAACACAGGCTCAGGCTAAAATGGACAGGAAGAAAAAGCAAAGAAAAAGGGAAAATTCAGACCTTCCCAAATAAATAAATAAAGAGAAGGTAAACCCACAACTACCTAACCAGAGACAAAGAACTAAAGCAACAAAAATAGCAAAAACCTCTGGGAGTCGGGCAGTGGGCTTAGGTTACCACAGGTCACATTTAAATAAGTGCAAAGCAGGCCGGGGAGAAGTGAAGCAGCCCTGGGCTCTCACGCTGGGGCGCAGGCCAGACTGGCATCTGCAGGGTCCCCTGCCTCCTTTTGGCCCCGGCTCCCAGCTGCACACCTGCTTCTGCGCGGCATTTAATTAGGACACAGCGCCCCCCGAGGGTCATAGGAGCTGTGTACACATGCAGGGAATCACAACACCGCAGCAGTCACTGGAAACCTCACGCCTACGGCCCTTCTGCGGCTAATTATGCGGTCGGCTCGCGGGAACCGGTGTCTTACCGAAGTACGTCTCCTGAGAGCCCCACTGTTTGAGCTAGCGGAAAAATGTTCCTGAATGCCTTTTCATTAAGGGTCATTCAAAATGACCATTACACATCTTTGACTTTAGGTTCAGTCCTTTGGGCATTGCGCCTGTTACAGTGATAAAGATTAAAATTAAGGGGAGGCGTGTCCAGGACCCCATAAATAGGGTGGACTAAGGGTGAGGCCTCAGGTGTAGCAGACTCAATGGACCTGCCTGCAATACCACCACTATTCACCCGATTCTGTTACCATCACCGATAACAATGGAGAAAGTCCAAGGTCCATCACGCGACACTTATTGGCACAGATTATAATCTTGTACTCTAGAGTATTACCATCAACGAGCACTATTGACTGACGCGGAATTCCCCCATAATGCAACGTCCCACAGCCTATGACGATTAATGCATTTTACTATCTTAACAGTTCGGGCATGAGCCCGAGTTACATGAACTCCTGTGAGGTTATGTTTAGGGGTTGGGAGTGGGGTACGGGAATCACGAACTGTCATAAAATGTCTTATCTTACCGTAAAAAATCTCCGACTTGATTAAAAACACAAAAAGTCGCGGGAAATTTTATGACAACGTTACGTAAATCAGTTGCATGATGGGGGAATTCCCCATCAGTCAATAGTGCTCGTTGATGGTAATACTCTAGAGTACAAGATTATAATCTGTGCCAATAAGTGTCGCATGATGGACCTTGGACTTTCTCCATTGTTATCGGTGATGGTAACAGAATCGGCTCCACTATTAGCCTCATGTAGCACACAAAGGACCACCAGCAGACCCTATCACCTAGCCTGAACAAAGATTTCAGCTGCTCCGCTGCTCTCTGGAGTAGATTTGTTTCCATGTCCAGTGGATCCAGATACACTTCTGTAAAAGCGATCTGATGGAAAGGGGCCTGCAAGCTCCCATTTACTGGGTCAACTTAACATAAATTGTTAGCTTAGGTTGACCCATATGCGCCATCACACTCTCATCTGATTGGCCGACTGCACTGTGGAATGAAACACAATTGGTCAGAATCCTCAAAGTCTTGGAGATCCCAAAGATTTGTCCTCTGCATTTGTGAAAGTACAAGGGATGAGCTAGAGGAAAAAAAAGTAGGAAGGCGTATTTGTATGCTCTGCCTTGGATGGAGAAAAGGATAGTCTCGTTCTTGTTTGTATAAATTAATTTAATGCTCAATAGGGTAGCTGTAGTTGTCAATGGTCTTCTTGCCCTTTCTATTCTAACACTATACTTTCCCCCTCTAGGGATATAATTTCATTCCTAATCGTTGCACTTCCGTTTGCACTGAAAGACGCTCTGGATAAGTTAAGTAAAAATAAGGCAGGTCACTTCAATTATGAGTCAGACTGCACTGCAATTTGCCAATCTTTTTGAATTGTGATCATTTTGAAAGAACATGCTTTCTCACGTTAATCTATCCATCTGATTCACATTTTTACATGTTTAAAAGTATGTATTCTCACATATGTTGAGTTGTCGTTAACATTTACATATTATTATGATATTTTATTCCCAAATAGCAAAAATTCAAAACCATGTGCCACCCATTTCATTCTGCTGCTCTTGTGTGACTCTAGCCTACTATTTTTTTTCTTATAACTGTAAATTGAACATAGAAAGTAGTAACATTACTTTGACGATTTGACTGTATTGAATGATCGTTAGAGTGTGCCAAATCATTTCCCAGGATTTCTTATGCTTGTTAAGAGCAATTCTATTAATAAATAAAGTTACACTGGAGCAACATAAACATGATAAAGTTTTGTATTGGTAGCAGCAAAAAGGTACAATATCAATGAATTACCCGTACACCAGCAACGGCTTTTTTAGTGTTCCTTTTTTATTTCTTTTTGGCTGTCGCCAGTACATGGCGGGCTTGGGATGGAATAACACTGGCGCCGTAGAAAATTGTGAGAAATGGCAGAATGAGAGAGGGGGGTCAGGCCGGCCGTGCCGGTTGGGGCACCCGAGGAGCAGCTTTAATAGAGACGCTGTTGAGACATTGTAAATTTAATTCACGACGGTGCTTTTGGAAAGGTTGGCGAACCACACAGTTTACTCGCTCATCCCAGAATATTAGATTTTTTTGTTTTGTTTTATCCTTTCATCCCCCTTTAGAGACAGAAATAGGGTGCGCCCCTTTAGAGACAGAAATAGGGTGCGGTTCCAAAGAACACGAGATGGAGAGGCAATTAGTAAGAACCATGCACACGGCCAGAAGGTCACGTTTATGTCTTTGTCGGTGGTCCTTGGCAACGCTCCCGCCAGTATTGGCAAGACTTTCCGTCTGTACGGAGACCCTTCAGATTTTTGTTTTGTGAGCAGTCTGTACCCTGTAATAATGGCACCGCTCACTTTGTGGAAAGGGTACAATTGAACAGCTTGCACAATCTAGCTCAATCTCTGCAAACATATTTGAAATTCAGAAATAGATAGAGTACAGCGCTATGTATTTTGCTGTATCTAGAGGATCAGGCACTTATTTTAGATGTGCACACTCTTAAACACAAACGTGTGCTCACTCTGTCTCTCTCTCTGTCCCTTGCAGTTCCATTAAAGCATGCACTTGCACGGAGATACTGTTCGAGGAATAAAGTTTTTTCCCCCAGAGCAGTGTTTAGTGAATGTTGAACACAAGTAATGCTGTTAACTAATTTGAACTACATTTGAAAAAAAACAATGGTTTTATTTGCACTTAAAATATAAAGAAAACCATAGAAAAGGCTAGGATTTAATCAAAAGCATCTATAATTACTAAGAGTAACATTTATTTATAATGTAATAAAGGCAGTAAGCAAAACAAACAGTGAATTGGTCATTATTACCAATGATGATGTTTTTTACATAGCCTCATCTATGTTTGGATGAGCTTCTTAATGAACTCTTTGGCTTAATGTCTTTATTTACTTGGATCTGCTACACTCTCCCTCCCTCCCTCACTCTGTCCATGAGGACACTTAAAACTTGAGGCCCGTGACAAGACGCTGCACTTTGATATGGTCGATTTTTTCCTCTGATGGCCTTTCATAAACAGACGCAATGAGGCGCAGGTAAATTTTGCACCTGCCCGCCCCTGACCCTTCCACCAGCAAAACCCAACGATCCGTGTGTCATTTTCCCGCGATAATGTACGGACTGTCCTTTTCTGTACATCATCCCCTGTGATGACCACGCATGATAAATGTGACTGAATATGCACGTGAGCTTCCATTAGTTCTTATTGGGGAAAAATGAACATGGATACCACAAGGGCGTGGAATGTGTCCTTTCTTGTCCCTCTTGTGTAATATTAAGGATGTGCCCGTCCATTGAAAGAATCGCTCTCTTCAGACTCGCCCTGTCCTGTCAAGGCTGCCAGTGTTGCATTGGCTTTATTGTCCCTCTCAGGTGTGTGTCTGTGAAAGTAATGAGGGAAAATCGTAGGGCGGCAGTGTAGTATAATGGTTAAGGAACTGGCCCTGTAACCTAAAGGTTGCAGGTTCGATTCCCAGGTAGGACACTGTACCCTTGAGCAAGGTACCTAACCTGAATTGCTTCAGAATATATCCAGCTGTATGAATGGATAATATGTAAAAAATGCTAAAAGGTTGTGTAAGTCACTCTGGATAAGAGCGTCTGCTAAAATGCCTTTAATGTAAAATAAATTGTTCCCGAGAAAGAGAACCTCCTTCGGTTGTAAAACAGTTTTTGTTGTTGTTGTTGTTTTTCCAAGCCAAGTCATTTAAAGGTTGTATCAGCGATTTTGGGTGGAAACATAAATGATCACATTCATCTGATTTTTCCTCACGATCCGCTAGCTGCCCGCCCCATAAGCAGGCCGTCAAAAAACCGCGTCTCTGTAGGCAGCCTATGCTCCGAGATCGTACACAAAAACAATGGTACTACCAACTACTCAAAACCAAAATAAACAGTATTCCAACCAATCACAATGATCTGCACAAACGCTAATACTCTTATCTCGCTGAAATCTTGACGGATTTACAAACGGTTTGGTTTCTTACAAACGTTATTAACGTGGTTATAATTGTGGATGCTTGAACACTATTTTTTAAAACATAACATAATTATTCATAAGTATGTTTGTTTGGGATTTCGCTTCAGAAGTGACGTCACGTTTGTGCAGATCATTGTGATCATTTATGTTTCCACCCAAAATCGCTGATACAACCTTTAAAGAGTAGTCATGTGTAAACTGAGTCATTGCAATCCCTTTAATCCCTTCAGGAGTCACTCTTCTGACCTATAATTATGATAATAATAATATTATAATAAAAATGATTCCAGTATGACCGCCATACCTCAGGCTTCCCTTTGTCTATTCCCAGTGCACAAACCTCAAAATCATTCATTCGCTAATGTTGACAAAAGTACACGAGGTTTCTTCTTATTCCCGCCGTCCCAAATTAAATCAATGGATCTTACATCACAATTCCTTCGGCATGCAGTCCAGCTTTGCATGCAGCATTTTTTTTTTTATTCAAGTCACAACTCATAGTCATGTACCCTATTGATTTTGTGTCTTTGCTGCAAAGCAAAGGGGCTAAAACAACTCTGTGTGTGTGTGTGTGTGTGTGTGTGTATGTGATTATTGTCCACCATTACTTTCCTATGCTATTACCTTTTATAAAGTGTCCTGGACCATTGCAATATTATTTGTTGTTGTGGGATTCATTGAAAATGACAGACTGATTTCTGACATCAAGAGAGCAAGGCGAACCGTGAATGAGAAGCTACTAAAGGCTAACAAAGTGTGGATTGGTGCAAACAGCAGTAGGGCTCTCTACATGCTTTCTCATTACAAATACATGAATTCTAGCCTTTGACAAACCTGTACTGTGGAACAATATGTCCCAGAACCTAGGAAAAGTACGATTCCAAATTCTGCGTATCTGCTGACGAAAGCAAAAGAAAGAAAGTGGTAAATACGTTTTACTCTCAGGGATTAATAAATTTTAAATGTCCACCACCCACCGCAATAGGATGAGCAAATGCAAAGCGTAGATTCTTGCACGTGGTCTCCGTCGTCCCTTCAGTTTGACTGCATACAAGTTTACCAAAAACAGTCTTGAATGACTCTCTCTGAGATGTTCCTTAATAAACTTTGGCTGTGTTCTAAGTTTGAAAGAATCGGGTATGGATGGTAGGTTTCGCCAGGGCATGCTTAAGTCCATCTTCATCTCTGAAGAAGCCGGGAGTCTTTATCTCCGCACCTCCTGTGATCATGGGTGCGATGTTTTTAAATTATACATAAGACCATCTAGCCATTGGGCATCTGAGATCTCATTTTACCTTTTTTTTCAAGGGAAAGATATTCTAAAAGGATTTTGATGGATATTGCAGTGTGAACACAGGCAAGGCCAGCACAGGCAGCAAAGCTATTAAGTGAACCTTTGATTTTTTTTTTGCCGTACTTTTCGTCCCATCTAATTGAAATCTTCCAGTAACACCATTGTGAATTGACTTAATAATATTCTTACATTAAATGATGATGTATTGTATTCCACATATCCTGAACTATTGAAGTAGTTACTGGAATTGTAGATAACGCGGCCCCCGTTGCAGAAAACGAGCCGCTTCAGATATCCATTGTCGCACGTAATTGTCTAATTCAGTGTGCGGAAGGAGCGAAAATGATAATGTAATTAATTTCCTTTTGCAAACCATCAAATATTAAATATAATGTGCCCGGAGGGAGGGAGGAGTAGTTGACAGACCAACTGCAAATTGAACATGATCTTGTACATATAAAAACAAGTGAAACCAATGAGCATGAAGACTTTCATTAAAGTCTCAACTGTAAGTGGCAGTTGAATAAACGAATCTTTATTAAAAACACAGCCCTTACGTTGTCACTTTAATCAGGAATCCTATTTTAGCCCATACTGTGCTCTGCGGAAATGTACCTCCGGGGGATGGCGGCGGGAGTAGTTTGACAAGCTTATTTCAAAAGCATGTGCAAGGAGGACAACGTCGATCCTTTGCATCAAGCCTTATCAATTAATGAACAATTCCTGAGGTTAAATACCTCATACTAGGACAAGAATACCTCAAGACTAACTCAAAGGCACAGGGGAAGTGCCCTGCGGAGGACTCAACCCCACAACCTACTGGTAGCATCATGAACCTCTTCCACACATCTTGTACAAAAATAATCACGGAACCCCCCCTTGAAGTGGACCAGAGCCACAACGCACTTATTTGTGTGTCATAGTGTGTCAACACTCACACATCCACGCTGGCCAGGACCTGACCAGGGTAAGTGGTTGTCTAAGTGAAATGCATACGTTTTATATGCTCTTGGCCTCAGGCTCAAAATTGAGTAATTCCTTATGCAGTTAGGAAGAACTATCGCACTTAATCATCTCTTCCCTCTCGTCTCATGGGGTTTGCAGTCGCCGGTCCTGGGTGATGTCACTGCTCTTGGCAGGTCATCGCACAACTTACTCATAGATGTCCATTCAGACTGGTCCATCTGCCCAACACACGCTGCACTGACTCAACACAGTGTGTGATGTCTTGCGAATTTGTGACAGAAAATAAATGTTTGTCGCACTAGGGGATTCTTTTTTTTTTTTTTTTCCTAGCACTTATAGAAGCTTTTTTTCCTCCTGGAACTTAATTTTCCAGTTCTCTCAGAGCTTTTAAAGGTCATGACCTCTAAATCACCTGGAGACCAAAAGGTTCTGAGCCATTCACAGTTCTGACCCAAAATGACATAATTCTGAAAAATCCCGTTCATTCTGAAAAAAAGGGGGGTGGAACTATCCATCGTCACCAAACGAAACACTTATGTAACCCTGCCATAAGCAAGATAAGGAACATTAACCAGAATACCGTGCATGTAAACAGTCATTGACTGTAAAATCCAGATCTGGCAATGCTATTGCAGGTGAGCACTGTAATTATCTGTTTACAGGTACATGTACCTGGAGAGTTGCTGTCCGGCTTCCTGTCCGTTGCCGCTTGCCCCTCCCTCCTTACCACCGCTGCCAGCTGCCCGTTTCCCCACCGTCATTGCCGCCACATCTGGACTGTCATCTAGCTGCTGCAAATTCTATTATCATGGACATTGGCTGTTTTGACCATGCTGGTCTTTAAGCCCTAGACCCTGAGCCGACCAGAGGAGGATGGGTTCCCCCCCTTGAGTCTGGTTCCTCCCAAGTTTTCTTCCTAGTTACACCAGGGAGTTTTTCCTTGCCACTGTTACCTTTGACTTGCTTTTGTGGGGGGTTTAGGCTGGGTTTTGCTGTGAAGTGCATTGTGACAACTAGTTGTGAAATGTGCTATATAAATAAATATTGATTTGATTTGATGTAATCAAAGCCATTACACTCAGTGCACTCCACCACCTGCCTCGCTCTCAATCTATGACAGCTCCAGGGTATTGGCAGTGTGCATAAAAAGAGACTGATTTAGACAAAGCTTTCAGTGCAGTAAAATTCTGAGAGTTGATAAAAAATCTGTCCCAAATAAAAGAGAAGCTATTTATCCTTACTTTTGAGTTTTTTAGGAATAATTGTGGACTCTAAACAGGTTAGTACAACAGGTTGTTGTGGACGCAGGACAAAATCTCTTTATTCTCACTTGTTTATCATGGCCCAAACTTGTTCTTTAATATGTACCTTTTGGTTCTCTACGAACTCTGGAAGTCAATGTTGTCTGACAGAAGGTCACCCTTCAGCTTCATTTAGCCAAGAAAGTAATTACATAGCAAAGTAAAATTGCCATTAGTTATTGAAGTATAGTGTTTATTATACCTTTTATATATTATATATTTCCACCAGATAAAAAAAAGTTTCTGAATTCTTTGACAACAAGTGTTGACTGTGCATTGTGGTTGTGCCCCTGCCAACTGCTCCTTTGAGAAGAAGTCTGTTGTGCCCGGAAGATCAAGAGTCCCCAACCTTGCTTTTTCACTTCAAAGTTAAGACACACAGTGGGTAAAATGCAGAGTATGCTATGGTGTTGTGCTGATGACTCTTGCCAAAAACAGCGTCGGTTACTTTTGTACAGTGGCAAGAAACATCCACTTAAAAGTGCAGGATATCTTCACAAATTTTGGAAAAAGGTTTGAAGGGGAAAAAGTGAAATGTCAGTGAGTCCTCTCAGACGATCTCTACATTTTTCATGAATGGAAAACCAACAGTTTTTGAAGGAGAGCGAACGAGAGGCGTAGACTGTAGAGTGGCACACTTTGGGGTTTATAAATAATACAGCTAATATTCGCATATTTTTGCCTGCTTTGACAATGAAACGTAAAACCGAAGGGATTTCTTTCCGTTGCAGCATAAATAGTTAAATGGATTTTTTTTCCTCATGAGAAACAAGCCTGACAGTTATGTAGCACAAACTGTACATTGGCGCAGGTTACCAACCCTTTTACTTTGGAAAAAAATCATCTGACACAGAACTTGAATCAAAGGAAATGTGCCAAAAAAACAAACAAACAAAGCAAATGTATTTCCCCTCTTATATATCTCTTCAATTGAACATAGAGGGGCTTAATTAAAGTAATAAAATACTCTGAATTGATTCCATTGTTTGTGGGACTGGCCTGCAGTCTAATTGATGTTGGCTTGGTGAGCCGATGTGAGAATAATGAATCTCACTTTTATTACATTAGCCTCACGAATATTGAAATGGCTATCATATTTGTCCTTAATATGTGGCGTTGGCTAATGCCTAATGATGAAAATAAAGTTAGAAAGACAAGTCAGGCTTGAGAATAAGAACAATTGTTGGCAGTTTGATCTGAAATTTGTCAGAACGAATGTCTAATAAGATCTAAGCTGTAATTGTTAATCATGTGTGTGTGTGTGTGTGTGTGTGCGTGCGTGCGTGCGTGCGTGCGTGCGTGCGTGCGTGCGTGCGTGCGTGCGTGCGTGCGTGCGTGCGTGCGTGCGTGCGTGTGTGTGAGAAAGAGAGAGAGAGAGAGCGAGAGAGAGAGAGAGAGAAACCTCCCCACTACAGAGTACCATAATAAAAGAACACAATTTGAGTTTTGAATAGGACCGCTGTGCATGTTGACCATTTTTTTATTCGGTATTAAAGCAGTCGCAAATACTTTCCATTCACTTAATGCCAACAAGGTAACTTTCAATTTGCTCATTCCATACATTCTATAGGTAAATGACTATTATGTTAAATTGTGTCGCATTTTAGTGCCATTATAAATTATATAAATAAAAAAATCTGACCACGTCACGTCAAATATTTCACAGGCAGGTTTTCAGAACGTGTTAAACACTGAGCTGTTTGATTCATTGAAAGCCCAACACAACATCCTCAGACCGGGCTCACATCACTCAATCATTAATGAGGCAAACAACAATCTGATATTGTATACAGAACTAACAAGACGCAAAACCACAGCAACGCTGGGCTAATTAGATAAGAATGAAGTGTGTGCTATGGAAAAGGTATAAGCAGAGATGTTTCACAATTAAAAATCTGTTATTGTTTCACCCCTGGTTTCAGCTCACAATAGTGATTAGTTATTGGACTCATTGCCTTCGTAGAAACAATGCATGCTAATCTTTTGCATGGGTCATAGATGTATATATTATATTATATCCAACCAGGAGAATGGGCTGTTCTGGCATGAGAAATGAATTAAGACCCCTCTGTGGACCTCGTAGCATTCTCAAAGCCTCCACAAAGATTAGTGGCAGCCATATGTTCACAGACTCTCCCATAGAATCCTTTTTAAAATATACATTAATTTCACAGTTTCAGGGACAGCAGGAAATTTAATTGGGAGAGGCCAAAAAAGGTCTGTACTTCTCATTGACTCCATGTATAAAATTTGAAAAAGTCCATTCCTCCGGCTACACAGCCAATTATCTGTGAAATATCTCTTGCCTGCTTCAGACCGAGCGATGCCTCTCATCTCTCTTTTGCGATTTTTATGATGGCGCGCGTCCGACCACTAACAACTCTTTGATAACCATCCGTAGCCTGAACCAAAGCTGGCGTCAAATTAGAACTCTCATCAGCGTTCCGTTCATGACCGTCTCCCCAAAATAACGAGGTAGACGGGTAGAACACGACTGTACAGCCGTTCCCCCCAATTTTCAGTCCGTCATCATTCGCCATCGATTCCCTTAAAATCACTGCAATGCCACATTAAATTAACGTGTATGATTACCGGCGCTTTTGTTGTCTTGCAGATAAATGGAAAAGGGTTTGAATCGGACTCTGACTGCGTGGGGTTTGCATCCTCGGGCCCCCGTCTCTGCTTTTCCTGTGGGTACCCCAGTTTCGTCGCACGATCCAAAGGCATTCCGTCTGCGTTAATTGGCACCTCTAAATTAGGTCCCCTGTGCGAGAGTGCAAGCTCTGCAATGGACTGGCATCCTACCAAGGGATGCCTGCCATTAACGGGCTGATCTTTATTCATTTAAAATGTGTTGCATTTTTAAATACATTTCGATTCTGTGATATTCACAGCAGTAAATTACCAGTAAGGCATGTATCGTCTATTGTATTTCAGTGTAAATTGTTCATACTTTATATGGTAATGCTAAATGATTAATGCTCATTTCAATCACTGTTAGCTTATGTGCTGCTCGTGTGATTCCCGAACCCATTATGTCTACAGGGTTAATAAAATAATTGGTAATTAGTTAGCTGTAGCGTCCAGACGCTATATGATGCATGTATTTTGTGAACAGATTACCTTCTCATCTCTCAAGAATAAATCACATTTTCAAAGCAGCAATGAAACGGAAAACACCACGTTCGATTAAGCATAATCCCCACATTCATAAAAAAAGACTTATTTTCATGTTCAATAACTTCATTATTATTAGTGCAAGTTACACAACATAAGGACCTCGTTGCTGATGCCTGCGAAAGCTCCTACAATATACTCCTATGATATTGAATTAGAGACAATCTATCAAACAGTTAGCACACTTAGCACGTTGAGATTGAAATAATTCACAATTAGCAAACAATTAGCAAAGCCACATGTAACCAATGGCCCCATTGTGTGTATAACCTCATCAGGTGGTGGTGTTAGTGGTAGCAGGTAATTATGATCAATTATTCTTGTTATTGTTGTAGTAAAACTGTGTCATTATTAACATACTTATCCAACTTTAATTTATACCTGCTTTCCCATGGACAAAGTGTGGTGTAAGAATTAATCAACATTAAGCCACCCACTTTCAGTGAGATTTTTTTGGGTAATGTTAGGACTTGTGAAATATTCCAGTGTGCTGCTAAATTTACTCCAATGTTGCTGTTCGGTGGTAGTAGATTGCAGGTTCGATTCCCAGGTAGGACACTGCCATTGTACCCTTGAGCAAGGTACTTAACCTGAATCGCTTCAGTATCTATCCAGCTGTATAAATGGGCAATATGTAAAAGAAAAAATGCTAGAAAAGTTGTGTAAGTCGCTCTGGATAAGAGCGTCTGCTAAATGCCTGTAATGTAATGTGATGGTTGCATGAAAGGATTCATGTTTCTGTGAGATGAGAATGTGTTAATTTCATTGAGTAGGCTTTAATCCAGCTCATCCTCATATGCGTATGACTTGCTGCAAACTCCTGTGTTTAAGATTCAGACAACCAGAGGCTGTTGCACTGGCTATGTTTACAAAGGGATTTATTTGCCTCTAGATGGATGCTTTTAAGTGTTTGGAACAAACTCAATAGAAATATCATTCAAATGAAAATTAAAAGCTTTACTCTAGTGTATTTAGAATGCAGTAGTCGGGAAAATGAAAAGAGAAAAAAAAAAAACAGGCCTTAGGAGTATACATGGTGATCTCTTATGAACATGAAGGAAAAACAACTTTTCCGTTTCACTGCCATTTCCCAAACGTGGTTTATTTCATTTGTTTATTAGTTTGCTGTTTGTTGTTTTTTTTAGTTCACTGGAGTGTTTATTTTATTATTTTTTTGCATGGAACTAAAACAAAGAAAGTATAGAATTTGTTCAAGGATAGAAGAAGAGACAGGAAGGACAGGCTTATTCACCGTGGAAACTTGCGCTATTGCAGTCCTTCCCCCAGGGCAAGCTAATCAGACGTGCACAGTGGATTTGACTGAAATCAGGTGTGCAGAGAAGGGCTTGGTAAAAGCTCATCTGGACAATGTGGACATTGAGGTGAGTTGAGGTAAGGAGATGAGATGGGGAGGGGTTGAAATGCTACCGTCTATCTCACACTGTTTGCTAACCTGTTTCGGGTTGTCGGGTAGCAAAGACGCATTCTACAGGCCCTACTCCATACTCACAAGTGGTATCTATGAATAATGTAATTATTTTTAGTTTGAAGAAGTGTTTGGTGCAACAGAACATAATTTTTATATTAAATCAGAGTACACTATATCTCTAGACCTTGACTTCCAAAAGTACAGGAAGAACAGAGTGTGGGAGCTGAGAGTGCCAATGTACACCTCATCAAATCTCTAATGTAAATGAATAAAATAGTCCCAGTGAGCTCTATTAATCATACCATATCACTTTGGCATTGCATTCAAAGTCATAATTATATAGTGTGCATTAGAAAACCTGGGATCTGCAATATCCAAGAGTCCAGATAAAGTGCCATTGCACCACGCTACGCGTGTTGAATTATTCAGCTCAGGGGTTCGCTTAATTCACATTATATAGTTCTGCCATAAAGTAAATGCGTTTGCATGTGTGCAGAATAAAAGAAAACCCCTACAGTGCTACATACCGTACAACGTTCTCACCCGACACGCACCAGAGCAGCTCGAGAGTACAGAGTGTATCATAATCACTCTGATTATTGATATCCTGCCCTAAGCTTCCTACCTCATGCGAGCTTTAGTCTTTCAGATGTATCTCGAATGCTATATTCTCCTGTCAGTCTGTCGATGCTGCCGGTCTCTACGAATTCCTCTCCCTTCTGCTCGCTTCTCTCGTCTGTTTTCATTGTTGACCCTTGGCAAATTTGCATACCTGCAGCCGATTATACAATATGCATAAGTGTTCCATCACTCCATCCTCCATCATGTGATTATCTGCACTTCAGAAAGGTGGCTGTATCTACCCTAATGACCTCGGCTAAAATTCAAAAACAGCCTCAGTGTTGTTTTCGCCGTATAAGGTTTTAAACACTTGTTATTCGCCGACGAGGGTTGATTCCAGTGCATCGGAACCTCACCTCACTCAAACTTCTGATTATTATGATGTTGACAGATTGACTCGATGCTTTCAGAGTCAATTTATGGATACGGGGAAACAATGTCCCCTCTCAACTTGACAAGGTCTGTTAGATTGATAGCGTGGCATATGAACGAAAAGCCATGCCGTAGATATTACCATCCTGATATTTGTCCATGGGGAAAAAAGTCTGGGATATGCTCCAATACTGCAATATGTTTTGTTTGGCTCTGAAATTTAAGCCTGATCACAGCCAGTTTGATACTGTCACAATCAACATTAAAAGACATATGCTTTAGGTTATACTGTATTTTAACTGAGTTAAAATGATATAGGTGCAGTAGCTCACAACATAGGCAAATTTTAAAGAGTAGCTTGTCAGAATTAGCATTTTGTAAAACTGATGTGTTTAGCTGATACTTATGCTGATTGATAGTTTTGCTAAATGTCAAACAAGATCTCTCTTAATAGCTGAGAACACGAAAATGTAAGTAAGGCAGTGTATTTAACCTATGGTACCAAGTTACTTACAGTTCACCTGTGTGGCACCAGAGACGATTTCATATTAGATTCAAGTTAATTACGAAAAATTCTGGTGGAGCACCAACAATAAATTTTGGCATAGACCAAGCAAATGTCGTGGATGGAATGGGTAGAAATAGACATTTTCCATAGCCCAAACCATTCAACTGGGCTAGAGTTCTGATGCCTGTGGCTTCACTATGACGTGACCGATGTGTGTGGAGAAATGTTCTACCCACAGGCTAGGGATATACTTTAATAAATCCATTTGTGGTTCGCCTAGTCTTTTATCATTGGTTGTCCAATTTAAAACGGTCTTGCAAGACTGAAATGTACGGACTGCTAGTTTCAGTTTGGTTTTTGAATTTTGTACTTGTGAGGAACACCATAGCCACCATTCTCCAACAACAGCCAAATAGCACTTACCTGTCTGTACTGCTATATAGTGGTATAAAAAGTGAGTGTTTTTTTCACTCTTAATTTTAGTCTGAGAAGCCCTGGCTGTGTTTGCATTGCACATGCTCATATAAATGTAGCGGTTTGAAAAGAAAAGCACAGAGAAACTACATGTGGAATTAATTGCATTCATTTATGGTGTATGCTTTGAGCAACTAATAACTTTTCCTTCAAATAGGCTACGACAGGGGATGACCTAGCTCAAGTCTGAAAGCCAAACATTCAAACATCTTTTTACCCGGACTGACTTATGCCCAACATCTCTGCTAGGCTAAGCATAGCTAAGGTATAGCTGTGTGTGAAGTTACCAGGTGATTGAATAAGGGTCTCTGTCTCCTCATATAAGTGAAATCCCTGTGACAGTTTGTTTTCAAACGTAGCAGTGTTGGTCCTCAGTGTTGTTCCTGAGGAAGTAAAAAAAGGCAAAAAAAACTAATCGCACACCTTTATGCTTTCTGCACTCGTGCCTTGTCTGGGTAAAAGGGTTTGCACAGCCAGAGTCTAAAGCAATGCGGACACAACTGGAGGCAATCTGTACAAATAGAACACAGTCCATTGGTCAGGACCTGGAAACAATATGACAGAAGTAAACCAAGAGGAATTCCTCATTACTTTCCGTCTCTGGAGACAGAGTTCCACAGAGACGGTCGACGTCAGAAAGGGGATTGATTCGGTTACAACCGACTGGTTTCAGATAAACTTATCCCGTTTATGTATAACGATATGTAGTGTATATCGTTGTTAAAGAGAGCAAAGCATTCATTGATTATTTTCTTATACATTTTCCATTTAATTTCAAACTGAATGCATTACCTAGGGGGAACGAGCCTACAAAAATGGTCTCCTCAAGTGCTTATTGGGTCAGCACTGAAAGTGTTGAATAACGGCAAAAAGGCGCCATTTTTCTCCTTAAACTGCATAACCTTACTGCTGCAAAGTATGGTGTGCTACACTGGTTAACTTGACACAAAGTCTTGCTGAAAATCAACTTGCAGGGACGGAAAACCCCATCAAAGGATCCCAGCTTGGAAAATTATTTTCCGACAAGTAAGTTCTGTACAATTTGTCGCTTGTCTGACGGTGGCAAATCACGAGCAGGTTTACGGCAACACGCTATAGATGTCACCGTACAGCGGACCTCTGAATAACTAACGGTCTGATGTGAAATGACACATTTCGGATAAGAACAAATGGGGGTCCAGGCCTTCTGCTTACATCTATGACCCTTTCACTAAACTGCTTTTTGCGCTAAAGGATTATAGCCAATTGGGTTTGTGTTTTCAACAAAGTGTCGAAAAGGGTAATAAACTCAATACTGTAAGCCCATATCCCTTACAGTGTTCGCAGCGGGGGTCTGTGGGCGCTTGAGACTGACACAGCACGCCTATAATGAACAACAAAAA
The DNA here is from genome assembly GCA_029718625.1 of Synaphobranchus kaupii. Classification (NCBI taxonomy): domain Eukaryota; kingdom Metazoa; phylum Chordata; class Actinopteri; order Anguilliformes; family Synaphobranchidae; genus Synaphobranchus; species Synaphobranchus kaupii. Next base: position 106,248,937 of record CM056379.1, on the reverse strand, counting down.
AAAGTGCCTCTTCTGAATTAGAATTAGAAATCACAAGCCTTTTTTTCTAACGGTCGCTATTTCTTTTTTTCTTAACCAGAGTCTGGCACCTGCTGAAAAACGCATTTTGCGTTGAATGCATTCTGGAATGTACGATTTGTTACTAGTATAATTAAGTATAAAGCCCATATACTGAAATTGAGTCAATCTAATGTCCCAGTATAAGCTGTGTAAATTGTGGATAACAGCATCTGCCAAATGTGTAAATGTAACTGAGCATCTGCTAAATGCCTTAGTGATTCATGCTTCACAAACATATAAAAAGTAACGTAATGTAGTTAAGACTACCAATATATTTGCACATCTCTTTTTGTGACTAGGCCTTTCCTTTGTTCAGTGTTTATTGAGCATCACAATTTTGATTTACCATCACGCATGTATTTGTTTAAAACGAGAAGCCAAATGTGGTCCTAGTTGCACTTGGTTCGATACACAAATGCTAACAGTGGTGCCTGTTTATTTAACAGGTCCGTGAGTAACTGTTTATTGGTAGCTCACGTACGCCGGTTCAGTTATTCTAGCAACAAGAAACAACTCTTCCCTTTGTTTCTGGAAGTCTTTAAAGACACTCAACTTCACTCACTTCATTCAGTACGAAATGTCTTTGATGGTGTGTTAAAATGCTTTGTCTTGCAAATAACATCTGCGGTTTCATCTGAAGACTGGACCAGAAATTTGTTCAGGATGCTAAGACGAGCTTCATGGTAGAAAGACCAAAGCACAGAAGATCAAGAAGATTTTGTTTACTTAATCTAGGAGAATCGCTTTTTTTTTTGCCTTTCATCACAAAGGATGATTGAAAATCTAGGCCTACTCAGAATGAATTAAACAATTAGATATACGCAGGATGCCAGAAAGGATTAACATGGAGAACTCATGTAGTTGTACTTCCATGGAATTTGTTCAGATGTATTTTCTCTCTTAAAAACAAGAACTATAAGACCATTTGTAGTCAAAGTGTATACCGTTTCCTTTGTAGCTTCAAAGTTTCAGTTCGGAAACAACATAATCAAAACCTATTCAGTTCTGAGCTGGATGACAGGATCTAAATAGTTCACTGTGGGTTCCTGCCTCGTGGGTTATGCCTCATGGGTACTTCGGAAAGGATTGATTTTTCCGATTTTCTATTTGTTTGAGTGCGGTATACTTTTAATTGTAAATGATCCGGGGATGGCTCGTTATTTTCACAGCCTGAAGACGCGTGTGCGAAACGGCGCTACCCACACCCCGCGCTAATGCGCCTATATTCCCACAGGCGGCCTGATCAAGATATTGCTCACGAAAAAGAAGCTGTGTTCCTCCGCTCCGGTGACGGCCCGAGAGGTGTGCGCCTGGAGGGGGCTCAAGAAAACCGCGCTGTCAGAGACTTTCCGCCGAGACCTTCCCCCGAATTTCCCCTATTACTGTCATACCAAATTAGATAGCTTGAGAGGTAAGGAAATGTTTCATTTATCAAGAGCTGTTTTTTTTTCATAGAATGCCGTAGTCACTGCGTTTAGAAACGACTTTAAAGCAGTTTTTTTATTACCCGGAAATTAAACAAATTAACCTTGTTGATGGGCCGTTGCTATATCTGGGTAATAAAAACCAGCCAATTGAAACCGTTATATATGAAACTTTATGAAAGAGGGACTGCTAATAGGACAAGCCGGGTTACAAAAACGTCCATTTGTGTAACGCATTGTATAGGCTAGTCTGAATGCATTATTTAAAAATGGCCACATATAAAGTTGCTACAATAGCATGCACATAGAACACGAGCTTGTACTGAACGTACATTTTTTACATCCAACATTTATTGTCGATGTAGGCTGCAGCAAAACAGATACTTCCTATTGTAATTATTATTTCACAAAGCAGTTAACATGCAATGCAATAAACAGTCATTCAGTCCACATGCGCTCCTCTTGTAGCCCGTTTTAAGTTGGCAAATTAAGAGCGTGATAAAATTACCAGCTGAGCAAGGCATAGGAAAGTATACATGGCAGGACTTTACCCAGCATTCTTAGAGTGAATATGGAGTTTAGGATGAGAGGTGGAGAGGGAGGGGGCCGCTCGCTGTGTATGTGCCTTGTCATTCTTCAATTGGCGTACATCGCATCAGATGTACGGGTGCTTGCCTGGCTGTCGCGATGACAGATGACTGTTTTCCCTGTATCACACCTTCCGGTTGTCAGTAAACAACACCCAGGGATAGCTTCTGACACAACGGATGCTTCCGCGTTCGTTTGTTTGAGGATAGCGGAGGAAAAAGGAGGGGGGACCTGCAGAGAATGATGTTTAAGAGAATGTGACGATGTGGTGCCATTATTCCATTATGGGAGAGCCCTGCACCACTCCTGTCTAAATGACTTATGAGAGTATCATTCAGGAATTATACTGTTACGCAGTGCTGGTAGTGTTTGGGTATGCATTTGCAATCTCCAAATCAATCAATCATTGTCAAGGACTGCATGGTCTCTGACATTTTCTACATTCAAAATATCCAGCAGTGTGGAAAAAGCTGACCATTAGATTAGGCCCATATCTTCAGTCAAGGATCGAGTCCCTGCTTCTTGACGCTCTCGTCCAGTCACACGTGTGCTATTGTGATTCATGCCTTTAGTTATTCAGAACACAGTCATATTTTCTTATTGCTAGCTACCGAAGACGTGTGTGTGAAGCCACTGAAGGTTTGTAGTTCATTAAACATCCGCTATATGGAATGAGCACTTTGGAGGCCTTTATCACAATCTGGCTGTCATCCTGCATAAATACATTGTAAATGTATTTACAATACATTTTTTTATTATTACAAGGTTAGGAGTTTACTCATTAACGTCCCATTTCCAATGGTTAACAAGCTAGAGATCAGTTATTTGTAAGGAGATTAAATGCCCCAAAAATTCTTCATACAGGTCACAAAATATTAGAACCTGTAGAATACATGTTTTTTTTTTTCATCTTGAGTGATGATTTGAAGGTTAAGGGTGAAATGTGTGAGATAATGCTGTCTCTTCACAACAGACACTGTATTAAACACAACCATCTGCCTCCACAGTTTTTGATGGAGTTGTATTTTGATTCACGTAGGTGACAAATTGCAGTAGAGTATGCCCTTGTCAGTTCATTCCTGAATTGTTTTTAAACATTTTCTGTTCCAATCCCTCTTCACCCATCTCTACCATCAGCAAGGTGGAATTAATGTGATACCAGAAACATCCCCTCCCAATAGTGGGAAAGTGGTTTCAATTATTTCAATTATTTCATTGCCTTGACTAAAACTGAATAGAATTTAGACAATTGTACACAGCATCACCCTTTTTGGAGCTATATTGTGGATTCTATGTTAAATTAATCTGGCAACATGTCTGTCTTCGGCAAATCAACCAAGCATGGTTTGTTTGAGTGATCCATCAATTCAGAAAACTCTTCTTAATAATTTATCAGTTGGATATTATCATAACAGTCTTAATGATTTGCCAATCACTGGCACCTTCCTCACAGCATCCATTGTAACCTAAAAATTCTTTATCCTGGACCCATATAAAGACTGGTATTATTTTATCAGTAATTAAGCTAGGACTCAGCTAGGAAACTTGGCAGTGACAGTACAGTATACTTATTATTAATCTCCCCTGAAAGTCATGTCGTTGCAGGAAACTTTTGCATTGTTCGTAATGGATGATGGCCATCTAATTTAAACTACATTCCGCATTGCTGTACTGAAAGTAAACATTGAAACTTTTTGAGAGCGGCCCAAAATGGCGTACAATAAACTTAGCCAGCCAACTCAATTCCTCTCTCACTGGGCAAAACTACGGACGATTGTGCATCGTCCTCTAGGACTTTCCACTGCACCCAGCTCTGTTTATATTCCACACTGTGAGGAGTGTTCTTGCATAAAAGATGAATGCTTTAGCTGAACATGCCTTTTGGAAGGCCCACACATGCAACATTTCTACAACTGGAAAGCAATGTGAGGACAATATATTCTATGCATAAATCTACTGCATATCCAGAACAAACTGGTGTTTGTTGGAAATGTCATTATTCGGGAGGCTCACAGAATTGTTTTTTTTAACTGCATGATTGTAAGTTACTGCAGTGACTATCTAACCGCAGTACTTTTTTTGTTTACTGAGTCAAGTTAATACAAGGAGATAGAAACATTCTGTCAGTGTTTTCTGGAAGTACAATAATACAATTGATTGTGTTTGACAACCATTGGCTCAAAAAAGTCAGAAGTCTAGTTCCTTTCGATGGCAAATTACAACCATGTAGCGAAAAGTGTTTTTCATCCACTACAAGGCAGAAGAAAGTAAAATCTCATCCACTGGAATGTGTATGAGCATTGTAAAAGCAATGCAGAAGTAGTCTGTTCTGCCAAGATTACTTCAGCCTCTCATAACCATGGCAGGATGTTAGAGTGAAAACATATTCTGTTTGAGTACATAATTCTGCATTTGAGTCTGGCAATTTGTCACAGGAGTCCTGAACCAGTAATAATCTGCTAACTGTTTGTTTGTCCCCCCCCCCCCCCCCCCCCCCCCCCCAATCACACCTCTCTCAATTTTTAATGAGAAAAAAGTACAATAGATTCATGTCCCATATTTTGGAACATGGCATCATAATCGATTGACCACTGATACGTTCATTCAAGCAGTGAAAATCGATCACGAGATCCCTTTCCACGCCTTATTTCAAGATTGCCATATTTTTCGTATTTTGATTGAAATACCGCGGAGCAAAAACACCTTTGAAAAGTGAGTACCGGTAAATGCGATGTTTTTCCCTCGTCACCGTTTTCCCGTTCTCAGCACGCGTCTCGCCTTGCACTAGAAATGGCAAGCGATGCGTCTGCACAGCTCAGGGATTTGAAAGTGGGAGCGTCCCGTATTTATGATCTGTAGCCTCGCGATTGAGAATGTGAGAGGCCAAAGCCCCTCCCAAAGTAAGCCTGGGCACGCCGGGGAAAATTTGCCAAAGCATTCCTACACCTGGAAGGCAAGGCGTCGGCAAAGCTCTATTTATAGTTCAAGGGAAACAAACGGGCCAATGATATTCGCCCGGGATTGTTGTTATTCTCCGTCCACAGCTGTTCGGTGACAGCGTGGACCCCCACATCAAATTTCGTTTAATTGAAGTGCAGTTTTCCTTTTATTACACAGAGTGTATGAAAGCGTTGTAATATTGATCAGCATAAATATTGCATAGCATGAATTTATTAAAGCAACTTACACTTTTTTTTTTTCTCTCGCTGACAGCTACATCAACAAGCAGCTGGGCATATGCCGCGTGCATAAATAAAATATCACATCAATTGTTTGAAAAGTTCCCGCACATCACACGAACAGCATGAGTTCATCGGACTGCACAGAAGGCGATGTCAGTTGTTTGGTTGCTTTGATGCCATCTAGAGTGAGAGAAAGCATTAGTATAGGGGAGACAGCATACTTTTGTACTATATATATACACCTCAAAGCAGAAACAACATGAGACGTAATATGTTGTGGCTTAAACAGCCTTCATCAGGGTTCTCACTTGAGAACCCTGATGAAGGCTGTTTAAGCTGCAACGCGTAGGTCTAGTGCTTTTTTAATTCTTTATTTGCCATGCCACAATAAAGGCTTTTAACTTTACCATTAAGAGTGCCTTGGGATTCAGCTTTGCCTCTTACCAAAAAGACTCAAGTTTTTGCATTTTTTACAGCGAACAATCATTGTTTCTAATAAATCTTAAATTTCCTCTTCCAAAGAGCACCTTTTTGGGTATTGTTGTCCCATGCAGCGCTCCTCATAAGACTCTTTTTGAATGAGACGTAATATGATGGGAATAAAATGCAAGCATTTCTCTCTGGAATTTTATTAGCTGCACAATATTTAAAGATTAACACTTGTATGAGGGTTTCAGAAATGTGAGAAATGTTTAACAATTAAGGTACGTAATATAATGATGGAATATATACTGTATGTGCTCGATGTAAAATATGGATGATCTATTGACATTTTATTTCTCGTTCAATCTCTGGGTGCTGGAACAGCCGGGGGCGAAAAAAATCGCTGCAAAAATATGAATGTCTTACAGAACGGTCACATTACTCAAGGTATCAATCAACTTTGATGAAAGACATTTTTAATGCTCTGGACTGTGATTCTCATTGGCCAGGAGTGGCCACCAGCTATCATGGACGCAAGGCATGGATTTATTTTATTTTTTCCCCTTAGTTTGGTGCCCAAGAAGAATGGCGCCCAAGACGACCGCCCTCGTCGCTTATGCCTAGAACCGGTCCCGCTACAGTGTTTAGGGAACTGGACTTGCAGGGTCACTCTGAGGTCGCAGGTCCAATCCTGCCTGCTGTAACCTTGAGAAGCTTACTTTGTACATTTAAATTTGATTCAGTGTATAAATTAAATTATTGTAAAAATGTAAGTTGCCCTGCATAACAGTGTGCTAACTGTAATTATTATTAATGATAATAATAAACAGTACAGTAATACAGTCATAACGTCCCCTCCATCTCCCAAAGTGTAACCCCATGGATCATTCCCAATGATTCAATGTTCTACTCTATAAAAAAAGAAACAGTTGGGGAAGTTAGAAACTGCAGACTGTACATGGTAGAAGCTTCCGCATTGGCCCATATACTTCTCCTCACAGTCCCCTCAATCTGTGCCATGGCTCATGTGTTATTTAACATCCACATCCCTCCCAGCAATGTTCTTTGTTTGTAATTGGATTTTAAAGCCAGCTAGCTAATTTAGCTTTATTATTATGGCGAAACTCCTTGAAAGGGCATAAAATGAAATTACAGTATGGCTGTTCCGGTAGGTGCACAGAATGGTTCCACTTGCACGCGATACCAGAGTCTGTATCCAGGACGCATCACATTTTTAGCCTTTTATTTGATAAGATAATGGACTGTGGGCAGTTAACATGCAATGCGATAAACAGTCATCTGTCCATATTGTGCCATGGGTGATCGTAGGGTCCTTATTCACAAACTCTTAGAACCCTTAATTTTATGCAAGGTGGGAGAGGAGTGAAACCTGACTAAAGTACATTCACATTTAATTTTACTTTTTAGACTTTATAGTGTTGTTCAAGTCACCATCTTGCCTTCATTAGCCAATATACTCCCATTACAGTGAACTGGGAGTAGTCAGTTCCAGAGTGATAGTGGCAAGCATAGCACAACAATCTAATTATTAAGCCAGATAGAGACAGTACTTCAGCCCCATGAAGTCGTTGAATGACTTGGCTTGATCAAAGCTTGGATAGTACACCCACATTCACGCTTATTATGCTGCTATTGTCTGTGAATTAAGTCTTTTCAAGGTCACTTTGAGTGTATATATACACACACACATTATCATAAAATTTTTAACAGAATTTAAAAAGGAGGAAGTTCAGGCCTCCCCGCAATGGGAATAGGCGGCAGTGTAGTATAATGGGTAAGGAACTGGCCTTGTAACCGAAAGGTTGGAGGTTCGATTCCCAGGTAGGACACTGCTGTTGTACCTTTGAGCAAGGTACTTCACCTGAATCACCTCAGTATATATCCAGCTGTATAAATGGATAATATGTAAAAAATGCTAAAAAAGTTGTGTAAGTCGCTCTGGATAAGAGCATCTGCTAAATGCCTGTAATGTAATGTAATGGAAGGCAGACATGAAACATCCACCCACCTGCCTACAAACAGCTAAAACACAACAAACAAAAACAAACCCGAAAACAGAAAAAGCCCACTAAAGCAATCCAAAACATACAATTCAAACAAAAAGAAAAATTTAACATAAAAAAATGCCGGGAACCCCTACCACACTGACCCGCAGCAGAGTGGCACGGAGACCAACTGATCTGAGGGGAGGATGATGAATATGCCCTAGACCCTGAGCCGACCAGAGGAGGATGGGTTCCCCCCTCGAGTCTGGTTCCTCCCAAGGTTTCTTCCTAGTTACACCAGGGAGTTTTTCCTTGCCACTGTTGCCTTTGACTTGCTCTTGTGGGGGGTTTAGGCTGGGTTTTGCTGTGAAGTGCATTGTGACAACTAGTTGTGAAATGCGCTATATAAATAAATATTGATTTGATTTGATATGTAGGCTTGAGAAGGGCTCCCAATAAGAACAGGTGCAGGCGTTTTCCAATAAGCACAGGTGCAGGCGTTTTCCCAATAAGCACAGGTGCAGGCGTTTTCCAATAAGAACAGGTGCAGGCGTTTTCCAATAAGCACAGGTGCAGGCGTTTTCCAATAAGCACAGGTGCAGGCGTTTTCCCAATAAGCACAGGTGCAGGCGTTTTCCAATAAGCACAGGTGCAGGCGTTTTCCAATAAGAACAGGTGTGGATGGTTCTTAGTCAGCTTCGGAGAAAGGGAAAAAAACACCTACAAACTCACAGGCGTGACCGAATACAATCCCTACACCCTTTTGCCACTTTGTCAAAAAGCTTTTGAGTGTACACAACGCACGTACACACTCCTGTCTGTTACACACAGGGGCACATACAAACATGACAAAAAATATCAAGATTACAATGTTAAATATTATTATTATGAAGGCTATATCAAAAAATGCATAGTAATAAAAGGGTCCATAGGTCTAAGACCACATACCTGTCCCTCAGCGAAGGAGAATGCCACATTTAATAGTTTTCAGCCCACTCCATCAACATCCAGGCGATGTGCGATGGTACGTGTAAGGTTACATGTATAGACTATTCGCAATTATCCTTGATCAAGCTATGACCCAGCCTATATTTGCCAATAATTCCTGAAATCTTCTGGGGGGACAATCTTCTGTTACGGGACAATGGCTATCCATTAAACACTTTGCTGATAACACCTATATCAAGCCTAATGCGCAAATTGTCATTTACACCTAATGCGTGAGTTGTCATTCAATGGAAAACTAGCGTACTGCAATAGACGGACATTTGAGTTCTGAAAATGCGCTTTAGATGTCATTACAATACACCTGTCTTCATCTAGGCCTGTAAGTAAATAGAATGGTTTTTCAAGTTCAAAACCTTGTCCAGTGAATATTGCATCTATTGTTTTTCAAATAGCCTAGGCTACAGTCCCCGGGATTCGCTCTGCATTCATATTACGAACTACTCTCTTTTTATTTTTGTTAATTCTATCTTCATTCATAATCTACACTTTGTAACCATTGTCATGTGTAAGCTGATTGATATTCTCAAAAAAAAAAAGAATTTTAAAGATTTTAAAGAATTTTAAGATTTTAAATATATTACTTAAAATATATATATATAAAAAATATATTATACTACTAAAATATATTATACTACTTCCTCAATAGTTTGGAAAGGGTTTTGGGGGATTTCTTTCACGCACTGCTTGCAAAGTGAGGGTACAAGGCACATAGTAGACAGGGGTCTGATGGGATAGGGGACAGGGAACAGCGGTCGTATTCAAGGCCATAGGCTGCGTTCGGATCCAAAATGTATCCTTTCTTCCTATCGTTCCCTTCCCTTGCTTCAAGGGGGGAATCCCCAAGTGGGATTCAGTTCCAATTTAAGGGGAGGGGGTAATTATATAAACATAATTCGTAGGCTAATTATATTACTTCAGTTCCCCCACAATGCAATGCTCCATGCAAGTGTGAGGTCACGTTTCGACTCTATGGGGTAGGATTCCTACTTCGGTTGCGAGGGCCGTTCAGTTCCGTTTTGTTTCTCATGTATCCTGGGATTTTAAACGCCCCCATTTGTGAGAAAAAGCCGCCCACTCAAAAGCTTTTCCACAAAGTAGCTTTTTGAAGATATGCGCCCTCAAAGGGGTGAAGAGATCATATTTGGTCACGGCCATAACCTCCATGATGTTTTTTTTCTCTGACTAAATGTGTGTCACAGCTAGAATGGCTGCAGGCTGTTTGGGAAACTTTCTGTCCATAACATAAACTGAACAAAATGGGATTCTTACCAGATTGTTCCTCAACATTCTTGAAAAGCTGCATGTTATAGATTAATGATTTTAGGTGTCAGACTAAATAGTTGTGACAAAAAACTTGACATATATGCAGTAAACGGTGATCAATTTGATTGAAATGAAGTAGATGGCACAAGCAATTTTAGGTTCTGTCAGCAAAATTAGGGGTAAACAGTAGGTGGATATTCGTGTTTGGATTGAGAGAGTGGGGTGGGGGGGGGGGGGTATACTACGAATCAGGATTTCTGAGTTAGCTGGATAACGGCACGGAGTAAAACCCGGAACCCTCCCAAATCTGGAACATGGACTGAAGTAAAAAGAGCTGCTCAGGGTAGATACAGTGTACAACAACACGCTTTATACTAAAAGCAAAATGACTTTCCAAGGTGAGCTGATTGGCCTGTCCTCATTGCCATTTTTGTGTTTTATGGTTCAGTCTAGTTGCATTGTTATCATTGTTCTTATTATATGACAAATAAAGTACGTGTTAAAAGTTACTTAACAAAATGTATGCAGAACCGATACATCAAAAATTCCAATCTACCTGACAAGCAAGCCACATGTACATTCAGATTAGCATGTTCTAGCATGTATTATCACTGTTGTCGATTTAGCTGGCTATACAACCACATAAATAAATAAAATATTTTAAAGGAGTTGAAATGATGGTTGCATCTATCTTCCTGGTAGATGATATAAAAAAAACACAAAAATCAAAAAGACATTGGACAGACTGCAACAAGAATGAAGGCGAAGCTTATATTTATGATTTGATTTCCCCTGAGTGGTGAAGAGAGGGTCTGTTCCCTGGGAAAATTTTTCCTCTTCAAAGTTTGGGCCAAACTCAAAGCAACTAGGCTTTCTGGATCAAACAGGTAGCCAGTGAAGCAGAAGGGAATGATATGCCATCAATAAACTATTGATAATTATTGTCGAAAAATGAGAGCAAACATAACAAAATGGCGTGGGCAATGACATCTGGTACGCACGGTTCATACTAGCGTATTCTTTTTGAAATCATGATTAAAGGCAGTATTTCTATGCCAGAATTATGCTATGAGCTTAAGACGTTTTATTGGTTCACTTCTTTGTCAGTTCTGGAATAGGCCACTGTACCTAGAGTTCTGCAATAAAGTTTTTTTTGTTTGTTTTTTTTTTAGGTTGCAGCAAAATGTCCAGGCCACATAGTCAACTGCACCTTGCATGTACTTGAACAATGGATCCAATTTCTGTGTGTAATTACGGGTTCAGTTGGTGAAAACTCCAGGAGCTTCATTTATCAATTATATTGGACATTGTTTACTAAATTTGAGTTTACCTCGAGCTCAGCTTGCGCATAGAACAAACAAGATGTATCAGTCATTCGCATAGCTCAGAAACCCATCTGGGAATGTGTTTTAAAGTTTATTATTGCACTACAAAGAAGTCAAATTTGGTGGAAACAGAAATTGAATCCTCTTCAATAGGCATCCCAATGCACATCAACCTTGTGACAGAGGATTGAAGGAAAAAGGAAAAATATAGTGACTAATAATTGCGTTCAAACTGAACTAAAAACTAATTATATCTTGCTGCCTCAGAAACATCATTTAAAACCATTACTTCTTGGCAAAACATCACCCGAGCAAGTAACGCAGCCAATCCAAGAACATAATTATGACCATAATGCGTATACTAAGGAGATTTCCTGTCTATAAACCTCCTTGCTTATGCACTGTAATTGATCACGTCATTATGGGCAATAGGCCACATGACAGAATCATTACTCTATATGACTACAATAACCTGAAACATGGAATATCTACGCGTTGTAATTCTAATTGTAAACCGTAATGGGATTACGGCCTGATGGATGATGGTGCAGTTCATTTGACATTGAGGACTGAAAATAGTGTGGGAAATGATTCAATCTTAAAAAAAAAACACAGAAAATTATCTTTTTGGCAGGGGAAGATATGGGGGAGGTTGTAGTATACAAAATAAACACTTTATATCTAATGAATGGCAGCGCAGTTTGCAAATGTACTTTGGACAGAAATAGGGAGACCTGTTGCCTTATGACCTCCCTTTGTGGTGAGTTTGTGCACAAAATTGTGATTGAAACAATAGATGTGATTCAGGTAGTCTGCAAAATCTTGTGTTTTTTATTATCTTAATAATGACCTTCTCCAAAGGAACAGTGTCATATTTTTACAAGATTATTGATTGAATAATATATTGTTGAATGTTATTTAAAAACTCAAGAAATCCTGGGGTTGTGTCCATGCCTATTTGCCAAATATCACACTGCTGCAGTTAAAGCAGTGATGAATCAGGATAATTTGAAATAATTGCATCCATTGTTCAATTTAAACATAGTCTGCAATTATATCGTATCTCTACAAGGGTACATCATTCAGCTAAAACTAGTATTCTGTTGGCCTGTTGTGTTATTGCACTTAATCCGGGAGCAGACAGGAAGAAGTTAAGCTCCACTAGAGGGCACTGTTTCACAGTATTTTACATGATTCCAGAATCCCTTCAAACGTGTTTTTAGGACAGTAAAGAACGTATTATCCCTTTAACGGCATTCCAATACTCCTTATATGCAATCCTAAATAAACATTACGTTTTCCTGCTATCTCAGCTAGGTCCCTCCTGAAAAAGAACTGTTTTATCTCGGCGGGGCTTCCTGTTTAAATAAAGCATAAAAAACGTTTTACTTTCACCATCTAGTTGGCTATTCTCAGTGTGTTTTCTGTTCAGGACAATCCTCGAAATGTGCTCAGACAAATCATTAACTCTGTGAATGTTTGAAAGAGTTGATGCTAATGGCCGCGCAATCTCCCCTTGTCCCTCAACAGTTAATAATTAAAGGATATCCAAAGCAGACCGAACAGCATGGCCGCCCACTTAAGCCAATAAAAAAATGCTAGTACCAGAACATTTCTGCATTACAATGTACTTTCTTGGGTGATGTATAATGATAATCTAAATATGATCTTGTACAGGTGAATATGTCCACAAGAAACTCCTTGATGAAGTTCCTTGCTCAAGGGTGTTACATCCAACATGAAAAAATTAACTTCCATTTTTATTATGTAATAGGACAACTTGTACATTTGAAATGTCCCCCTCACTGACACCTTTATTCCTATAAGTGTCCGCTTCCATGGAACAAAAAGAATTGTCTGCAAAAAAAATAGGGGAACATGGCAAAATCACAGTTTTTGGATCATAATCTTGTCCAGTATTTCTGACATGCTCAGAGGGGATAGAAAACAGGCACTATTTTAATGGTGCATAGGCCGAGTTCAAGGAAACGCTGAATAAAACTTATTTCTCTTTATGGTCTTTTGAGTGTGAAGATTTAAGAGAATTCCCACAGCGTGCTCTCTCTATGTGCTTACAAAAAAAAACCTTTATTCATGCACAAAGCACAGCATTTCAAGATTAATTTTCATTGGGGAGTGAAAAAGGCAGCGCATTTGAAAACACAAGCCTGCATTCAATCAACACTTGCTCTTACAAATTAGAGTTCCTTTTTTTCAACACGCACAGCCTGCTGACTTCAGCAATCACCAGAATGAATTTGCCACCTTTGCGACATTGTATTCATGAAGAAAAATGAAATTGTATTTACTTTTAAGCACATTTAAGGACAACTGATGATTGAATCCAGTCCACTCTAAAACTAACTAGACCTAAGTATAACAAGGACAATTCATATTTTTAACAATGTTCAGTTTATAAAAGGGAATAAGTTGATTATACATATATATTGATATATAACATACAAACAAAGCACATATTGCATAAGGAAATACAATTGACTGCACAATAATATCAGTCAATGGACATCATTCGCATTTCATATTGTCACATATCAGACCAAAGTAGTCAAACTTATTATCCAACACAATATGCACACAATACATGCTACATATCAAAAGCAGTTTTCTCATGTGAACCTTAGGTCTTCTCTATGTACAGATTCGTATGTTCGGCTTGCATCTAGCCTTTGGAAACTGTCCCGTTACAGCCCCCTTACAATCCAAGTGAGACTAACACCCACTTGTTGCAGCCAAAGTCAGGCTGTCTACTAAAATCTATGTTGTCTTAGGCTGGGTATTTAGTGTATGGCAGGTTTACACCTATTAGTGGGCATTTTACACTAGGCTTTAAACCAGTAACCTACTGTAGCTAACATGGAGGGTCAATACATGTTACAGAATTGGGTTTTCAAAGGCCCATTGTTTGCCTGTGGAGAATTCCCTTGGTGGCAGAGCTGAACCATGCTTTCAGTTTATGGGCGGCAGTGTAGTATAATAGTATGACCAGCTGGGTTTGTACTCTGAGGGTTGCAGGTTCGATTCCCAGGTAGGACACTGCCGTCGTCCCCTTGAATGAGGTACCTGACTTGAACTGCTTCAGTGTATACCCAGGTGTATAAATGGATACAGTGTAAAAGTGCAAACAGTGTGTACAGGTAAGTCTCTCTGGATCAGAGCATCCGCTACAGTAATTGCATGCAATGTAATGTAATCTGAGCCATTCGTCGGCAGTCGATATTGAAGGATTTATTGTACTGAATCTCCGAGCAGCCACCAAGAGAGGCAAATTAAGAGCTATCTAATCATAAAAGTGTACAGTTTTGTCTAAGAGACCTGGAAAAAATTATAATAACCCAACCTGCGGGCTCCCCGTTCCTTTCATGCAGATCATTAACGGAGAAAAGATGCCCCTTGGAGCTCAGCGTTATAATGGGGGCTGTGCTTGTTGCTTTTAGAGGCAGCTTTAAGTCACTCTGGCCCGACGAGATCAAAAGCCTAAATCAATATAAGAACAAATGTCTATTCATCAAAGAGGGGTTACTCCCAGGGGGCATCTCTATATTCCAAAAACTCAGCAATTTTAATTCCCAGGGTTACATCTTTCACTCAGGCTGACCTTGTCTGACGGTCCCTGGTGTTGAAACCTTGCACGACAGGAACTGAAGACAGGAAGGCAGGAAACATTGAACAACACAACATGCCTTCTGGTTACACTTGACGTTTACATTGTGAGAAGATGCAGATTCTTAGCAATGACACGTACACTGCATTTTTGAAAATAAAATCTTCTTTTATGTGAATTCATGAAATTAATCTAGAATGATTTCTAGGGAAGGGAGTAATGTTGCTCTGATCTTTTAGTGGTCAAATTTGACTGGAAAAATATACATAATCTTTGTCCCATAAAGGAGGATTTTGATGATATTGCAAAAAAAAAAAAAAAACATCTGAGCCATTGATGCAATCAATATTTGCCCTTAATGTTGACTTCTGATTAAATAAATAAGCCTTTGTTTGTTTTTTTCTTCAGGAACATGGTTTGAAAAGTTAATGGCTGAACTTAGCAAACTGTGTTTGTGAAGAACATTTTGTTTTGCATTAAATCATGAGAAAGATTAAGAACAAAAGTAGACTTTATCCGGGCCGCTTTCCTAAAGCAGAACTGTTCAGTATCCTCAAATAATTTTACTTGGTTTTAAGATAAACAGTCATAATCACGTGTTTAAAAATTAAAATTGGTGGTCGTATGGGGTTCAACAACCCAATATAGTATAAACAATAATATTGGCATGTAATGTAAAATCCTGGATTTAATGGATTCAGTCAAAAGCTTTAGTTGTGTTAGACGGATGCTCGACAGGGAGATACCACACTGTTATCTGTGAATGCGGTACATGTTTTTCACAGGTTACAGTATCCGTGTTGTCTTCTTGGGTCTGGAGCGTCTGCGTTGTAAGCATCCCTTCTTTTTCGCTGGGTTTTCGTGGATTCTGGGAAACGAGAGGAACGAAAGCACGGCGTGAGGGGATTGAATGCTGCGTGTTCACGGAGTACTGTGTTGGCAGTCTGACAGTCTCTCTCACTGGCCCGCATCATGTGTTAAACCCTTCCTTGTACCTTCAACCGTTTTCTAAGCGTCACAGATACCAGACCATTCTTTGCACCATTAGCAGGACTAATTCCTACAATCAAGAGACTTTCTGAGGTCAGTGGTGTGGATACATAAATGTCTTGCGTAGAATGTTAAAAAGAGAAACCGGGGGATTTGGGAACTATTCAATTTGGCCGGAATAACTGTTGTAATGTAATACATTGCCTTGCCTTTAGATGGCAGATTTAGATTTGCAACTCAAAACCTGAAGTACAGTGTTCTGGGGGAAATTGTAACAGGGGTAAATTCTAACACAATGTTTTGTTACAATTGCCCCCAGCCCTGAACACATGAAACTAGCTAGCTTGCTGGATAGAATCTCAGCTCTAGCTTGTTTCAGATTGGTGCAATTTTTTGGTGTTGCAATTTCCCCCTGTTACAATTGCCAATTTGCCCCCAGAATACTCTATAGCCTGCGCACAATCAACATTTGTCCTAAACATGAAGTTCAATTAAAGTTTTTTTTTTTTTTTTTCAGTTAAAAACTATTTATTTCCCATGAACGTTTATGAGTGTTGGACTCTCCGATGTGTCAGTGAGGGAATCAAAGCGCTTAGTTGTGGGTTCAAGGTAAAGATGCTTGTTGATTGAACCAAAGCCCAACTCAGAATGCTTCAGCACATGTTGAAAAACATTAGGGTCCCCATTCATAGACATTAATCTAAGGAAGTTATACAGTTAAGTAACAAAAATATATTCATTATTGGTTTCATGCATTTGCAGTTATATTGCTTATATCAGGATGCGCAATACTTGTAGGTCATAGTGTCCAGATTTGTGTGCAATGCTTTCTGTCAACCTATTTTTAAATGCTACGATACACAATGTCTTTAATTAACAACAAAAACAGACTTACTAGATAAGTTTTATTAGATTTCAGTATTTGATAAAATTGGCTGTTTGGTGACGGTTCTACCTGATTTATTGTTAAACATCTAACTGAGACCGATTTTGATAAAACCTAGTTTCTGTATGTTCTGTATGTCTGGTTTACAGGGACTTCACATATCAGTGCACAGGTTCAGATTTACACAGCTTTCAGATTGTGTGTGAATGTTTATCCAAAGTGCGCAAGAAAAACCCTATTGTAACATGAGTGAAAAGAGTCTGACTTTTAGCTTGAAGCCACATTGTGATTATGATCTTTCCAGCAATATTGAGTTCCAGCATCAAAAAAAGACAAAGCCATGGTGATGTAGGGATGAAGATTTATTACTCTTAACCCTACAAGAACTTTCATATTTCATGGTTCAATTTGGGTCGTAATAAGGTTATGTGTGAAAGCTTTCTGAACAATAATGTTAGCACTGTGACAAGAGAGAATTAGACATCTGACGGCCAAGACAGAGGTGTTATATGCTGGTAGTTGAACTAAAGCCATGAATAAATTTTGATTCAGTACAATGGTAGTACAGTCCAGTTAGATTTCCTAATGAAATGGTCAGCGCTTTGCATATGTTTGCTCAGAAAGTGCCCTGACAGTCCAGGATAAATATTACTGATACATCGTTATTGATAGATTATGTCCCCAAATCCCTAATATTAACTGTGGTCCATCAAGGCCCAACGGAAAACAATAATAATCACTTTAACCCTTTAATGGCCGTTTGGTTGCACACAATACATGCAATACACTCTTTTGTGTCTTGATATCTTGTTGAAAAATATGTTGGACTTAACTCCACCTGATTGAGCCATCTCTACCACGTACACCGACAGAAAAGATATCAAGACTCAAAACGTGCTCTACCAAACGGTTGAGCAGCCATTAAAGGGTTAAAAACCAGATGAATAAACGTTTTTGTTAAGTATTAAAGACCAGTATTAATGTTCCTTTCTATTTTTTCCAGATCTTCCATTTTAAATATTGTTCAAGGAACTGGCTTTTCTCAAATCTAACAACACTGGCTACCAATGAAATACTTTTTGTTTTCAAGGGGCTGCAGATATAGGATAGGATTCTCTTCCACCTGTAGACAGTAGAGCTGTTCTAATATATAATGTCAGTCTCCTGAGCTACACCAAGTACACTGAATCCTAACAACTCAACAAGCTTGCTTAGTTAGATAATTCATTGGCAGTTCTTGTTACTAAAAATTGACTGAGCTACCAAAACAGTCAATAGCCCAGAGGACGACCACATAGATTTATGATTTGTCCACTCCACTCCTCTTTTTTTAAATAAATTCTACGTCGGTACTGAATGCATCAGTTTGACCCACACTGCTTCTAAGCCGATTGATATAGCCGTATACCTGCCTAATTAAAGTTGACCTTGTCCCTGTTGTGATGAAACTGCATAGAACCATCTTGCT
The DNA here is from genome assembly GCA_029718625.1 of Synaphobranchus kaupii. Lineage (NCBI taxonomy): Eukaryota > Metazoa > Chordata > Actinopteri > Anguilliformes > Synaphobranchidae > Synaphobranchus > Synaphobranchus kaupii. The sequence continues at coordinate 106,230,692 of CM056379.1, read as the reverse complement.
GACAATTTGTACATCCACTTTTTCCAAGAAGACAATCCACCCAATCAGCTGTCACTATGCTAAACGGCTCACAAATGCTCACCAATTGCATCATTTTTTAATTTTATTCATATGGTAAACTGATATATTTTGCATTGTAACAGTAGCAGAGGCGTAGTCCCTGTGATAAATACATTTCCTTGTGAAATATAAGGAGTCAGTTATGTTGGTGGGTTAGAATCAAATTTTGTCTCGCTCTTATATAGTATGCACATTGCACAGGTGCACCATCTGCCGCGCCACTGTAGCGTGTTAAAAATCGATTCATAAATTGTCACTGTGCACAGTTTGATCTTTTCCAGTTCAATGTAAGCGTAATGGAGGGCTGTCATGACCTTAAATTCGGGAGGTAATGTCAGAACATCCAAAACCTGTTACAAATGAAATACCTTTGTTCCTTGTCCATGCAGCAGTAATTTCCAAGAATTAAGTGTTCTCCCAGAGAGTTCCCATGAGTTCTCTCTTTTTTCAGTTACACAAACACTTAAGCCCGCAGAGCCGTACGTGACTGGCTTTCGAAAACGGTAAGAGAAGCTACCCATTGTTATTCCGCTACCGCTAGCAGGGGCAGAGCTAAGGGCGTAGAACAGGTAAAGCTTTCTCAGGCACTAGCGGGTCCAGGGGGGCTCTTAGAGGTGTGTGTACGTGTGCGCATGTGTGTCTTTTTCATATTTTCTTTCCGGCACAAATAATTTCTTGATTGGTCCGTGATTGCTAGTGGAGGTTTGCTTCCTTCACGTGGGCCCAGATGTCTTACAAGAGCACATTATGCTCCATTTATTCCCCGTGCTGCGTGTTTACCTCTTCCAGCATTTCTGCAGCCTCTTGCCTTGTTTGGAGTCCGGATTCAGGCACACGTCTTTCTTCTTCAGATAGAGTCTGGGTGGGGGGGGGGGGTGGGTTGAGACAAAGAAAATGATTCGCAGAACAGGGGGTGGGGGCCAGTAGGAAGGTTTCATGAAAATAACTGTTAACTGTTCTTGTACCTCACTAGGAACAAATCTGGAACTGTTCTCATTCCCTTTACCTTTTCTCTTAGCATGCTCAGAACACGTTGTTCTAGAAGCTGAGGATTGCACATCACTGTATTTAATTTAAGTATTTTTTGCCGTTGATCAGCCAAACCTTGGCAGCTGTTCAGGCAGGCAGCTGTGTTTTGAAAAAGAAGAAGTCTGAAGAAGGGCTCTGTGCAAAAGCAGCAGGGATGGCGCTTTGGCAGATACTCAAATGACTCGCCCTGACAGAAAATTTGTGAAAAAGCAGTATTCCATGCTAAATAAAACTGCAGGAGGTACTAATTTTGTTTCCTCACAATACACTTTCAGGACAGTTGAAGATGTTCCTATCAGTCTGTTTAAACATCTTTTTAGAGTGCCTTCGTGCAAAGTTCAGAGATTATAAGGATACTTATATTATAAGTATAAGCCCTCTTAATCTTATCAGAGACAAAATGGCATGCTTTAATTTCAGGGTTAAGTTATCAAGTACACGTGTTAAATGTAGAAGAGCCATATTAAACTTACACAATCTGAATGTTGTTGCAAAGAGGACCCTTGTTTGTGACTGTAAAATCCCTGATCCGTCTCCAGGGCATCGTGTCAATCGTATCCACGCACTCACATCTCTCCCGGACGGACGTAGCCACAGCCATGTGCTCTGAAGCAGATGAAAAAAAAAATGCAGCGATGTTCTAACACACACACAGAGTAGCACAGCTATACCTACCAGATTTGCTGTCTTACCTGCATCTAAGTCCAGGCCACACAGGAAGAGAAGCGCGATAAAAAATCCTGAGACATTCAAAGCCATGTATCAGTTCTATGAGTCTTGGTGTCTTTGAGGACTGAAGTCTGCTCCAGGGCAGATCTCCTTCCTTACTTCCTGATTTCCCTTATGTGGCGGTGTCCTTATCACATGGTTTCCAGTAAGTCAGGTTGCAGAGAAAACATTTGGAGAGAAAAAACTGAGGCTCAGGAGCAGTGGAGTCTCCACAGTGTTTTCAGTAGAGTCTGAAAGGGTTTTAGTTTAAATATTGAAATGAGCTTACTAAAAGGTGAGCGAACGAGAACTAAAATCTCTCTGGAGATTTAAGGGAGAATTCCAGCCTAATTAGCAGTTAATCTTTTCCAGCAAGTGCACTTTCATTCTGAATAAACAGCTGCACGCTCTACTGAGATTGTGGGGGGAAAAAATTGGGATTTTGAGACAGTTCATCACACCATTTTATTTGATATCTCTTTTGTGCAGTTTGGGCAGTCTAGCCAAAATGACTTAAAGAAAGGTTGCGATCAGAGAGCTTGCCAAGAGCTGGTCAATATGTGGCTGGCCATTTCTGAACAAGAAATACGGCTGTGTTAAAACATTATTGCCTGGGATTGAAAGTACAGCTCTGTACAAATTAAGACTCCCTTGTGTCGTTAATTAAGTACAGGTCAAAGAAATGTACAAGTGAAAAGAATCCATTTGTGTATTGCAACAGATTCAGACCTTCAGTCATGCCCAGACTGACCTCATTTTAGAGGTTAAAGGATTTTAGAGTTCTTGGAGAAATTCCATTGTTAATTGTCTTTTTTTCCCCATACCTTTTCTTTGAACCCTTGTGTGGTGTTCGGGTCTGTGGGACCCGTATTCAATGTTTACTAAAAGAAAAATGAAAAAAATTAAAGATTTTTCAACCTGAGACTCATTGGCCTTGGCTCATTTTCTGTGATAAACATGTAAAAGAACACAAAAATCACATTTTATCACAAAAAACAAATATCACTTTTATTGATACATGTGATCTAGCAGAGGTAAATGGTCAGTATTTACCATATATGCTGTCTATATTGCTTGTAATTGAGATAAAGTCAATATCTGTGAAGTATTTTTACGTAAATTGTTATGGCTTTATTGTTTTAAAAACCAAATAATGTTGTGGGTCCACCAGACCCGCGAACACTGGGTGAGTAACAAAAACACGAACACCACACAAGGGTTAATATAATTATGGAAATTTTTTTTTTTTTCAATTAAACCTCAAATATTTCTGACCTTTATGTGTCATTCAAACAAAAATGGACATATTTGTTTTTTTGAGAATTTTATTACAAAGTTTTATCAAACTTAACATATAATAATGACACTGTAATAAATAGAAATAAATACAAAAATACACAGTATTTTTTCATATGAATGGTTTCAGTGCAGCTTCTTCCAGAACATGTATGTAAATCTCATCACAGGATCAGCAAGCCTCAAACGATACGAAACCAACGCGATGATAAGAACAGGCCTTTCGGCCCATCGAGGCTAGACATTTATCTGATGTGAAATTTATCTAAAAGTCAGTGGTAAATTTTAAACATGTTTAGTCTGAGTCCAGTGATTAATGGCCTTGACTGAAGCCTGCAGGCAACTCGTCTTGTAAGCATCTTGACGTGTGCGGAACTGGCCGGTCTGTGCTCTGTTCCCTCGGGGAAGGATTAATGGTCGCACTCAACATTCTCTCTGTCTTTTAAGTCACTCAACAGCCAGGAAACTTGGGACTTTCACTCCCCCGGGATGTCCAGGAACCCTTTTTCTTCTCCCACATTACTTATTGTGGTGCTTTTTCCTTCGAAGACATGCCATCTTTTTGTTTTCATCTTTATTTATTCTGAAAGAAGGAAAATAAATTAATATTCAGCCGCAGGGTAATGCATGCAAATAAAATATCTCTAAGGCAATCCACCCTCATGAAAAGTTGTGATACACTATGTGACATCCAATTCATAAGGAATATATTTCTTATTGCAATATGTTTACCAGCAGGCATACTGTATGCATGGCACAATGCCTAGATGATTTGTAACGTTTGGAATAAAATATAGAAATTTTAATCTTAATATATAGCACGGGATATTTGAAATTAAATACCTCGTCAAAGATTTACATAGCCAAATAAACCTTTACTAAATATTTGCTTAATTTTCTTGGTCGTTAGGTTGCAGTTGAACATAAAAATGGCTTCAGATTCCATTAGCGACTGTGCAGGATAAACTGTGGGCCTGCATATGGCAATATATAGCTCCACATAATTATACCTGACATGCAACAGATTTGGAAGTCATTTGGTTTTGGATTGGACAGTAAGGATCTTCGGCTGGATAAATTAAATGAAGCGGTTTGTTTCTCCCTCTTTTTCTTGCATTTGTTTGAGTATACGAGGGAAGGGGGGGGGGGGGGGGGGGGGTCGCACCTGTTCCAACAGTTGATGAGATTTTGGCCCTGTTTTTCCTCAGCACTCAAACACACTTTCAAGTTGTTGTTCTTCAGTGTCACTCTGAAACCACAAAATAAATGGGTAAATAAATAAATACAAATGCACATATTAAGTCAATGGACTTACGTTGCATTGTTCTGAATCGTTGTTAAAGATTAAAAATGCATACGTCAACTTGTGTAGCATACTTACATGATCTCATCATTTTTGCAGTGCGCTCCTTTTTCGGTGATAGAAAAATCTGCTATTAAGCTTTCTCGGATTAAAGGGTTGGTCACTGGACACACGCATCTCATAGGGATGTACACACTTTCGCCCACTTGAGCTGTGATGAAGAGAGACAGAAATACACTCAGCACCTGACAAATGATCTCATGCCCACTTTTTAAACCACCACTGCAATTGAATAGGCATATAAGTTAAATGCATGTGAATATATGTTCTAAATCACGGCTCCTTTCTGCACACGGCTATTTCCTTTCTGTTCTTATTCGTGTCATGATAGCTACAGTCAAAATGTGTCCGTGAGTAATTATAACAATCATAAAAAACCATCACACACAAGATTCAGTAGCAGCGTCAGATGTAAGCAGCCACATTCATAACACACGTGTGACAGAATGTGTGCATATCCTTCATTGGTTATGTTGCTGAAAGAGGTGGAACTCTTACCATGGTTGAGCAGTAAGCA
>CM056379.1:106200708-106225219 GCA_029718625.1 Synaphobranchus kaupii | reverse complement strand
AGAGAACGACGGCCAGGAAAAGGGTCTGCGCTTTTAAGTGTGAACTCCATTGTAAAGCTGAAGACTGAAGAGACCACTTTCTCCACACGCTTTTATATAGCCTACGGTTTAGTGAGGAATTTCCAAGCTCCCCCTGACTCGTTTCCCGGCAGGCAGCTGACTTGAGACATCTGGATCGAGGCCTGGAAGTCTGACGAAGCAGTGGGGAAAATCCTAACTCCCGCAGCCAAGAATTTCCTGTGTTAATTCCGTTAATCTTAAAAAACAAGTTTCAAATTCAGCACGAAATGAAAGGAAGAAGTATGGAAAGGCTATTCTGTATGAATATGTACTGCTCTTTCGCTAACTGTGTAGTTGTTGTAAAGTTATTAATAACCTTAAATGTAAATGCAGTCCATTTCAATGCATGTGCCCGGCATGCGTTTCATGAATGCAAGTCAAGAGTTGTCATGCCATGTTTGGGAAATGCTCTTAATCTTGACATGACAGGGTGTGGAATCCCAGTTGGACTATGTGAAATAGTTTTTCAAAAGCTTTTCATGATCAGACAAGCCGTTCTAAAGAAAAATCCTGAAATGCTCCACTTGTGTTTTCAAAAAATGATTACACTTTAGATTTTATATTTCAACCAGTGGTGTAGTGGAGCATATAAGCAGATATACAGCGTATACCCACCTCTGCAGGGAAGGATTTACAGTATACTCACCTACAAATCGCTACTGATACACCTCAGTATCCATAAATGTGATTGGGTGACATGCAGCAGCCAATTAAATGATCATGTTTTTTTTGTGTGTCCAGTGTTCTTGCCAATTACCGAACCACAATACCACGTCATTATAATATATTAAAGTTTTCCTTGCAATATATGTATGGATTTCATATTTTAAAATATGTTATTACATGGTAAGTTATGGTAATGGCAGGCCAACCCAGCTGTCCATGGCAAAAATCTATTAAAATATTTTTAGTATCGTTATGAATATGGGCCCTAGCATTTCTTCCTGTCCTGTCATTCCATTAAGGAAATTAAAATGTTCTAGACTCTGATGCAGTAAAACCTTGCACATCTACAAACTTCAACTCCAAAAAAGTTGGGGACAGTATGTAAAATGCACATAAATGCAGAAAGCAGTGATCTGTAAATTGTCTTTTACATATAGTAAATTGAAAACAGTACAAAGAAAAGATATTCAATGTTTTACCATATCAACTTTATTGATTAAGTAAATATACGCTAATTCCGAATTTGATGCATGCAACACATTCCGAAAAAGTTGGGACAGGGGCAAAAAAAAGACAGGGAAGTTCAAAATAACACTTGTTTGGAACATTCCAACAGGTGATGCTATCATGACTGGGTATAAGAGAATATGAAAATACCCTTGATATCTTATTTTCAGATACTCTTACAAGCGATACTATAACCTCTTTGCATTTGAATGGATCTCTATGGGAATTGGGGGGGTGGGACTAGATTAATCTGGAAATTACACAGGAACAGTATGGAACCCATGGTTGGCTAAATGGCTATAAGTCATCAAGGGTCTGCGGTATCAAACGAGCCTCAAACCATCATTTTGCCGCCAAATATGGATGGATCACTTGAAGGGTTGTTTCTCCTGACTTATTTTTCAATAGTTCAATTCATAGTTTTCAGTCACGTGACTGCTGCGGAGCCCTGGCGGGCAAAACAACGTTCCAGAATGCGGACGAACACTGGAAACCCCATAGAGCTACCGCAGAAGGCTGTCAAATTTCCTTCTTTTGCAACACACGTGTGTTTAGATCACCTGTCAAAAGACGAAAAACAAAGATACGCAAACTAAGCGTCTTAGGTACGTGTGACCCATATACAGCACCCGCTGCTTTATTTCAATTATTAAAAACCGCGAAGTCGCTGCTGTACTTCGGTGACGTTTACATTTATCTTGTGGAGAATCCATCCCCTTACACTGCCGCGAAGATGAAAGCGTACAAAGGTACAGACAGTTATCTGTACTTTCGATCTGGATGGGTCAATAATGCTGTTGTTTGGGAGGTGAATGACAATAAATTCTTCATCGTCAAAGCGAAGGTGAGTGCTAATTAGCTAACGTGAGCTACCTAACGTTGCTTGCATGGGTGGTCAGTGTAACGTTAGTCAGCTAACGTTACTGCAGTTAGATTTTCTAGGGCAGTAATATTTTGGTTAAGATAACACAACATATTGTGACATACATGTAATATAATTTTTTTTCCATTGTCAGGTAAACCATTCCTACAACTTAAATGACCCGCCATTGACAGCCTGGGTAGCTGTAAAGAAGGAGGGATTCACAACATCCTCCTCTCTGGGTTTTCCTTGTCAGACGGGATTCTGTACAAACACAATCCAGGCTTGTCTCCTCTTCGGTTAGTGCATCAAATTGAACAACAACTATCCGGCATTTTGGCAAACTTTTGGGAAAAGCGGAGTTGTCGTTGGCGGGCAGTGGAAGGTGGGCGGCTTTTTGCCCGCCAGGTGGGCGTTCCCATAGGGCTGTGACATCACGTGAAAACTATGAATAGGAAAATGAGTCAGGAGAAACAGTGATCCATCCATATCTACTGCATATCTGGCAGCAGAGTGATGGTTTGAGGCTCGTTTGATAACTCTGACCGTTGATGACTCAACATATTTCTTCATTGGCTCACTTTTCCACTTCCTGGAGTTCGTACATTTTTTGCACTATTATTCCAAAGATGGCCTTTTCAAGGTTGTAGTCCCTTATGGAAAAAGTAAATATATCAAAATTATCATCACAATATATTTAAAATATATCGCAATATATTACATTTGCATAAGGGGCCATGCCTTGCCTCTTTCACCTTAATTCCCCTTAATTACCCTCTTTCTTTCCCTCAACATCTTCTGCACATAATACGGTATCCTGTATGAACAATGAATAATGGGGGGTTTTCGACGCTGTTGGTTGTTGGCGTCTAGCCCAAAGATGCAGGAAAACCAGCATGCGCAACATTGTTTGCTTTTCCTCCCGGGTTAGTTATGCCGACCGCAGTTAATTCCAGTCGTGTCCTTATTGGCCTGGCGCCATTTCGAAGCACGGCCTAATTTCTCCCAGTCCTCACTCTTGACTTTCAATATAGTATATTTTCTATTCCTATCCAATTCACTGGCCTTGTGGGTACCGAGGAAAGCAATACTACTGAATATTTCCAAAGGAAGGAAGCCTTATAGATAAAAGTCTCCGAAAAATGTGGCTCGACAGCGCAGAGGAGCGAGGAGATTCCTGTTTCCCAGAAGTCATGTGACTAAAAAGCAGAGAGGAGCGTAAGAGGAGCAGCCAGGAAACCCTCCCGCTGGGAACAGACCAATCACTGACCAATCTCAGCTAGCAAAAAGCTTAGGGTACTCGCCTATAGGCTAATACAGGGGTTCTCAATCCTGGTCCTGGGGGACCCCTGTGTATGCTGGCTTTCGTTGCAACCGCAGTTGCAATCCCAGAATTTTAACAAGCTGTTAATTTTTCTTAATTAGGTGCTTGTCATGTTTGGAGGAATTATTCACCCTCTTAAGCCACATTATATCAGAAATAGCTATGGATGCCATGTAGAATAAACACCCCATGTTCACATTGTGCTATATTATTTAAAAAAGATAAGAAAATTATTTAACAGATCCATTTAAAGACTGATTTGAATCAATAGGCTCCTAATTGGTGAAAGTGTGGACACATGGCCACTAAAATTAACCATTTCGTAGATAATGAAGAATTCAAACACAAAGCAAATGATAACGAGCCAAACCTGCATTGTCTTAAGCTTAAAGAAAAAATTGAGTTAAACACATGTGTTCAACAACCTAATTAGGAGCCTATTGATTCACTTCACTCTTTCATTTGAGTGAAAATACATTATTTTGTAACCTTTTCTTATGTAATTGTTGCAATATAGCACAATAAGCACAATGTGAACATGGGGAGTTTGTTCTACATGGCATGCATAGCTATTTCTGACATAATGTGTCTTAAGTGGGCGAATAATTCCTCCAAACATGAAAAGCACCTAATTAAGAAAAATTAACAGCTTGTTAAAATTCTGGGATTGCAACTGCGGTTGCAACGAAAACCAGCATACACAGGGGTCCCCCAGCATACACAGGGGTCCCCCAGGACCAGGATTGAGAACCCCTGGGCTAATATACTCACTGGCCGCTACATCTGCTCATGCTCCTCCAAACAGGGAATCATGTGGCTGCAACTCAGTATATAAAGCATGCAGACGTGGTGAAGAGGTGTAGTTTTTTTGTTCGGCCAAAAATTTGAATGGGCGAGACGCTTGAACTAAGCGGCTTTCACCGCGGTATGATTGTTGATGCCAGACACGGTGGTCGCAGCATCTCAGGAACAGCTGCCCTTTTGGGATTTCCACGCATTACAGTCTGTGAAGTTTGCAGAGAACGGTGCCGTAAACAAACAAATCGTCCGGTGGGCGGAGGTTCTGTGGCCGAAAAACACCTTGTTAATGAGGTCAGGGGAATGGGCAGACTCGTTCAAGCGAGCAGAAAGGTCACAAATGCTCAAATAACAGCTCTTTACAACAGCGGTGTGCAGAAGGGCATCGCTGAACGCACAACATGTCGGTCCTTGAAATAGACGGGCTACAGCAGTGACTTCAGTTAACTCCCGTGGCCTGCACAGTCCCCTGATCTCAATCCAATAGAGCACCCTAGGGATGCAATGGGGGGTTTGCAGCATGAATGTGTGGCCGAGAATTCTGCAGGAATTGTGTGTCAAGTCAGCATGGACAAAAGTCTTTACGGCATGTTTCCAGCACCTTGTTGGATCCATCCCGTGAATATTTCAGGCTGTTCGGGAGGCAAAAGGGGTCCTGTATGTATACACACTTGTAGAATACAATGTCAGTAATCCGACACTCAAAATGCATCCTGGTGCAGCAAAGATACATAAACAAAAAAAAAACATTTTCTTTATTTAATTCAACGCGCCATATTTTTAACAATGAGATATATAATTGCCTGTTACTTTAAGACAACAGCTAAATTCTAGCCTATGGGAATAAATATGGTCTAAAGTAAAAGATGGGTTTGGTGCTTGCAGTGGAAGGATCTGGGTGGAGGGTACTACTGGACTTTCCCAGGTTCATTAAAAATCAATCTAAAAAAATCCTCATGGACAAAAGAGGGATTTTCACTTTCTAGCCAGAGTCAAGACTTTGGAATTTCCCATATTGCGAAATCAGCAAGAGTGAAAACACTTGAGGGGTAATTAAATCATGCTGTGCTTTTCTGCATCATACAATCCATGGTTTAGAAATTATTCAGAATTCATAGAAAATGGGGGACATTGTGCCAATGGTTTATGGGTTGCACTCATGGAAAAAGAATGACACGTATAAACATTTTCCAAAATGTGCCGGACTTTAACCATTCAGCCTTGTCCCTTGGCACTGTTATACTTGGAACATGGAATTAAAGATACTGAAGCATAATCTCGGTAGCAATCAGGTTTTTAAAAAAAACATTCTATCCTCATCCAACCCCAGTATTACAACATGTAAAAATAAGTAAGCACGGCCCCAAGTTTACTCAGCTGTCAATCAATTGCTTTATTTTATCTTGCCTTTATTGCTTTTCAATTTGATATTATTATTTATTCAGATATTATAAGCATATTCATTAATCGTCTCATTAATGTGGATGGCCTTTGTTTTGGATTCTGGTGATGGGATTTCGAGATTGGGGATAAAAAATAGGAGTAAAACTCCATACTTTGTGCCAGCAGGTATATCACAGAGAAGTCCTTTCATGTCCAGGGGCCACATGTACGTATAAACTGTGCTGAGCAGAAAAATGCCCTCAGAAAGCTGCGTAAGCGAGTTTCCACGCAGAAATTCAGATGTATAAAATAAGAAAACCTGCGTACCTCTGCACACGCTGCACACCATATACGTACGCAATGCTTGGAGTCAGTGTGATATGGCGACACCATGATCAAAAGGCAGAGGGAGAAAATGTAAAACTTTGCGTAAGCAGATTTCTGACTTTCTCCCTGAGCATTCTTTTACGCATTCTTTTACTCAGTTTTATACATGTGGCCCCTGGTGTGCATATGTAGGTGTATTTACATCTATGGTGGCTCACTGCAGTTATCGGCAAGGAAGGTCTGTATAAAATACTCTGTTTATTAGTGTATTGCTCCATTTGTATGTCTGTGCTTCGTTGAACAGCCTGGCATTGGCATGTCTTTTTTTCGAGGGAGACCCGCTATGTCGTCGCGCGGTCGATTAATTGAACACCAGTGAGCAACACGGGTGCAGCGCAGATCATCTTTTGACGGCCGTGTTCCACTTACTTTTCTGCCATATGCTTGTGCTTTAACGCTCGTACTACAGATGGTTGAATTTGGGAATGGTGAAATTTGAAGGGGGGGGGGGGCGGGGTTCTGTTCCCCCTTCCACACCTCCCGCCTCCTAAAGAAATCCCATGTGGGCGTAGATGATCCGTTCCCATTCGGTTGAGAGGTCTGTGTCATCCAACCCCCATCTATCTTCAGAGGGAGCAACTGGCTTCTCAGTAGCAGTAAATCAGTTCATACCAATTATTGGAAAGATTGTCTTTTTCAAGTCTAATGGATGTTATTAAGATTAGCCTTGAACAATGTCAGTCAATTTTTTTCTTCATACTTCTTGAAGTCAAAGGGACCATTTTATCCGCCGCATCTGAAGCACTCACTGAAGGACGGCTATTCATGAAAATGAAGTCTTCTGAAAAAAAAATGCTGAGTTTTTTTTTTTCTCTGTGCAAAACAGCCCACCTGCAATTTCAGTGAGATGGTTCTCAGGTCAGTGCATGAAAAACTAAGAAACACTTGCACGCATTTCTAAAAGCATTTAAAAATGCTTCACTGCTCTAAATCAGAGTTTGTACTGTTCTATTAGTCTTGTTCACGGCTCAGTTGTGAATGAAATCAGGTTACAACATGTGGGCATGTTTAGAGAATTTTTTTAAAAGGCAGACTAAATTTCCCCATTTAAAAAGACATGAGTTATGTTGCAGTCACTACCATAGCAGGAGAGAGAGAACTACAAAATTGGAGGACTAAGAAACATTTGGATACAAATTTGTTTAAAGATTGCTTATTTGGTGTAGGATTAAAGTCTAAAATGCGACAAAAAAACACCACAGGCTTTCAAAACAGCACAATCCATTAAAGTATGCATGTACGATGAGACAGACTACAGGGGTATCTAGGGTAGGTGAGTCCAGGGGTCAGCAATAGGTCATGTCTCTGTCAGGGGGGAGTGACGTGTGACGAGCCAAACGCAGCAAGGGGATTCATTAAGCCCTTAGGCCACTAAGGCAGGAAACCCCACAGATAAGGGAAGGAGACAAGACAAGGAACACACACACACCACAGCTACAGACCGGCTCACTGTTACACACGAGCCAGAAATAAAACACCCTCTCGATAACAAGACGCACAAGAACAGGCGAGCAGCACAATGGCACAAACAAAACACACAGCAAACAAACACTGAAAACTAATGCAAATTAGTATACCAGGGCGAAAGGAACAGAGATCTAACGTTCCAAGGCTACTCTCAGACTCGCCGTCAAACACAAACCTGTCAATATACGCCCAGTCTTCCCCATAGGAAGACATGCACTAAAAGACGAAACCGGTCCATAGTTCCGAACAAAATCGTCAAACTTCATGTACGGTGATAGGTGCCAAAAGGAACGAACAGGACAGGCTGCATCGGGCAGTTACCAGCTAAAAGACCAAAACGAGTTAGAGAATAAAAGCCCTGCCTCTTGGTAAAGAGGAATGTAAGGCGGAGGCGAAGGAACAGAGATAACGTTCCGTGGCTACATCCATAAGCTCGCAGTCACATGCAGAACATAAAGGGGTAAACGCCCGATCTCCCAGAAGGATGAAACATTTTACAGACGAGCCGACAGAGCACCGTCATCCCATAACTTTACTAGCAGAATGACTAATGCAAGTTTACAGGAAAACACACGCCCCAGCCTCCCAGCAAAGGGAAATGGAGAGGTGAAGGAACAGAGCTAACGTTCCGAGGCCATCTTAAGAAACGCGCAATCATGTCCACAACATCACCCAAGCTCCATATAAGGGGAGACTCACCCGGAGAACGAACAGAACTACAGTTCCGAACAAAAATCGTCCCACAGGTAAAAAGGGCGAAAGGACAGCTGCAACAAAAGACAAACGCAAGCTCAAACAAAAATACACGCCCTGCCTCTAAGAATAAATAAAGCCCTAAAGTCAGTATGATAAAATGCCCTGTCTCTTAGTAAAAGGCAATAGATCTAGGTAAAAAACGACAAACAAAGGACAGACCAGAAAGCGGAGACTGAAATGAGCACACAAAACAGGAATTAAACGTGACAGCTCAAGCACAAAGCCAAGTCCCGCAAAACTCCAACAAAAGCACAACGGAGCAAAATGGTCTCCTTAAAAACACTAGACCAAACTTACCTACTGGCTAAAACTTTAAAAGGGCTAAATAAACCACACACAAAACAGCACAAGCAACAAACACTCACACTCACACTCACACTCACACTCACACTCACACTCACACTCACACTCACACTCACACTCACACTCAACAATCACAAACCACAATTAATCTCGAAGCCCAGAACAAAAGGAATATGGGCTTAAATAGCTCACCGGCAAGTATGTACAGCTGTGCAACGTATATGGGACTTCCTCGCGGGAAGAAGGAACTGAGCCAAAACTCCACCAACGAAGCAGCGCCCACTAGTGGCGACCGAGGAACACGACCGCAAGGGAAAAGGGTCATAAACCATGACAGTCTTTTTTAATGCTCCTGGATGCAAAAATGAACAGTGAACCTTTTTTCCCATTTATGTGCCTCAAGGGCACAAGAGCAGTGCCCCAATTGGGAATCAAACCTAACCTGGAAGTGCAAGTTCAGTTTCCTGTCACCACCCGCCACCATTTTTCATCTAAACTTTTGTTCAATTTGACAGGCGCAGAAGCCTGTTCCACACCCCATATGGCAGACCCCACAATTGCACCAGAGCCTGTCTTTACAAGATGGTCTGAAATCAATTTCAAACTGCAGCTCTGTCCCCCTAACTTCTGTGAAAGGTGACAAATCTGTGGCATTTTGCATTATAACAACACATCAAGTACTGTCAACACTTGGCCGACTGCAAAAAAAAGGTTAGTTAGCTTCTTATTTATAGTGATGTGGGGTTGCACCTTAATGCTTGTAGGCAGCCAGAGTATAGAGTACAGTTTTTAGTATGCTGTGTTTGTTTTGGTGCTTATGCCTGTGTTTGAGTGGGTGAAATGAGGATTCTGGGGCCAAATGAGACCGGAGCTGAACAACAGATCTGCGGTAAGAACCTGAAGATAACATTCAACTTAAATTGGCTTGACCGACCACGTATCTGACAGAGACTGCTGCTGACGCGAAGCCTGAGAAGGCTACACCCGCATGAGCAAATAAAGCCTAGTTCTGGCACCATCTAGTGGTTGGGATTCAGGCTGCATTGCGGGAAAGTGTTCTCGGTTTCCCACGTGTTCGGTGGGCCTGAGGCACAGATACCTCTTCCAGAGAGGGAGCCTTCTTTGAAACAAAGAAAAATGAGTTCATAAATTAAAGCCTACTCAAAGCAGAGGGCGCTGCTCCAAAGGCTCTTTTATGGTTTCCCCCATGGCAGACATTTAATCCACAGGTCCCCAGTAAAACATGCAGGAAATCCTCAGCTAAAGGGGCTCTGTTTCACTCACTGATGATACGACTTAGAAAGAGATAGCGGAAAGTACAGTGTCAACTTTATATCGCAATTGGATTCGCTACTTCAGCACGGCCTGGCCCATTTCAAGTCATTTTGGAGGGATATGTTCATTTGCTAACTCAGTATCATTGAACATGTATATAGAGTTTCTGCTATTGCATATCCTTAAAAAAGCATGTTATATGTATACAATACAAGCATGTATTTTGCTATTAATCATTTTAATATTTTTTATGGCTACTGCTACTAGCTAACATTGTTTTCTTTTCGGTTTGCACACATTAATTAATTGTATGCTTACCTATAAAATGAACCAGATGTCTGTTGTGGAGGTTCTAAGGCTGTAAAATTCAGTTACATCCAGCAAAATAACAAAGAAAATAAAGTATAGAACGTGAATGTATTATATGCAGTGCTGTATGTAGGCTATAGTGAGCTAAACAACATGTGTGGGGTATAATCTGCAAAAGATGGCAACACATACCAGCACAATAACATGTTTTTTTCTTTCTTTTTGTAAGACCGTGTAAAAGCTTCGCAAATACACTATAACAAGTTTGTGTTGGCTCTGTTGTCAGTTCATTTGGCACAGAAACACCAAAAATAGCAAAAATAGGAAGCACTGTATCAACAAATTCATATTCGAGCGGACCGAAGATATCATCTAATTAGTCTTCCTCAAAGGTAAAGTGAATGGTGGGGAGACGGACAGAACAAATGGCCCCTATCACAATCAGTTATTTAAGGTATCGAGGGCTAACCATGCAAACGATATCTATTGCGCTAAGCACCGCGTGCAATTAGCATCTGACAGGGTGTTTAGATTAACCCACTTACTTCTTGTCAGCCACGTCTTGCGCTGAGCAGAAACATTGTGTACATTTGAAAAGGACACTGCCTGGTGCACAGATGCTGTCGGGTTCATAGGTCGTATTTCAGCATAAGTACTGATTGTTAAAGGTGTGGGTGTGTGCGCTCGATAAGAGCGATTATGCGCTGGTTTCCAGGGTCAGGAAATCCTGCCCAGGCTGGGAAACAATGGAGCGGAGCAGCTGCCTCTTAACAGGGGGATGGCATGAGATGCCATGAGAATCGCGCTGCAAACGCAGGTGGATGTACTGTATCTGCGCTGAACTGTATCTGCGCTGAAACGAAACACACCACTTCTGTGCCATTTTAAGCATCATATAACCTATTATCCAGCGGTTACATTACAATGCAACAGCACACACTTTTCCTTTTCTGATAATTGATGACCCTGTCTTTTGATGCACCCAGGTAACCACAATTTTGATTGATTATTTTATGTCAAGAGAATGAACCTTCACAGAAATCCACAACGAATGTCATGTTAAATATATTTATTGTAAAAGATATATAGCAACCCCCCCCCCATGTATCTGCAGATGGAACTAGAAGTCTAGAGGTTGTCAGGTTCTAATCTTGGGGGGGGGGGGGGGCAGGCATTGGGGGTGTATTGCCAGTGCATCCTAGAGCAAGGTACGTTTATCCTGAATTGCTTTAGAGTAAAGACCAAATGGTATAAAATGGTATTATGTAAAACGTCAGCTATGTATGATGCGCTTGATAGGAGTATGAGCCAAAATAATAAGGATAACAGTATTTTTTTTTATCAGTTTTGTGTTGATATTGAAGTGCTGTTTCTGGCTCTGTTTTTTTTTTTACTTTTGTTTTGCTTTTGTTTTTTATTCCAATCCTACTCCTAGAGAGCCACAGGGCATACAAATTGTTGTTAATTCACAGCATTTAGTTAATTTAATTGATTCATTATGTGATTACTCACTTAATCTGGTTTCTTGGGTCCCAATTTGGGTTGCTGAAGGTGAAAAAAAACAGCATTACCTTCCAAGACCAGCATTATCCACTCCTGTTATACAGTACAATGCAACTCTTTCAGATCCTTTATAAGCTCTATAAGAATAACATTGGTTAACTCTGGATTAAAGTTTTACCATGTGACACACCAAACACTAGTGGCACACAAAACCAGTTTAAAATGACTGCTTGGACTTTGCAGCCCAAGGTCAGACAAAAAACTGCCTCAATATTCTTGTTTGCTATGGTCAGCATTCTTTTCTCCCATCTCTCCATACCTCCTTGAGTTTTAGCACCAGCGCCAACAGAAAAGCAATATTACTTGCTTCTGTCTCTGCCCACAGTTTGCTCTTAAATTAGCCAGCACCATTAACACTAAGCGGCTGAGAAGACACAGTTTATCAAAAAGCATAATTGAACTCTGAATCTGACTAAAGTAATCCAATATGTTTCTGCCTTTTCAGTGGCAAGGAAGTACTCTGTATTTTCACCAGCTGTGAATTTCTGCAGGCACTCTTATCTTTTCCTCGTGGATATTAAGAAGGTATTATATGTGAGCTAGAATGAGGACATCAGTAATCTCAATAAATGTTGCAGACAATTGTGAATTGATTTTCAAATTTTAGTACTTATTGCAATTTTGAAAAATTGTATTTTAGACTCATTTTTCAAATCCAGATTCTGAATACCTATAAAGAATTAAAGTAGAATACTTTAGATTAGAAGTCTATTAGATAAACTTAGATCATCATTCTTGATCTACAAATATACACATATATATATATATATATATATATATATATATATATATATAATTATTTATGCAAAATTTTAGAAAATGGTTAAAATACACAAACAATAATCAAATCTAATCCTGGTTGTTATTGTAGTTAACTATACTTATTTCCTTCCTTTGTAATAAAATCTGCATTCGGTCGTATAAAAGTACCAAATACATGGCGCAGTATTCACTATAACATTATTCTCTTTTCATGCCCTGAGGCGAACAGTCTGCAGACCTATGTCTATGCTTAAAAACGTTTATTAAATGATGTCTTGTTAGCTAATTGTTACTGTAACCTTTACCAAGATGTCGATGATCATTAACACAAATAACTAAAAGCAGTAGATTTCAATGAACAAAGTTTTATTGCAAAACATTTGACAATGCTAGGAGAGCAACACTAAATGTGTTGCTTTTAAAAGAACAAAGTCCACAGTGGTCCGTATACCACAGTCATGTTCTCTCCTCGGAAAAGGATTGTCTAGCTCAATTCAGTCAAGTTTGGCGAGCCCATCCCCGACGAGCACTGGCACCAATCATAGCAGACACAAAGCGGCAGAGGTATTCCCCGTTAGCGACAACTCCCCGCATTCTGTCTGAGCAAACAGCCAGTCCAGCGGGTCCCGTGCGTTCGAGAGAGAGCCGCTGCAGTCCCTCTTTGTGTCTGCGGCGAAAGTGAGCGTGATGTTGTCCAGGGTGACGGGGAGGCAGGGCTTGCAGGCCCTGGCGGTGGCGCAGGGCGGGGCCGCGGAGCCGGGGTGCTTGGCGGCGAGGGGAAAGGAGGTCAGCCGCGGCCCCGGGGAACTGTGCGCGAGGAGCGGGGCGCAGGCAGAGAACGCGGCGGGCTGCGCCAGCTCCTTAATGGAGGCGACGTAATCCTCCAGGGACTGGGAATGGTGCCCAGGCCGCAGTACCCGGGAGGTGTCCTCGTGCGTCTCGCTGATGGTGGGCAGTAGATTCACTGATAAGAGCAGCCTCCGGGGCTTCATCTCATGGAGGTCACAATCAGCCAATGAGCATTCAGCCAAACCCCCTGGTGAAATACAGCAAGGCACTTCAATATCATACTTCAGTGTCGCACTTCATCACCAAAACACTCGCATATTAAAGCAACACCAGTGTTTTCCACATGCACAGTCTTTAAAAATGATAGAACTGCATGTTTAGAAATGCCGCCCATTGACCTTGCCTTTCCTTTTAGAAAGAATACTAATTTAATTTAACTGAGGCTGATAATAATTAATAATATACACAAATATCCATGGAAAAGGACACTCACCTATATGTCCTGTTGTCTAGTCTAGCTAGCTGGTTAGTTCAGAAGATACAGTAGAGTGTGTTCGTTGAGTGGACCAGAGTGGCTGGCACTGTCAGTGCAGGGAAATGTTGCTCATTGAGGCTGTTGTGTTATAAAGCGACCTGAGGAAGAGGTAGGAGGGGTTTTATACCCAAACCCTATTAGAGGAGTGTAAGCCAAGGCTAACAGCGCTAAACATAGCACAGTCCTGACCCTGCTTAACTCTGCAGGAAGTGTGTGTGTGTGTGTGTGTGTGTGTGTGTGTGAGGGAGAGGTAGAGAGAGAGAGAGTTCAACACAATGGCTGTCAGTATTTGTATCTCAGAGTTTCTTTTATCTTAATTTCAAATCAATTTTTAATGTTTCAAATGAGATCATTAAGTAGGTTATGTATTTTCATAGCAAAACACAGGGCACTAATCATTGACCCATTAAACAATAACTGACCAATTTCCTGACCAGTACCAGAAAGGATTGACTAACTCATTTGTTGTTCTAGGAAGGCTATTGGCATTACTCCCAGAATACACATAAGGGAGTTTTTTGTTTACCAATACCACGTGCTAGTGGAGGGAAGCAACATTTTATACAGGGGGTTAATACATGACTACAAATCTTGTGTAGAAAAGAGGGATACAGGTTACTAGAGGACTGTATTCTGGAGCACAAAAATCCTCTACAATTTACCTCTGAAATGTTTGTTGTTTCTTTTGTGAGTGTGGCATTCGTTTCTGTGGATGTTTTATAATTTCTAATACTGGCACTGCAATGAAATGTCCCCATGTACATTTAAGACTGGAAATGCATGTTCCCCTTTAGTAATGGTTGGGAGGGCAAACATCTGTCCCCCTGCCCAAAAAAAGTAGCATCCCTCCATCTCCTCACCTCAAATACCGTCCTGTGGTCATGCCAGGATAACTGCCTCTGTCCGTTAAATATGGAGACACCGGAGGAACACAGCAGCACATATGGGATTCCAATGGCATTATTTATACACGGCACCCTCAGCAGAAAACCCAGCTGAATGCTGACGATGCACTGCCATTTTTTTTCACAGACCACCTTTCGTTCTTTCAGAAGGCTTCACAGATCACCTGTCTTTCCGGGGATTACTGGTGAGATATTTGGGATATTCAAACTACATCGGAATATGTTAACTACACGTTAAAAGGCAAACAACCGCGTACAAAAACTGTGAAGCAAACAATAAATATTACTTTTATATATTTATTCCATACAGTCTTAGAAAAAAAGGCACATGATGTACCTAAAGAGGTACAAGCGCTTGTCACTAGGTTATTACCCAATAGGTACACACAAAAATGTGCCCCTGGCCAGCAATGAATAATTAATTTTGTACCTTTTTTGCTTGCTTGTACCTTTGCCTTTATTTCTCGGTGTATGCTACTACCTGATTATGTGAGAGAGTAATATTGGGAAGTCTGAACCTATGGCTAACAGGCTGAAGAGTAATAGGGTCGGTTACAAGTTACTTTGGTTCTTTTGTGTTCAGTCTTGGATTGTGTTCAGAGTGTGCTGTGCTTGAATTCGCAGGCTGTGCTTATCCCTCAGAAGTAGATTGTCCAGACCTACTTGCCCTGGGAAAGGAAGGAACGGATTTATTAGGCCTTGTTAAATTGCTTATTGGATTGGGCCTGGATGTTGGACAGGGAGGCTGGGCGCAAAGTCTGACTTAGATAAACATGCTCCTGCCTGCGTTTGGGGCCTGGCGCACTATTTTTAGGATGTCCGTCATTGTCAGGACAGGACCTGACCCTTTAAGCTTGCGTTGCCAATGCTCTCAGGTAGGTTATAGCGTAGCAGGCAGCAGTTTGAAAGGTTCAGTGGATTGGAGGTCCAGTGTGTAAATGAATGGGGAATTAGGGAGAAGAAAGACAAGGATGCAGCAGAGTTATATGTAATATCTGCAGAGTCCAGCACAAATCCATTCTTAGTTAAAATCAAACTGTGCAGTTCATCCACATACAAATGAATATATAATTGGGGTTTGCTGTATTAGAGCTCTGGAGTTGATTTATTTTTATTTTTCCCCTTCTATACAAATACCCTGTCATTACATTGAAAAAAGTGTCAAATACAGACAAAATGAAATAAATCTGATATATTTCTTCTTTTGTTCGAATCAAACCATGATCGTAATCAGTGTGTCTGTGACCTGATTCTGTATTTTCATATTGACTCATTTCGGACTACATTATTTCAGTCCCGGACATTACCTCATAACATTTGTGTTGAGGAGAATGAACCATGCCCAGATTTATGTAACGCTATTGTCTTCAGACCCCACAAAATTGATTTTGCATATGGAGACCTGAAATATAGCTGACCTGCAATAAACCCTCCTATCTTAATTATGCTATGTTTTGTTTCACAGCAGGACTAAGTTCAATTAATTGTTCATGTTTTACTGAGCAGATGTTTCCATTGGGGATGCTAAGATGATTTTCCCTGTGTGCGTGCGTGCGTGCGTGCGTGCGTGCGTGCGTGCGTGCGTGCGTGAGTGTGTGTGTGCGTGCGTGCGTGCGTGCGTGCGTG
Organism: Synaphobranchus kaupii; assembly: GCA_029718625.1. Lineage (NCBI taxonomy): Eukaryota > Metazoa > Chordata > Actinopteri > Anguilliformes > Synaphobranchidae > Synaphobranchus > Synaphobranchus kaupii. Next base: position 106,208,942 of record CM056379.1, on the reverse strand, counting down.
CGTGAGTGCGTGCGTGAGTGTGTGTGTGTGTGTGTGTGTGTGTGTGTGCATGAATGCTTGCATGTGTATGTGTGTGTGGGTGTATGTGTGTGCAATGTCAGTACCAATGGTACTATAGCTATTATTATGCTCCACTCAAGTTTCCAAGGTCACATGGTCCCTCCAAGGTTATACAGTGCATTCATCTTGAAACAGACCTGACTGGAGCTTAGATGTGAAACAAACCTGACTGTAGCATGGATGTGAAACAAACCTGACTGTAGCATGGATGTGAAACAAACCTGACTGGAGCTTGGATGTGAACCAAACCGGACTGGAGCTTGGATGTGAAACAGACCTGACTGGAGCTTGGATGTGGAACAAACCTGACTGGAGCTTGGATGTGAAACAAACGTGACTGGAGCTTGGATGTGAAACAAACCTGACTGTAGCTTGGATGTGAAACAAACCTGACTGGAGCTTGGATGTGAAACAAACCTGACTGGAGCTTGGATGTGAAACAGACCTGACTGGAGCTTGGATGTGAAACAGACCTGACTGGAGCTTGGATGTGAAACAGACCTGACTGGAGCTTGGATGTGAAACAAACCAGACTGGAGCTTGGATGTGAAACAGACCTGACTGGAACTTGGATGTGAAACAGACCTGACTGGAGCTTGGATGTGAAACAAACCAGACTGGAGCTTGGATGTGAAACAAACCTGACTGGAGCTTGGATGTGAAACAAACCAGACTGGAGCTTGGATGTGAAACAAACCTGACTGGAGCTTGGATGTGAAACAAACTGGACTGGAGCTTGGATGTGAAACAAACCTGACTGTAGCTTGGATGTGAAACTAACCTTACTGGAGCTTGGATGTGAAACAAACCTGACTGTAGCTTGCATGTGAAACAAACAGAACATGAGAGCACAGTCTGTGCATAATTATCTAAAGCATCAAACAGGGATGTGATTCGGTCAAGATGCTTTAGCCCACCTTATGATTCTATAGCAATTGCTCTGGTCAACTGGGAACCTGCGATCTTAATACTTGATATATGAGAATATAACAAGCTAACATGGGTTAATTGGCCTGTTTCTCTCGACTACAATATTTTTCTATTGTCTATGCTTTTCGAGATTGTCTGAAAAATAAACAGACAGAAGTTCATATTTGGGTCAGGTTGCAATATAAGGCATTTGAGAAAAAAAAAATAAGTTTGAGGTCCCAGCCTCTACCCGTTCCTGCGCTTCGCCATTCACACATCGCTGTTTTCCTTCTACATTGTTAGTGAGTACTGTGCTGGAAGCTGTGTGGGAGTAATAAGCTTGTCATGCAGTGTGTGTGTGAGTTGATTTATGTTAACGTTGTGTTTTTGCAGCGGATAGCTCTGGAGCATTGTGCAGTGCGAGTACATTTTTGAAGATTCGATTTGATTTTATTAAGGATCCCCATTAGCCAGTGCCATAGCAACCAGCTAGTCTTCCTGGGGTCCACATGATATACACACAAACAATCATTAGTAAAAAAAAAAAAAGCTCAACACAATAGATAAAAACATATGAAAAAGAAATAACTAATTTCATATAACAATAAAAATAAGACACCTGACATAATATACACACAAGCAATCATTAAAAAAAGAGGTCAACACAATAGATAAAAACATATGACAAATAACTAATTTAATATAAAAATAAAAATTTCATATAAAAATAAAAATAGGACACCTGAGATTGCAAAACAAAAAAAACAAAAAAAACAATACAACAAAAACACATTCGGCTACAGTATTAAATAGTATTTGAGTTTCTTTTTAAAAACCAATTTACCATAAGTGCCGTAGAGATATTGAGGCAGATTATTCCATAGAGATATAGCTCTGTAAATAAGATGCAGGTCTGAGGTGTAAACGTGACGTTCTTGACAAAATAAGTGTGACAGCGGCTTCCATGCAATATAATAACAATAATAATAATAATAATAATAATAATAATAATAATAATAATAATGCGCTTTACAATGATGAGGGGGAAACTCGCCTCAACCACCACCAATGTGTAGCACCCACCAGGGTGATGCAACGGCAGCCATTTTGCGCCAGAATGCTCAACACACATCAGCTGAGGTCAATATCAAGCGTTAACTTAAACATAAAACCCCCCTATAATGCTGAGGCCTAGATTTGGTCTAAGGTTATCAAGGTTAGTAAGCATCGACTGCAACGGCGTAGCTAGTTAGCATTTGCGAGAACTTTGAAGCTTCAAAGATATAAATATGACTTCTGAAATAAAAAAGTTAGAATTTGTTATATTTCCTACAGCTTTCATTGGGATGTCCTTGTCAGACCCTTCACAATCAATGTTCAACCAACTGTGCCATAATACGCATACACATACAAACTGTATATGAGGCCCTATATCAGGTATTAGCATTATCACCACCATAATGACTATGCCCAAAAACCCAAAATGCACCCTTTTTACTAAGTGATAAAATATATTGAAAACTCAGCCAACCCTGTAATACAGCACAATCTGTTATTTTAAGCACCCATCTGAGTACAGTGTTTATGGCTTTAATCTTCATGTTATTTGTGGACCTGTCTGGACTGAGCTGTAAAGACTGCTGACACACTCCGCTCTGGCTTAATCCCAGAAAGAACTTCTGGTGAACTTTGCTGGCATGGTGCTCGTAAAATATGGTAAACCATAAACCCAAAAGCAAATCAATAATATTTTTTTCTTAAATCTTAAATTTCTGACCATTCTTTGGAATTACTTTTTGGCTTGGACCTGAGAAACAGCTTAGCTGTCTGCTTGTGTAGATAGGGACTGCCGGCTGTATTAGCCAGGCTCAGGTAAGCTAAAAGTCTGGACGTGTTTACCTTTCAACAAAGGTATTTAAATACATTATATTCCCCCAAATAATATAGGGATGGCTACCAACTGCATTTCCTTAGCAAAGTGCTTACCTTTCTGCTTCGTGTCACTATCTCAAATCATATTTGTTCTGCATCAGAACGTCAGCACAAAATTCAACCATTTATTGTTTCCTGTATTTCCAAGCTTAGTTTGAAGCAATAGCTTTTATTGTTCAGCCCAGTGACCCTTGAAACCTGTTCCCATGAGCTAACCCAGGGTTGGTTTGTTGGAGTGAAATCAGTGTTCACTGAATTACTGTTCAGTGTTACACAATGACAGAGTCCCACAGAGAAAAGATACAAACAGAGATTTCTTCCTTTCACATAGAAGTCATAGGATGCAAAACTTAGAGAGCTTCATGTGAATACAAAAATTATGATTAAGATGATCAAAGCATCATTATAAGGTTCAAGTAATAGTTTGTGTACATTTGTTTGGGCTGATTAGATATTTAACTCTGTATGATTACTAGTACAGTACAAACTGTATCATTACTAAATCAGAAGTAAAATATCATATAAATTACTAGTACAGTATTTAAACTATTACAAGATATAAACATGAATGTATCCTTTATAAAATGTAGTCTTTACACATATCTGCACCAAACAATAGAACAAATTTATGAGCAATTGGCAAGTAATTCCTTCTGTTACCTGAGGGAGAAATGTATTATTAATGTAAAAAAAACATAAAACATAAAACAAAGTAATAGCAAGAACCAAATCCAGATAATTCCATTAGTTGGAGGGATTGAATTAAACAGATATTAAATCAATCGCAGTGTAATATAACAATAGTTGTTTTGGTCTGTAACAGTTTATCAATTTGCTAAAGTTTTTTGTTTGGTGATAAACCAGCCATTACCTGCACAACGATGCCCCCTGCTGGTCAGCCGATTCAGCATCAAGTCCCAGAGTCCAACGAAGAGATCGAGTGAGGGTTTGGTTGCACTCATGCCCTTCAAATCCCAAGTCCAAGATAAATGCATCCATAGTGACTAACCTCCTGCCCTGTATGCTCAGATTTATCTCTTGCCTCTTCCTGGAGAACTCCTATCTAGATGAAAATATTTTTTTCTACCTCACTTTTGAACAGCCAATGTCAGTGGTTATCTCTTAAGTTCCAGTGTCACACGGGCAAACATAAACAGCCACTATGTTTTATAGCTTATAAACATGATTTAGGAGATTGAAAATAGCTTTAATGTTGGTTAGCCACAATCTACAACTGCAATAAATGATTTTCATTTGTTTTAGAATTTCTCACTGAAACCTAGCTTACTATTTAATGCAACATTGCCTTGAATTAAGAAAGATAGTTCTATATTAATGATTGCAACTTAACTGTATTACAGAATTCAAGATGTTACCTGAGCAGAATTGATTGAGCCTGAGAATTGTGGTTGGACAATTTGATCTTTACGATATATCAGGAAAGCAAAAACAGCTTGTGAGATTTGCTTCCTGCAGTTTTTGTGGCTCTACCCAGATTTAGTCAATATTATGTTTTCTGGGCAATGGCTGAAATGGCTTGAATTTCCACCACCCACGCGAGATTCCGATTAGTCAGAAATAACTGATCAATGGTTTATTAACAAAGCACATCTCGGGAAATCTTCGGCAGACTTATCTCATATGTTTCTATGTGGTCAGGTTCATGGCGCCATATGGTTATTATGACCCTGGCGAGTGAGGCTTGAGAGGCGCTGACCTCCATTCTGTCATATGAAGGCAGCTGGAGAATTATGAGGTTACATAAGGCCACTTGGTTTTGCTTCTTTTATAACCTCTGATATTCATTGTGGTGCAATTATTTTCCTTTAAGGCAACCTATCTCATCTTTCATAAAAATTTGTTTATTTTTTACATATATACATCTTTTTAAAAATAAACATTGTACCTAAATTTTCTGAATAAATGAATGGGGAAACTACCCAATGACATATTATTCATGCATACACTCTTAACTCCATGTATGTAGTGATTTGAAAATAATCAGATTTCCTACTTACAGTTTCAGATTCAAAGAACACAAAGATAAACCTTGCTTATCCTTTTATATGAAGCTGCTGATACACTTCCCTCCTTGGTCTGTAGTGAACCCTTAATCTTTGTTTATTATAATGTAGTGGACATAATTACTACTGTATGTTTGGTATGTTCCATCCATCCATCCATTATCTAACCGGCTTTTTCCTAGTCAGGGTCCCCGGGGAGTCTGGAGTCTATCCCAGCATGCATTACGGCGAGAGGCAGGAATACACCCTTGACAGGTCACACACTCATACCTATGGTCAATTTAGAATCTCCAATTAGCCTAACCTGCATGTGTTGGACTGTGGGAGGAAACCGGAGTACCCGGAGGAAACCCACGCAGACACGAGGAGAACATGCAAACTCCACACAGAAAGGCCCTCGGCCGGGATTCAAACGCCTTCTCGCTGTGAGACGACAGTGCTAACCGCTGTATGTTCCCAGGACATTATTTTTAAAAGGTTTTTTTTTTCCTGAGAAAGTTAGGGTATAGAGCATTGGTTTGTTTCAAAATTAAGTGAAATTAAGAAAGTAACCAGTGTCACACTTTTATTTACAGATATGCACATATGCATTTCATATACAATACAGTATTTATGTCAAAGTATAGGAAATGGTCAACTGCACATATATGACTGTGGCAGGTCTCTCTCATGAAAGCCATTGATTTAGTGTTTTCCTCTATGCACTTAATATTTAACTATTTCAGCATTCAAAGGCTAAATACATTATTCATGAATAAATTAAATAAATAAATATTCATACCCTCCTACACAAAACACTTTACTTCTACTGTAACAAAAATATTTCAATAACACTTACCTACATTTACACCTTGTACGGCAAACAGTAATATTGTTTTACTAAACAATAGCCAACACTGTTAAAATGTGTTTGTACATTAATCAGGCTTAAACCATTAATAGGCCTATATCATACAAATTAATCAAACCGAAAAAATACTATTGTTGTAAAAAATATACATAATCTGAAAAAATATATATACATAATATATGTTCTATGTTAATTTGTTTATTCTTTACACAATAAAAAGGCTGCATGAATTCAGAGCCAAAGAGAGTTCATTCTCTTTTAAAGTGAAAGTATAATGTAGGATTTACATTAGAGGGCCTTGGATTACAGTTTCTTGATTGAAGATTATGTTAAGAGCCCTATTTTAAGAACCCTCTTTTGGACTTAACCTCCCTGTTATGTTAGGTCTATATGCCTCAAATTACTTTTTGTTTTTGTATAACTTCAAATTGATCTTCTTCAGCAAACGCCTTTAACAGATCCCAGAGAATGCGTTAATACAAGTAAAAAACTTTTTTTTTTTATATTGACCCATTACAACACCTTAACACAAACGCCAGTAAAATGCTAACATAATAGAAAGGTTAAACGTCCAGACAGAGACACAGTCATATTCAAACTGTTATTACGATGAGGCCTTTTTGGGGCACCCGCAGCTGAGTACTGGTACAAAATATGTTCGGGATATAACATCAAATTCCAGAAAACTCAGGCTCTCGACACAAAGTATTACATCAGGGGGACGGTCAGGTGCTAGGTGCCCTAAAATCGAGAGCAGAACGGCCATTTTGAGGGGGCTCTTTCCCACCTTTGGAGACAGAAATATGCATGATTTCCCTGTACAGTTTGTTGAGTGGTGGACCAGTGAAACTGCACAGGTTAGGCTAGCTGCATTTGCTGAATGAATGTAACCCTTTCATTAGTTATTTCCTGATAAACCTATATGCCCCATCTTCTTACCAAACAATTACATAGCATAAACATATGTGCAGCCATGTAAGCATATTGTAAATAGATGCGATCAATGTGGCAAATGAACAATACCTGGGGCCACATGTATAAACAGCGCTGAGCAGAAAAATGCCCTCAGAAAGCTGCGTAAGCGAGTTTCCACGCAGAAATTCAGATGTATAAAATAAGAGAATCTGCATACCTCTGCACACGCTGGACACCATGCGTACGCAATGTTTGGGGACAGTATGATATGGCGACACCGTGATAGAAAGGCAGAGGGAGAAAATGCAAAACTTTGCGTAAGCAGATTCCCCACTTTCTCCCTGAGCCTTCTTTTACGCATTCTTTTACTCAGAGTTTTATACATGTGGCCCCTGTGTATTATTTTAATCATTTATTTTTTATTCTAAATGTCGGTTCTCTGATAATATAATGCCTGCTCTACCCTGGAGCTTCAGAGAAGCCCCCCACTGCCCCTGTAATAGCTGCGCATGTGCGCAAAGTGCAGAGTTTTTCTGTGGGTCTGCAACGTGGTCCTGGAGAGACAAAAGCTCTGTTGGTTTTTGTTTTCATCTGAAAATCTGCACCAAATTCAGACCAAAGGAACCAGTTGATGTGAGTTGACTGTGCAGTCAACTGCTCTAATTGATTAAGTGCAGGGTAACGAAAACCAGCAGACCATGCGTCTCTACAGGACCAGGGCTGCAGACCCCTGAGGTAGGGCCTATTTGATAAATACCAATCTTGGCATCACATATAGTAGACCTATAAGCAATACGGATTATTCTTTTTCTCCCTTCAGTAATTTTTATCATGACTGTTTCCCTCCTGCGTGATTCTAAAAGAGGATAACAGATTTCGAAAAGCAGCTCAAACAAAATGCTGAAATAATTGCGTGTGCTCCGGTAACATGCTTCATCGAGGCTGATGCCCTAGCGCTGAAGAAATCGCCATCTGTTCTGTTGCCGTACAGGCTGTCACTCGTCAACATTTCAGAACTGTCATCGGATTTGTGCCGCGAGGATCCGTACCAGCCTCCTGCCACGACACCGGCGGCTGCTCCGCCCCCAGCCGCCCCGGCTACGGCCATCCAGCGCGTGGGTTTATACCGAGCGCGCGCGCGGGCTCCACGTGCGCCTCCCGCCCTGCCTCCTCTCCCCCCCTTCGGCATCACTGTTTCACAGAAGAACGCAGAGAGCAGTATAAACATCAAGCAGGTGGCGGTGGCTCTCTTCATCCCTGGAAAAAAATTAACGTAAATCTGAGGAGATAATAAAATAGACTTGGAAATCCAGTTCTCTGTTGGTAGGCTAATGCTTTTTCATCCATTTATTCAGGAACATTGTATTGCCCAGGATTATCTAGGCTACTCTGATACAGACACGGGTCAAATAGGTTTTTTAACTATATTTTTTATAGTTAAAATTTTTTACTGAGAATTTTCAATAAAAGATGTTACTAACCAAAATGTCCAAAATACATTTATTTTTATATTGGTGGAAAGCACTTTTTTATCATTGATGCTG
>CM056379.1:105628208-106195708 GCA_029718625.1 Synaphobranchus kaupii | reverse complement strand
CCAGTGTGTAGTGTAGGCTAGCTACCTGTCTGGGTTGAAGTATTTCTGCTCATAATTATGTAATTATTGCTTTCTACAGGATCGAAAATTAGTTTAGAAATTTATGTAGAATGTTAATAGCTCAGACTCCCATGTTGGATTATGCATTTTAGCCTAACCCGTCTCCGGGTATAGTTTTATGGCACTGCGGGATTTTTTTCCCCATCAAATGATGTGAGGTTATTAAATGTCGGGTATTCACAACTTTCTTTTGGATTTTTTCTGAGGTGGGCAACTAAAGCGTGTGATTTCAAAGAGAATGTATGATTTCTTTTTTTTAAACGTCGCGACTGATGATCATAATTTAACGTCGAAGACAGATAGAACACATCAAAGGAAGACTCAAATAAAAAAAAAGTCTAAATAAAACGGAACCCCATGGACCCTATTGATCCGCCTTAACAGAGGGGTCCCGCGGCAGAAGAGAAAGAAACATCTAAACAACAAATTGGGCGAATAATTATTAAAATTATTCCCAAGCAGAAATATTGAAGTACTTTGAAGTCACCGCGACGAGGGAATTCTCTCAGAGAAACAATGATACAATAGCCTATATTTACTGACTCATACATTGATAAATTGAGGAGAAAGAATAAACAACTTTAACACATGTAAAGTTTGTAAATTCTTTTTAAAATGGTCATTTTGCATAAGAAAATTGCAAAACATAAAAATTGGCAAAATGTTTTCTTATCTTTCTAAAATAAATAGTTGTTGTTTTAATAATACATTATTGTTCCATGTGGTATAAATGGATGAAAAAAGTTTTTTCCTTGAAAAAAGTTAATATACATATCTATTTGGAACATTAAAAAATCATATGACAGAATATATCAGACATGCTTAGTAGCCTATTGCAGTTATAAACAAAAACATTTATCTACTTTTGATTTATTTTTTGCTATACACAAGGTTGCATTATCCAGCAGTTAAAAAACAACTGATCCTTTACCAAGTTTGAAGGCTCATGCTACTGTAGGGGTCTTTCCATTTAAAAGGAAGCAAAAAACATGTGTTTAATTCTCAGTAAAATCAATTCATTTTTGGACTGGTTTGCTTAAAATCCTGGTGTTTTGTTGCTCTGGTGTAGACGAATGGATGAAGAGGGCCTGTATTAGCAAGTTGATAATGGCATAAGTAGCAACTTGTCCTTTTAAATTGTACTGTTTTCTCTTACGAAAACTTTAAAAGATCATCAAGTGTGTTAGCACAAGAATAGCTAACCGTATAGTTTCATCCACACCGTTCTGGCAGAAGTGATCTATGTAGATAAGAAATTTGTCTTTGCCAGCTTGCCAGAAAATGTGGTCCAAGTTTTGGAACTTGTTGATATCTTCTTTCTTTTGTTATTTTAGGCAGATTATCAGGTCATGAGATAAAGAGTGTGAGATGATAAGACTGAACAAGCGATCTTTAATGTTCTTTTTCTTCCTTTCTTTATGAAAATGATGGCTTTAGCTTATATTTTTGCATGTACCTTTTAAGGGCATTGGGGAAATTAGTTTGAATTTATGTACTGGTATGTAGATGAAATGGCTAACCTGCTAAGTAGCAGTGCATTGGAGTGCATTTGGAAGTGAGCGATTCATTCATCAGGTACTGTAGCTATGCAGCAGTGCAAGTCTCTTTCAGTGCACTTGAAGAATGATTGACCACCACTTTACAACACTTGATATTCCAGCCATTAAAATGAAACTATTGCTGAGCCTTTCAATGGCAGTCATATAGCTGGCTAACACTGTTATTATACAGTCAGAATAACCTTTATATCATTTAATGTGAGCGATTTGGCATATTACACTTATTGTTAACGGCCCACTGTGGTTATTTGTCGTCTTGATGCTATTTTATTTTCTCCCTATTTTATTCTCAGAGAATGCTGTGGACATTTAGTATAGATTATATAGATTACTAAGTATTAGTGTCTGTGCCTTCTGTAGCTCAGGGCCACTGTTGCAATAATCAATTCCCCATTCCTCAAACCATGCACATACTATGCATTAGGTTCTTATTCTAATGGTTCTTATTCTGCCTTGTTCTAATGTCCTTGCCTAAACTAGTTCTGAGTGACTAATGAAATTAATAATGCATAAATTACAGTTTTCCTAAGTGAGTAAGCTTAATATGGACTTTGGAATGTTATAAGAAAACACTTGATTTAAATGTTGACTCTTCCTCCACATACAATTAGATTACAAGTCGAAAACGCTTGGAATATACAGTATCCTCACATGTCAATATTATATGTACTGTTTTGCGGCATGGTAATATAAACTTATTATTTTTTCAAATAGAATTACATAAAATAATGATTGTTTTTATTCTTTAGTAATAATACACTCATATTACAGGTGAAACCTGGACTATACAATCTATGGCCTCCAAAGTATGAGGTTTCAGTAAAAAAATGAATGCTAACCATGAAATACCCTGTCTTGTCAGCTGTGTTGATGTGAATATCTGCAAATAACATAGCAAGAAGGTATTGAAAATGTCAAATGGTCAAAAAAAAATGTATGTAAACCAACTTATTTTACCTTTGTATATCATAAAATTACTGGATGGATGCATAATAAAATATTTTTGAGAACAAAAGCATGAAAGCAATACTAATTTTCCAACATAAACATGTAGCAGAAGCGCACAAAGTAAACTTGCTTCCGACCAGCCTCTTCTTAGAATTGTGCATTACTCATTATGGTCGCTAGAGGGAAGCACACATTTATGCTGACAAATAGGAAAGCAAGCCCAGCGTTTGGCTAACAGCGCTGTAAAAGTTTCGAATGACCTGTACGCTATAGCTATTTTAAATGGTTTATTATTTATTCGTCAGTTAAGGGCTATATATATGTTTAGATATGTACAGCTGCCTCGGGTTTATGTTTTACAATTTCAAAAGCCTCCTTCTCTTTGATGTCGTTCAAATAAATATATTCTACTCATCTAAAATAATTCAACCGCGTGCATTATGCATCGTTAACTAGCTGCATCTCACTAATGCAAAAATGATGAAAGCAATACATTCAAACCATAGTGTGTAATACGACACAACATGCATTTATATCAACATGGCTATATCAAGAGCTGTTTCATGCAATAAAGTGCTTGGTACTAAGTCAACTCTAACTCTTTATGAGTCCAATATGGGTCACATGTACCGAACTCTGTCATGTGCTGTATTAGGGTTGACATAACACTGAAATTTTACTGTGCAGTGATTTGATTGAATGCTTCCATAAGCACCCCCTGAAGGTAACAGTTGTGTCTGCTCAGGATGGATTTGACCACTTTGAGTGACGGGGGGTGCAGAGATCATATACTCTAACAGAGGAATAGTACGGGTTGGTTTTGGCCATTTGTTCAGCCACGTACCTATATCTGTAAATGGCCTACAATGAGCATGGCCAGGCAGGACAGTGTGCAACACTGTCATCCAAGCCTCGCTAGGCCCGTTGGCTGGCTGTGGGATTATAGTGCACTGACTCTGCGAATGCTAGAGAGATCTTCCAAGCGTGTCACATGACACATCCTCTGTCATACACTGAATGTGCCACTGTGCTGGGTTGACCACTTTAAAGATGCATACAGACCATTCTAATAGTTTTGAAACCAGCACTTTACTCATATAGGCTAACGCCAGCTGTCATTCAGTGGTGTAGATGTCAGAGATTTTAATTTCTAACATTTCAAAATGAAACCAGATGATTGAGGCCAGATGATCATGGTGTAATATATATACAGTATATACTAGAATTAATATAATTTAATAAGAAATATGTATGCATGTATACCACTATCTTTATCTGAACAGAAAGCATCCAAATCATCCCCTCCGTAGTAAATTACTTAATTGAGTGTGCGTGTAGATGTGTTTCTGCGTGCATGCGCACAAATGCACAAGTACACGTGTGAGTATGCATTTCAAATGTTAATTCTGTAAAGGTGTTCAAAAGAAGTGAATGGCTGAATTTGATATTCTCTGACAAGTAGTGCAGCAATATTCTGTAAAGCACGTAGCCTAGTTGCATTTACTAAATTAATATTCGAAGGTAGCCTATGACCAGTGGAAAGATTTCAAGCAAATTACGAATAGCCTATTAGGCTATAGCTATATTATGAAAAAAATATGTTTTTATTCCTAAGAACTCTATGCTTAAAACTACTGATTAATTATATAAAATGTTTGTTTTAAAATTAAACCGTAATTACTTTAAGTCTCACAAGTAATAGGTAGTGTATATAAACGTCCTTCTGGTGGCAGTTTCTGCTGCGTAATTCAGACACCATAGCGACAACTTCCTGGGATGCAGCGAGTACCCGCGCGCTTCTCTGTATCTACCATTGAAGAAAGCATCACCACGGTAACAATCCTTGGCCAGTCTGATTCTGTGTTTTTCCCCGAAGAGCAGCTGAGACACATCAGCGCGAGCATCACCACCAGCAAAAACAGTAAGTTCAGTTTATTGTATCAATGCTGAAAACGTTTATTCTTAAATATTGGCTTTTTAACGCAAAAAGTGGATGTCTGCTGTATTTTTAAGCTTTGGTTCAACACTGAAATTAAATATAATAATAGAATAGTCTATATATGCAGAACAAACGTTAAACATTGTGCTGAATGAATACGGAATTGTCTAATGATGTTCTTACACGTGTCTAGCGAATGTATTCCTTGTCCTCTATTAAAAACAGGAATTAAACCAGTAGAAATACAACCTTTGTGCTTTTAGCAATGATCAGTGAGAGGGATAATAGATGCACTAGAGACGAATCCCAAATCAAATATTTTGTATAACTATCTGCATATAGAAAAGAATCGACATGACTTCTAGTATACAATTAGATATTGCGTACACCGAAGCCTTAATTAACTTATATTTATTGGCCTTTCGGGTGAGAAAGGTTACCAGAAATATACTGAGATAGCCCCCGCCCATGCGGATTTTCTTTGTAAGACAAAGCGCTGTGGTGTCACAGGCTGTGCGTATTGAGTATAACCTACCCAACTGAACGTTTTAGCTCGGGCGTTAGGAGTAATTCCTCTAGCCCAGTGAGTTTATGTACCAGCCATGTTTGTTTTCTCAAATCTGTTGGATCATTTACGTGAATACAGTGGCGATCTGCAGCTGCCACTGCAGAATGCATTGAAACGCACGAACTGTCCGATACCGAGACCCGATGACAGCGACAACGAGGCTCACACGGTTTCCGAATATTAATGAATCATAGAAAACGATTGACTATTGTAATCACGTAGAATATCGTAATGATCTTTGTAATGGCAAGCCACAAGATGTTCACCATGCTTACTTCACGGCTTACTGTAATAGGGTTTATTAATGTGCAATGTTTAATTAGAATTTATCCGTCTGTAGTGCTATCCTCAAACCAAATTTAATGCAGTATACCTTTTTTTGTAAAGCGTACTGTATGCTGAGCTCTTTATGACACTTTAAATATTTAGCACATACCCATATTTTTTTATCATGAACGCAAAATGATTAGTTCAGTGTGAACGGTTATAGTTGTTAATCTGTTGGCATTACACACTCATACTTCAGGCTGGTTTGTTGCACAGAATGATATTTCAACATGAAAACTTAAGATCATAACCGGAACAGTATGTGACTCACACCATTTTTGTTAAATCGAGAATTTGTGAGTAATACAAATGAACACATTTCCACGCATCACTCAATGGTCGAAGGGCAGGTTATTTCATTTGGAGAGGAAATTGTGGGATTGGCGTAACCGTGGTAACAGGATGGGGCGGTTCAGTGGACACTTCCTGTTGTGCTTCTTGAGAATGCACATCTATCAATAAAATGCACATCCATCCTTTGTCTGTTTTTTTTTTTTTTTTTGCTGCCTGATGTAACAGTTATAGGCAGCTGGTCCCAGGTTTGTTTGAATGATTAAGTGCACCCACATCGCGAACATACAAGTCACAAGCGGAGGATCCAGATTGAAGGCAGAAGATTGTTCTGATCTCTGTGCCAATCAGATCAGCTCATTACCCAGACAGGACCCAAAAACAGGATATTGCTGAGCTAATGAGCTCAACGACCTGACCTAGCGGAGACATGAGTAATGATCGTACGGCCACCCTGTGCCCAGTGGGAATTAGTTTTGTTGCCACGGGATGCGTCAACTTTAAGGTGTTGTCTGCTGGATACAAGTTTCTTATATTTTCTACGGAAAATTTTTTAATTCAGTAGACATCAATCTTTTGCAGCATAGGAGTTTTAAAAACAACGGAACTTCAGTGTTACGTATACATTCATGAGGATTGATCATCTGTCTCTGGCGTGGATCTTTTCACGATTGAACGTGAATAGTCTGACCTTAAAAGATAAGTGCACTTTTTCTGTTGGGGATGCCGGAAGTGCTTAAGCTTCGGAAGTCACATGTTCTGTTAATTTAGTAAATCTGTCCAGCAGCAGAGCAGTAAAAAAATAACTCTTCTCTGGTGTACTTTTTGAGACGTTGCATGAAGGTGAAGTTTCAGTGATGCTGCATCTTCTGCACTGATATGTTTTGGATGCAGAATGTTTATATGTGCACAAGTATTTGCTCTGTGGCCTGGTGTAAATGGATGCACACAGAGAGATTGTACACACAATCCAGGGAGCCCAATTAAAGTGTGTTTCTTCTTTAATGAAGTAGGTTCTGATGCTTTCCCCTTTCAGTTGGCTCCCTGTCTTCCCTGACATTCTCTGACATTGTAATTTTAATTAAAACTTAAAATAACCGTCTGACCTTCTCCAAAAGACCGTCAAATATGTACATGGACAGAGTGTACAGCGTGGAAAGAACACACACCCTGTTTTGTGTTTGTACAAGGTCAGCAGTGGCAAGGATAAATCCATGCCAGTTACAGCAGTCATAAACATAATGCCAGTATCTGTTATTACAAATAATTTAAATGCAAATGAAGCCCTGGGACTAGCTAGCATTGAAGCCAGCTGATGCTGATACATTATTAATTGTGTCGTATCTAACAAGGTGGCTATAATGTGATATTACTTTTGTTCGCATGTGTTATTCAGTTTGTCAACAGATTGCATTTGTGTGCAGAGGAATCTTCTGTTATAAATGTGTTCTCAGTTTGCCACTGAGGGTTTTTTTTTTTTTTTTTGTCAGAGCAGTGTTGAATATAATCCCCATTACCATAGATTTTTCATTAAGATAATAGTGCAAAGTTATGTGTTACAGAGCTGCGGTTGGAGATGTGATGATATCGTGTTCATTAGTTCCACATTACCCAACTGTTTACTGACGTTCTTTCTGCTTGCTGTTATCGGCTGGGCTGTGTGAATTTGTAATGAAGGCAAAGCATTCAGCCGACGAAAGTTAGAACATTCCGGCAACCTAGTTTAGGAGTTTTTATTTGGCATTTTTGCCCTTCAAATCGTTTTTTTTTAAAAATGGATATAAAGTATATTCATTTTATCGATTTCCGCTTGTTATGTAACAACATTTCACGGAACATTCCGCTTTCTGTGAACTGTCATTCCTGCCTGGAGAAGCTGCAAGGGCATTCATTCCATTCTGTGTGAATAATTCAGTACTTCACTAAAGAGTGTGAACTGTGCAAAAAGAGAGAAGAATATGTATCCTATAGCAAAATTATCTGGCTCTCCCTAATTTTGCCAGTTTGACTTGACTCGGGATGATTATTTCATGATTATTTAAAAGCTTGGGTTTCACTGGTATAGATGCTATATATTTTTTCCTTATAAACATCAAGGTTTTCTGAAGGGGTTCTCCTGGGAATAAAAGGAGTTTGACTCCCATCTCGCATGGAAAGTACCGTGTGCATTTGAGTTCAGACTTCAGATCAAAAGCAATATAATCGCATGTAAATTAATTCAAGGACTTCCAAAGTGGGGAAATATGAGTATCCCTGTTGGAAAATCCACTGCAAGATTTGAATATATGTGGCAGTTACAAAAATAGACAGATAATATCTGCAGTGTAATACATGGTTGACCTTGAACATTTTGAGTAGCACTGCACAGTTCTCAGTCTCTAAAATGCATGCTTGGTTATTGTTGGAAGTAGTACCTAAAATCTTAAAGTACATCTACCTATATCCAAAGTTTAGTTGACATTTGCAGATATATGAGTGTACATGCATAAGTAGAGGTTACATGTCTCTTTGGAATTGTGCACTAAATGTGCGTCAGGGTTCGGCTTAATTTCATTTCAGTTCAGGAAATGGATCGATATTTCATTATTATTTTGATGAAAAATCATCTTTGAATTTTGCGGGTATTTTTCAGTTCAATAATTGAATTCAAGTTCCTATCCTGAATTGAATTAATTGAAATGGAATTGATGCCAACCTTGATGCACGTTCTATGCATAATTCCAAAAAATGTAATGTCAAAAAGAACATACCTTTTTATTGGGGTAACTATGTAGTTGATGGATACCAATGAGATAAAACAGCAATATAAATATAAATATATAGCAATATAAATATACATATAAACAGCAATAGATGTACTGGATATTTCCCAAGGCCAGTTTTCACAGTATGGGGTGAAGGTGGACTGGTCTTGCTGAGAGACAAGACATTTTGGCTCAGAACTGCATGTTTGCTTCTCCACTTGACTTGGAATTAGAGTTGAATAAAATGCAAAGTCTCCTCTGTGGTTGCCAAGCCAACAACACCAGAAAATGTCTGTGCATTTCGAGCTGTCATATCCACGATTGCTTCGAAAATCTCGATGCATAATTTTCACCGCTGAAAAAGAAAGGACTTCATTTGAATGTTCAGACCGGTTTGTGTAAAAGCCAGCGTCTTGTGATGACACATAAATAAATCTGTAAATGTAATATACTACTTAAATAATCATTTAATTACAATATGCAACACTTAAAATTACTGCAAAGTGAAATAAACCTACGTGTCTGTTTTGTATTTGACTTTATGGCTTTCTACAAGCATATGACTGATGACTTTGGGACAGCGAAGTGCGGCATCGACCAGGGCCTCAGGCCTGGTAATGCGTCTTGTTCTTTGAAAAGCCGTTTCAATGTAAATCTGGCTCTCAAGTGTGTCATTTGCCTGTCATCCATGCCACGTGATAACACCCTCACCCCCTTCTCACCTGCCTACTACACTGAGCAATTTTTAGAATATGTCACAAGTCGCCCAGGCGTCGAATGAAAACGGAGCCTGCGAATCACGCCGTGTCCCCCGGTGCCGTCTCCACACAGGCCGGCCGGGCAAACATGGTGAAGTTAGGCAGCAATCTCTCGGAGAAGCCAGGGAAGGAGCAGACGGTGGAAGACGGCTTCGATAACATCCCGCTGATCTCACCGCTGGACGTGAGTCAGCTCCAGCAGCCATTTCCAGACAAGGTAACAGGGCGTCCATTAGAGACAAGCCCCGCCTCCTGATCTTGTACCAAGGCTTCTGAGGCACAGGTGTCTCATTATGTCTATCATGATTTAATTAATAAATACTGTGGGGTGGGGGGGGTGGGGGGGGGGGGGGGGGGGATGTCTCATTCGGTGAGGGCACCATGGATGAGCCGTGTCAGTGCCGGCTGTGGCCAGTAGTCCAGTTGGCGATTGCGTCATCCAAGGAATGGGAGGGTTCAGTTAGATAAGGTTCCGTGTGCATTGTTATCTAGTGACCCCTGCTGGTCGATGGGGCGCCCGTAGATTTCAGTCAACGCCGCATATGAATGGTCCCTCCTCTGTCTCCGCCCTGTGCGAGCCTAACTGTAGTCTGCAGTCTGACAAGAAGCAGCTGGCAACACGATGTGTTTCTTCGGAGAACCGTGGATGTCTACGCTCTCCCAATTCAGCAATGGGGTTCACGCAATGTGCGCGGCTGTGGTAGCGGACAATTGAGCGCTCCAAATTGTGGTGGGGATTGGACATGCTTCAGCACCGCGTAGGGTGCCAAATTCTTCAGAAAAATAAAAAATAAAATAAATAAACTCTGTGGGGATCTATCAATATGTACGTTGACGGAGAGCTTCCGTATGTTTGATGATGACTGACCCCAAAAGCAGTGAAACAGCAACCTACAGGTCCAGAGTCCACCACCCTAACCTCTACTCATCACTGCCATCACGAGGTTTACGTGACAACCTTTTACACGAAAACAAATCTCTTGCATTTCTCATTCACTGCGCATGTACTGGTTATGTGGCACCTTCGTGGTCAGTGCACTTTAGTTTGAGAGTAAGGCTGTGTCCGAATACGACCCCTGTTCCCTGTCCGCTGTCCGCTGTCCACTCAGGTCCCTGTCTACTATGTGCCCTGTCCCCTCACTTTGCAAGCAGTGTGCGAAAGAAATCCTGCAAAACTCTTTCCAAACTAGTGAGGAAGTAGTTCGTATTTATGTTTATATAAACATATTTATGTTTTTTTAATTTTTTTATTGAGAATATAAATCAATTAACACATGACGATTGTTACAAATTGTAGATCATGAATGAAGATAGAATTAACAAAAATAAAAAAAGAGTAGTTTGTAAAATGAACCTATCCTGTACCATAGATATGCATATACGGTCTACGTCTTTTACGTTTTTACTTCCGGGTTACTTACTTAAATTGTCAGATGACTGCACCGTTCTGCAGATGAGTGTGCTCCTGAATTCCCTCAACAAAACCCCAGAAATAAGGGGTTCATCCTGGTATTTTAAGTATCCCCATTTGTGAGAAAAAATTGCCCACTCAAAAGCATTTTGACAGTGGACTCAAATATGCACCCTCAAAAGGGTGTAGGGGTCGTACTGGGACACGGCCCTAAGTGTCCGCGCTTTTCCTCAGGTAATTGTGAAAACAACGACGGAATACCAGCTGCAGCAGAAGAAGAAGAAGAAATTATACGTTCCTGGCATCAAGAAACTGAATATAAATCTCTATGATGAGGTGTCTGAGAAGGTCAAGGTACTGTTAACACTCACTACTCTAGCATTGGCCTGACTATCCTATCGGTGGATCAAGTTGCCACTCAGAGCTTGATGCTGTTCTGTGTGTGTGTGTGTGTGTGGGTGTGTCTGTGTGTTTGTGTGTCTGTGTGTGTGTTTCAGCTCACTGGCTTGATCCTGATTACCATGGTGTTCCTGGCCTGCCTGCTCCTCTTGGTCATGTACAAAGCTCTATGGTACGACCAGCTCAGCTGCCCGGAGGGCTTCATTTTCAAGGTAACCTCTCTGGGACGAACACAGTGCTTATGGGCACAGATGATGCCTACTGGCCAGATATTTCACTAATTCAAGACATGTTTGAGCATGAACAATGACTCACGGCTTTCAAAAAGGCTACACAGCCTTTTTTTATTTGAAAAATAAAGTGCTGTACGTTCAAATGTACAGCACTCTTTAAACGCATCGTCGCGTCTAATGATGTAGGCACTGCATCTGACTTGGGATACGGGCTGTCATTATGAACGCCCCCCCCCCCCCCCCAAAGAAAACTCCTCCTCACGCTTATTGGAGAACCATAGTCAAAGAAGCACTTAACATTTCTTAGCAGGAAGTAAATATCATATTTAGCACATTATGTCTGTAGACTGTTCAGTTAAAGAGTTTAAGAGAGTTTAAAGAGAGCCCCAATTTGAGGTCATAGCCCCCATTTTGTGTTATTTCTTCCTTTGTTGCAGTGTCTTGCAATTACTCACAATAACCGCTGTTTATTTTTGAACACCGCAGTGTTAATTCGACGCGTTTCAAACGCCTGAAATGGAGTAATTCCGTAGCCCCTCTTGCACTGAGATGAATTCCTAATTACTGACTTTGAACCTCACCTTGTCAGATGGAATGCAGTCTAAAAGCGCATTACAACCTGTATACGTATTATTTAAGAAATCCTCTCTAAGGACATCTAAGACCTCAGACGTTGCAGGATTGCTCTGTACTTAACATATTTTCGCAAATGTTCCGGCGTGGGACATAGCATTCTGAGGTGTGGCTTTGGCTTCGCTGGTCGTCTATTGTGTTGCGATAACACTTTTGACCTCCTGTTTATAGCTTTTGCAACCACCATGTCAATTTGGTCAGGCTGTGTGCAGGGAACCTCTTGGCAGAAACTAAGAGGCATTAAGAGATGAAGATTTCACACAGCATACTGAGATTGCTGTTCACCAGGTGCTCATAATAATAACATCTCTCATTCACAGTGTGGCCACAGTAATGGGTTCTCATCAGATGCTTCCCTCAAAATATAATTAAAGTATCTTTTGAAAACAGACTTCAGCGTTGTGTACTAGTGGAACATACGCTATTATGATATTATGATTAAGATATCATGTACTGCTCTGTACATGTGCCGTTTTGTTCAAAAAACGCGGTTTTCTGACACCGAAATATGACTTTATTAAAGCAATAACTTACTTGGCTTTTCACTTTGCTTCACAGCAGAGCACTCGGGACATCAAAGAGTTGTGTTTACTATCCTTTGTGTTCTCTTTTTAAAGTGCAGAACAACACAGTGGTAAGGAATATCTATGAAGTTTGAGCCGAGATGGCACCTCGTCTGTTGTGATCAAAGAAGGCTGTTTCCTTGTTCGTAAGGGATTTGTTTATCAGTTGTTTGACTGTAGTCTGACATCCCCTGAGATGCCTGCAACGGGGTTGTGTTAACAGCGCTCCGCTTTGAGCGGGTCCTCACAGACAGTCGTTAAATTTGACAAAAAACACACAAAAAGTTTTTCCTGAACACTCCCTGCCAAATATTGTAAACGGTACAGGCAAGCTGGTGGAACAACGTGTTCCTGTTATAAAGCAAACATTGAATTTCAGTTCAAAATGTTCAACACTTCCAGATTGTCCCGCAGGTTGATTACGACACACTAATTTGGCTTTACAGAGCAAGGGCAAACATTTCATGTTTTTCTTGTGTTACATCATTATCTCGTTTTTGTCATGTGATCTTTCATATGATCTTTGATAGAATGACAGCCTTAGCATTTCCCCAGTCAATGTCAATGCCAGTGTATGGAGAGTTAGACTAAATTTGCAGACCCCAGAACAGTAGGCCTACAATGTTGTGGGAAACATTAGTCACATTGGTTTTGTTTCCTATTATTGCTGATTTCTCCCTAATGCCTGAATTTTACACCTGCAAGGCATTATTATACTTCTATCATGTCCATTTTTCACCTTGTTGTGAAAAGCTGATAAGGAAAGTCAGCTTTCCTATGTTTCTGTAATATTTCAACATATTATTCTATCTGTAATATAGAATTGGGGTATCCGTTGCTGGGAAATTAATATCTAGGACAACCATATTTTAAGAAAGCAGATGAGAACCTTTGTTTCCAAGCAACAGTTGTCATTGTCTGAAAATCATGTCAGGGATACTTTATATGATACTCTATATTAAATTAATTTGTTTATGCCACATCAAATGTCATCTACTTTATAAAAATGAAAGCACAGTTTATTTATAATATTTGATTTCACTTTTCGTGATATCCCTAGGTCTGGAGGTTTTAGATTTGGAAGTGATAAAAGTGTTTAATATTGTGGGAACCAATCATAGTCCTTTTCACAGGGGTAAAGGAAGCCTCTGGCACTACTTGATATCATTCTTGATGTCAACTGAATCGATTGATCACCAACAAATTTGAAACTTGTCTCACAGCAACCAGACTTAATTTGCCTTGTCAATCGACGGCCTCATGCTAGCATCGTGCTAGCTAGCATCCGTCTAATTCAAAGCCGCACGCTAGATTAGCGTCATGTTCGCTGCAGTTTGACGTTCCCGCATTAATGTCCGCTGTTGTTTTTGTCTTTGTTGTCGACACACTTTGTATCAGCGAGCTAATTCGGGAGAGCATTCCTGCTGTTCCACTTCCTGATTCCCGGTCTTTTGATCTAAGCTCATTATCTCAATGTGACACCAGAATGAGGAACCATGTTGGGAGGCTCTAGAGCCCCTCGAGCACAAGTGGGCGAGCTTAAGATTTTCTCAGGAGGGACAACATTTCACCTGGCAAAAAAAAAAGAAGAATAAATAAGAAACTCTGTAGCTTGTGAATTCCGGGTGCCTTTAATTAGACTCGCTGTGACTAAACTGCAATTAAAGCCCTGCAGGGCTCCCAGCAATGTCTTTGATGTTGGTGGTACAGTGGCTATTAGCATATTCCACCATAATTGCTGGAGACATGAAAAGGAACAAAAACCCCTCGTGGAATGAGGAGATGGCATTATCTCTGTGGCGCTAAACTGGCTTTTGACAAAAAAAACTGCCGTCTTTCAATTAAAAGAAGGTCAGAGAATCCTCTGTTAGAGTTCCGCCTCCGGCAACGTTCATTGTCGTCTGACTGGGTGAGACACTCACTTCAGAACTCCTCTCGTTTTGACAGCCTGGCAAATTTGGAATGGAACGTGTTTGCGGCTCCTTCAAACATCAACGCTTTGCCGCATTCGCTTGTTCGTTTAGAGAACGACAAGTAATACCAATGCACTGTCATCCCTGGGGGAAATATCTAAGTCGTAGGCCCGGCTTCTTAAATGCAGCTGACTAGCCTACGTTTCACGTATCCGTTTTCCGTTTTGACTCAAGTCTTCTGTCAGTACACATCAGTGCTGTGATGACTGCAGGAGGTCTGCAGGTGCCTAGTCTCTAAGCCGGCTCAGGCCTCTATTAGCTAATGGAGCCATTCACCGAGCGTGAACTGGAGTCACCTATTGCCCCACATGTCAATCAGCTGGTGGTTGAAAGGCAACCATTGGACCCTCAGGGCAGTGAATCTCTGACCTGGGCCAATCGGTGGCCACCGCTGCATTGGGCTAATGACTGTGGATAGACAGGTAGTTTAAGCAGCTGTTGGGTCTAATCTGCGGTGGCTCTCACTCTCCCGCTGTGTTCCACATCTCCCGCTTGTTCCTTAATCACGCCCAGTCAGAGGGAAGAAAGGGGGCCTGGATTCAATCGACAGGCGTCCTTAAACTTTGACTTGAGTTTAACTCGATTCCTTCGTTTCTTCTGTGCTTCGCAAACGGAGTTTGACAAGTTAATTCCTGTCGGTTATCGCTAATCTTAACAAACTGCGTTTGTGAAGGGGAAATAAAACAAACACTTGGGAGTTAATCATGGGTCAGAGCTAAATAGGGATTTCACCCTAATATCTGCTCTTGATGGTAAATTGATCTGTAATGTCAGAAAATCCAACTTCCAGTCAACATAGCCTACTTTTATTTTTTTTACAATGCGCCAATCTGTTTTGCATCACCAGGGTAACCACACCCACTTGCGACACATTGAGTCAAAGAGGCATATTTCGGATGCAGGATGTGGTGAAAAACTATCTAGACAACCACAACTTGGGGAAAAAATGTTTTTTAACCTTCCAACAGTCGAGGGATCACTCAAATACAATAACATTACACTAGGGGGGAGTTCTTCTCTTAAGGACAAGTGCTTACTGAACCCACGCCAGTCTTGGTGGTTTGTGTGAGCTCTCTCTCTCTCTCTCTCCATCTCCCTCTCCCCCTCTCTCTCTCTCTCTCCCTCTCCCTCTCCCCCTCTCTCTCTCTCTCTCTCTCTCTCTCCCTCTCCCTCTCCCCCTCTCTCTCTCTCTCTCTCTCTCTCTCCCCCCCTCCACAGCACAAGCACTGCACCCCCGCAGCCCTGGAGATGTATTACTCTGAGCAGGAGACAGGCCCACGAGGGAGCCTTTACACCGCCATCAGCCACTTGAAGCAGGCCAAGAAGACCCTCCCCGAACTGCCGTCGCTATGGTTACCCGTCACCAACGCTCTGATAGAGGCCGAGAAAGCGAAAGAGGAGGGCAGCCGTCTCCAGCAGTAGTGCACCCGCGAGGCGTCGGAGGACAACGTAATTAAAGCAACGCTTGTATCGGTGGTTAATTAAAAACCCTATCAAAGGTGTTACAGTTAAGAAAATGTCTAAAAAATTAAAGTTAAAAACACAAATGTCAATATAGTTTAGGAATGTGCCTGATTCATGCTTTTACTCCCGAATGTTTGAAGCGCCGTTCGAAGAAGAAGGCTCTACTGTGGATTGCTTCCCTGAGACGCGAGGAAAGGGGAACGATCTTAAAGCAATGAGAGATGAGAGAGTTTGGTTTTCTATACAGGAGCGGGTTGGAGAGAGTCATTCAAACACCAGCTAGCTTTTTCATCAGGAGAGAGATATCAGATATTTCTGTGTTAAAATAAATCTCTGATTTTTAATGTTCCTCTAGTACACATGCTCTTCTTAAAAACCATTCATTTGCTTAAATGTTTTCTGGGTATAGTGCTTCTCATTCTGTACAGCACGTTAAGAGCACTAAATAATGGTATACTTAAATTATTACATTATAGAAGGGTCATATTAAACCCGCGAGGAGATCCTTATTGTGCAAAAAGTGCTGTCGTTGCAGTTTTACTAAAATCAGAAAAAAAACATCAGTGATTAAAAAAAAAATATTTCCTTTGAGACAGGATTCTGAAACCAGTTCAAACAGCAAAATATCCAGTGTAAAATCAGCTCTGAGAGTACTTTTAAGTCCCTATTAGAGTTGACTTAGCACTAGAAATTTTGCTGTGTGCTGATATCGTTACAAATTATTTTGTAGAGGTTAACTTATCTGAACACACTGCAAAAGCCTTACAAAACTGTTTCAATCAATTATACATATTCTTAGGGGTTAATGGGTGTGTTGTATTTCTGTCCGAGGTAACGTGTACTGTACGTGGAGTGAGGTTTTGTTTATCTCATGCTGACTCTGCTAATACCACTTAAGTAGTTTTTAGTGAATGTCTGCTAAAATTTGTATACCTTAAATCTTCAAGGGGACACATTTTTTCTCTCGAGTGCATAAGCATGTTAAAATCACTTTCAAATGTACGTATGTAACCACTTGTGACACGACACACATACTGCCGCCTTAAACATGCTGAATTAGTTCACTTGTGATGAATGTCCAACACATTCACCAGCCATCTTTAAAAGAACACAAATCGCAATGACGTTCATGTGCAGTATTAAAGTACTTTGAAAGTATTAGAGTCCACCGTGGAGACTGTTAATCTGGTAGTGCACGCTTAGGCACAACACATATGACAACGTAAAGCTAAAACAGCCGATTTCTGCGATCCACAGTGGATGGGTATGAACGGAAAACAGTGAACATTTGAATGCACAACATGACCTTTCAACTGTTGAACAAAAGGTCATCCCTAGGGTCATCCCTAGGGTCCATGTGTGCTTGTCCTCGTATATGTACGTGGTTAATAGTTTTGTCTTCTGGTTTTTTATTTTGTGCATTATTATTTATGCATTGTTTACTATAAATGTGAATAGTATTTATATCTACATTTTGACATTGTCACATTGTCAGTGAAGGTTTTTTATTTATTTTGATAGAGGACTCTGAGTGTTTTATGAAGAATTTGCTGTGCCACACTGGGTAAATTGCAATACATATTGAGTAGCGGATGATTTGGCCTGTGGAACAATGATCCCTTGGTCTCACTTGCTTAATATTCTGGCAGGTTTGACCATTAGGAGAGGATGCAAGAAAACGTGAGTGATTTTGTGCTGTCTGAAAGTATGCTCAACGAGAACTAGCTCAGAACATTTGTAAAAAAAAAAAAGGAAAAAAAAGAAAAAAAATTGTCGTTGATATTTGTATTGCAGCTCTTTGTCCCTTTGTTTTTCAGTCTCTCCACAGCACCTTGTAGCTTTCTCTCTCTCAGCGAATGTGATCTTATCGTACTGTAGCATAATGTACACTGAAAGTGCCAAAATGAATGCTGTGGTCATCTGCTTTGATCATGATGAAAATTTCAATAAATTATTTGGTGTTCACCTTTCACATTAATAACATGCTCTTGTCGTTTGTTTTTTTTTAATAAACATTTTGTAGAAAGGTGCCTTTGGGAATGTTCCCATGTTGCACGGGTTCTTAAATTGAGCCACAAGAGACTGCAATGATTCATCCTCAATGAAACTCAATTCCGTAAATCAATTCCAATCCAATACCTCCCATAATGCAATGCTTCCCAGCTAATACACAATGTTTGAAATGACGGGACGACGTGGTGTCACAGCACTGGAGATGCGGGATCCTGTCACATACTGGCAAAAACGGATAACTTCCAATAATCGGATATTGCTGTGCATGTAAACGTACTCAATGTTACAATTATATTCTGGTCTGAAATCCACTTAGTGACTTTGAGATAACTTTGGGGATAAGAACAGCAGCTGTGCTGAACCGATAGATCAAATTAATGAGTTTTCTGATGGTTTTATCAAAGTCACTTTCGGGAATATACAGCGGGTACGTATGGTAAATCAGATCATGTTTAGGTTTGGACAACCGGTCAGGGTAACGGAGACGAGGAATTCCCTCCTGTGTTCGTCGTCTTATTAACGTATTGGTTAGCGCTACGAAACAGCCTCCGCCTCGTTCTCACTCCAGGCCTACTCCCCAGTCTGCCTGGCTTCAAGGTCTCCAGATCTGTGGCTGTGTCTCGCTGTGCTTCTTAATTAAATCAACATTGCCGTTTGTTTCCCCTTTTTTTTCCCTCCGCAGTTGCTGAGTGACAGACTTTGGAAGCAATTGGCCTCAGGCATGGAACTAAATAAAGTGCTAAAAAGTATTTATGAGCCTCTTTATGTACCCCATGCTTGGTCGCTACACTTTGCATCGTGCCAAAAATGCTTATAGGGTAGTATGGGAAAAATTATATAAAATCAGCCTTAAAAAAAAGGAATGTAAGCTGCAATACAACCGAAGGTCTTGAAAGCCAGCTCAAGAATGTTGACTGTGCCCTTCCCCCCAATGTGCTGTTCCCTGGGGGGGGCAGGGAACAGAGATCTGAGGCAAAGTGAATTAGATATGAATTTTTACCTTTTGTGGTGTATTTTTTTTTTTGTCCGGTGACAGTTTGCTTCGCAGTCGCACAATGCGGAGCGGCTGGGAGTTGTTGCTGAGGGACGCTGATGTATGCGTGGCCAGCTCTGCCAGCTGTTGAGCTGGAGGAGATGTGACAAAGCACGTCCACGGGGGGGAGGGATCCTGGGAGGGGAGGGGGACACTTATTGGTCGGACACTTCTCAGGGCTGAAGACTCTCTGGAGAATGCCTGCGCTATCGTGACTGTTGACTTTCCTCCGCAGCTCTTGAATCTCATTATCCTCTCCGCTTTCGTCGCGTAATTCATTAAGGGTCCCAGCATGTGGAGTATGAAGAGGTGAGGGAGAGGTGCTGTAGCAGGTGAATGTATTGATTCCATTAACTGCAGCTTGCTTTGCTTTTGGTCTTCAGTATTTTAAAAGTCATATTGACTTGAATTATTTACCCAACGCTATGGACTGAATCCAATCTCACATGCAGTAAATAACTGCCTTTTTCCTTTTATTTTTTATGCACTTTAATTTAATTTAACAATTAATGTTATGATACCTTATTTTACAGAACATTAAAGGGATATATCTCTTTCTTTGGTCCAAAGTAAAATGGTGGCACATGACTAGTGTTAATTTACATGTGAAAATGTGGATTTATTGTTCTTGGGTGCTGTCCGAGCTTTTTTTTTTTTTTTAGCCCCTGTGGAATGTTCCAGAATGGGGCACATTGTGAGTTGTCTTGGGTGAAATAGAAGGACTGGGTGACACTGAACAAGCGCTGCCTAACAGGGCTTATTTATACAGTATTGAACTCATAAAATTTAGTGCTCACCTTTTGGAAGATAATGTAATACTGAGATCAAATAAAAACTCTGAGAGACAGAGGTACATGTTTATTTTCCATTTTAACAGAGCAGTAAAGTAGTTATGGACTCGTAACAGATCTATCTGGAGGTTTAAGGCCTTCAAATGTAAAGCTGCAATGTTCATCCACACTGGAAGATGAGTCGCCCGTGGAAACACATTTCAAAATGTGAGAGATACAGCATTTAGATTTATGCTGTAACTGAACGCTTAGACTCCTTCCTGGCTCTGTGCATGCATAAAATAGACACATATTTTCTATTGGGATGAGCACAACGTAAATAATAACACTCTGGCTTCTGCTCTCCCTGTATATGGGACAGAGAAAGAGAGAGAGAGAGGGACAGAGGGAAAGAGAGAGAGAGAGGGACAGAGAGAGACAGGGACAAAGAGAGAGAGAGAAGGACAGAGAGAGACAGAGGGAAAGAGAGAGAGAGAGAGGGACAGAGAGAGACAGGGAGAAAGAGAGAGAGAGAGGGACAGAGAGAGACAGAGGGAAAGAGAGAGAGAGAGGGACAGAGAGAGACAGGGAGAAAGAGAGAGAGAGAGGGACAGAGAGAGAGAGAGAGGGACAGAGAGAGACAGGGATGGGGCAGTTCAGTGCCTCTGGGGCCCAGTAATGGTCATACAGTGCACTGGTTCTGGGGCCCAGTGAGGGTCATACAGTGCACTGGTTCTGGGGCCCAGTAAGGGTCATACAGTGCACTGGTTCTGGGGCCCAGTAAGGGCCATACAGTGCACTGGTTCTGGGGCCCAGTAAGGGTCATACAGTGCACTGGTTCTGGGGCCCAGTGAGGGTCATACAGTGCACTGGTTCTGGGGCCTGGTGAGGGTCATGCAGTGCACTGGTTCTGGGGCCCAGTAAGGGTCATACAGTGCACTGGTTCTGGGGCCCAGTAAGGGCCATACAGTGCACTGGTTCTGGGGCCCGGTGAGGGTCATACAGTGCACTGGTTCTGGGGCCCAGTAAGGGCCATACAGTGCACTGGTTCTGGGGCCCAGTAAGGGCCGTACAGTGCACTGGTTCTGGGGCCCGGTGAGGGTCATACAGTGCACTGGTTCTGGGGCCCAGTAAGGGCCATACAGTGCACTGGTTCTGGGGCCCAGTAAGGGCCATACAGTGCACTGGTTCTGGGGCCCAGTAAGGGCCGTACAGTGCACTGGTTCTGGGGCCCAGTAAGGGTCATACAGTGCACTGGTTCTGGGGCCCAGTAAGGGTCATACAGTGCACTGGTTCTGGGGCCCAGTAAGGGTCATACAGTGCACTGGTTCTGGGGCCCGGTGAGGGTCATACAGTGCACTGGCTCTGGGGCCCAGTAAGGGTCATACAGTGGACTGGTTCTGGGGCCCAGTAAGGGTCATACAGTGCACTGGTTCTGGGTCCCGGTGAGGGTCATACAGTGCACTGGCTCTGGGGCCCAGTAAGGGTCATGCAGTGCACTGGTTAAGCATCTGGACTCAACTCAAAAGGGTACCTTCATTGTACCATTGAGAATGCTACATGTTTGACTGCACAGCCTGCTGTAGAAATTGGTATTTATATATAAATGTAAATTATGCAATGTCCATTGCAGACAAAGGGGGCAGAGCTTGCACAAACACCTCATTTAAACTGTGTTCTTTCCATCATACCAGAGGAGTCAGAACAGGGTCATCGTGTCAGATGACGTTAAATTTCCAGTTATCAGTTTGAAGCTTTTCAGGCTTTTTATTGAGAGAAAAAAAAAACATCACAAACAGCATCAGAACCTGTGAAATTTGTTGAATTATGGTTCCATTGCAGAAATATTAGGTAAAGCCATTTTGTTTTGATGCAGAGCACTCTTTAACTTGATTCGACTCTTGAAAGCAATAAAGCATTTATTAACATTGGACGAACAACAAAATATTATCGCGTGTGATTTGTGCCTTGTTACACATTCCAATTTCCAACTGTCAGATATTCTGGTTGGTATTCAAATAAATCCTCTTTTACTGTAGTCCTACACTATATGTCATTGGTGAGTGTTGTTGCAAGCTGCATGGATAGACAGGGGTGGGGGTTAAGAAACCTTCATCACATGCAATTAGGTCGTCCCTAAATTCTCTCATGTGTTGTTTCGCTCTCTCTCTCCAAAAGTAACGCCTGCAGAGAGGCACTTACAACATAAAACTTTTTTTTTTTTTCCAGTTCTTCATTAAAAAAAAGTCTCTCACAACGCCTGCTGTGGAACAGATTGAATGGAATGTGTGCAATTTCGCATATTTCTCTCCTCCAGATTAACTGCATTGTAAATTATTCAAATTCTGCACAAAGGCAGGGGACTGAACCCAAATGCCTTTGTTTTGTTTCTTGAGTTTCCTGCGTGTTTCACTGGTCATTTCCAGGATTCATCGCACTTCTGGCTCAGAGATTAACCTTCCGTGTGCTTTAAAGCATTGAGACAGGTATTTATTAATTTGGAAACTGCCAATAAAACCGTCTCAACAGTTTTTTTTAATTCAAATGAATGCTTTTCTGTCACCTAATTATGGGAAAGGGAAAGACAGGTTAAAATGTATTCATTGACGTTCCGTAAACAACAACAACAAAAAATGCGACCATTGTTTCTTCGGTGACATTTTTACGAGGGAGAGAAAATGAGCCAAAATGGCCACAGTCCCAAATCAAATCTTCACTCCTTCTTCCTGTAAAATGGAGGAAATAATTAGGAAATCACAACTTAACTTTGAGTGCTCCCTGTTCCAAATTAAAGAGCGCCTAATTGACGAATGGCATACACAAATCATTGTGACATTGTGGGTTTTCAGTCACACCCAACTTCAGGGAAATCAGAGGGGGGAGTTTTCTTGGGATCACTGGTAGGGGTGAGCGTATCTCACCCTGCGGAGCCCTTTCTTGTCAAAAAGAAATCACAGTGTCATTTAGCGCACACATCTTAAAAAGAGAAATTGGTAGATTTTGTGATATAATTTTTTTACTTTACTTCATTTTTTTTTTACTTTTTACAAGGTACTTTAACATGATACAAACCCAGTTCTTAAGTAAACTTACTTGTACTTCGCTATAACCATTGCTTATGCAGAATAAGTGTGATGTTGACAAACAAGTTTCTAAATCATTGGAATAAAGAAAAGTTAATTATGGATGTTAGTATTTCAAATATTACATATAGTAGAGGATGCATCAAACATTCATTGCAATATTCCTCAACAAATTAGCCTAGACGTAGTTCCAACATGAGTTCTGTGCATGTGGACTTTCAAACGTTTACTGGTGTAAATGGGGAACAGTGGCAGACAGGCATACCACTCACTTCCTCTTCCTTACAAAGGATGGCTCCACGTCGTCTACAGCTATCTGGGCTCCGCAATATGAAATCCATATGGGGCCGCAGTGACTGCCGTCAGACTGAGGCCAGCGGTGACTGAGCACTCTGCAGCATCTGTGCTAACCACACTGCCACCTAGAGGCCTTCTAATGTAATAGCAGCAAGGATTTACTTCTGTCCTTGTTTCATTTTTCACTAATGGAACATCAGTTGTTTGTGTTCAGTTTGGATTTTTATTTGAATTCATCCAATATTATTCTGGAAATGATACAAACCCATACTTTCAAATATTTATTAGGCTTTAAAATATTTAAATATTCATAAATTCATGCTTAGAGCGAATTTCAATTATGGGAATTAATTTTGAATAATGATATTGACAAGTGAGGCTTCAAGACTGGATTTTATTGTATTTGGTTTGATCAGATTGGACTATGTCCTCCTTTTTTATTTCCTCAAGCGATTCTACCTTGTTTTTTGTTAGAATATGGACTAAGTTCTAACACTAGGATTTTCTTGAAAAAGACAAGGCTGTAACGGTGTTTTTTGATCATTAAGATAAGCCAGAAATTATATGTCAGCGCGACATTTTGTCAAGGGACCAACAGCAGAGTTAGCCATAGTTACATAAGCCAGACATGTGGGTGATGTCCTTACTGGATATGCCAATATAGATGTTTTTTCAAACAAATAAATAACCACTTCCTTCCTTCAGCATAACCTGTAGAACCTAGGGGATCAAAGTAATGCCTGGTTTTGAAGAAAAATATTTACATTTTTAATCAATTTGTATCCTGATTTACTTGTCTTCATAATTTGAAATACCCAATCATATTTTAGGGCTAATTTCCATTAAATTATTTTCTCTTGTGCATTTGTTTTAATGGTTAGCTGGTTGTACCTCAAATCAATTAGCAGTTCCACATAACAAGGCCTAACAAGTATATACAAATACTGAAGAGATTAAAAGTAATCAGGTACATCCTTGGCTGTAAGACAGAGCCCCTGTGAAAGATTAGAAGATAAAATAAATCTAATTAGCATTTTTTGTTATAATGCTGTTTCTCATACATTTTATCTGCTCAGTTGAACTGATCTGAAATTTGCCTGAGCCTAACACATGGCACTGATGGAAAAAAAAAAATTGGCGTGTTCCTTAAATCCGATTCATAGCATAAATATTGCCATTAGTCATAGGCAAAATGGTTTGGGAGCATAAATATTGTCATTAGTCATAAGCCAAATCATGGAATGGCATCTGATAATTAAACTAGAGACTAATAAGCTAATGAGGCAAATGGATTGTGAATGAGAGAGTTTAGTTCCATTAGCCCCGGCGTCTCCTGTGTATGGTAAGCACAGGCTGGTTTGATTTGGGTTATGTGGGCTCTACTTTACATTCAGACAGGAGGAAAATGAAAGCCAGGCCCTGTTTGGATAAGGCCACGTCTGTAACATCTCAGGCCGCGAGGACTGCGAGCGAGTTTTAATCTCTGTTTTTCTTTGGCAATTTATCAGTCCTGTAACTAAATCACAATTTTTATATTCTCGGGTCGAACTGGAAGGAGACCAGAGGGGCCAGAGGTATGATTGGCTCGGGCAGACGAGACGGGCGCATGCAAACGTGTCGGTTACGTGTCGAACACAAGTCTTATTGTTGAAAACGCCGCTGTAACGCGGGTAAATTCAATCGTCGCACGAGCCAGGGGGGAAATGACGTGCGAGTTATCAGCGTGTTTTAAATGTTGTGAATGCAGAGCACCGGTGCAGATGTACAAAATAGACCCAAAGGTCAATTCCATCGGTTCGCATCCATAAGTTGAAGATACAGAGCCCTTTATTTTTTGGCAGCGAATGAGGTGGGGCGGGGGGGCGGTGGGGGCGGGGGGGGGGGGGCTCCAAGTTTGTCTTGACCCAGCCTTTCATGAAATAATTTCAGCGGCCTTTGAGAATTCCCCCTCCCTTTGAACAGCGGAGCCCTCCCGCCATGTCCTGCCGGCCGCTGCCTCTGCTTTCATTATGCGCGTCTATGTTCCCGCTGCGGCGGACAGAGACCGCCGGCCCCAGGAAGGCCCAGACCGTTTGATACTTATCGCTCTGAGGAGAACGCGCGCACGCCCCGGGGCGAAGGCTCTCTGAAGGGCCGGCGAGCCACGCGGAGGCAGCGCCGAGCCGGGCTCCGAAAGCGCCAGCCCCCCGGGGGGTCACAGGGTACATTTTTACTACTCACTATGGCTCATAAGCAGAGGCACTTATCATGTAGAATTATCCTATATGATATTATAAAGAGAAGTACATGATTGAAACAGATCTCTTGGAAGTAGCTCAAAAATGTATTCTAGAACGTGAATGGCACAAATCCTACCATTAAAAAATTATAATAAATAATAATAATAATAATTTTTTTTTTAAATTTTGTAAGCATATTTTAACCCATGGCTCATTCAATACTGGGGCCTGCGACGCAAAAGCATGAGAGCGGGCACATTAAACGAAAAAATAAAGACAAAATGACTACCAACTGACAGCAAGTAATGGCTTTTGGCAATATACCATCAAGCACTCCAATTGGCAACATTTTGTGGAGTAAGTGGGCCAAGAATAAATTGTCTGTCTGTAACTATCTAAATGCAACATTTAGCTGTGATTTATGCAGGGAAGAATGGCATTATGAAGGATTTTTTTCCCCAAGTGTTACAGCTTGCAGCAATTTTAAGTTATATGGGGGGAAACCACTGAAATAAATATTTGACTGAGCTCCATAATGGAATAGATGCATTTGCCGTGTACAGATTCATTGACGCCAATACCAGTAACGAGTTCTGGTGTCATCATGGAAATCTGGTGTTCCCATGACAAGCATTTCATAAATGTTACGCATGTCGAAACAGACGAGGTTAGAATGACTGAAACCAAAATATTCCCTGAAGTCAAAGAATATAATCCGATCCATATTGTAATAATTATGAAATACAATAATCGTGTTGGCAGGTTCCAAAACTGTGTTTTATTCAGTTCAGATAAAATATCTTGCGCACGTGCGAGATTAATTGATTTCTGAGGCGTGGGTAACCACTTCATCATTCATGCCAAAAAATAAAGCATGCTTAATTACATGTCAGCAGATGTGTTTTTTCCCCTTAGGGAAGGTAGTTATGTTTCAGTGTGACTACACAACAAAATGTTTAGTATAAAATCACCTCTGGAAGAGAATTTTAACTAAGACAATACTAAGATTTCCCTTACGGACACATGTAAATTATGTTAGATTTCACTTAACACTTAGACGTTCGCCGTGTAATTTATGATGCCTTTTTTTAAAAAGAATATCAACCAAACCCTTCAAAAATTACATTCTTCCAAATCCAGCATTCCGCAATATCTTCCCTGGACAAGGTCAACATGGCTGTTAAATGTCTGCATGTCATGTTTATGACTGTGGCATGTGTTTAATTCAAGCATTACATTATAACAATCCTTCTGCCATTTTTAAATTGTAGTTAACTTTGTGGTAAAGGTGTCACAGCATGTATTTTTTCTTGTTATGGTTGAAATACAAGGAAAGAAGCCAAAACTGCACATATACGCATACCTGAGGGTGAAGAGGCAGCCAGAGGCACAGCCAAGGAACAGCACCACCACTGTAAATGATTAACATTTAGATTAAAACAACACACAGCATGGAACACTGTCATCCTTCACTGTAACATGACTACTGTACTCTACCACCAATATAAAAAGTTATTTTAGGGTTCAAGCCAAAATAAAATAAATATCATTTCTTTCTTGTTGGATATTGTATATCATAGAGCAAACCTTCTGGGTTTAAACCATGAAATGACTACAATGCTGTGAATGCCATGCTGATGTTTTTTATAATCACTGAATATTAACAGACTGCTTCTTCCTGATTTTTAACGGAATCCAATGAGTGAATTGCAGCTGTTCCCTGTAAAGATAATAATTCCATTTTATGGCCAAATGACTTCATTTATCATTGCAAAACACACAAAGATTGTGAGTCACCATGCTGTATGATGGTCGAAATGGGGTAATTCTGCTAAAATCCTCCTAAATGATCTACAATTTTGCCGGAGAAGTGAAACTCATCATAATTAACATAACAACACGAATGAGTCATTGATAAAGATCTTAAGTGGTATCTTAAGATACGCATGTGCATGCCTGTAAGTAAGAGATAGATATAAAGAGATATATTTTATCACATAAAATATTGTAGCAAGATAACTCAACAGCATATACCTCAGGTAAGATAACTATGCCAATTGTGTCGCTCAGTGCTCGCTCGATGCTTTTCAGTGATAATGTAGTACCACAGCCAGCAGCTGCTTTACTGTTTACAGATGGATTGGCAGCCATTTCTCACATTTCTATCTTCTCTACTATTCACACTGTCTGTGCAAGCATTCGTATGCCACATTTCTCACAGATAATGTAAGAATGCTTCCAACCCATATCTTTTCTTACAGGTAAGCTTTAAAGTTAAAGAGGGTCCTGCCAAACATCACAAGAAGTGCTAACCTTCACATGTACTGTATGGCATCCATAATCCTAAGTGACCAAAGTATCAAGGTATCATTACCCCTGAACCGATCTTGAAAAACTGGTGGGAAACCAGCGAGGGGACTTTTTGTAATATACTTTACGTTAAATCGTAGTAATAAACCATCCCGAAGCTAAAACATTTTTAACATTTTCTCTATATTAATTTCTTATAACACGCATAGTGACTTGCGCAGAATTCTGAAAATACAACCTTTCCCATGGACCAGGGGGGTATTCCGCATGGGAGCGTAAGCAGGTTAGCCCGATAACTCAAAAATAATACCATGAAATATCCTCAGAAACATCCTTCAATATCAGCAGCTAATAAATGCCATGGCAAGATCAAACCCCTAAACCAGATTCTAGTGCATTTTCATCAACAGATGAATGTCACTAATATGAGATGTTCCGGGATAAGGGGCGAAATGCACGGTGGTCCTCGGCTGATGACCCTGCAGCTAACCGAATGGGCACCGGTGGAGGTGCGGCAGGCCTAGAGCCCAGCAGGATTAACATCTACCTGTACAATCCAAATGACAATGCAGCCTTATCGTTACCACAGTTATCTGGATAACTTGATAATCCTGTTTTGTAGAATACCCCCCAGGTCCTTATAAATGTAGTTAAAAGTGATTATATTATGATATAGATGTATAATACGTGTACATTCAATACATTATTTGGGGTACGTTTGCATAGGATAGGGAAATTAATTAATCCAGTTCTCATAATACAGTATTCTGTTTTTTTACCTGACTCATGCCGTGTGTGTGTGTGTGTGTGTGTGTGTGTGTGTGTGTGTGTGTGTGTGTGTGTGTGTGTGTGTGCGTGTGCGTGTGCGTGTGCGTGTGCGTGTGCGTGTGTGTGTATGTGCGTGTGTGTGTGTGTGTACATGATTGTCAACAACAACATATTTTCTTATTCTGACACACTAGGAGTTATTATTAAGGGTTAAGTTTGAAGTTGAAGTTCAGCCTGGCGGCAGAATATATATCAGAAACCGTGTCAATGGTCGTTATTTATCAGAAAACCCATGTTTAATCATTTTCTCATTTGCACAAGTATCCATAGTATCCACCATAACAATAGCAGCATATTATTATCAATGTGCATTGCTCTCTGGAGCCAACATTTAATTAGACTGTCAGAGAAACTATTTTAATGACTTACAAATGGGAGCCTGTTTACATGAGAATGGATCTACTGCACGTGTCATTTTATAGCTGTCTGCTGATTTGGTTGCATGAATCACACAGACCTCCATTCACAGACATCATTCTTGTGAATGGGGCTTCACGGACATGTGTGTCACCTCTGTAGTCTGCATTTACAATCTGTGCCTTTTCCAATAAATGCCAAATGCAATGTGCTTCATTTTAATGAGAAAATAAGCCATCATCTCTGCGTCAGTCACTCATTTCCATGCAGCCAGCTTTGTTTAATCCAAGTCCACCACAATAATCAAGCCTGGAATGTCACAGTGGCAGCGACTGGGTCAAATGAATGTGTTGTAATTAAAGTGTATTTCAAGAGAGTCTGTTTACTATTATTCATTGTGCATCAACATTTATTTTCTCCTCTTTTCCACATTCCTGTTGCACTATTAGGACCTTGTTTTATTTTTTATTTTTACTAATTTCCTGTAAATATTCATCAATTCAAGATTAAACCGATTAAGAGGTGCACGTATTTTCAGCCATACCTCAAGCCAAAACTGCTCCCTTAAAAGGTACTTCGTTATGTACAGTAATGCCAATCAAATGCCACAGTTCCACTTCTGTGAATGTTGGTGTTTATACGAGGTAAAAGACAGCAGCCATTTAGACTGAGATGAACCGACAGCATGCCAGAACTCACATACTGCAACACTGAAAGACTGTACAGTGAAAAGAAATTATAATATTTTAACAACAGCTAAAAAAACAAAGTGTACTTTCTGTTCTTAACCTTGTGTGCTGTTCTATATATGCGATCACACGTGAAGGTGTTCAGCACCTTATAATTAT
The DNA here is from genome assembly GCA_029718625.1 of Synaphobranchus kaupii. Taxonomy (NCBI): domain Eukaryota; kingdom Metazoa; phylum Chordata; class Actinopteri; order Anguilliformes; family Synaphobranchidae; genus Synaphobranchus; species Synaphobranchus kaupii. Next base: position 106,166,080 of record CM056379.1, on the reverse strand, counting down.
CTTCCCAACCCTGGAATTCCAATTCAGGAATTTTAAAAGGGTGTCTCATGCTTTTCGGCAGCCTAATGGAATGCCGTGTGGAATTGCGTGGACTAGAAAGCTCTTTGCCGGAGCAGAATCCTCATTTATACTCAGTGCCACAGTAAAAAGGACTCCACATTAACTTAGCATATGCTAGCGATTACTAATTAGCTTTTGGCAGCCGGGTTTAGTCGTGCCTAAGAAAGGAGCATAATGTTTGGGCCAGAAACCATAGGCCATACAATTAAAGTTTACAATGTGTTTGTTTTTCAGTACAAATTCCCTTTTTTTGTGGCTCAAAAAATGCCCTGGCAGACCGGTGAAAGGAATTTAGGAGAAAAATAATTAAAAGGTTAAATTAATGATTCAAGTTTAGTTCTCTGTTTTGATTGCCAAATTCAATCCACTGAATGAGATGAGTGCTATTAAAGCACCTATTGGTTACTTTAAAAAAAAGTATATTAGGTACTATCAACTGTGTTATATTGCAATTGACGTGACTAAAGTGTTTAGTTTTTTTCTTATGGGCCTCGATAGTCTATTTACATGGACTGAAACATTACGAAACACTTCTTTTCTTTTAGGGCCACACTTCTTTTCTTTAACGTGTATAACGTCATTAATTGCAGATATCGTTAAGCATTCAGCTATTCTGACCCAAGTGAAACTTTTCCAAAACAATGTAATAGGAACCGTGTTACTTTTGTAAAAAATAAAAATAAAAATAATAATAATAATGACATAAAAAGCATATGTTGCTTGGTATTACTAAATTGTCTCGAACTGAGCACAATATTAAAACAGATGTTGGTCTGTAACCTGCCCAGGGACTGCAGATGAAAATGATCCTTGGCTAACTCTGGTATAATACATCAACTGGTAACATTTGTGTCAAACATTGTACACGGTCCCTGACAAGTAATTTTATTAATTAATTAATCATTGAAAATTAGGCTGTATTAGTTAATTAGTTCAGTACATCAGTGTTCCCTTAAAGACATATTGACTCTGAAACAATGGCTATGGCAATGCAGAATTTATTCAAGTTGATAGTTTGCTGCTCTTACAGTAGACCTACTGGGTGGTGAAAATCCTCAGTGAGACACAATCATGTGTTTAAAGGACATGTTTCTTTTCACAAGCCACCGAAATGATTACTTGATATTATTGCTTATTGTAACCTGCTTTCCACTGCAAAGAAACATTGTAGTGCATTTAAACACAAAACGTTCAGAAGGGCCTTTATTCAACTTATGGCTAAATTTGCGAGCAACTAGAAACAAACTCTGTGAAATAAAATACATAACATGACAGCATTCGTTTCACAATGTTAATTTGAGGTTTTTCACACATTCGGCTATGAGTGGAACAGTGACCCGTCTAAATTGTTTTCAAATATTTGGTAATCTGCTATGTTTTGCATCCATCTACAGATGACATCGATGTGTCTGAGAGCATTTTAAATAAATCATCATAACCGTATTTAAACTGAGCACAGAGCAGACAGGCCTGTCAGATTTTCTGACAGTTTGAACATGGAAGAGAGGAGTTATTACATCGGATGTATATCCCCTGTGAAACCGTATGCGGTCCATCATCTACAGTGTAATCACATCTGCCTTCGCTGTCGTTGTGGTGCAGTGGCTGTGTGGTTTGTCATTTTTCATAAAGATATTTCCACGCGCACTGAAGGACCGGGGGCTCAATTAATATGAGAGAGCGACGTGTTCTCTGCCATTACTGAAACCAGAGGTTAATCTTGAAAAGATAGGTCACGCACTTATTGTGGAACACCAAGCAGGCTACAGTTAACCCAGTGAGTAGGGCCTACTCTACTTTACTTCCGACCTTAAAATGTGCATTACTCCTCGTTTACTTTTAAAGTGTATAAATCAACCATCCCGCCATAACCCACAGGACCTCCTTGGTTGCCTGGAGAGGCTATGAGTCATTATAATGACTGGAAATATTTCCAAAGTTAATGAGCTCCTTCAAAATTTGTTGCATAATTGTTTCACTTGTGACAGTTTGAGAGAGAACACAAGTGAAGACCCATTGATTACATTTAGGGGGTTTTTTTCTTTATTTTTTTTCTTAGTGGTGCCTTATGTTTTGGTACCTTTGCGACTATTTGTCAAAACTAAACACATAACCTTTTTTTTTTTTAAATGCATTGATAATCTGTTAGAGAAATGTAATGGCACATTTCATGTTAAAGCATGTAACAGAATCCCTTAAACTCTACCCAATTCACTCACAGTTATGTACCACACAATACACTTATCTCTCAATAGCTTTACAAATGGACAGAAAATTATTTCCAGCAGACCAACAGTATTTTGTGTTGCCAATGGCCTGTATCTGACTCATCTTTTGTCAAAGAGAAAGGATCCATTCTTATGTGGTTCCACAGCAGCAAACCAGAGTCATTTCGCACAATGGGGCGAGGTCGATTCTCATTTAGGCCAAGGCCGGCAGACAAGTACAATTTTGTGTCTCGTTACCGTAGCGCCAAGGGGTGAAGCATTAGCTTATTATCTCAACTGCCTCCTTCCAGGGGGGAGCAATGCCCCCCCCACCCCAAACTGTGTGCGTCAGTGAGGCCCACCGCGGCAGCGTCATTCCGCGCTGCTGACACAGCGGAAAGCCGTCTGGGTCACAGAGTCACCTGGCACCACAGGTAATGGGCGGGTTTTTGTGTCGCTGGCCGCGCACACCGGCGATAATGGCGGGCCCCCCACCGCCCCCTCCTCCCCCCCGAAACGGACACCGCTCGATGACGGGCCAGTCATCTGGCAACAATGGCGTGTAATTTGTGAGGACGGCACTGCGAGAGCCCGGGACGCGTAATTAAGAAGAGGACTTTTAGAGCGCAGAGAAGCCCCGATGACAGCCGCTCCGGGGTCTCGTCATTCCCCGCCGCCCTAATGGAAACGGACGAGTCGGGACCGGGGGCTTTGATTTCGTTTCACTGTGGGCACATCGGACGTGCCCCCGGGCCATTCCGAGCGCGGGGAAGGCGACAGCGAGAGGCAGCGGATATTGTTTGCAGATTTCTCTTTTGTGGGAAAAGCCCGAGTCGACTGGGAGAAGGGTTATTATTGCCCCTCCCCACTCCTCTCCATCATCCCCAAAGCCACTGACATTATTAGATAATGATTTCAATTTCCAGGCAGTTACAGCACACAGACCGCACTCGCAGAAGAGACTGTTGGCTTTATGTGTCAAACCACTACTTTTATCATCCCACGATTTGGGGTAAAAAATAAATAAAAAAAGAATAGTTCAAGGAAGCTGAAATGTACTGAAATATTCATGGAACTGTATCTGTAGTTATGTGTATCTTCTTTTGCAATCCTTCGTGAGAAACAAAAGATCCACAATGAATTGTAATCATGTTCAAAGAGGATTAGTATGCGTGATGTATATTTTTACATCTCGTTTATTTGATGGTTGATTGCACTTCTTCACGCAAGTGTTTCATAGTGATGATTACGATCCAATTCGATTCCAACGAACAGACGAGCCTTTGAACTGAAAACATTGTATTTTATCACAGGTTAACCCTAGATGTGAGAGTATACCATAGACAACACATGATGAAGCACAATGAGACACTTTTTACCTGAAACTTTTTTCTAGCATTTCAATGATGCAGATTCAAACCAAAGATGCGCATGCTAACACCGGGATATTGTGTCGGTGGAACAATGATATGAAAGAAGCAGTCAACAATAACAGCGTGATTGCAGAATGCAGAAGCTTAACCAGGTAGCATATTAATATTTATACAGGACACTATCTAAGATCATTATGTATGTTCACTTATATTGCTTTAGTTCGGCATTGTTGAATGTCAATGTCCTAATTAAAGCAATGGGCCTCCGCATGTTGTATTATGACATTTCAGAATATGCCTTTGTTAAAAACAAGTTCAAGAACCAGTCCTTGTCAAGCAATATGCTGAAACACCAGAAAACCGCGCTTGCGAATGTTACAATAAGTAGGCCTAATATTTACAAAGTATTTTGGAGACTAAAGAAAAAAAATGTACAATAAGTAATATTTTTTGACTGGGTTCCATTCTTATAGTTTTGCGTTACTAAATCCTTTTTATGGATCAGCACTCTTGTTTGTTTCTACTGGTTTGTTTTGAACGTTGTCCTTGTTCGCCCTTGTTCCCTTTTTAATTCATTATTTCAACATACAGTATTCAGCTGATTGGGCAAAACAAAAAAGCCTTTATGTCCTATTATATCCAATGGTGAAGGTCCTGGTCATCAATAGTATTTTCGTAGTTCAACACAACTAATTTTAATTGCATAAACGTGTTACGTTTGCTCATGCCGTACTGCAGAATGAATTTTCCATGGCAGTAATCATTTAGCAACAGAAACATTGTTTATTGAAATGTATGTTTTCACTTTTATAAATGACTGTGCAATTTCCATGTCAGCAACAATTTTGGTTAACTGATCTGCTGAGAAACATTTGGAACAACAGTCACTCCCTCATATCGTATTGCAACATGAAACATAGTTTCTTTTGTTTTGCATTTAGAGCAAAACTAGAAACCCTTTTGTCTCTGATATAATTGTGTTTTCAGTGTTCCTGTGTTGTAATTAGTACTGTTTTCATGGTGGACATCAGAGCCACAGGCTGAATTTGTGTTTTTCAAAGCCTGGGATGTTCTCTCAAACTACTTTCTTACTGTTTTGCCATTTACTTTGGTCTGGAACAAGTAGTCACAATAGCCTACAGAGCTACATTTCATATACGCAAATTATAACTTTGAAATGTACTGTCATGTTCTTTCAACAATCATGAACATTTGTTGACTTATTAATGAATGTGTTTCTTTGAAACTATAACATCATCGTGGCAAGACTCTTAACTTTGTTGTGTTAAATTATTGTTTTTTTTCTGCTTTGTGTTATCTTTCATTGTCCGTTTGTATGTATGATATTCTGTTAGAAATGATGATCGATCAAAACTACAATCAAATAAAGAACAGACACTAAAGAAAGGGTATATCCTAACACAACATTATGGTTTAGTCCCATTATTTTGCCTCATATGTGCTCTTCACACTTCTCAGAGGAGATGGTGGGGGGCTGGTTCAACCCGTCTGTGGGGTTGGTTCAGCCTGGCTGTGGGGCTGGCTGTAGGGCTGGTTCAACCTGGCTGTGGGGCTGGTTCAGCCTGGCTGTAGGGCTGGTTCAACCTGGCTGTAGGGCTGGTTCAACCTGGCTGTGGGGCTGGTTCAGCCCGGCTGTAGGGCTGGTTCAGCTTGGCTGTGGGACTGGTTCAACCCGGCTGTGGGGCTGGTTCAACCCGGCTGTGGGGCTGGTTCAGCCCGGCTGTGGGGCTGGTTCATCTTGGCTGTGGGGCTGGTTCAACCCGGCTGTGGGGCTGGTTCAACCCGGCTGTGGGGCTGGTTCAGCCCGGCTGTGGGGCTGGTTCAACCCGGCTGTGGGGCTGGTTCAACCCGGCTGTGGGGCTGGTTCATCTTGGCTGTGGGGCTGGTTCATCTTGGCTGTGGGGCTGGTTCATCTTGGCTGTGGGGCTGGTTCATCTTGGCTGTGGGGCTGGTTCATCTTGGCTGTGGGGCTGGTTCATCTTGGCTGTGGGGCTGGTTCATCTTGGCTGTGGGGCTGGCTCGGCCCGGCTGTAGTGCTGTTTCAGCCCGGCTGTGGGGCTGGTTCAGCCCGGCTGTGGGGCTGGTTCATCTTGGCTGTGGGGCTGGTTCATCTTGGCTGTGGGGCTGGTTCATCTTGGCTGTGGGGCTGGTTCATCTTGGCTGTGGGGCTGGTTCATCTTGGCTGTGGGGCTGGCTCGGCCCGGCTGTAGTGCTGTTTCAGCCCGGCTGTGGGGCTGGTTCATCTTGGCTGTGGGGCTGGTTCATCTTGGCTGTGGGGCTGGTTCATCTTGGCTGTGGGGCTGGTTCATCTTGGCTGTGGGGTTGGTTCAGCTTGGCTGTGGGGCTGGTTCAGCCCGGCTGTAGGGCTGGTTCAGCCCGGCTGTGGGACTGGTTCAACCCGGCTGTGGGGCTGGTTCATCTTGGCTGTGGGGCTGGTTCATCTTGGCTGTGGGGCTGGTTCATCTTGGCTGTGGGGCTGGTTCATCTTGGCTGTGGGGCTGGTTCATCTTGGCTGTGGGGCTGGTTCATCTTGGCTGTGGGGCTGGTTCATCTTGGCTGTGGGGTTGGTTCAGCTTGGCTGTGGGGCTGGTTCAGCCCGGCTGTAGGGCTGGTTCAGCCCGGCTGTGGGACTGGTTCAACCCGGCTGTGGGGCTGGTTCATCTTGGCTGTGGGGCTGGTTCATCTTGGCTGTGGGGCTGGTTCATCTTGGCTGTGGGGCTGGTTCATCTTGGCTGTGGGGCTGGTTCATCTTGGCTGTGGGGCTGGTTCATCTTGGCTGTGGGGCTGGTTCATCTTGGCTGTGGGGCTGGCTCGGCCCGGCTGTAGTGCTGTTTCAGCCCGGCTGTGGGGCTGGTTCAGCCCGGCTGTGGGGCTGGTTCATCTTGGCTGTGGGGCTGGTTCATCTTGGCTGTGGGGCTGGTTCATCTTGGCTGTGGGGCTGGTTCATCTTGGCTGTGGGGCTGGTTCATCTTGGCTGTGGGGCTGGTTCATCTTGGCTGTGGGGCTGGCTCGGCCCGGCTGTAGTGCTGTTTCAGCCCGGCTGTGGGGCTGGTTCATCTTGGCTGTGGGGCTGGTTCATCTTGGCTGTGGGGCTGGTTCATCTTGGCTGTGGGGCTGGTTCATCTTGGCTGTGGGGTTGGTTCAGCTTGGCTGTGGGGCTGGTTCAGCCCGGCTGTAGGGCTGGTTCAGCCCGGCTGTGGGACTGGTTCAACCCGGCTGTGGGGCTGGTTCATCTTGGCTGTGGGGCTGGTTCATCTTGGCTGTGGGGCTGGTTCATCTTGGCTGTGGGGCTGGTTCATCTTGGCTGTGGGGCTGGTTCATCTTGGCTGTGGGGCTGGTTCATCTTGGCTGTGGGGTTGGTTCAGCTTGGCTGTGGGGCTGGTTCAGCCCGGCTGTAGGGCTGGTTCAGCCCGGCTGTGGGACTGGTTCAACCCGGCTGTGGGGCTGGTTCATCTTGGCTGTAGGGCTGGTTCATCTTGGCTGTGGGGCTGGCTCGGCCCGGCTGTAGTGCTGTTTCAGCCCGGTTGTAGGGCTGGTTTAGCCCAGCTGTAGGGCTGGTTCAGCCCCTCTGTGGCGCTGTTTCAGCCCGGTTGTAGGGCTGGTTCAGCCCGGTTGTAAGGCTGGCTCGGCCCGGCTGTGGCGCTGGTTCAGCCCGGTTGTAGGGCTGGTTCGGCCCGGCTGTGGCGCTGTTTCAGCCCGGCTGTGGGGTTGGTTCAGCCTGGCTGTGGGGCAGGTTCAGCCCGGTTGTAAGGCTGGCTCGGCCCGGCTGTGGCGCTGGTTCAGCCCGGTTGTAAGGCTGGCTCGGCCCGGCTGTGGTGCTGTTTCAGCCCAGTTGTAAGGCTGGCTCGGCCCAGCTGTGGCGCTGGTTCAGCCCGGTTGTAAGGCTGGCTCGGCCCGGCTGTGGCGCTGGTTCAGCCCGGTTGTAAGGCTGGCTCGGCCCAGCTGTGGCGCTGGTTCAGCCCGGTTGTAAGGCTGGTTCGGCCCGGCTGTGGCGCTGGTTCAGCCCGGTTGTAAGGCTGGCTCGGCCCGGCTGTGGCGCTGGTTCAGCCCGGTTGTAGGGCTGGGTTGGGTCCTTACGGCAGTTCCAGGGGATGGAGGGTCTGGAGAAGGGGCCTCGGCAGCCCTGTGGGGCAGACGGCGTCTCTCCCGCAGCCCGAGAGTTTCCACCAGCGCTCAGACGTGTGCGGCCGCAACATTACAGCTCCGCTTAGAGAGAAATGATTTATACCTCTGCAAACATTTAGAGGAAATGTTAATGTGAGAAAAGCTATGGTCAATCACTAGCATCACACAGAAAACATTTTGTGTGCTAAGTGTGGTTCACAGTCAATTTATTTGTGTGCATGTGTATGCATTTGCGGGTGTGTGTGTGTGGGGCGGGGCGGGGCGGGGCGGGGCAGGGGGTGCATGTGCGTGCATGTGTGTAGGCACGCCTTCTAGGGTAGACAACTTTGATTAAGAAAGAAATCCTCCTAGCGTAACTTTCCCAAGCATTATTTCAACTTTTAAATGACCATAGTTAACACAATTTGCTGTATTGGTACTGTCTACATATTTATGATGCAAACCACTTTGGGAAGGAAGAGAGAGAGAGAGAGGTGTGTAAAAAAAATTGGAGTCTGATCCGATGGGTGTCTCCTGTCTCCCTATCCTCCCTCTATTCCTGGTTACATCCAAATGGTCAACAGATGGTGCTGTGTAGACTTATTCGTTTTTTTCATAATAATATTATTTTATCTTGTGTATTTCTACATTTTCTGATAAATCTTTTTTAATTCTTACGTTTTGAGGAACATCATGCATTCCCTATTAGCTAAATAAAAGGCCTTTGAATCAAGGCTAACTGTCTACCAGTAGAAGCTAAGGAATTTCAAAGCTACCACTGTGACAGAAAAGAAAATTCTATCTGGGTGTTGTCTGCAATAAGATAGATAATAAGATGGTTGTTCTACTAGCTAAAAAAAACTCAAAAGGGTCTATGAGGTGACAATAAGGTAAAGGAAGTGTGTAGGAACCATAATCACCTGTTACAGAATTGGGTATTATTCTCAGTACTGGGTGCCGTATGAATCATTTATGGTAGAAATTAATTTATAGCCATAGTCTTTTTCTTTTATGCTGTGACAGCCATATCTGCACACCCAAAATTGCTGTTTACAGGAAGGAAAATAAAGGTGTGTAATTATGTAGCTTGTTTTTGGCGCATTCAACTCTTGGTACATCAATGATTGCATGCGCGTGATCCACGGGGATGACTCCATACCTGCAATTTACTGTGTTCACTTTGTAAGTACTTATGAATTAACTGAGTTTACAGTCTTGTAAATATACAGGTAATGAGAGGATGAAAGGACATTTTTTGTTTTGCAGCGTGTAATTACGAATTCTTCTCAGAAGGCATGTAGTTACACCCGCAGGATCACAAGTGGAACTGTCACTGTTACTCCCCACTTGCATAAGTGTATTTTATCCTACCTTTCCTCAGCCAGTAAAGTCATAGGAGAGCTATTTTTTCTTTTTGACCTGGCTACGGGGCAGGATGACAACGTGTGATGCTATGTGAGCTATGGCCCACTCATTAGTGCCTGACAGTATCCAATCCGCAGTACACATGGAACACATGCAACCTAATATGAAATGATGCAAAAACATGTATTATCTTCATGATATGGCCAAGTATATATATATATATATATCATATTTTTTTAGTTTTTTTTTAAAGTTTTTTTTAAATCCAGTATCTAAGCCTTAGGTCATATAAATTACCCTCTTAAGTGTTATTCAGCAACCATATGACAGCACTTAAACTTTACTGCCTATTTTATGCATTCTGTAATCTGACTTTTTTTCATTTAAATACATTTTCCACTGTGAAAATGTTAATGCTTCATAGAACATGTTTTCTCTCTCTCTCTCTCCCTCTCCCTCTCTCTCCCTCTCCTTCTCCCTCTCTCTCTCTCCCTCTCTCTCTCTCTCTCTCTCTCTCTCTCTCTCTCCCTGTCCCTCTCTCTTTCTCTCTCTCCATCTCTCTCTCTCTCTCTCTCTCTCTTTCTCTCTCTCTCTCAAATTAGATTATTAGCATGCCAACCCCTGGGGCATTTTGTGCATACATCTGGTTCTGAAGTAATGCACTTATATATTGGGAAAACTCAGAAAGACCACAATTGTCGGAGAAGAAACTGATGTCAGGCAATTGACATTCACTCTTGATTACAACATAGTGGGGAGGGGAAAGGCATCCCAGGCCAACTTCGACGGGTAACTAGAGTAATTTAAGTTTTACATCTTTTTATTTTTTGCCCAACAATTCTCGTAAATGTCAGTGACTCCTAAACTTGTGATGCTGCGTAGGATTTTGTCATCCATTAGAAAAAGTAAAAATTGCTCCAATTTGTTTCTCAAGGATAAGGAGTAAGCGGTCCTGCTTTTGGAACTGAGTGCAGTCTTTTGGCATAAATGTTAGTGGTGATACTGGCCTCTCTGATCATTTTGCAAAAGCGAATTGGGCTATTTTGTTGTGCATTGGTGGAACATTGATCCTTCTAGAATACGGTACATGCGTCTGGAAAATGTCTACCATTGGCAAAGGCCTCACCATGATTCTCCCCTAAACTCAGAAAGATAATAAGGATATATGTTTATTTATTAGTATAATATTAAAATGGACATTGTGAAGCTTAAGCGTACACTAAGGAAAAGCTATGGCACTTTTAGAGCACTATTAGGGAATGCAGCACCGTTAGCCATCTACATAGTATAAAGTATAAATAATCTACTACCTTCTCAGTTTTAAAGAACAACTAAACAATAAAAAATACATTTATATATGGGTAGAATTTGGAATTTTGCTACAACCGCTATTATTATCTCAAAATTATACGTCATTATCTGCTAGTACTACCACTGCTGTTAGTACTAATAACAATAACGTAGCTTTCACATTTACTATTTTTTGTGTTCGCATAGGAAACTTCACTTTGTGCTCGTGAACAAAATATATTTTTTTAAATAAACACGGAATACAAAAGGTCAGTTTTCATTTGTCCTCAGACTGTCCAGTGGAAAAACAATGGCGTACATTTTCATACGTTTCTCTGGAGAGTTTGTGGCAGGCTGGGATGAAGAATCGGCCGTGAAAGTCCTTGGCCTGCGTCTGTCAAACAAGGCCAGTCAAGCCCTTGTGCAGTTAAACCCACACCAGGCATGGGTTACGGCATTCACATCACAGCTTTCCCCTGAAGAGTCCCTGTCCGAGGCAAATGAAAAAGAATACAATGCTCATTAAACAATGTGCACGTAAGGATCGACTCTAGACGAACTACAGATGTGTGCAAAGATTGCATAGATCATGGGTGGGGTATTAGATTAGATTAGTATCTCTGATGAATGGTCAGAGCCACATCCTCCACAGAAATTAATGCAGGTCATAGGCCTTTCACACTGCCCTTAGTTTAGACGTCCAACATTTAAGCAGGAATTATGTCATTATATGCACATTTTTTTGTGAATTTCATATAATGACAATCTCCTTCTTCTTCTTCTCCTTCTTCTTCTTCTTCTTCTTCTTCTTCTTCCTATTCTTCTTCTTCACAGCATGTTGTATTAGAATAGAGGACTACCTTATTTATGTGCTTTGAATATATAGCGCATTGTGGTTAGATTGATTCTGGCCCTCAGCTATTGTCTTCCTTTCTTCACACAACTGCAGACAAAGAGCATGCTGTCGATATTTATTATGTGTGGACTCAAGCCTCCCCCATAGTGTCCAATGAAGCAGCGCACTCAGGAAGAACTGCAAGGGCTAAGCTCCAGACAGCATCTTAAAAGAGAACTAACATGCAATTTCAAATTAATAGTTTGTTTGCTGTGTTTTTTTAAATGTTTTTGAAACACAGCACACTAATGTTTTTGAATGGCTAAGACAGATTCTGTGCATATTATTCATTACAATATTTAGTGACTGTCAAAACATGCAGCCAAACTGCCTTTTGAAAACAGAGAAACTGCGATCTTTCCTGGAAGTAGATTTTCCGCGAGGCTTCATATCATATTGTGTCAGTGATGTGTGATTGGTGTGATTCAATCACAGGAGACTGTACCAAACTAATTATAAATGGCTCCTTTTATTCCACAATGCAAGCATTGTGTCTGTTTAAGCTGATTGTTGAGACTCATGATCAGGCCTATTCAGAATTAGGTGTAATTTTTTGGCAGTCCCAATTTTACTTATTTTTTATTTTTTTTTAGACCTGAGGTTTCTAAGGAGAAAAAGAAAAAAAATGTTCAGAATTAAAACAATGCCTCAAATTTTGGTCTTGGATAACCCATACAGTTAGCCTTGAACTAAAACTGCCTAAAGTTTAAATGCAGACAGCCTGAAAATTCTCACTTTAGTGTCAAAATAAATTACAAAATTTCAGTACCATCAAAACTACGGAATACACCCTGGAGACCACTAACAGGAGTTCATAATGTTTGGCAGATATTCACATAATCTTACATTTATGAAATCTGACTGGTGCAATTTTTGATAGATTATTTTCGACCATGTCGTCACAAGGTATGAACTTGGTTGTTTGTGTATGTTTACGCAGTATATATGTTCTCATCATTGCATGGGGCCACTGCTTTTATATTGGTGGAAGAATGTCTGGGCCACTTACTGGCCTACTAACACCCCTTCCAGCAGAAACCTTCCCAGCAAGACCAGTCCTGCTTAGTTTCAGTCACCAGACATGAGTTTGAGAATGTGGTATATGACAGTCTGTAAGTCTCTAAGGGAGTGAAATCATTTCCCTAATAATAAAATTTCGGTCTGCAGACATATGGAAGACCTTATGAAACTCTACGTATTATCTGAACATGTGTAATTATTCTCATTCCATGAAGCATTAAATATAAAATGCTATCCTCAGCTGACTGCAGATGGTTGTGTCTGTCTAATTTCTAATGGGGAGATGGTAGAGATGGTAACACTCCCATTGCCCTGGCTGCCTACCACAAGTTCCCTGGGATGCGTGTATAAGAGCGTGGGCAAGAGACAGAGAAAAACAGAGAGGATTAATTTAAGGAGAGAAAAGACAATGCAAGAGATAGAAGGAAAGAGTCAGAGAAAAAAACTAATAAAGAGAGAAGAAAACAATGAGAAAACTAACATACAAGTAATAAAAGACAATGAAAGGCAGAGCGAGCTCAAGAGAGAGAGAGGGAGAGACAGACAGAGAGAGACAGAAAGACAGAGAGAGAGAGAGAGAGTGCGAGTGGGAACACATGGTTGGCGTTGGGTGGCTGGGAGTGCCCCCTGCCTCCACGTCTAAATCACCTCAGAGAGCTGTGAATGTGTGCGTTTTACATCACACTGCTGCCACTGCCTGCCAGCTGTAGCACCCTTTGACCTCCGGTCCCCGCTTTGAATACGCAATCATCGCAAAGTTTCACCCCAAAACTGAAGCACCTCTCCAAACTTTGCGTTGCTCAGGCGGGGATCACGTTCAGTGGCCCCCGACTTCTAGCGCCTTTGTTAGATCCTGGTGTTCGTGGACAGGATTTTAGCAGCAGAAGAAAATGCCCCGTCCAACTCAACGTGTGAACAACGACCCGTCATGTTATAAATGAATCCCACCGAGCTTTCTACACGTGTCAAAAGGTCAACTTTTTTTTCTTAAATAGTATCAATTCTCTCAAATAATATTTAATGCATCCATTATCATTCTGCTCTTTCTTCTTCTATACTAGTATTATTTTGTTTCTTTTACTTAAAAGAGTATCCATCTCTTTTTTCAAGGGAGCCCTGGCCAACTGTGTAAAAATATTTCTCTATTGTGTTTTTTTTAACCAAAGTTTGTCTTTTGAAGAAACACTTATGGAGCTTTATTTCGAAGCCTAGTCTATCCTTTATGGTTCTCCTGACCAAGGGACATTTTTGTGTCTCCCCGATGACACCTAAATGAAAAGCTAATTGCTATTTATCCTTTTTTATGAGGACAAGAAATGGCTCTCTTGCGACCCTCTTAATGTCACCAAAGGTTTGGCCTGGTTGCATCTAATAGATGAGACAAATGATAGGCTCCTGATCCAAGATGCTATGGATGGACTATAGCCAGGACTTTGCAGCCTTAAAGATCAAATCTTGGAGATTCTTTTGGAAGTAAGGCCAAAAACCTCAGGAAATGGAAGATTATGCAGCGTGATTGTGGACAAAGCAAGAGAAATAAGCGCGAAATCTGAGCAGTTTCTCACAAACAAATGGGATTTCCCAGCACTGTTTTCTAAAGAAACATTTCTTTCTTTTCCAAATATTACATCAGAACTGAATCACCTTAAACGACACTAGAACGCAGTAAGACGCCGTCATGCGAAGACATGGATGCAATGGCTACATGGGAGCAATGCCTGATCACTGGACATGCAAAGCTGTCTTGCTATCTCTCACAACCAAAGAACAAGGGATTCTTAAATGACAAACAAGACAGGATGTATTCAAATTCAAGTTAATTGAATTTGAGGCGGGGATGCTATGCCCCAGAGCAGTGTTGAACAAGAAGCAAGTCAAATATGGGATCCATTTTTTCACGCCCCCAGGTCTTAGGAATCGGCACAGACACAGATTTTGCCTAAGGAAAGACCAACGCACGTGCCATCATCCAAAGCAACTTCATTCATCATCTCAGACACCTTCAATGTGTAGTTCACTTAAATAAGTGATGTATGAGTCTTCATTCTGAATCAAGAAATTATTTGGTTCAGCATATCAGTGAATATGTCCTGAACACTTAGCCATAGCTTGCTGTGTGTACTATACTCAATGTCCATGTCTATGGATAGCTGCTACATTAGAGATGTGCTTTATCTGACCAGTTTGTAGTTGCTTCGATGACCATCAGTATGCACTTATTGTACGTTGCTTTGCATAAAAAGTGCCTGCCAAATGAATGTAATGTAATGTAATGAATATTACATGATAAAAAATTAACAAAGCTTTGTAGCAATAGTCATAACCAAGGCTACACTGGCTGCAATCATTTGACCCTTTGCGGATACTGACTCTATGAGGATGCCTTTCTCTAAATAAATTCCTAAATTAAATTATGATACGACATATTCCAATGACATATCAGATGATAAGTTGTTGTCATTTGTCAAAGTCTTGAAAATAGCGAATGTAATATGAATGGCACCATGTAAATTGTTTCTTTAAAATAATCCAAGCCTTTTTTATATTGAAAGGAATTATTGTAGGGACACAACATTCAATTTATGCCAAACAAAGGGCTGCTTCCTAGCTCCACTGACTCAGCAAAGCTTATGTTCGAGAAAGATAAGAACAAAAATACAGGTTTGCAAGTATATTTTTGAAAGCAATCAGGCTTCGTAAACAAAGATACAAAAACGTCAGTAAATCAGCGGCTATATGAATCTCTGTATTATATAGGAAGGGGAATGTACATTTCCTTCTCAGTCCATAAATCTCCATTTTAAGTGCGGGCCATTAAAATAAAAATGCAGGAATTGCTGACTAATTGATAAGGTTATAATTTAAAACATTTTTGAAGCCCTAATTGAAAACACTGGGAAGGAAGACTGGTGATGTCTGGAGGACGGGGGTCCGAAGGGGGGTCTTTGATGTTAGAGCTCGTCCACCGTCCTGTTTTCCTTCAAGGTTTCCTGGGTTGTTTCAGTAGACACTGGCCCACTCTAGGGGATAGGATGTTAATGGATCACTTAAAGGGGCCTATTCTTTACGATGAGGCTAAGTGTTATCAGCTGGGTTAAAGACATTCGGGCCGCAGAGTTGAATTTCTTATGGAGAGGCCTGTCAGATAACCCTTCTGGGTATTACAGTAGCATTTTTTTAGGATAATTTTCTTTTACTGTGGCATACGAAGGGGGGGGCTTATTCAAAGGATACAGATCTATGTTCTAAGCCATTTGTCAGAGTAGAACACCATAGAGTAGGGAACAAATTCCAGACCTAGAGAGAATCCTTTGTGTAAAGTTTGTTCGGAGGACGTGGTACGCTCCACAAGAATACAACGCATAACAGCCAAGTCATTAGAATAAGCCGTTAGAATTATGAGTAAGCTTTTGCTTGGTAATGTTTGTTCAATTCTAGTGTGTCAGTTTACACCAAAGTTACTTGAGACATACAGTAGTTTGATTTATAAGGCTGTTAGCCACAAATAAAATCTCAAATGACAATCATAACAACACCCAATGATTTGTGCAAGGGCAGGCCAAGTGTTTATATGTACTATATTTAAAGCGTGGTTAAACAAAGAGTGTTACGCTTGAATTGATTTCATCCATGTTTCCCCAACTAATAATGCTTTGCCTTGTCATTTGAGCCTCGTGGAAGGTCGTTCTTATTCCCCGTAAGACCACGGTTTTGTGAAGTAATGCCGTCGTATTCCTGTTCGAGTAGGCATCTGGGACTGGCGCGAAACGCACACTCCGCATCGGCGTCCACGCCTTGCTGTCGGTGCGTAAAATGCAGTCAATCAGAAAGCAAGCAGGCTAGTAGGATGTAGCTTAGGCTACCTGTAAGGCCGCAGTAAAATATCCAATAACATGTGTTTCAAATTGGCCATTGGTTATAGATCAGTTTACGGGGACAGCTCGTTATTGACCGTGCAGTATTTCTTCCGTTGATAATGCACCAGGGAGGCATGGGTCAATTAGTCTAGCACGCCAAATTCCTCAAGCAGGCCAATTAAATGTTTATCTTGTAGTCGTGTTACCTCCTCTTCCTGTTGACTAAAGGCCGTCTGCTTTCTGAAGCTGCTTCCTCATATGGCCTGTTACAGTCTCTGGCCTGAATGAATATCTTTTCTTTTCTTTTTTTTTTAAAAACACAAAATATTCAGTTTAAATAAGATATCAAGTTTAAATGTTTCTTCTTTTTTTCTTCCAAATTGTGCCTCTGCAGTTTTACTGCTGACGCCCCCAGCGGTGCACCCAGGAGCACCACAGGCAGAGCGTCCATCTTCGCTCACCTGCAAGTCAGTGGCTATTTAAGGCCTGACAGGCCGCAATGTGCAACGAGGGAGCTCGCGGCGGTCACAGGAGGGGTGTATCTCTCGCTATACTGACAGCTGGAAGCCCGTGGGCGCCCGATGCTTTGTGGATGTCCTTTTTACAAGCATTCGTCTTGCACAGCACACATCACCCATCACCCCCCCCCCCCCCCCCTACACCTGGCTGTTTTTTTAGCACCGCAAACCGTAAATCAGGTCCCAGTACTCTGGTTAAGTAAAGAGGATTCACACACCTAGCGGTCAGTAAAGTGTCAGTGCAACTCTTCCTACGACAACGACATTTAAAAGAATCAAATCTCCTCCTTGCTCTAGAATTCTTTTCCTCTCTCGCCATCTGAAATATTCATCGGTAGCACTGCATTAATAAACATGCATGCAAAACTAATGACTATAAATACTCAGCAAGTAATTTGTCCTAGGAAATGTATGAATGCAGTGACCTTGATGTATTTTTCAATCTAAAAGTGTATTCGCACCACCATGAAACAGCCATTTCACACCGCCAACTACTTCCTCCACAAAACATTTGTTGCCAATAATTGGCAAGGGATCGTCAAATAGAAATCAGAACACGGCTAACAGCTCAATGTACTGTAACCTGTTTAAGGGCCTGATTTACTAAGACCTTTAGCGCACGCAAAACTAATAACACAACAAATGATTGGTGCAAAACAAATACCGTGACCAATCATTGGTCATGTTGTTGGTTTTGCATGTGCTGAAAGGTTTTGCACACACTAAAAGTCTTATTAAATCAGGCTCTAAATGTTCTTCTGTTGGATCACAGTGGGCCACCGGGTCTAGGCTCGAGAACGCGGTGCTCAGTTTCAAAAACTACACGTGATACAGGACGGGCAGAACTCAATATGCCCTCTTTGTGGTTCGTCCTTAATTTATGTAACAAAAGCCAGTAAAAAATTTTGAAATTTGTTATTCTAAGATATTGTCAAACCGCAAAGCAGAGGGACTGAACTCCATCCTAAGGTACTCTAACATAGCGTACAGTTAAACGGGGTCCACATCACCACAATCTCTCAAAGCATTTGAGGAACAGTTGGCTTTTATAATGCAATTCCCATTTAGCAAAAAAAGAAATCTCCGCGCAGAACCATTTACTTTGAAAAATGTTTGCGTGTCAAAGTCACATCCCTTTCAATGATTTGGGAGATCATGCTGTTTGAGTTTGAAATGGGCCCTACAAAAGAAATATCAAATTTCATTAATTTTGGCCTTTTCATCCTTGCTTGTAATGGAAACCTTTATGAAAGAAATGTGTGTGCCATTTCAAGACATGACCTGCCATGGTAAGAGCTTCAGTTGTCTCATGTTTTTTGTCAGTGCACTAAATGGTTGTTGTTTTGATGTTGTGCAAACCGAGCATAGCAATGATTAAAATTTCACTGTAGGAGGTAAAAACCAAAATACGAGCCTAACCATTTGATTGTTTTGTGTTATGAAAACGCAGTTCACATTACTGAATGTGACATTTTCGGACTTAATTTCAATAAATGGATTATATTAGCCATGTTCCCTATGTTTAGGTAGGAATGTAATAGCATTCCAATACTAATTGTCATCTGAATTCCTACTTTAGCCCTTCTATTTTGCGGTTCTAACAAATGCAGTTGAATGTTTTTCAATCAAATCTTATTTTTTTTTATTATTCAGACAACCATTTTCCTAGTGTTTCAACCTCAGCCCCATCTGATATGCCCTTTCTTATGTAAAAGCACTGTAGGAGAACATGGTTATATTACAGGACACTATAGCCAGTGATGTGGGCTTATTCCTCTGCCAGATCTGTGTTTGTTACTTCAGAAAGTGTTCAAAACAGCAACAGCACTGTACCCTAATATTTTGATTGATTATATTACTTACTGGAGAATTTTGATAAGAACTGACAGCACACAAGTCCTTATAAATCCTCTTTGCTTTATTTACCAAGAGATGCTTTCCCTTTGCCAAGGGCGGGAAGGGCAAAAGCAAATATCCATTTACTTATTCTCATTATATAAGAAATGCCTTCCATAAAATTCACTTACACGCTTCTTTATTAATCAATTATGTGACAGAAACATACTGTAACTAAATCACATTGACCCTCATTCACTAAAAGGCGCTGTATTGACATTGATATGCCAGGGACATACTAGTCATTTTTCGTTTGACAGGTAAATAAATAGGTGAGAGAGTTGTAAAGAGAGATCATAGAAAACGGCAGACTTGAAATGAAGCTGGACCGGTTCTGGACCTCACTTTGACAGGTGCCACAATACAGGCGCCACAATGCAGGTTCAAAGGTCACTTCACATCAGAACGTCATCGGCTGGCGGGACGGTTTTTAAAATGTTTCGAGGAGCCATTTTTCTCAGTGCAAACTGGTGATTTTTTTAGAACATCTGCTGATGGCTTATGTAGTCAACAAGACTCAAGATGTCACATCTTGAGTGCAGAGCTCATAGACAAGACGGATCCACAGTTGTTATGGAAACAGGCATTTAACTCGCTAACCATTCTTCAGTAGTGGACCGAGTAATCTTTACTATATAAGGAATATTCAAACGGATGATTTTTTTCATACATTTTTTGTGTTGGCTTTATCTCATGAAGCAGGGGACCCATGGAGACACTCATCCCAGTTAAAATAGGGGCAAGGTGTTTAGGGAAGGTGACTTTTTGGGGTTTATTATATCCCAGGCAGGATACAGCAGCTATACGTTTGAGCTGGGCACTTTACTCCAGTTGCCACAGTGAAAATGTAGTCATATAAATGGATTAAACACCGTATAAAATCGCCCTGAGCCGCCCCTGGACAAGAGCATCCTCCAAGCAAGTAGATGAAATAAATGTCCAAGCAATCGCATTGAGAACGGTCACTTAGACTACCTTCACAGATACATAACAAACGGAAAAAAAAAAAAAAAGTTGGAGGGTGTTAGCTGATATGAAAGTGAGTCTGCACCCGGAGAGAATCTTTCTTTAAAGCTCAATTATCTGAAGGAGCCAGTCATTTCAAAGGCCATCGGGAGAAGATGCCAGTGCTGATAGCAGCCACATGTATCCCATCATGCTAATTGAACCAGTCTGCCCCACCAAATCTAGGCCCTGAAGAACATGACAAAACGAATTGATTTAAGGAAATAGAAACAATGTTCAAAGATGACATTTTTATCGACATTCCCTAATGCGAAACAGGGTTGTTTACGAGCACATAGATGCCCCTTAAAAAAAATTCCCTTTAATGTGAGTGTACAGAAGTCTAGATTTAAGGAACAATAAGGTTGCAAAAAGGCAAAGATTCACACCAGCCTTTTTTTGGACGTAGAGCTTTGCAGTTTTGCACCGTAACCGAAAGCAGGCTGGATGAAATGTTGGAAATTGTTGTCTAAATGTTTACAGCATTTACTGAAGCATCAGCTGGCTTAAATTCGCTCAAGTGAAAAGAGAACCTTTTGCCCCAAAACCAAACAAGCTACAAATGTTGAAATAAAGGCTCTGCTTCATTTCGTGGAACATCACAGTACAGCTCTTCACTGTGCATCTTCAAATAATTACAGAATGAAATATTTAAAGACTAAATAGAAATACTAGCCCACGGTAATAACTGCAAGTTCCAAAGTTGTGCTGGAATTGAATTTAAATTTTAATTCAAGGCCAATCAGAGGAAGAAGTAGACCCTTACATTTAACCATCTGATATTGGATATCAAAGTAAATATTCATATTGACGTAAATACCTTGCATCATGTTTACACAAATGGCCTCAAAACCATCAACAGTACCCAGTATGTTTGACATAAAAAGGGTTATTGCATCATATGTAGGTGTACAGCTAATTTCTGGATATGCATAGCTGACGTTGTTCCTTCTGAAACTGGACCAAGCAATATTGACCAATGCTCATGACAATTCACAATAATAACGATTCATAATGAAGATATAATTTTACTACATCGGTTTTCTTCTTGTTACATAACCCCAGTCGAGTGGCATCTGCAGTATAACCGTGAAATGTAACTGCAGAGCTGTCAAAAACTACAGTTCGGCTTTGCTCCGACGTAGTATTGTATGGGCTTCAATATAATTAATGTTAAAGACACGAAAATAATCATACTTAAGCAAAATATTTATTTTTACTCCTCACACAAAGACATGTTGAAAAAGACGAGCAACTTCTTTTAGTTCCTAACCGAGGCCCCTCTGCCATGCCAGGTTAAACACTCGGCGGTAAAAACAAACGGTAACCCTAAAAGATATTGTCCCCTAATTGTATGCAATTTCCTTTATGTACCTCATTGGACGTCGTGTTGCATTGTGGGGGAGAAAATTGGAACACAAAGTGAATTGTTCTGAAGCATTGTCCTCTGGACACTCTGGCTCCAGCCCTCTACAACCTGATTACATGTCTGCGAAAACCACATTCAATACCATAGCCACCAGGCAGCTATCACTGTGTACTTTTCGTCCATTTTTTTTTTTCTCTCTCTCTCCTTCAATTTCAAGCAAAAGTTTCGGGGCTTGAAGTCATTCAAGGAACTGGAAACATACTGTAGGAATAAACTGTAACAAATAAAGCAAACTTTGAGAAACCCCAAACCAGACGTATATGGCTTCAGTCAAGCCGCACAAAACAATTGGCCTAGAATGAGACTTGCTCAACAGAACAGACCCCTGAGAGCTTTGGGGATCACTTGGGGGCCCTGATTCACTTAGTGAGTTTGAAGCTGACAGATAAGTGGCCTGGATCTTAGACATAGCACCACGCTACAATAAGTCATGAGACAGATGGCTTCGGAGGCAAAAAACAATCCCTGGGTCAATGTTTTCCATTCTGCTATATTTTAGTCGACCACTCTCAATGGTCCGAGTCATCTTGTGAACCCAGCAGCTTAATGCGAGACCTGGACTATGCTGAACTCAGCCAAGATCACCTGATACAGTACCAACACCGCATATTACAGAAATATATAACCCCTGTTTTAAAACATCCTAGTATAATGCTCTAATTTTTATTTCCAAATTCAGTACTATAACAATTTTTCAACGTGTTAACTTCTGTTATAGTGTCAGAGAGCACTTACTCGATGACCGTTAGGGCACAGTAGGGTTGAGCAGATAAGCCCTAACTTGGATATACATCTTATTTCTCATTTCTCATGATGGTTATTATTAGCTTTCTGGCGCTAGTCACTTGGCTGGATGTTTCTCTTTAATGCTAAATCATCTAAGCATTAAGGTCTTCCAGGAGAGTTACGAGACATGACATTTTTAAAAACATACAACCGGGGTCAAAGATGGAGCTCATTAAGGCGCCGTACGCTACCGCAATTCAGGAGGGGGGGGGGGGGGGGGGGGAAACGTTTGGTTCACTTTATGTTCGTGCGCTAGAGTTATGTGGCGTGTCAGCTTTCGTTAAATCCTACTGAGACTAAAAAGCAAGTAAACTACGTTTCCCAATGTCTCCTTGCAGCTTTTGGTGGGGGGAAAACCCTTGGAAAAATAGAAATGTCCACATTCATAAAATCCAGCAGACGATAGCTGTATCTACAACGCAATGGTTTTCTGGTAAAAGGACGTTTGTTGAATTAATAGATCACTCAATATACAAACTACTTACTGTATGTTATTATTACCATGGTTTTTACCTGATTGTTGTGTGCCAGAAACTGAAATGAATTGTTATGGATCAAGGCCGCTATAGGGTTCATATTCAGTAAGTAAGAAGTGTTCAGCATTGTTTTGCATTCACATTGTAAATAAATTTCACTTCGAGTTCACTTAGAGCACAACTGGTTCTCTGCGTATTTTAGAAAATGTGCAGTTTGTGGCACTTTGGAACAATATCTCTGCGTACTACACTGTGTGTGTAAAGTAAAACGTTTGGCACAGGTTTGCAAACAGGCATGCCTATCTTTGTTCCTTGTTAAACGCAGCCCTGGTCCTCTTAAGCAGTGAGGGAGCCGTTTAATTGGCACTTAGACCAGCAAATTGCCATGACATTGCTGTGTTTTTCAATTAGCAATAATTGGAGACCTTTGGTTTGCATGTATTTTTAGCTTGTTCAAAGACAAGACAGACGAGCGCTGACCCAGCCCCAGTTTTCGCCATAATGTCTGCTTTTTATTGCATTTTAAAGAGGCCCTTTCTCATAAATGATTCAAACCGCCGAACGCCGGTGATGCAGTCGGGTTTTATTGGCGCTTTGCAGTTACGACGCGGCTGTTCGATTTCCTGTGAGAAAACTGCGACGCGCAATTAGCGCATTTCTCACACACCGGGCGGCCAGTCGCGCACACCGCCGCGCTGGAGACCCCCGAGCGCAACGCCATTTACCCTCACGCTTTTTTCTACAGTCGGCCATCTTAATGCCTTCGTTCCCAGGGCCTTACGCAACGCATACCACAAATGGCTGAACACCGTGCATAATGCAACATCTTACCAACTGATCACAGGGTAACACACAGCAGACTAACGTCAATATACAGTACCATCTGATAACCCCTTGCACACAAAGCCCCCCCCCACCCTGGGTAGACAGAAACGGTGGGAGGTTGAAGCCGCCGACATGCAATCCCGCAGGGACGATCGGCATTAACCTTCCAAGTTCAAGGTCTTCACCACATCATAGACAGGTTGAGCCTTTACCATCATATGGAGTAGTTTATTTTGCTTAGTACATCATCTCCGCATTATTGGATTCAGCTTTTGTGCGCCTCTTAGCGTATCTTCTCCCCTCTCATCTCGTACGCGCACGGCATTCTGCGGAATATCTCGTTACGGTCGCGGGATGTAATACTGTGAAACGCAAAGTTACCAATGCTCAGCGTCAAGGGCTGTAGAAGCTAATTCGCTATGGCTTTTGTGTTGTAAAGCGGTTCACTTTTCTGTACATAATGTGAAAACCAAACAAGCTACTTGAATGCTGTGGATATAAACATAGAAATTATCGTCAGTGGGGGGTGTGCCCCTTTATGAACGGTTTCTTATATAAACAGTGCAGAAGCGAATGATTTCTGCTAAACAGGATCATAATTACATTATTGGTTTTTACAGAATACTGAGAAGAAAAAAAATATCCCAAAGGGAAGTTATTTGGCAGATCTTGCTCTTAATATGTCTCAAAATTGTTACCATCTGGCACGGCTACAGGAAGTGCTTCTCCTTTTAAAACCTCAAAGCAAATAATACAAATAACCTGTTTTATTGTATAGCCGGCCGTCCATACAGCTCGATTTGACCGTACAGTATGTTATTGTGGAATAATGCCTTTTCATTATACCATGCTTTGAGCACTACCAGCCAGGAGAGCTATTTTAGATAGATTTTATCATTCCAGTTATCACCAGTAATTCACTCAGAATCTGCAATGAGTTTGCATACATTTACTCAGATATCCAAAGTATAAAAAGTATACTAGCTTCTTGTATAAATACAATCATCAAATATTTTAGATTCCATATTTTACAGCACTTTCCTGTACAATGGTTCATATTTTGAATCATAAACTGGTTCTTATTTTCACTTATACCAATAAGCCCTCTTGTGCAGACACTTGGCATTTTTGAAGTGACATATTTCACTTTATTATATTATCTGGTCGATGCATAAAGATGATTGATAAGGTATTTGGAAGTACTGAAATTTATGGTCAAAGAGAACCACAAGCTGCTTTTAAAACCTTGATGAGATAATTTCAGAGAACCGTGTAGTTCCTGTAAACTTGCCCCTATAGACACAGGTGGTACAATGTTTGGATTCAGGTAAGTACATGATTGTGTGGAAAACCCTGGCTGTTACACTGGGAGTTGTGAATGGATAGAATGTGGTGTAGTGTTTAGAGCAATGCCGTCTTACTCCTGGGAATTGTAGTTTTCAATCCCAGACGCAGTACTGCTGTTCTGGCTGTCACTGTTCTGTTGGCATACCTCAGATTACACAGAGAAAACTAACAGCCAGATATTTATTATTATTATTATTATTATTATTGTTCCTGTTATTGTTGCTGTTGTTGTTGTCAAAACAATATATACACTAAAAGGCAACATATAACTTTCCTACAACAATAACAATTTATTATTTTCTTATTTCTGACAAACACTGCAGTGCCATTAAGTGACTGATATTGAATGACTCACATACCGACACCACAAATATTGCTGATGAATAACAAAATCCTTCACTGTGCGTGAAGTTCCCTGTGACACGACGCACACACGACAGACTGGGTGCCGTGTCTTCTCAGCGTAGCCTCGTCTTCGTACTATCGATGTGACGGGGGGGGGGAATACACAAAAAATACTGCTGTGACTTCCCTAGTCCGATTCTGCTCACCCCCCCCCCCCCCCCCCCCCCACAGCCCTCCCCAACTCAACCCCCCCCCCCCCCCAGCCCCCCACAACACCCCCTCCGCCGTCCGAACCCCGCTTCACGTCCGCGATATGGCACCGAAAGCTGTTGTTAATAAAGTTAAAAAGAAAGGATGAAAAGAAGGTGAAATTGAGCGACCCTGGCTGTATTATTGCTTCTCTGTATGGGACCTGCCCTCTCTGAGGCTCTCTGGCAGCTCCGGGCCAGGGGGGGGTCGCCGGCTCTGTCGCCATTGCAGCCTGAGGGCAGGGGGAAATTATTTGCCTCTCCGAGGCTTCAAAGAGGCCAATTACACTTAAGTAACCAAATGAATAGATATCCCAGCTTGCTGGCCATTTTGGGAAAACAGAAGAGGGCTTTGAGGCGGCTACGCACCACACCTCGTGAGTAATGTGGAACAGCCCCCGGTGCGGAGCGCATCTCCCGCCCCCCCGAACCACGGAAGCACTTGCGCCAGCCATCGGCTCCTCGTAAACACGATAAAAAAAGAGAAGAAGAAGAAGAAGAAGAAGGAGAAGGCTCCGCTCCGTATGAGCTGCGTATTCAGAGAAGGCCGGCATTGTGGAGTTCGGAGGCACATACGAAGTCAGCTTCCCATTGAAAATCCTGAAAGAGCCTTTGACTGGAAATTGCTTTGGCAGGAGGGCTCACCTGCGGAGAGAAGTCTATAGCCTTTAAGAGGTCTCAACAGCTGCCAGGGCTGTAAGTCTGGGTACCTAGTGGGCCGAAGAATAGAAGATGTAGAGCCTTTCAATGCAACGCCACTTAGTAACAGAAGGCATGTGCCAAGCTTGCAGAATGCGAATGAAAAGTGCCCATCGGAGTTTACTAAATATCAGGGGAGACTTTTATTCCCCCCTCCCTTTGGCCCGTTCCAGCCCTTCTGTAAGGGACAATGGCGCGCACAAAGGCCCCGCTCTGCAGAAATATACCCACAATCGGCAGGGAGAGGGCGAAGGACTGGGCCGAAGTGTGGAAGCCATCAATTACACAGAGCAAAAGTTAAAACCCCAGCAGGGCGCGCGCATTAGAATGCAGAGATATGCAGGCCGTGTCCAGCAGATGCCTTGTGCAACACTCGGGAGAGAGAGAGAGAGAGAGCACAGGCCCAGAAAGTGAGCTCTTGCGTGGGACCCTGGGCTCCCAGAGAAATAGTTTCGCTTTTTGTTTTTGTTAGCACGCCTTCTTTTAAAACTGCAGTTTAAAAACTGTTGAGGTTGAGGAAAAGCGGATCATTTGTTGAAGATGCAGCTAACGGTGTAGGAGATTCTGTTGGCTGCTACACTCACGGCTGCTCCCATGTCATTGTTATCGTGGCGGGGATGTCGTTTAGAGTTGCCTCTTGACCTCAAAAAATTACTGTCTTTAAAAAACATTAAATCGGCTTTAAAATTCTAAAAGGCTTTTGTGAAGTAGCGTTTAGATAACCATTGACATTTACTTGGCAGTAGCCTTAAACTTTTCCAATTTTTACATTTTACACTTATGTAAATATATTTTTACATAACAGTGTGTACAAAAAATAAATACACGCTCCACCTCCTTCTACCTCTTGTCACACCCACAGTTAATCAACGTTTAGAGATTGACTTCCATAAAGAGGAGTGAATCACTCAAGTGTTCATGTTATTTTTATTATTTAATATCACTGAAGTGTAAAAGCCAATAATACTGTATATTGAGGTGTTGAAAAAAAGCCTCAAGTCACTGCTGCAAAGGAGGGAAAAAAGTACTCATTAGTTCTGAAAATGTTCAGAACGGGGGTTGTTTTATCATTCATTTATTCACCATAAGCAAATTGTGAAGGCCCCAGAGAGTGAAGCATTTGAGCGCATTCCCAGCAACAGTTGTCGTCCGAAGACCGGGATTCTTAATCACCCTTTCCCTCGCAGTGATCTCCGTGGGACTGGGCGCAGGACGGCCTTGACACACGGCCTATGTGGACGCAACGCACAAAGGCTCATCAATTTAAGTATCTCCCAGCAGCTAATTTATGATGCCCTCAAAGCAATTTTCACAGTCAGAAAAGTGCAATTGTATTTTCCAGCTCATTAAGCAATGGCACAATAAAGCTTTTGCCCTCCCTCTCCCCCACCCCCAAACTCCCCCCGTCTGTATAGAAAATAAAGAAGAAAAAACTAAGCTTGGGCTGAGCATTAAATAAAAGTCATGTGTCCGCATTTGATCTTTTTTTTTTCATTCAGCAAAACTCGTCTGATACCCCGTCCGTGTGTGCTCTACGCTAAAATAAAATACAACAAAAAATCCCCTCAATCTCCTAAAAGCCAAACGCCCTCGCTCTGAAGGAGAGTTTAATGCTTGTTTATTCAGAGCCCCTTTTAACATTCCGCCCTCCCATTGTTCAGGGCTTCATGGGAGGAATTTCAAATTGTAATGTCAGGACCATCAAGCCCACGTATTTGTTCAGACAGACCTTTCATTCTGGTGATTGCAGCAAACCTACGGCCACAAAAAAAGATCTGTTAGAAAGATCGGGCAGAAGCAACCTCAAAGCCACACATTTGAGAATTTGTGGCCAAATGAAATATAAGACTATAAACAAATGAATTCATGCTGAAATTATCTTTAAAAAAAAACAAGAAAAAAACATGAAAAGTGGCTCAAGTAGATTTAACTCGTAATCGCAAAGTTTCCGAAAGATCAGTCAATATTTTTTTTTGCTGTGAATCTATTTGTTCTTGTGTGATAAATGAATGCTGGCCCCAAGTGTAGCCCTCAGAGTTTCTTAAATATTGAGTCACAAAGGTTTTAAATATGAGCTGGGTGGACCCGGCAATAAAATAAGGATTTGTTTTATGGGCCATGAACTTCTTGTCTCAAGTGTGTGTTAAGCACCCTCCCTCTGTAACATGTGAATTGGTAAAGGATCGCACAGGGAAACAAAACCCAAGCAAAACACAGCATGTGTGGCATATGCCCTTCGTGTCCAGCCAATCAGCTTCCTTTATGAGGCTCTTTTCAGGGACTGCGGTTCTCAAACATTACACGTAGAACAGTGTTTTAACCTCATGTTCTAGCTAAAAGGAAACATAATCAAAATATCAACATACATTGAACTCATCATCAGTTTACACTGTTTATTAATTCAACATATACTTGTATAGCATGAGTATGTCTTATCCTTAATACAATACACCTGCATTAAGTTTTAGACTAATAACCGTATATTAAATTGACAAAAACTACACACATTGGTCAACTTATTACAAGTAATTTAGTCAGTCTAGACAAGTACAGAACGCAGAAAGCACACGTTTTTTTTTACTATACAATAATCATTTTACAAAAATTTCGACTTCTCTGCATCACTTTTATAGATGTGAGAAGGGTGTGCTCAGGAACTATACTGTATTACTGAGCCAACTTCAACTTTCTAACTTTCTTTGATCAACAATTAAAAGAAAGATTTTTTTTTTTCACAAACATGAGTTTAGTGATGACTAAAACTAACTTTCCAAACTGGGTTTGTGGAGAAAAAGTGTAACGCCTGGGTTTACTTGGAAGTCAAATTTAAGGACAAATGTTGATTGAATCCAGACGCGATTCAAGCTCAGTTTTGATATATTTATATTGATATATTTACAAAGTGTTTGTGAAACCTGTGCACAATGTCCACAGATGGCACGGAAAAGCAATGGTGAAGTTCTTGGGCTCAAGGGTGTGCTCCTGTGTTACAGATATCACCCATTTATCACAAATAGAAACATAAATACTCCATGATCTCCCTCACTATGACAAGGGGATGGAGAAACCTACAGGAAAACGTGAAGATCAACCAAAATCTAATAACCTAAGGTCACCTACCATAAGGTATTGTGTATACTTGTCAAAATGTAGTGCCCTGAACCTTGGATATTTCAGGGACAAGACGGGCCTACAAATTGGGCGATTCAAACTGGGAGAAAAGCAATCTGGGATACAAAAAACTGGTTATAAATATGCAGCCACCCACCTACTGAAATCAGGGTATTAGTATAAAGTACAATGTAAGAGATCATACAAGGGCACTCCTGGGTCATGCGGAAACCCGGGTTTCAGTGTAGTGGTGTGCAGTGAGTCTGGTATAAACTCCAGACTGTAGCAGTGCTGGCTGTGGCTGGCAGCCCAATAAGGTGGTGTCTGAATGGCCGTAGCCAAGGAACAGAGGGTTTTACTCAGAAGTCCCGTGGCTGATTGGCTGATAGTGGCTACTCCGGGCAATTAGGCAAATGCAGTCTAGCTGCACGCACTGTGGATTAAGTGTACCGTACAGAATTAAATGAATGCATAAATTATTCCATAATTACCCATTTGCCACGTTGTGGTGGTGAAAGATCAGGCAGGAAATTATTTATATATGCTTTCTATTACCATTTACCCTTTTTTTTTACAGAACTAATCATTACTATTGCCAAACTTGAAATGTATTTGTAAGGTGAAAAGATACTTTTATCTACACATAATTTGGTATAAGCCCAAAATTCTGCAAATTTACAAGTACAAGCAAATCACTTGTACTATGAATATTAAGTAGAATGAAATGACAAGACATCTTTTATTCACAAGTTTTATCATTTACATCTTGAACTATATACCAAAACAAATACAAAACAATGGGGGATGCATTTTACATAAGAATCCAGTAAGAATGGGAATGGGAATGGGAATGGGAATCTCTCCCAGTCCAGTGGCATTGACACTGCATTTCCCTTTACAGTGACGGAAACCTGAGGTCTGAACTGTCACATTTACAGGTCCCAGAAAACTGCAGTATCCCACATAGATTATACTTTAAGGAATCCGCTCCGATAATATAAAAACATTCCATAGAATTGGCCAGTTGCTTTAACTTATGCGATGGTTTGTGGTCTGACCTTGCTCCAAGTTCTGTTTAACACTAAAAGGATAATTGATTCTGTGGCAGAAGCTTTTGTGAAAATAAAAAAAATCATTTATCGTACAGCTCGCCACAGAGTGTATGAAAATGTGGGGACATTTCTCAGTTTGCCTACAGGACCGCAGAGCAACCACAATTATCGTCT
Organism: Synaphobranchus kaupii; assembly: GCA_029718625.1. Classification (NCBI taxonomy): domain Eukaryota; kingdom Metazoa; phylum Chordata; class Actinopteri; order Anguilliformes; family Synaphobranchidae; genus Synaphobranchus; species Synaphobranchus kaupii. The sequence goes on along the minus strand of CM056379.1, from coordinate 106,135,977 downwards.
CGTCCCCATATTCAAACCCTTGTGACCATCGTCATTGTCCAAGCCTTTCCCCAAGAATGTTGGCTTAATTCCTCAGCAAAAGTCCAAGGAAATTGTGTATGAAATCGCCCCCGGTCATCTCTGTGGTATACCTTAAGTGCTATTTATTTTTTATGTGAATGTGATTTGGGCACTAGGGAAGACCATGCGGATCAGTGCAAACCTTTGATTTGCTATCAACTACACTTAAGGTGGCACCCCCGTTCTACTGATCTTTGCATTGAGCTGAACAAACACATCTAACTCTTTTTTAACATGAATTACAAAAAACTTTTCTGTCAAGAAGAATGCTATTAAATATTGTAAGGTAAAAGTAACAAATAGAGTAAAAGTATTTTTTTTTATATTGAATTTTACTTCATAAATCAATGGCAAACAGCAAACCATATGTTGTTGGTACATGCTAAGTACAAACAAGTATAAAATACTTCTATTATGGACAACTCGCCAAGAGAATTACCTCCAATAATATTTGGTGTTTACCATCTTGCTCACGTGTGCGAATGGCTTTGATGACAAAATTGGCTAAGCGTAATTGGCAGGGAAGTCAAACAGCTTTAGGATTGTATGCCTAAACTTATCCTAAAACTGACTGGGTCACGTCAAACTCTTGTAAAGTCACAGACAGGGTCAAGATGCGTTTTTTTCTAGCATGTGTCACTCGAGGCCACAGTGTTAAGTACTTCTTCCGAAAACAAAAAAAAATTATTACTTGGTAACCTCGTGTGCTGAGTGCTGATTCTTTCAAGCAGTTTCCTGTGCTATGGCTGAGTGTTTATGAGGCCTACACTCAACACTCAAATGACAGAATGGAGGACATAGCCTTGTTTTATAATACCGTCTAAATCCTACATTCTTTCAATGGGTTTTTTCTGCCAGCTAGTAAAAAGGAAATTGAGTGACATACTTTAACTGCGTTAAGACTAAAATAAGGGCTGACAGTTAACTTTCTCAAACATTATTACAGAATTGTCTTACAGACTGAAGGAGCAATGTTTGAAAACTGCAACAGAAAACAAAGGTTAACAAACACACCTGCTTTGATATTTTAGACATGTGCCGTACGTATTTATCTTTGTACAAATTGTATATTATGGTCATAAGATATAGCTGATCCCATTACTTTTATGTTGTTTGACTGTGTAAAAGAAGTCAAACAACAAGTTATGAATCCATGTCTTAAGTGAAGTGGCCAAAAACGGTTTTATTCTGAGATAATCCAGGTAATCCAGAATATTGCTGGAACCACAGAAACTATGGTGGAAAAATAATAGTACACTGCCCTTGGATTACTCCCATCCTTCTGTAAACAATGAAATAGGACAGACAAATCTTTGTGTAATCAGAAGCAGACTACATCCCCACAAAAGCAGAAGTGCTCTATACTCTGAATAAAATACTAAAAATGGCTCAACACACAGTCCGATGCGATAAATCTATAGAAATGAAAATTGATGATAACCTTGTTTTGTGAAAATCCTTAGATTTTTTATTCTGATTTGATTTTTGTTAAGTTTATCAGGACTATTTCCTCTTAATGAAAGGTTATATTTAAGGTTACAAAATTATTCTTAATTTAATTTACCTCTGTTTTAATGCTGAAATTTAGGAATCATTAATTTTCATAATAGCCATTCATAAAATTAATGATTTCCTCAGATTCTAGTACTAACACGGAATGTTTTCCTCAAATTTCAGTATGCACACACACACACACACACACATATATATATATATACACACACACACATTTGCACTCACTAATCAACCTAGCAGTTATATGCAAGCATGGGACTCAAAACTAAATTGGGCTCTCTTACCACAAAGATGAAATATGAGATTTATAGATGGATACTACAAATGGATGCCCTTTAATAGACTGCGCACGGTTGCATTGAATATATCAATCCCCTTCCAAAAACTGCATTTGAAAGGAAATTCTATCGTCAGTGTGTCTACAAAACTGATTTGTGAAAGTTCCATTACCATGCCAAAATTCTGCATGGTGACTACCGCATGCAAGTGATGAAAGAAATTTTTAAAAATGAATTGTGGGAGACCTGATACTTCTGATTCTATGAGAGGGTAGTGTTTAACTGAAAGTCAGTGAAACATACACAAGACTACTCAATGCCCACAGGTGGAATAAATATTGTGCAGCATTTTCCCGGGAATGTGATTTGTGCCTGGGTTTTCTTTATCAGCTGTGTCACGGTGAATTTACGTTGTTAATTGTGTGACAAAATTAATTTAATTTTTTATTTTAAACAGCCTTTTCGGTTTTCCTCGTGTGACCTGGGTTTGAAGTGGTCGCCTTTTCTGTGCCTTTCAGCTTCCCGTAGTTTGCCGCATTCAAATTTAAACCGACGAGACGTGATTGTCGATGGCCTCTTTTGAAGTGAGGTAATAGTTTTTAAACATAGTTAATAGACATATGAGGTCAAGTTCACGGTGTGGTGATGAAATAATCATGTATTCCAAACTAGAACCCATTTTGCTCATACTGCAAACTTGCATACTTGGTGAAAGGTACTCGGCAGCACACTTACTTGCTTAGCGGCACATCCTACCACATACGGTACACAAGCACGGAGTATGCAAGTATGTGTTTCTGCAAACGATCGCTGCTCAGTGATTGGCTTGCGTTCGGCGTGGGAGCCTAGACTGTGGCTGCATAGTGAAAGAGACTCCCAGGAGGAACACGATTCTCAAGCTGTTTTTCCTCAGAAATTTACAGAGATTCCTGATTGGGCACAACTGAAACTCACATATTTAACGTTCATGGACAGTTTCCTGAAGCTACCGGTTTCATTTCTTTGATGGGGGTGGCGGCGATTGCCGGCAGGAAGAAAAGACATCTGGTGATGGAGTGGTTTCTGATACATTTTTATCAACACGTGGAGGCTCGTTGGAGTCATTTATGTGCACACTGTAACATTCAGTCTATGACTTAAATCCACACACGTGTTACAGTTTTTATGGATGGCAGGTTGTACACACACAACCAGCGTTTAGGTTATGCAGCCACCTTCATACCAGGGCACACATGGGATTCCCAGCACATAATTAAACTTATCCCATTTGAGTGAGACATTAAAATGGATCATGACAGGTTGTGCAGGTAGCTGGTACTTGTAGTTGTTTGATTTGATACCCTCACTGTAAGAAATATAGGGATGTGCCATTTTATAACAGGGTGTGAAATGAGCTGCAGAAAGAGGTCATTGAGAAGCTTAGCCCATAGTGCTTTACTTTTCTTTTCTGGTTCCTCCTCTTCCCAGATCTGTCCCAGTTCATGTCCCGCTCATATAAAATCCTATCCACCTCCGAATTCTGCTCCAGTTCCAGAAATTCCGGTCTGCAGCTCCTGCAGTGGAAGCTGCTGAGATACGTAGATCTGGATTCCATCAACATGTATCCTTCATTTTGACTCACGATTCAAATCGCATGGTTTTTTTTGGTTTTTGGTCACAAAAACAGATTAGCAAGTTTGACAATCACCAGATTTAACTCGGCAAACTGCATGTTGAGAGAAGTACCACTTGAATTTAATTGTAAGTCACAGCTATGGACAAATGTTGACTGAATCCATGCCGTAGAGTTGGTAGTGAATAAGCAAGTACCAGCCTCACTCTCCAACTCATTCAGTTTCTCTTATCACCATTGTAGCACTCAAACGACAGTGGGCCGATACCTGTAGCTGGGGAGGACACTTTCTGAGTTGTGTGAATTTCCACCAAAAGACATTTTGTATTTTGTAATTTGTTCAAGACTGTTTTTTAATTGACCAGTGGCCAATTAATAAAATGTTTCTGTCTCTTCTGTTTCTCTTGTGTCTTGAATTTGACACTTAAAAATGTGTAACCTTTGTTTTGTTTTTTTTTTTGTTTTTTTTTATAAAACACTTGGTGGCATTGTCAGTGTACATATTTTGTAGTCTGTGACACTGCTTACAAAAATATTTAATTGTGGTGTGCATTAGGGTGGAATTTGTAGCTGGCTTGGTTTTTGGGTATGGATAAAATTTTTACTTTCAAGTAGAGGAGGTGTAAATACAGTACATCCAACATAATTTCGGGTGCAAGGCAAAACTTCAAACCAATGATACGGAGGAACATTACGAAGTCAAAGAAGCAAAACGTGTATTATTAGTGCGAGATCAGTTTGTTTCAGGACTGTCTGGTCTCAGTTAGACATTAGTGAGGAAACACACTTTGGTCTGAGCAGTGGAAGGTGAGCTACAGAATGACCCATGTAAAGGTGCATGCATGGGGGCATCCATTTTGTCCCGAGATTAAGAAAAACTAAAAGACTTAATGTGTTTCAGGTCTGCACAGTGTAAGATAATGCATAGAGGAATATAGAGCCTCTTCAAGAATCTAAAGGTGTGTTAAGTGAGAACTTTTACGACTACCAAATGTGCAGGACCCACATTGCATGTTGTCACATATGCCATTCCAAATTTTTTAACCAGTCATCTTTTCATTTTCCATTTTTCAAAAACATAGGAATCACTGTCAAATCAGGCTTTTTAAAGATTAATTTTGGTGTGTGTGTGTGTGTGTGTGTGTGTGTGTGTGTGTGTGTGTGTGTGTGTGTGTGTGTGTGTGTGTGTGGGCGAGTGTGATGCTGCTTGGTGATGCTAAAACCCCACGCCGCCATTTATTATTGACAAATGTATGCACTTGTGTCCCTGTCCCTTCATAATAATAACCATTGAATAGTGTCAAATTAACACACAGCCTAACAAAAACAAATCACAATTGTTTTACCAATTCCAATTATCTACTCTTTTCTGTCACAAGACAGTGCCAAAGAGCAGTTATGTCTTTTTTTTTTTCGATTTTCTGGATGATCTTAAATGTAGCATGTCACCTACTATGGGGACTACAGTGCTTTCTCCTCAGAATGTGCTCGCTTCCAAATTCACCCCTCTGAGAAAGGGCTTTGAATTAAAATGCCTCTAATTCACCGGGCTGTCACACTAGCCCCAGTATTCACATTCTGAGCACAAACAGAGGGGAACTGCATGTCTTTCGCGATACGTGGGAGGACGCTAAAGACGTTTCTCCTGAGACTTAACAAAATGTCTAAAATTCTGATACCGTCCAGTGCCCTTACAGTATCTACATCATACATGTATTTCTGTTAACAAAGGAGCTTTTTTAGGTATACACTTCTCAAGCACAGTTTTACTGGTTATTGAATAGATTGATATTTTAATGACCATACACAATGATCTGTGTATTTTTCATGCTTTTAGTGTATATGTGTGTCATTTAAAACACTCCCTGGATATTTTACTTAATAAATTTACTTGATATACGGCTGAAGTAATCTCTCCATTTTAAGAAATAATTGCATGGGGAAAATGCTCAAATTGATTAAATATCATAAAAAAAGGTTAAATATATTTATTTCAATCCATTAGTTATGGCTCCTGATTAGGTCTAACCTCAACTTTTAAGCGATTCCTAAAACAAAATACCCCATTTGAACATCATCGACAAATCTACAAATCAAAATGGAAAAAACTATGAAAAGCAAAAACCTTAGTAACATGTAAACCTGTAAACTATTAACGTCAAATTCCCAACGGGTTAAACAAAGTTGTCTGCAAAACAATTATAATTCACGGCTGTGACAAGAGCAAGTAACTAACCATCAGTATGAGTTTTGAAAGCAAGTCACTGCAATGAGTCCACGGTGACGTCATCAATTATTTAATATGTTTTAATAAAGAACATTTAGCACTACGTCCATCATAGTTTTATTGTCGGTAATGCAAAATATAGCATAACTACAATGACTACCACACTGGTTGAGTCAGGAATATGGAGTGTAACATTCAGTGAATGAATTATGAAGTATCCTATAATTTTGTAGTATGACAGGCTGTTGTTGAGAGGACAGTAATGCCTCTTATTGGTGAATGCGCTTGATACTGATGACGACATCACTTCCTGAGTAATTATGGTCTACGGCCTCCCATACCAGAAGCCTGGGTCAGTTTTGCTTGCTCTGTAGGAGGTTGTCTGCCTGAGCGCTTACGAAACTCTATGATGAAATGTATTTTGTGGTCTGCGGAACCACTGTGTGCAGGTATTTTTTTCCAATGGCTATTGTACTCCTGTGACGTATTTCATTAAACGGTTTGTAGTATAATAGCTGTGTATGGAGCTTCCGTAAGGACTACAGAAGAGCATATTATTACAGCAGGTAGTAGCCTAACTGCAATGTATATGATTAATTGGCTTTAGACTAATTTCAGTGGTTAGCTTAGCTGAATACCTTGGCCATCATTTAAAAACTAGGCTAAATGTATGCACAAAATGCATTCTCAACAAATTGCATACTGGATAGGTTTTTTCCTTTTTTCTTCATTTGTGTGTCATAGTAGGTGTGTGAGAATGCTATAGGTACTGAGACCTCTACATTTTACTTTGTTAGTAGCCTACATTGTATCATCAGTGATTGTGTTGATGGAAGAACAATAGACTATACCTGTGCAGGAGAGTGTGATATTAGGATTCCTTCACATTAGTACAATACTTTAAAAAAAAATTGTGTAATTGACCCTGGTTGTGAAAATCAGTTTAAATAATTCAGCCATTCAGCAGGAGGTACTTGGAGGTCCTATGATTATGGTTATAATTTTTTCCAAAGTGCAACAATTGAAGTCATTGTAAAACAATGTATTGCACCCACTGAGACACAATAAGAAAAATGCATCTTTATATTACGCATATGCACAAGCACAAAAGTCTGAAAAAGCATACCAACAGGGGTGCAAAGGTTTCTGTCAGGACATGTTAGCCTCATTAATGATTTCGGAGGTTCAACTGATGCAACACCTCCAAAATCGTGAATGTAAATAAAGAGACACTTACATCCCTATCGTAAAAACGGTTCCGTTCTCCCTTTCACACAGAAGAGGGCCCATGTGGACAAAACAGTCTCGTGCGCAAGTGGTGAGTGAGTCAATCCAAAAGCAATGCGGTTTGGCTTTAACTTTCAACGGCACGGTTGAAGTGCTACTTGTGTCTTTACTGAGAAAAAATTGTCCAGGTAATTTCCATCGGAAATGTAAATTAAAATTCGAAGACAATTTGGAGTTCCGTACGTAAGTCTCACTGACTTGTATTTATTGTGAGCCTCTGAGGGCAACGTTGTGGTTATATTAAATCACACCTTTGGTCAGTGCAAGCGTCAGATGCACGAGACCTAAGTGTCGACAGGCTCGTGAGTAACTATGGTTAAGAAGGACAAACGTTTCCGATCAAAAATGAAGCACCTTAAAATTCACGATTGATTCGTAGCCTAAAATAAGACATCAAGGTCTATTGTTTATTTTGCGCCACTACAATTGTGACAGCAACATCCATCTGTTCAAGAAGAATTCAAAATATTTAACACGTGTTTCACACAAAAAATGCACTTTTATTAACTCACTGAAGTGCAGGCATTACACGATTTTATAGGATTTTGTTGACATCCTACTTCTCAGGGTGAACTGGAAGCAAAGGTTTCTGACTAATTTAGCCATTTTATGGCATCTGAAGAGATATCAGTGGAATGAGAGATAAGGTAAACCTTTCATCAGAACCGTACGTACACTTTTTTTTTACGATTTTTAAAAAAATGCTCAGGGTCCCTCTTACGAAATGGCTTGCGTTTAATATCACTTAATAGAACCTGTAGGTAATGCTCCCATCGTTAGTTAATTCCATGAGTAATTCGATTTATATAGAACTCGCTGAACTCGCCATTAAAAATATTTTTACTTAAATGAAGTTTAATAATAAATATAATATGCTTAAAGCAATTTAAACAATTATAAATTAATAACAACAAAATTATTATGCGGACATTTAGAAGTTTTCCCCTTAAAGTTAAATCTAAAGTAGTTATAGGCGGTTCTGTGGTTAGCCACAACTTCTTTAATTCACAGTTGTGATAATTGCAAGTGTTTTCCTGTCACCTGGGATAGACATGTATAATGCGTTTGCATTGTATCATGAACGATTATTTGTTTGTTTTGCTCGAGGTACCAGAGACATAGCCCATTTACTATTAAATTGTAGCCTAATACTGAAGTAATTTATGTGACATTCTGTCTAAACGTATAAATACTCTTTTCGAAAGTGATAAGAATTTGGGCGAATGAATTTCTTGTGGATTGAGCGATCACGTTACAACCACAGAAGTCGTGCATTGTGTATTTCTAAACAAAGCATCAGTTTGAGCGAAGTTGTGTCTCCAACATGTCTTCTGAAGAATGAGCGTGCACGAAATTCGGTCTGATTGACAGTCTACGGACGCTCTGCATTCACTGCAGACTTCAACAAAAGTCCTTTTCAAAATTAAAAAAAGAAGCGAAACAGTTAACAATGTTTGAAGTCTGTGAGAAATGTTGCCCTTCTAGCTATACACCAGACTATTAATTTTTTTTTCGAGGACAATTGGTTAAGTGGAGCTAACTGTTGCCTTTTCTCCCTGAGGTAGCTTCCTTTTTGATCCTGCCGCGCCTGGCGCCTTCCAAAACATAACTCGTCTGCCTTATTAAATGCTTTGACTTATAGTGAACAATTACCTGTTGCTTTGCAGCTGAGGCTTTTGCAACCTTGAAGGCGTAAGGTATGCTCTAAGTTGCTGCAATGTCGTGTTAGGAACAGTCATATAACTATGCACAAGTTAAAGCCGCTGTGTACATAAATAATTTGTTATTAATTAAACTAATTAATTGTGTGCATTTGTAACTTTAATTAAATATGTTGCATTTTTGTGTTTTGTATTAAATTAAATAATGTAGACTACATGATAGAATTTGCTGTAATATACATTCCATTGTTCGCCGTTTTGTCAATATAAATTAAACTTTAATACGTGGCACTTTGTTTATGTTAAGTTGTTAACAACTGAATAATGTAAATAGATTTTGTTTTATCCTTTATCCGAAATATAAAGGCCAAAGGGTTGGCTGTCTCTGTATGGTTTCAATAAGTGTTGTACTAATGAGTAAAGAGAGTCTTTCTAGAAGCTGTCCCACTGGTTAATTGCACTAAAATTGCTCTGGTGGCTCGGTACACCAAGGAGACCAGGCCCGTGAGCCATCAATAAACCTTCCCAGCAAGACATCTATGATTAACTACTCATTTCTTTCAAAATCCTTCTTGATGTCTTTAGAGGCGAGTTGGCCAATCAAAGTGAAAGATGGCAACGTCACGTGGAGAAGTCGACAAGCTGATTGGAGGGCGGCGAGATAAGAGAAAACTTGCAGACCTTTTATAACTGAAAGCAAACTACAAGTAAAGTAGTGTACGTTTGACAGAGAGCGTAGCGGTCCCTTGAACGGTATCAAGCTTGGACGCACGGTTCGGGATTGTCAAGCTAGGCATTCAGCGGTGCATGGCCCCATACTCTCATATCATGAATTCTATCCAGGGGTCTCTTTCCCAAGAGATAAAACTGAATGAGAAGGAAGACGCAGACAAGGAAGACATTCGGTCAAAGGAGAAGAGCACTGCTAAAGGATTTAAATGCAAGTCTTTTAGTCTCCCTTTTAGTGTCGAATCACTCATTTCAAACAGATCGACATGCCGGACTCAATATTCTTCCTCCGAATTAGGTGTGGTTCCACCTAAGCCTGTGGCAGAGCAGCCGAGGCAACATTCTCCAAGGACAATTTACGCGGAGAATAACCTTTCCTCGGAGAGCATTCCAATTGTAGCTGACTGCCAGAAAAACGAGAGTGAAGAACTCAACGACAACGATCAGAGCACTTGGTTTCAGACTTCATCATACGCTACTCCGACAAGTAAGTCCTCGATATTTTTTCAGTTTTTTTTTTGCCTTAGCCTATTACTGATAAACTCGCAGTTAAACGATTTATCCTTGACTGCACAAGAGCTGACAGATCGAGTTGGCACAAAATGATTTAATGCAGACTAAAACAATAACTAGAGTCATATGATTATTAGGCTATTATTATTATTATTATTATTATTATACAGGCAGTGTTTACTACATTTTTAGGTTGTTGACGATAACGATAACGCCGAAGATGAAGATTATGCATTTTAAATATTGTAATTGACTTACTGCGCTGGCAAGTTATCATATTTTCGCATACTGTGATGAGTAGCCTTTACGATGAGACGTATTATATATAGTAGTATATTTAAATCTTGCTTTGTAGACTGTTTTCAAGACCAAAAAGTGTATGGGGTGTTAAATAAAATAAGCATTCGTTAATTTAATTCGATACTTTAAGTTTTATGTTGCTCTTTCTTGTCGGCTACGTAGTCAGAATGAACGTTTTATTCCAAGCTGAAAATAAATCGTTAATATGCCTACACCCGCCTATATTAGCAGCCTATAGACTCTATCAACCCATGAACAGAAGACTGCAATCTTGACAGTCATTCAGTTACTCTAATAGGAATAGAATTATGTATCTTCTATCAATACGTTTGGGTTTTAACGTTACGCAAGCGTATAACGCGTATTGCCTTTGATTTTAGATTTTTATTTTTGTAATGATGACTTGCCTAACATCCACGATAGCTAAATTTGGTGTGTGCATAATTTAAAGTGACTGCAAGCGCTGCACCTCATGGGCTTTTGTTGCTCATTTTGAAGCGAAACAAGTGTGATAGGCCTGGACAATGTATTAATGAATAATTTCTTACCGTTGAACAGGAAATGCCAGCCCACCTCCATGCCCTCTTCGGAAACACAAGAACAACAGAAAACCTCGAACGCCTTTCACTACTTCGCAGTTGCTTGCCTTGGAGAGAAAGTTTCGTCAGAAACAGTACTTGTCCATTGCTGAGAGGGCGGAATTTTCCAATTCTCTAAATCTCACAGAGACACAGGTCAAAATTTGGTTCCAAAACAGAAGGGCGAAAGCTAAAAGACTACAAGAAGCCGAACTGGAAAAATTCAAACTTGCTACAAAGCCGCTCCTACCTGCTTTTGCTTTCCCCTTCCCCCTGGGAGCGCACATGGGATCCCCATCGTTATACGGACCTTCAAACGCCTTCCCGAGGCCTACCTTACCGGTTCCTGGACTCTTCAGTGGACCTGTCACCTATGGAATGTATTATTTGTCTTAAATATGTGAGGCACAATAGAGAAAATTCAATATAGAGTGATATGGTCTCAACTCAGTGATACAGTGTGTCGTCACCTGTCAGTATAGGCCTACATGCTCGTTCCTCAATAACAATTGTCACTCATCAATACTTCCACATTGAAGACATTTTTTCTTCAAAATAATTTATCAAGCACACTAATGTGTTAAGTGGGTTTCGAAAACGTAACTTCAGAATGTCTTCTTTTTCCAATGCTTTAGGATTAATGCTGTTAAATGTATTACTCTTTAGACAAACGCCTTTGTGCCTCTTCTCAATTTCAGCACCAACTTCAGCACCAGTCTAATGCTTTCGGAAGGGAAGTGGCATTGTCTTTTGTCTGCGAGGTTATTGTTTTGGAAGTAGACTCATTTTGGTACTAAGATGTCGAAAGAAAGTTTTCGTGCATTTGACCCGATCAACGAGTCAATTGCAGGTTTTTAGAGAATTTCCACAAAGCAAACCCATGTAAACGTATTCGTGCAAGAACATTTCTTGTTTGAACTTGTACTTTCAGAAACCAAATATTTATCAGCTTTGAGCAAAGAATTTAGAGTACCAATTCTTTCTATTAGGCAAAACATGTCGAATTTTCTTTTTTTGTTTAAAGAAGACCTTTTTCATTAATATGCGCATTTTATATGACGTCTAATTTTGTCTCAGAAAAATACACAAGGGCTACGATTTTTCTGTTTTATAAAGTTTATAAAGCCTCATTTGTTCGCCCAAACTTTAGCAATGTAAATTATTGTGCCTTCCCGTTTACATCGGGGTGTATTTGTGTTTTTTAAAACCTGCAGACATGGTACAAGCAACAACAAAAAAACAGTGGCCTACACTTAATTTTCAATGATTTTTATATTGCGAGTGCTTTTGGAGTTCTATAAATGGACATATTTTTAACATCAAACTGGGCTCTGGAGAGAAAAATAGGCTACTGTAAGTTCAGATGTTCAATTTATACATTATAAATGTTTAATATTGGTTTTGTATTCTCTGTAAAACATTCTGTTCTATTGTAAATAGGAAATTTTGACTATCCCTGATGTTCTTTTGCAATTTGATAAAAACCAGTAATAAACAGGATTGTTGATATTTATAAATAATGTTTGTGTTATGTGTACTATGTACATGTATATATGTTAATTGTACATATAAGTTAGAGACCAGCCTTATGTATAAAATATTCAATAAAATCTTTACATTTGCCTTAAAAATGATTTCACGTTGCTGTTCTTCAAAGTGATTTCTTTTTGGTAGGAACATAACCCTTAAAAGTGCACATTTGTTTCAATATATTATTTGAAAATTATCGACTTTCTTCAAATATTCAATAAAATCTTTACATTTGCCTTAAAAATGATTTCACGTTGCTGTTCTTCAAAGTGATTTCTTTTTGGTAGGAACATAACCTTTAAAAGTGCACATTTGTTTCAATACATTATTTGAAAATTATTGACTTTCTTCAAATTGAAATTGTTGATAAAATGTAAGAGATAGTGAACGTGAAAATCCACACTTTATGAAAGTCCTGTATAATTGTGAAAATGCACACCGTGATACAACATTGTGTAGGCCTACACCCCTTTAACCAAGGGGTCAAGTAATGAAAACACAAAAGCACAGCAAACAAGTTATTTAAAACATTTTAGTTAACAACCACACATGGAAGTATCCAGGGTGAGGAATTATTTTTTTCATCACAACACGGCAGTTTTGTTGACAGTTTGTTTTCCATGTGGAATTCACAGTCTTCCATGATTCTATGTCAACTTCTTACTCCATATCACATTATAACTGCTTTCAAATAAATAATTAGAAAAATATTACCAGGTTCCTTAAGCAGCATCACTTATATAAGAAAAGTAATGCTACATTTCTCGCTGAGACCCGGCAGAGGTAAATTTAAAGTATTTTAATTTTTGAACATAATAAAAGTGTCTTGGATTACAAATGCATGCTGCTGTGAATTTAAAAATATATATATTATTGAATTAAATTTTTATTGAATGTCCCTTGTAGTGTATGTTTCAGCATAGTAGAATACATGGTTTTTGAGATTAAGACCAGAATCATGTCCCCTACAGGGGGGGAAATTAATGGCCGGGTTTTAGGAAGATATTTCACTAGATTATTTCCTTAACTTGTATAAAATCTGAAATGGCAAAACAAATAATAATAATTATTATTATTATTATTGTTTTTATTATCCAGCAGCCGCAATAATAATCAAAATTATTTATCCGCCTGTCCAAGTTCTAACCATTCTGGATGTATTTTAGTAACCTGAGCTATACAGTATATGATATATTGTAAATTATATATTACAGAATATTATAAAATACTGCTGCCAACATTGCCAACTATACTTGAGCGCCACCATCTGTTGTTATTCTAAATTACACCCATTTTTTGCGAATGCCCAAAAAACAAAAAAAGGAGATCAGTTTTGAGTTCATTTTACATCACATTTGTCTACACCTGTTCTTTGTGGATGATTTATTCAATATACATTTTTGTGGTAAATACTTAAAGAATAAATACTGAAATGTAAGTTGTTTTTGTTTTTCATTTGTTTGTTTTTTTACACAAACACGTGTATTGCGTTATATTACCCCTTCTGAAACACCAAACAAAATCCCTTAACAAAGCAGACTGACAATGTCACCTTGGAAAAATACATTTAAGTATCAGTTTTCAAGGGTTTGGATATTATATTGGTTAGTTGTTGTACAGAATATAAAGTGGCAAGAAACAGAATAATGATGCTCAACGCCCAACGCATAGCTAACCCTGTTGGATTGCATTCAGTTAAAGCCATTCATAGTGGTGCAAACACTCAATGGCAATTCAATAAATAAATACAGCAGGTACAGTATTTCTATTGACCAAGATTGCTTTTTTTATACATTTAAGTTCGGATGTTTGCTCAAGCTATACGCATTTCATTATCTCCTATAAAAGGGAATAATTATTTATCAGATGACCTAACAAATATAGTGAACAAACCTCTTTGCCTTCACCCGCACTTCTGAGCTCCGTATCATAAGTAGAAAAACATTGAAGTGGATTCAATCACATATGTTCTACACAAGACCCGCAGAGAAACACACGCGCATTAATGATGTAGATTTTTACTTGCGGTACCGTCATTGCCCCCCCCTTTATCTGGTTACTCAGACATTTGTTTCCAATTATGCGATTTTATTCAGGATGAGAAAATAAGAGCTGAGGTCTGCGACTCTGCGTTACGTTGCCAAGAATTAGAATATTTGGAATGAATATTTGGCAATATAAAGATATTGTTCTTTATAAGCTTTCCTTTACTTACTAAACGGAATTATTTAACCCACAAAATGTTATTTTATATATAAATATTACTTCAAAAATGAAATTAAAACTATATTAGCAGTATTTTCTCATTGGTACCTTTTTAATTGAAGTTACAACAGCAGTCTGGATAACAGTACTGTTTACCAAACTGCCTGTCTTTCTCTGGTGGCTTTGAATTCAAACTAAATCCTTAACTAATTGTTTACTCGATTAAAAAAAATAAAGGCCAAGTAGCGTAAAGTAGTCTCTGCACTTGCTGTATCCTGCAAAAGAAGAAAAAATTACCAACCCTTGCCACTAGATGTCAGCATAGGGAAAGACCATTTTATGGATGTTCGGATTCCGAACATAGCGTATATTGTAGGCTACAGTATAGCCTATTGTTGGGCCAACGTGGTTTGTTACGTTTCTAAGTTAATGGAGCAAAAGTATGAGTGCAATTACATTGCAGTGATTGTAATAACCGCTTGAGTTTGTCAAATTACTGGGTGGCACGTCATGGCAGCAAGCATACAAGTTTACCCACAGTTCTGTGAGTTTACCCAAGGAATATTTAAACTCCTCACTTATACAGTATTTGCACTTCTGCCAGTTGCATTATCCTACGTGCCTGTGCCATGACCTTACACGGACAACCTGAGTCTACTGTCACTGCGCTGTGTGGATTGCAGGCTTCCATGACTCTATTTTTCAAGCTTTTTTCTACAGGAAATTCCAGGCAAAGTCCTCAAACTGTGGAACCTTTATCACTTGTGCCGGGTTTCCGTATATTGGCGGAAGTTTAACAGTGACGGACAATAACGTTTTGTTTAATGTGCGCGCTGGAAACGGGGCGGGAGGTAGGCGAAACTGCGCTTTTCGATTTATGGGAGCAGGTTGACAATATATGGTGTTGCAAGTCTTAACACAGTACTAACACCCCCGTTCATCAATTTACTAAATGGTGTTATTTAGAGCTGATTTATTCTTTGCTGGATAACAGGCTATGTGCAGGCTAGTTTGCTATCCACGATACAGTAGCTAACGTATTTAATTGTGTCAATGCAAGTTTGCTAACCGTCACCTTATTAAGGTAACTAAACCGCTTAATGATTTCAAACGGTTTTTGCTTTGCAGTGCTTGTCTTTTGAAATGTTACTGTGTAGCTTATACTCTGCGTTAGTTATTTTTTGCTGTAACGTTATATCGCATTGTCTGTTTCTGAACGCTGTGGTCAGCTAACTAACGTTAGCCATGGTCGACATTGATGTTGCTAGCTTGTATCATCTGTCACTTTCCTGACTAGTAAATCGTACATCTGACTATTATTGTTATTTGTTAAGCCATACTAGATTGCTAGATGGCTATATCCATATGTTTACCCCATTCATTAGCACTAACTAGCCTTGTTTACTGGACGGAATTATTTGATTTCTAAATAATAATAATGATTAAAATAATAATAATGAATATAATAATAGTAATAATAATAATGTCGTTCTTATCGCCACAGTGGAGAGAAAAACCATGAGTGAGTTTCGGATACATCATGATGTAAATGAATTGCTCAGTTTGCTTCATGTTCGCGGAGGCGATGGAGCTGAAGTTTATATTGATTTGCTGCAAAAGAACAGAACTCCTTACGTCACCACCACGGTGTCCGCCCACAGTGCAAAGGTAAATTAACACTAATTTTGTTTTATATCTAGTATGTTTTATGTTCTGGGGCGCTCACAATAGAAACATTTACTTTGGTGCAATGATTATTTTGCTGGCATTATTATTTTGCTGACAAATATTTGCAGAGCTCTTTGTCGAATAGTGTTATCCTTGTGCCGTTTGGCTTTATCTAGACTTCTTTTTGCTTCGAATCGAAATTAACTTTGAACAATTTTATTTGACTTTTTAACAGGTCAAAATCGCCGAGTACTCTAAAACACCCGAGGACTTCCTGAGGAAATACGACGAATTAAAATCAAAGAATGTGCGCAACCTTGACCCACTGGTATATCTTCTGTCAAAGTTCACAGAGGATAAGGAGGTGATTTTTAAAATGAACTAAGAATAAACCGTTTTTTTTTACATTGACATTGCTGTTTGAGGGTGCATGTGTATGTATAGGGTAAGTCTGGGGGCAAATGGCTCGTTTTCAATCTTGACCTCAAGGATCTTTCTGATATGGGGCGGCAGTGTAGTATAATGGTTAAGGAACTGAACTTGTAACCCAAAGGTTGCAGGTTCGATTCCCAGGTAGGACACTGCTGTTGTACCCTTGAGCAAGGTACTTAACCTGATTTGCTTCAGTATATATCCAGCTGTATGAATGGATAAATGTAATAAGATATAAGAAGTTGTGTAAGTCGCTCTGGATAAGAGCGTCTGCTAAATGCCTGTAATGTAATGTAATATTTGACACCCATAATGTAATCTTGGAGTAATGACTTGGATACACTTTTGGCCTACCCACCTCTACTTTCAATACCTACAGTTTGACAACCAAAAATGTTAAATCAGTATGTTTATTGTAATCACAAAGACTTGTTCTACAACATCAGTCATGTTTGAATACTTTGACTTAATTATTTGAACTTTTCATGTTGCTCTATACCAGTGGTCCCCAACCCTGTTCCTGGAGATCTACCGTTCTGTAGGTTTTCACTCCATCCTTAACAAAGCACACTTCATTCAACAGCTAGAGATCTCATTAGCTACTAATTAGTATAAACAGGTGTCGAGGTGTGCCAAAATAGGGTTGAAATGAAAACCTACAGGACGGTAGATCTCCAGGAACAGGGTTGGGGACCACTGCTCTATACAGTCTGATGTATGCACATGCCAATTTACAGATTTTTTCACTTTTTTTTATTTTAATTTTAATTTTAATTTTTAATTTAAAAAAAAAAAAATTTTTAACATTACTATTACGAGGTCAGTGGTGATTGAATGGTTAAGAATGAGGACTGCTGTTTCTTATACCTTTTGTTATAAGCAGTCCCCATTCTTAACCGCTCAATGGTTAAGAACTTTATTTACTCGTGTTGTGATCTTTTTTTTGCACAGACGCTCCAATGTCTGCAGCAGAATGCCAAGGAACGGTCAGAAATGTCCGCTAATGCCCCGTCCAGTACCAGTGCCAGCTTCAGCATTCCCCCGACCACCACCAAGATGTCCATGCAGGAACTGGAAGAACTCCGAAAGAAGCTTGGCAATTTCACAGCAAGCTCCAACGTTCAGCAGGTATTCCTCAGTCCGGATGATAGCGTTTCACTTATCGTACGTTCCACCTCTCCGGCACCGAATTCTTAATAAGGTTTGTGGTTCTTGCTCCGGTCTTGGGAATGACTGTAGATTAAACGTAGGTTGCGTTTTTTGCGCTCGTTGACTGAAAATGCTGGAAAAAGCTCGCCTGGCGTGTTCTGAAGCGGCCGTGTCTCCCGCAGTCTGCCGAAGTCACGCGGAAGATGCTGAGGGACAGACAAAACAAGAAGAACCCCACGCAGCCCAATCCCGTCTTTCCCAACTGGGTATACGAGAGGCCGGCGCTCATCGGAGATTTCATCGTCAGCCCTTCCGCCATGGCGGAGCCGGCCATGTCTGTCGGTGAGCGCTCCTCCTGCCTAACCTAGCACCGTGATGTGGGATCATAAGCCGTAACCAGGAAAACCAGAGAACACGGTACTGCATTGGCTAATTGACCGGTGAGGTCATGGAATGGGGAAAAAGAAACCCGCTTGTCATTGGTCCCTAACACCTGCGCTTGTTGTTAGGCACCCTGCCATTGGCTGCACAGGAGCAGGCCTTGGTGGAGGACCTGCTGTACGTGCTGGTTGGGGTGGACGGGAGGGACATCACGGCCCAGCCTGTTCTGGGTAGACAGAGCCGCTCGTTTGTGGTCGATCCTACTCTGGACATGTCGGTGAAAGAGCTGGTGCATAGGATATTACCCGTCGCTGCCAGTTACTCCACAATCACCCGGTAGGCCCATGTCAATTTAAGGGGTTTAATCTTGAATGTTTTGTTGTTGTTAATAATCAGTGATGTTAGTTGAGGTCAGTCCAGCAGTGTCCATTCCTTGCGCTAAAGCACCACTGTGCAGCTACATTTTACCTCTGTTGTTAGCAATCAGGCATCAGTTGCTAATTGGGAGGCATTTCTAATGTGTCTAGTGTACTGGGGTCTTTTAGGACCAGACTCATGCCCCCTGGATTAAGATATTCTTTATGATTGAGTATATTCCAACTCACAATAAACAATAGCTTGAGGCGTTATTTTCTCAATTCCAAAACGAAGCTGACCTCTACCATTATCCCCATTGTTTAATCTGGAAACGGCTAACGTGCTAACGAGTGACTTTGCGTGCTATGGCAAACACTGATCGGTGACACAACTAGCGGCGTGTATTAACTTGACTGTTGTGTTTGGCCGCAGCTTCATAGAGGAGAAGTCCTCCTTCGAGTACGGTCAGGTGAACCACGCTCTGACCGCTGCGATGAGGACCCTGATGAAGGAGTACCTGATCCTGGACACCCAGCTGGAACACCTACACAGGCAGGGCATGCTCTCCCTGCAGAAACTCTGGTTCTACATCCAGCCCACCATGAGAACCATGGAGATCCTGGCCTCCATCGGTAAGGTCGCTGCATTCAAGCGTGGGGGTTGAACACCCCTGTGGGTGACGCACCCCAGTTGGAGCGTTTGTTCCAGACAGTCGTGTGGACTATTCAGGATCTTACTATTGCTGTATCCGTCAAACAACTAAGAAAAGAGAAGTGCTGCTTGGCTCTATGGACGACAGGTGCTCGTTGGTAAGGCAGGTAGGCAAACACTGGGAAATAAAATCCTTGAGGAAAAAAAAGAGATGGTACCTCTTAAAGGTGAAAAAGTGTGGAAAGTGCAGCACCAAGGAAAACCAAGGCACTCTGTCGTTAGGTGAAAAAATTAAAAAGCTTTTATTACACAGGCTAGAACAAAGCGATGAAATGACCAACATGTATCGACACTAGGCCTTCATCAAGGTCATGTATTGCTGTATGCAATTGTACTGGATCTTCTACAAAAATGACCTTGTATCAGTGTTGTTTTATTGTCGTTTCTGTAGCTATCTCGGTTGAAAAGGGCGACTGCATGGGCGGGTCCACGTTGAGTCTCCTCCACGATCGAACATTCAACTTCACTGGAGACAGTCAGGCCCAGGAGCTGTGCCTGTATCTCACTAAAGCAGCAAGCGTCCCCTACTTCGAGATCCTCGAGAAGTGGATATACAGAGGCATCATCAAAGACCCATACAGGTAGCCAGCCGTTAAAAGTCCAGCGTGCGCTAGCTGCTTGAGTGTCTTTGACCTCGAGGCGGCGTGTGAGAGTTTGGAGTTCACTCTGGGAACACGGTCTTACAGGGCCATGAAGGTGTGCGTGAAGGTTCCTAAATGGGATTTTTGTGGGATTGGTTAAATGTTTTTTTCATTTTTGCTTATTAGGAGAAAGCTCAGGTTGTGTTCCTTTGTTGCTGACAGTTCTGTGTCGTCTGACTCTGTCTTGGTAGTGAATTCATGGTGGAAGAGCACGAGCTTCAGAAGGAGAAGATTCAGGAGGACTACAACGACAAGTACTGGGACCAGCGCTACACCATTGTGCAGCATAGAATCCCATCCTTCCTCCAGAAAATGGCGGACAAAATACTCAGCACTGGTAGGTTTGACGGTTCTTACCGTTTCGTATAAGAGCGTGCGATTAAGTCATGATATGAATAGGCCCTTCAGGCCACGGAGGCTTCCCATACAACAGCGTAGAAACAATGAAATGCATTGCAACCATACCTTCCGGCGTAATCCATACTATGTTTACACGCATACATCAGCCACGCAAGCATCGCAGGCAGATGACAATAGAAAAAATTCAGTTGAAACATTGTTATCCAAAGTATGTACGCTAACATTTTTGTCTTCAGTTGGTTAATCATCTTAGCTTCACTTTTAAGAATTTCTTTCAGTCTTATTTCAATATATATTGTATATCATTGCGTTTCTCTCCAGGGAAATATCTGAACGTGGTGAGAGAGTGTGGCCGTAATGTCACCTGCCCTGATGCCAAAGAGGTCCTGTACACACTGAAGGAGAGGGCGTACGTGGAGCAGATTGAGAAATCTTATAACTACGCCAGCAAAGTTCTCCTCGACTTCTTGATGGAAGAGAAAGAGTTGGTGATGCGACTGAGGTGAACCATTGAACTTTTCCCACCCCCCCCGAATGGCTGCATTGATACTGTATGGCGTCATGTTTTACAGCTTTGAGAAATTGATTAGTAATGTTAGACATTGATGGAGGTAGCGCTTCCAGTTCATTGAAGTTTTAAACCTTTCTAGGCTTTACCACAAACAAATTTGGGCAGTTAAATGGCAGGTATTAGGTAACTATTCTGATGCTAGGGGACTAGTCTATTGGTGTCTTCCACTCCCATGTACTAAACTGCCTCTCATAAGACTAGGTCAGGTATGGATCAAACTGCTATGAATTGTTAATACTTTTATCATCTGTTAATTATTAACTCTGAACTATCCACAGTACCAAATAGTGATTTTTTTTTGCCTTTTCAGGTCAATTAAACACTATTTCTTAATGGACAAGGGAGATTTCTTTGTCCATTTCATGGACCTGACCGAGGAAGAGCTGAAGAAGCCGGTGGATGACATCATTTCTCCCCGACTGGAGGCTCTACTGGAGCTGGCTTTGAGAATGAGCACTGCTAACACAGACCCCTTTAAGGATGATTTAAAGGTGTGTGTGTGTGTGGTGGCACCACTTGGCTTGTCTGTGACAAACGGCAAAACAGGAAACGGATTTGATGAGTACAGCTTTGTCCTCATGATCTCTGCCAGCAGCAGATGTAGTCATTGTTCTCAAGTGGAGCAGAAGGTAACGGTTGGCTCGGACAAAGTTTTCTGAGAAAACTGTGGCCATATTAGGAAGTAGAAGATCCTGTGTTTCTGAGAAAAAAAATAAAAATGTCAGTAATTCAGTTTGTCATTGCGTTGTGGAAAATGGAATACTTAGTTCAGCTGAGTAATGGCAAGGACTTGGCCTTGCTTAGTCACAATAGAGAGCCCTGAACATAGAGCAACGTACCTGTGACACTCAAACAGCCTTCTTTACCTATAAATGACTTGAACGTTTTGAACTGTCTGTCGTAGCTGTTTGAAGATGATGTCAGTTGTGAGCCACGCCCCAAATCAAATTGAAAAGAAAATGAATGAATAAACTGGCTCTGTATGTCCAACCACATAAAGGCCCCCAATCATATCCACACTACATACTGTTTTTATTATTATTATTATTATTATTAACATGCATCCATACATGTAATAGGAGGGATGTGGAGCTTTCAAGTTGTCATGATTCACCTCTGAAATCCACCGTCTCTTAACTGCCTTCCAGATCGACTTGATGCCGCATGATGTCATCACTCAGCTGCTACGGGTCCTGGCCATAGAGACCAAGCAGGAGAAGGCCATCATCAACGCCGACCCTACTGAGGTCTCCCTGAGCGGCCTAGAGGCTTTCTCCTTCGATTACATCGTCAAATGGCCACTCTCGCTCATCATCAACAGGTGCGGGTCCCTGAATCTGTCTTTTTATTACTCTCCTCTCTTACGTTTACTGTTTACTACCCTCATGCGTGTATTTCGCTGTTTGTACTGTATGCAGGAAGCGTAAGTTAAATAAGTCGAAGCGTTAAATATCACCAGCGTTTTTTTCCCCCCTCCGATCACAGGAAGGCTTTAACCAGGTACCAGATGCTGTTCAGGCACATTTTTTACTGTAAGCACGTGGAGAGGCTGCTGTGCAACGTGTGGATCAGTAACAAATCGGTGAAGCAGTACTCCCTGCACTCTGCTAAGTGGTGAGTGTCCCGGGAAATTAACACTTCTCAGCTGCTCAGCAGTGCGCAGGTATTATACGCTTTATGTGGGGATGCATTAGTCACACTACCCTATGGTCCTGCCCTTGGTTAGTGGAGGTGTGTAAGGTTGTGCGGTCTGATCTGATCCTCATCACGAAGAGTAGGAGGTTCCACTATGCTCATTTGCTGTTTTCTGTTCTACATACTGTCGAGAATGTGAGCACGGCTGTTGTCGGTCCTGCCGATCATAATTTTTGTTAGCATGGCTTAGTATGCTAATGAGCAGAGGTGTAAAATCCAGGTTCAGAAAGTAAAAGTCCTCCCCGGTACTTTGTTCCAATCACCTGGATTTGCTAATTAGCACAATTCTTCAGCCAGCAGGTAGAACTAATTAGTGAAATCAGCTGGCTAAGTTAATGGGTGGAAGAAACACATGGCAGGACTTTTACTTTCTGACCCCTGGATGTTACACCTCTGCTAATGAGTAGTGCCTTCTTGTTCAGCCGTGTAAACACGATCCATTATCATCATCATCATCATCATTATTATTAAATATTAATCTTTACTGTCCTGTGTAGGTTTGCCACCGCGTTCGCTCTGAGACAGCGCATGCTGAACTTCGTCCAGAACATCCAGTACTACATGATGTTCGAGGTGATGGAGCCCACGTGGCACATTATGGAGAACAACCTGAAGTCTGTGAGTATGAGAGACTGACTATGCGTGACACTGTGTGATTTCCTCAGTATGGTTATAACCAGTCCTCAAGCGTTCTTTTCCCAATGTTTGCTACGGGAGCCAAGCAAACCGATAGGTTTCCCTGATAAGAATTGTATTGGAGAGCGCCCCTGTAATTGATCGAGACATCGTCTCAAAGATATAATTTATAAAGTAATGTTGGTTGGTTACATTGTGTATTTATTATGTTGGTTAAGATGGCTTTAGAGATGTTTACTTGCTACGGAATTTAAATTAATCTTCCTTCTCCCAGGCGTCGAACATCGACGACGTCCTGTGCCATCACACCAGCTTTCTGGACAACTGCCTGAAGGACTGCATGCTAACCAACCCAGAGCTTCTCAAGATCTTCTCCAAGCTGATGTCTGTGTGCGTCATGTTCACCAACTGCATGCAGGTCAGCAAGTGATCCATCCATATCTACTGCATATCTGGCAACAGAGTGATGGTTTGAGGCTCGTTTGATACCTCAGACCCTTGATGACTTGCAGCCATTTTACCAATCATGTATTCCATATTGTTCCAGCATAATTTGCAGATAAATCTAGTGCCACCCCCCAATTCCCATAGAGATCCATTCAAATGCAGAGACATTATAGTATCGCTTGTAAGAGTACCAGAAATTAAGATATCAGTCTTTTGATGTTGTTGGGTCACAGACATCAGGAAGTCATGGCATGCAAAGGATATGCGACCAAATATTAAAAGTTTAAAGGCGCAGTCAACTTAGTGTATGTAAACTTCTGACCCACTGGAATTGTGATATAGTGAATTAAAAGTGAAATAATCTGTCTGTAAACAATTGTTTGAAAAATTACTTGTGTCATGCACAAAGTAGATGTCCTAACTGACTTGCCAACACTATAGTTTGCTAACATGATATCTGTGGAGTGGTTAAAAATGAGTTTTAATGACTTCAACCTAAGTGCATGTAAACTTCCGACTTCAACTGTATATGTATATATACATGAATATACCAATTATCTGGTTGAATATGAATAGCTTGTTTATGTGAAAGTGTTACGTGGTTAAATGAACTTTCCATGCTGGCATTGCAGCGGTTCACACAGAGCATGAAGGTGGACTGTGAAATGAGCCGTCTCTCCCTGGAGCACGGGACCATGGAGGGGCCCCCGACGCGGAACGAGCGTACCGAGGAGACGGAGAAGAAAAGGCTCACCTCCAAGGTGACCTGCCCCGCTCCCTCCTCCCGAGAGGAGAGCGACACCGGGACGCTCCGGGTCTGCGTTCGGGAATGGCTCCCTGCACGCTTTTATAGCGCGCTGTTTAGGGGATTGGCCATTCCGACCGTTTCCGAATTCTCAATTGAGAACACTGGAGAATTGGCACATCCTACAAAATGGCCGATTCCCTAAATAGAGTACTATAAAGCAGGGGTTCCCAAACCGGTCCTGGGGGACCCCTGCGTACGCTGGTTTTCGTTGCAACCACAGTTGCAATCCCAGAATTTTAACAAGCTGTTAATTTTTCTTAATTAGGTGCTTGTCATATTTGGAGGAATTATTCACCCTCTTAAGCCACATTATATCAGAAATAGCTATGGATGCCATGTAGAATAAACACCCCATGTTCACATTGTGCTTATTGTGCTATATTATTTTAAAAAGATAAGAAAATTATTTAACCGTTTAAAGACTGATTTGAATCAATAGGCTCCTAATTGGTGAAAGTGTGGACACATGGCCACTAAAACTAACCATTTGGTAGATAATGAAGAATTCAAACACAAAGCAAACGATAACGAGCCAAACCTGCATTGTGTTAATAAGCTTAAAGAAAAAATTGAGTTAAACACATGTGTTCAACAACCTAATTAGGAGCCTATTGATTCACTTCACTCTTTAATTTGAGTGAAAATACATTATTTTGTAACCTCTTTTTATGTCATTGTTGCAATATAGCACAATAAGCACAATAAGCACAACGTGAACATGGGGAGTTTGTTCTACATGGCATCCATAGCTATTTCTGACATAATGTGTCTTAAGAGGGCGAATAATTCCTCCAAACATGAAAAGCACCTAATTAAGAAAAATGAACAGCTTGTTAAAATTCTGGGATTGCAACTGTGGTTGCAACGAAAACCAGCATACACAGGGGTCCCCCAGGACCGGTTTGGGAACCCCTGCTATAAAGCGTACAGGGCCCTATTTTCTTATCTGTGTTTTGTGTTGTCGTCGTTCTCCGCAGTATTTAGCCGAGCACGCGGACGCCCTTCAGTCCGACTCGGGCTTTGAGGGGACCATCTGCAAGTTCGACAGTAACTTCAGCACCCTGCTGCTGGACCTTCTGGACAAGCTGAGCATGTACAGCACCAATGACTGCGAGCACAGCATGATCAACATCATTTACAGGCAGGTGCTTCTCATGTTTCACTAGGGAGGGATTACGACGTGACACACTGTGCAGTGCCTTGATCGCTGAGGCTGATATTAGCACAGAACAGTTCGCCCGATGCCAGGTCCTCTCCCTGTGCAACAGTCCCTCATCGACCATGCCTTTATCAGTGTCCAAGTTTTATTTAATATTCTACTTTATTTTATTTTATTCTAATCCAGTTTGATCAGCAAAATAAATAGGACAGTATAGATATATGAATTGCGTAAACATAGGGACTTTGTTTTACAATAGCAGCAATAATCATGTAAAGAGTAGCAGCAATTTCACCACGGGAACAGGACACTAATTTGAATATCAGTTGATGTCTCATGGAAATTTCCATTTCTGCACTGGTTTCATTGATCACAGGGACTGCTATTTAGTTGAAAAACAACAGAAAAAACAATTCCCAAAACAGACCTTCACAAACAGTACTTGTGATTCTACCCTACAGGCTGGATTTCAATGGATTCTACACGGAACGTCTCGAGCGGATGGCCATTGAGAGAAGTCAGAAGGCAGCGGCGTAGCACCGTTTATGTTCAATCATTTCTAAAGGACGCATTTAGGACAAATATAATTATTTATCTCACCTTCATATGCATCTTTAGGGGGAAAAAACTAAAACAAAATCCTTACTCCCTAAAGGGATTTTGAATAGTTAAAAGAAACTGTTATATAAGACTGCATGCTGAATTCATAGTTGAACCCTATCCCTCACCTTGGAAGTAGGAATATGCAGCGACGTGATGGTCCTCTATTGTATCACAGACAAACGTGTCAGCACTCTATACTGTAGAAGCAAAAGAAAACAACAAGAGTTGTCTAAACAGTGGTTTTTACTAATACAAAACAAAGTAAACGTTGAATTATCAATGCGAGGTTATGTGTTGTAACCTCGCATTCTGTAAATTGATTTGACTGTATAATAAAACTATTTGAGATGTGATCTTTTGTGACGTGCATAAATGCATCTGCAGACATATGAGGTAAATGTACGTGATGTAATATTTGTGTGTGTGTGTGTTTAAAAGTTTATACCAATGATGAATTAAATATCTCCAATCCTGAATCATAGGGGCTGACTCGCTGGTACACACGTGATTTGGTCAGGGGCAAATCTCAGTGATTGTACATGTGATTTGGTCAGCGGCATATCTCAGTGATTGTACATGTGATTTGGTCGGCGGCATATCAGTGCTACGTGGTGATTTGGGCAGGGGCTTATCTCAGTGCTAGTACACACGTGGTTATTTGGTCAGAATTTACAGCTACCAATGAATCTAATGAATTGAGTCCTTGTCCTAAGTTCAAAGTTCAGTTTGGGTAGTAAGTCAAATTGCTCCTGCACAAAAATATAGGCTGCCCTGATATTTCCGGACTGGCTGATCAAAATCTTAGAGTTGGTAATATGTTGAGCCAGCGATGCCAATAGAAACCTATGGGAAGTGCATCTGAACCAGGAAGTATAATTGTTGGGCTGAACACACATGCTCAATTGTGTCCTTAGAGTCACATGTACAACATGGAAGGCGCAGTGACGTGGAGAAGGCTACGTCAATGCCTTCAGCGAATAATTGGTTGCCAACTAGCGTGCAAAAATGTGACGTAGGCCAGAATCAATCATTTAAAAATTTATATTGTCTATGTGGTAAGAAAAAAAATTCACCACAGAAAAATAAGACCTAAAAAAATATGTAATTCAGAGTTAACATCAATATATGAGTGGAATTTAATGGGACCCAATGGGGAAACTGTATTTCTGAGTGCAAATCTAGATATCAGCAGAGGGCGACATTACATCCGGTGCAGCGGTTGAGAGCAAAGTTGGCCCCTTGAAATATCAAAACCGACTAATGCACTGTGAGTGGCCGGTAGTGAGCAGTAATGAGGCACTACATTAACTGCAGGCAGTGCAGTGCAGTGACCAATGCAAGAAAATTTTATCTGACATGCAACCAAACAAAACGACAATGGCCGACCATACAAGACGGTTTTATAAGGTTTTCTTGTGATCAACTGCAGAATTTATAGGCATGTCCCATGGCCTTCTCCTTACTTGGTTGAAAGTGTTCTTACACAAATAGTGAACGAAACATGGAAACACCAAGGCAAGGTTACTTAGCCTGTATGCACAGGAGCCTGTGGCATACAGCCTACCTGCATGTGGAATTCTACAGATAGGATTTGAGACCAATATTCCACAATAAAGTGAGAGAGAAGGCCATTACATACAAATAACATTAATGTCATGCTCCGTAAATCAATGGTTGACTATTTGACCAATATTGTGTGGGATGGGGAATTGTCATCTTGAAAGACACCTCACTGTTTAGGAAATAAATCCTTTAACACGGAATGAAGATTATCACTCAGTCCCATTAATTAACAATTGACATTATACCTTTTCTTATAAGAATACGAGTCCAAAAATACACCCCCACATCAGTAGAACTCGATAGCAATGTGTCCCTTAGGGTATTATTATATAACACAAGAGTTACATTAAAGGTTGTATCAGCGATTTTGGGTGGAAACATAAATGATCACATTCATCTGATTTTTCCTCACGATCCGCTAGCTACCCGCCCCATAAGCAGGCCGTCAAAAAACCGCGTCTCTGTAGGCAGCCTATGCTCCGAGATCGTACACAAAAACAAATGGTACTACCAACCACTCAAAACCAAAATAAACAGTATTCCAACCAATCACAATGATCTGCACAAACGCTAATACTCTTATCTCGCTGAAATCTTGACGGATTTACAAACGGTTTGGTTTCTTACAAACGTTATTAACGTGGTTATAATTCTGGATGCTTGAACACTATTTTTTAAAACATAACATAATTATTCATAAGTATGTTTGTTTGAGATTTCGCTTCAGAAGTGACGTCACCCAAAATCGCTGATACAACCTTTAAGGTGTTTAGTCATCAGTAAAAGTTTTCGTTGGCCTTCCACATTCATAATTTAATTGGATTAATTAAAAGCGGTGATAGTATCACGCTTCCCTGTGTTGTTCAGGTAGGCCTACTGCCTCTAATCTTCATTATTTGGACAGAATAGACCAGTAGTTGCATAAGTTACAATTTAAAATTGCAACATTGCACTGTTCCGCGGAGTTCTCGAAACTTGTGTCCTGGGTAGATTACACATGTACACGATACTCGTAATGATCTGGCAAATGTGTTACAGTTTTTCTCAATTGCTTACACACATTTTTTGAAAGCATACCTCATTTTCTCAAAACTCTAAACACAAATCCAAAAACCACACACACAAAATGCAAAACCCTACATATCTCCTGCAAAATGCTACTTTGCCTTCAAAACAATGTTATGTCTCCTCAAAATGGTAGTTTGTGTTCAAATGACACACACAGACCATCATATGAGTAGACATTTCTAAGAACCATTGAACACTGATATGCTGAATGGAAAACACTACTATGAATGGGAAAACACCAGTATGAAGGCCTTATCAGGAGCATTATGCCTTTTCATGTTCAGTGTTACTGTACGCTTACTCCTGTTGTAAAATATTACTGTATAATGTTTTTACTCAAATATAAAACAATACACAAATATACAGTAACAACAAAAATATTTCTTTATTTTTTTCAAAAGTGCTGTAGCCTATACATCACAGCAAACACAACTGGATGTGTAAATGATTTGCACAGATCAAACAATAGAAAATAGGCCAGTACAGTCAACAAAAAAAGAAAGAAAAATGTAAATTAAAAAAGGACAAAAAAACTAGGCTGCATCCTGTCTTCGGTTCCTGTCTGGCCACAGGACCTCATCGACATCACAGGCTATGTTCTCTCTGGCCAAGCAGCGGGGGAAGTATCGCCTAGTATGGCGAATCCAGCCCTGAAATGCCTCAGGAGCTATATCGCCACATGCCTCCTCCTCGTCCTCCTCTTCCTCCTCCTCGTCCTCCTCTTCCTCCTCCTCATCCTCCTCTTACTCTCACTCCTCTGCCTCTCTGATCACCTCTCACTTCAATGTTGCCATCCATTGTTCTCCAAACCAGGAGCTCACCTGTGGCCCTTATATTGCTCAAGCTTTGATTGGAAATTGCACAACGGCCTTGGAAATGGAAGTTTTGCCATTTGAATGGCAGTGTGTTCTGTCTGAACACAAGGAGATTTGGCATTGATGAAGAGTGTGCAAAATAGAGAGTATTGTGTGTAGTGTTTTGAAGAAAGTGTGGTTTAGAATTGAAATCTGGGTCTAAAGCAGATAATTGTGTGTAGTGTTTTGAAGAAAGTGTGGTTTAGAATTGAAATCTGGGTCTACAGCAGGAAATGTGTTTATAGTTCAGCAGAATTGGTTTAGGGAGTTGGCACATGAGTTACAGGTTGTGGTCATTGTGTCATAAGTTCCAGTTTTTGTGTGTAAACAATTGAGAAAAACTGTAATACATAAACAGTGTTGGTTTTCCTGGAATAGCCTAATACGATTTAAGGTTGGGTCAATAGTGCAACGTAAAGCGAATTAACCAGTAGCCTACCAGTAAGCAAATGATCAGGATATTACACAGAGGCGGGGTTCATGTAAAGCTTCAAAGTTTGTTTTGTAGACGGATGTGTTTCATTTTACACTTCTGGGACATACTTTGCACTTCGCCGGGGCCATGCGTTCCATTTCATCCACTTCATTTATCGTTTTCATTTTTTCATGGGGTAAGCTTCGTAACAACGGAATATTATTGTTACATTATACCATTGTCACAGACAGGCTACATGTATTTAGCTTTTGGTTTTCGATATCAGCCTTTAACAGTATACAGAAATCATACCCATACAATTCATAGAAACCGTTATTTCATAGCGTGTGTAAGGTATTATAATTTCTTGAATTTTTTATACAGCAGGTGCATGACGCCTTAGATGGTACTGGCTTGATGAATTGCTTGCCCTTTCTTCACATAAAAATCTATGTAACATCGATGTTGCATTACTTATTACGTATTTGCGCAGTAGCCTAAGATGTCCTTATTCGAGGAAAATGATAGCTAGTGCACTTCCTACATTATTAATGTAAGGATATTTTACTAAAGCAACTTGGGAATCTAATGTGGGCTGAAACTTGTAACTCTTTCACGTAACCTAATATAAGACAGTTCTGAAATACATCGATTTCGTTCCAAATATCCACAAGCAATGTTGATACGATGTAGCCCACATGCCATATGCATATACTTTGAAGAACAAAATACGTTTTATAGCTAAATGAAAATGACAACACCTGTATTATGATATTTTCAGGGTCTTTTGTCAGAAGTGCACGCACACTACCTCATGTAACGGACTACGAAGTAATCAGACCTCAGAGGTTGAGTAGGGCGAAACGGAGCCTTTCATTGGAACAGGTGCGGATACTCCCTCGAGAAATGCCATATAGTGGCACACTCCTTGGTTTTATTGAAGTCAATAATAAAAGTTATTATATTATATTTAAAGTAACCTCTGATACTTTAGATATAGTTAGACATTGTTTGATGGTTGTTTTATCTCAAGAGTGGAATTATAGTCTATGAGGTCAAATTATTATATATTTTTTCTTTACAGACAACATTACCAAAGTGACTTAGATATGATACCTTACATATTTAATATTTGCCATCCTTACAATGGAACATATACTTCTGCAGTTTAGATTAAGTTCTTGCTTGTAGACTAAATGGAAACATTAGCAGATTGACAATAAGGTGAAGAGAAACGTGACTGAAATAATGTGTTATTATAGGCATATCCTGAAGAGCTTCAATATGCCTTGACTATTGAGGGAAATAGACACAAAATCCACCTGGAGAAAAACAGGTATGTTTTTCATTTAAAACCAAAATGCATGGAGTGTGTTAAAGCACATTTTTCTTAAGCTTTCGTATGCAGTTTTGCATTTAATCATACAACATAATACTATTTATTTAAATTTTAAAAAATTAGCGAAATACATGAGAAGTATTCATGTCCTGTTATTTGCCTGTTATTTCACTTAATAAATTTGGTGAGCATCACTCATTTAAGTTTGCAATTATCATTCGCAGCTAGTTTTGAACTCAAACTTTCTTGCTCACTGTTTTTATAATTGCATTTTGTCAAGGATTCTCATTGGGAAAAACTACACTGAGACATACTATTTAGAAAATGGAATTGAAGTGACCACATCACCAAATTATGAGGTAAGAACATTGTTATCCGTTGCTACAATACCACGCTAAGACCATCGTCTTATTGTCTTCAAAGACATCAAGGCTGGTTCTGTGAAAGATTAAAACCCAGGTAAAGACCAGCCAAACGGAAACTATCCCTGTAAGCATCATTAACGTGACCTGTGCACATAAAAATGAACATTTTCCCTGTGGTTCAGCTTCAAAAAACCTGTTGACATTTTTCAGAAAACCTAAAGCGCAGACAGCGTTTTGATCCAAATGGTCACACGCCTGATGAAGAAGCATTGTCTTGTCTTTTTTCCACAACAAAAATCTGACTTAGAAGTGAAAGTAGTGTGTATATGCCTTAAATCATATACGCACTGCTATTCCATTGCACAGCATGCTAGGGACAATATTGAGGTGAATGGTATGGCGATTTTAGATGTACACATTAAATGTTAATGTACTGTACTAATGTCCAGTACTGTCCAGGGTGTTTTGAATTGTCTTCATTTACGTGTCCATCTGTTGCCAGAGTCCATACTGGCTGAATGACACCTTTTATAGTGCATGCAAAAGTTGATTAGCCCACCTGAGTTTTTCCACTTTTTCTGATGTAGGACCACTGCTATTATCAGGGCCACATTCAAGACATTGAAGATTCGTCAGTTAGCGTTGGAATGTGCTCAGGAATAAGGTATGTTTTCTCTGGCTATAACTTTATTGCATATTCTATATTTTCACCCATATATAGCTTGGAACTGAAGAGAAAGAAGTCTCTCATTACTATTTCAGGTGAAAGATGTATTGCCATAGGCCTTTTTTCTTTTACCAATATGCTATGTTATGCTATGTCTGCATAGTACGTCAATTATTAGTCTGTGTTTTTTTTTTTGTCAGACCAATTTCCAACTTTTGTATTTTTTGCCTTCCAAAATGATGTAGCATCCGGCTTGAGAAAGCTTCCGTCATTGAGCAATACTGAGAAATCGTGTGTTGTAAGAATTAAAAGTGATGTCATGCTGGTATGCAATGATTTCCCATAATTATGAGTAAATCTAAGGTGAAAACAGCTCAATTGAGTTGGCAGAAATGTTACATGCAATTCAGATTTTGAAGAAGGTATTTTTGCTTCAGTAAAGAAATTGATAGAAAATTTTTTTTTGGTGAACATTTCCCACATTTTTGTTAGTAAAAAAATGCTTGCAGTTCTGAGACCAAATGTTGATGGAATCCAGGCCAATGAGTCTTGTTTGACCATTATATATTGCTCCAAGTTGTTTGTTTGTCTTGTTATTCTGATATTGTCTTTAAAACTGTGTATATGTGCAAAGTCCCCCCATGAAAAAGGGTTTTTCTGCTAGAATAAATAAAGTCAAGAGAAGGGTTGAGAAAATGTATCTGTATTAAAATCAGGTTAACCTGATTTCAACCTCAGGTTAACCAAGATGCAGTCTGAAGAGGTGGGTCTTTAGTCTTTAAATGCAATGGGAAACGGTTGCCACTCATTGACCTTCCCCTTGTCCATTTGATACAGGGGGTTTGTGAGGGCCGGAGAGCAGGTGTATCTGATCGAGCCGCTAAGTGGCTCGGCGGATGGGGACCATGCAGTTTACAGGCAAGAGCACCTTAGAAGCAAGCTAAGCACCTGTGGGAATTCCAACGAAAGCTTCTACGACCATGAGCCCAGAGTGTCCGGAGTGTACAAGCCCAACGGCGCGGTACATACTCTTGCTTCCTGCCCAGATTTATATCTTTAATTGCTTCTTAACAGCGGGATAATGCAATCCTGTTTTTGTGAATGCTAATATCTGTGATGTAAAAATATCTAATTAACATTTTTAGTCCGCATAGATTTAAGATCTTAGTGGTCCACTCTGACGGGCTGGTAGTCCTCTGTAGGTTGACATATTTCCTTGTTGTCATTCATAAATGTCATGGCAACCTGTTGGACGGGGAAAGCCATTTTATTTTCCATGAGGGTAGTGCCATCTCTGGATTTTCGATTACCCTTTGGGCCTCTCACTAGCTTCACATCTATACAGTATCTATACAGTAAAACATACAGTAGTATGTTTCTTTCCTTAATAATTTAAGTTAATATCTTATCCTCAGAACCTACTTTGATTGTGGGTGTGTTTTCCAAGGGAATTGTGATTCTAACAGTTTTATTACCTTTTTCTGTGCAGTATGATACCTTATAACTTAATTGCATGTATGGGCTTAAAACATTGTCTATATGTCATCTAATTAAGGTTTTATAATTGACTGTCTAATCAGTTTTCATACACTCTGTGTATTTGTTGTAGGCAAAAATGTAATTGCTTCAAAACTTCTCTTTTTCAGTCCAGCAATTTCATCTTTGATGGAAAGAAAAGATTTGTTGAGCTTTTTTTAGTCATCGACAATACAGAGGTATGTATCAATGATGGAGTCCTGATGGTTTATTGAATAGTGTGTTTGTGCGGATATTGATGAGGACCTTTAAAATATTTATTATTATATTTCAGTATAAAACCTTTGGCAAGAAGAAAGTAACTGCCAGAGCGCTGGAAGTGGCAAACCATGTTGATAAGGTAAGGTTTTGTGTGTAATTCAAGTCTGTGTGTTTGTCCACTTTGAAAACACATAGTTTATTGCAAGATATTGTTTCTCTGAGAAATTAATTTTGATCTTGTTCTGATCTGTCAGCTGTATCGGCCATTGGACATCCGTGTCATGCTGATTGGGTTGGAGATTTGGAGCTACAAGGATCAGATTACCGTCAGTTCAGATCCTGATAAGACCCTGACAGATTTTCTACAGTGGCGCCGGCACACGCTTATCAAAAAGGCCAGACATGACAATGCACAGCTCATCACGTGAGTAATAACGTCGGCTGTACGTTTCACCTTTTCATTTTGGACCTGGTTGGGGTGAGGAAGGGTTTGGAATTCAGTACGCTAAATTATGATTTTACCCTACGAAATGTTGACAATTTAGTTCCAGGAAATATGGCTTCAAGCGAAAGTGAAAGGGGAACACTGTATGTATGGAGGTTCAGAAGGGGCGTAACTTTGTCAATCAGAAAGGTGTGAGAAATTACCTCAAGTGCTAACTTCTGAATGGTGTTACCCATGCTACAAAAAAAAGATGCAAATTCTACATTGTTAATCTATGCCAGTGTAATGTATTTTTGGTCCCTCCTTAATGAGTTTTTAATAAAATAAGCTATATCTTATAACATGAAAACTATCTTGGAAACAATACAACGTAATACAGCTTAAGAACACGGGTCCTGGAAGAACTATGGGACCTTGAACAAGATTTACTTTGGCATGAATGTCATTTTAACATGCATCTTTTTATTTTCTAGTGGCATTGATTTTATGGGTGATACAGTCGGCTTGGCACCCACATCTGCTATGTGTACTGGCAGGTCTGGTGCAGTGAATCAGGTACGTTATGCTGTTCATTAATAAATGATTTATATGAATCATACATTGTACATTTGTCCTATGATAAAGTGTGGGAGGGCAGGGGAATTGTGGGTAGATCATTCTGCTCAGCTGCCATCAATGAGGGTGCCCCCAGAATGGGGATTCACGGCAGCCATTTTGCATCAGAACATGCATCACACTCGGCTGATTTGATTGGTTTATTATGAAGCTTGATGCTAAACGTCGTGCTTCAGGTTATTCAGCATGGTCCTTGTGTGATTTTAGCTGTGTGCAATGCACAGTGTGACTTCTGTGTGCGAGCGAACTAAGAGTTGACTGATTCCCCATTCCTCCTAGGACCACAATATTAATGCCATTGGCGTAGCTTCCACCATCGCTCATGAGATGGGCCACAACCTGGGCATGACCCATGATAACCCAGTGTGTACGTGTGGCCCTTCAATGTCCAGAACCAACTGCATCATGTCCAGTACTGTTGGGTAAGGTGCTTATTTCTCACAGAAGCCCAGAAACACGCCACAACCACTTGCAAACCACTGAATGCCTGTTTATCCCTTTATTCTATAAGGGGGGTGATATGTGCTTTTAATGTCGAGGCCAATGTGTTCATATCTGAGGCTCCCATTTACAATTAATACATTCTTTATTGTTCGTGGATGGGGTGGTTTGTTAATGAAAAGTATTCACATCCAAAATGTATGTTTGCGTTTTTTCCATAGCTCGGTCTACCCAGAAGCCTTCAGCGGCTGTAGTACAGACGACCTGGGCACCTTTCTGAAGAATAGCAATCCCAGCTGCCTGCTGGACATACCGCAAACGGACAAGATCTTCGGGGGTCCCGTCTGTGGCAATGCATACCTGGAATTGGGAGAGGAGTGTGACTGTGGGACGGTGAAGGTTAGACACACACTGAGCCCGGCTGTAAAGTTTGGGTTAGACCACGATTATTTAACTTGTTCTTTTAGGGATTCGGAGAGCCAGATGTAAGGGGCATACAGACCATACATTTTCCGTGCGTTCATAAACGTCAAATTAAATGTATCGACAAGATGTAGGATACATGTGTGTGACTGTAAACAAAGTAGATGTCTTGTTAAAATACGAACAGCTGCTACTTACAGCATTATTCTCTCGCATATGAAATAAAATAAAATTAAATGAATAATATTTTCTTTCTTGAAAAGACCCAACAGTACTATGGCGGGCCACACAGTCCCCCAGCCATCAGATAAATAGGCCTCACTCAGACAAACAGTATTAATAAAGGGATGAGCAGGAGTGAACTATAGCATGTTCGCTCCAAGCAAACCTCACAATGCTGCAACTTCAGAAATGTGGTGTACTTGGTCTTTCTGGTCTCTGTGAATGGTGCCTCTGTCAAAGAAACTTCAGCTGTAGCCCAGGCGGGATCCAGTTTCATTGTCTGCATGGCTGTCTTCTGCCGTTTCACTCTGAATTTCCGTCTCACCATTATGCAACCGCGTCTGTTTATCTCTTGTGGTTTCGCCCGCTCGCCGCTATCCTCTCGTCAACGGTTCCCGCGACAGGAGTGCCGAAACCCCTGCTGTAACGCCACCACTTGTCGACTGACGGAGGGATCGCGGTGCGCAGAAGGGGAGTGCTGTGAGAACTGCCAGGTAAATGCTTCCCTCGGGCTGCGGCAGCCTTGCGTCTCGCGCCGAGGCCTCGGTGCAAGCAGAGACGGCCTAGCGTCACACCCAGCCGCCATTCGCACCCAGGGACCGCCCTGCCGGGCGCAGATGAAGAAACCACACGTCAGATAACTTGGAAGTGCTCTTTAACAACAGGAAGCGGTGCGCGGCGTGCATTTAGAGGAGCCCTCCTCGTTCACTGGACCGTCGTTCGGCCTTGTCTTTTTTTTCTCGGCAGCTCAAACAGGTGGCAAGTCTCTGCAGGCAAGGCGCGAACGAGTGCGACCTCGCCGAGTACTGCAGCGGGAATTCGGCGCGGTGTCCGAGAGACGTCTTCAAGATGAACGGCCTGCCCTGCAACCTTAATCAGGGATACTGCTATAATGGCCAATGTCCTACGTACTTTCAGCATTGCAGAAGACTGTGGGGATCAGGTACATGCAGATACCTCCTTAACTGACTGTCAGTAATGCAGTCGTCATACAGTATTAAATACATTTCGGATGGGATGGTGGGATGAGTACTTGCCCATACACGCAGAAGCTTTCAGGCTCAGATACAAAGGTTTCTTCAGTGACTTAACCTTCCTATCATGTTAGCATTTCACTGCCCTTTGTGTTGGGGTGTTGTTACAGGTCAATAAAAAAAGCATAATGGTTCCAAATATCTTTTTACACATATTTCCTAACTCTTTAGCATGTCTTAAAGGTGTTTGCTGAAGAAAATCACCAATTTGAAATTATACAAAATAAAAAAGTAATTTCAGGTCATATAGACCCTAACATAATAGGAAGGTTAAGAATATTGAATTAACTAAGGTATTACTATTGCCATATACTATTGCCATAAAGCCGTGCTTATTTTGCGCAAAAATGTTACATAGGGGAGAGAGAAAGCTCTATGTAATGAAAAATGAAAACATATTACGGCAATTATTGATCTAGTTTCATCTCATTGTATAATCATAATCTTGGTTTCTAATCCCTTAGGTGCGCAGGTTGCAGTGGATATATGCTTTAATCAAAATACACACGGTAGCGAGGATGCTTACTGCAAAAAGACCGAAAACGGCAATGTTGGCTGCACAGAGAAGTAAGTTGTGATTGGCTCTATCTTACAAGTACATTTGCATCTGTTACCAGTGTGAGACGTCTTTAAATATCTGTTTAATAGAACCACAGAATCGAGGAGGATGATGTGAGTTAAGATGCTAACTTGTTTTTCAGAGATATGAAATGCGGAAAGATGTTCTGCATTGGAGGGAAACGGCTTCCCATTACCAACAATAAGGTGGTCATTACTGTGGGTAGGGCGAAGTGCAATATAGCTGTGGATGATTCCGTGACAGAAGATGTTGGCATGGTGCCAACGGGAACAAAATGTGGGGATGAAATGGTGAGAGCGCTTATACATTTGCCTTCTGTTTTATTGTACGCTTGCATGATCAGTTTGAAACGATTACACTGCCTTTTCTTTCGTAGGTATGCTACGATAATGCCTGCCAAGACGTTAAGTTATATGGTGGAGACCACTGTTCAGACAAGTGCAACAAACATGGGGTAAGGCCACAGACAGACTGTCCCTTTAAGCTGAACTGACACTGTTGTTCATGCAGTATCATTGTGGAATTGAACTCATATTCATAATATCCTGTGTGTGACAGGTCTGTAATCACGAGAGGCAGTGCCACTGCGACCCTGGCTGGGATCCACCCTACTGTATTGAAAAAAGTGATCTTGGTAAAGGTAGGCATCGCACATTCACCCTTTGTAATGACACATGTATCAGTTACCTTGCATTTTAAAGCCCACATTGAATATTCAAAATTGAACTAAATGTGTAAAGCCATTATTCAGTCAGATTGAATCTGGGCCTAAGATGCATCTCTGTTAGTAGTAGTTACATCAGATTGTATTTTTACATGGCTGTGAGGGTATGTCATGGACTGTCATATTTAAACCAATGCCCTTAATGTACTGTATGGCTTACTTATTGTAAGTCGAATATCCTACTACATTCACTTTCATTCTTCACCAGACCTAACAGTTTGTTTAAGAAATGGCAGAATTTACCTGAATGATTTCATGCATCTGCTGTTTTCACTTTGCATAACATTATACCAACAGCACCATTTAGCTAGGGATTTTAAACCGTACTTCAATATTACCAAATATACAACCAAATTTCCTACTACAAACTGTTTGAAAGCAAGTTTAATGTTATTGTAGTGAGCTGGTGAGCTACAGTATGTCCTCAGAGTGTCTTTGAATTATTGATCAGAATCACAATAATCTGTTTCTGTTTTCTTGTGTCTTTTTTTGTAGTAAGGAATCTCTTGTTTATAAGGAATCTCTTGTGTGCATATGTTCTTTTTTTGTGGTACAAACCATGGAATTGAAGTTGTTATGTTGAGACCGCAGTGAGCTGTTGTGGGACTCTGAAAAAGTAGCCATTTGCACTGTAGTTAGGCTTTAGGGAGTGTTAACCGTGGCTGTGGAACAGTGGAACCTAACAGTGTTTCCCATTAGCCCTGCCTCAGCTTTAGCAACCTCAGGATTTTCAGGAAACTAACCCCCAGGCTTGGAAAGGGCCTGCAGTGTATCTGAAAGCCAAGGATTAAGGGTAGTTGTGAAATCCACTGCATTTACACTGCAAAACCAAAATCGTAACAAGCATTTTAATCTGTTACTTTTTTTGCTAAATAACACAAAAATATTTCCAGTGGGGTGAGATAGTTCTACCCATTTCAATATTTGTCAGTGGGGGTAAGATAATTTCACTTATCAAGCAAAAACTTAGAACAAGCTAATATTTTACACTTTAGAGAAAAGAGAAAGAAATAAGCTTTTACGTCTCACTACAAGACTAAAACACTTTTTTTGCAGGTTGAGGCAATGGCGCAATACTACGAAGATTTGTCAGTGAACTGGGAATAAAAGTTGACATGGTTTGTTTGTTTGTGATTGTTTGGCAGGTAGAAATGGTGTGGTGACCGGAGTGGCAGTATCAGTGGCCCTTCTTATCCTGCTCACTCTTGTCGTTGGAGGGCTCATGTGTTGCAGAAAGCAGAAAAAGAAAATCAAGCCGTAAGTGGTTTTCATAAAGTGAATCTTCCATTTTGAGGGTTAGCCGTCGGGATTGATTGTATAAGAAACCAATGCGAAACTTAAAGCACAACTGAACTTTGGTAGAACTTTGGGTCGCGTAGTTTTGGTTGCCGTGGGGTGCTGTAAGAGTGTATAAATTTGTGTAATTTGTGCTTGCTGTTCCGTAAACTCTTACAGGGAAGTAAGCTGTGACTCTGGTCTGCCAAACCCACTGTTCCAGTCGGGCAGCGCGGAAAACAGCCCTAGCCCTCCCCGAATTGGCCAACCCATCTTTGTGGAATCGTCTGCCACTCAAGCCTGCTCCCCCAGTTATGTCGCAGTTGTCCCCAGCCGGGCCCCACCTCAGGTGAGAAGCCCCGCCCAAAATGTGCCCAAAAGCCGCCCTGCTTTAGACCGTCCATCACCACAAGGAGATGGCCACATGAAGTTAACCTTCCTTTCGACAGTGAAAGATAAATGTCTATGGTTTTTTGGTCTATGGTCTATGGTGGTGGTTTTTCGTTGTTACTTGGGGACTTAATTGAATAATTAAAGCAGTCGATTACACAGTTAATTGACCTCATCTGGCTTCTTGGGTCTGAATTGGTTGCTAATATTAAGGCGAAAACAAAAACCAGCAGACCCTGCGGAACTCCAGGACCAGGAATGAAGATACCTGGTCTAGGACATTATATTGCCCATTGCCATTGAGAGCTTCTGAGAGTATTAAAGTTTTGAACGCCACAGATGTATGGGAAGGGCATTAGAGTGCTTGTCTCTGTAAGGAGACGGCCACTGTGTTGAAGAGTGCCTCTCACATAGAGAGAGATTGGGATAGTGTTAAAGTCTTCATCACCAGGGGAAGGATGGTCACAATATCACTCCATAGCACTACTGATGAATTTATATTTCCGTTCACAGCCACCTAAGAAATTGTCAACCGAGGTGCTTCAATCAAACTCTGCACAGGTACTTTATGATTACGATCAGTAAAATTAAGAACTGCTTTCTATCGTATTTAAACAGTATTACTACATATAGGTGGTTGTTTTGGGAAATTTATTTGACTTTTTGTCAGCGTGTGTTTCATAGTTGTTAAAGGGGAATTCCACCGAAAAATGATGTTTGACTTGTAGAAATGTAGCTCTCCTCCTAATTAAAATGAGCTCTCAGACAACTTTCTACCTGTAGTGAGAGCAGAGATATAGCCCCAAACTACTTCGCATGTACCAGGTACCTGCTATACTGTGAACTACAATGGCCAAGAGCGCTTACAGTTTATGGGCGGAGTCAGACAACGCCAGTCACAGTATTGTCACAAGTTGCCACGCCCACTGAATAACGTTACAAGTACAACCGGAGCGGAGGGGCTGGGCATTTTACTGCTAGTCCTGCAGTATCTTTGAGAGAGGCCACTAATATAACAGTTCTACTGAAAAATTACCACCACCATTAGGTGGAGTCTCCAGAAAAATGGAGGAAATACGGCCATTAATTTAGGAAAACACAGCCCTTCATTTATCTACGGATTGGCAGCGCGTTCAGCTCTGGATCCGGCTGTGTATTCGGACTCAAAACAGAAAGCCTTCCACCTACGACAAAATCTAGTAATATATTAAAAACATTGCAATTTTTGAAATGCCAAAAAGGGGATGTGTGGCTTAGCTACTGCATGGCAAACAGATTTAAAAACCTGCATTTGCACCTTTCTTTAATTCCAAGAACCGTGGCTAACAAGAGATAACGCACTAGCCCAGAAAATGACATTGCTAACATTGCTTCTGTAATCGAATGCTCAACGTGAAACTATTCGATTATGGTCAGCTCGCTAATATTAATCTACTGTTCATGGTCATGGATCATAATGTAGTTGACATGGTTCCTTACCGGCGGACTTAATCAGGCAGAGGAGATGTCAGGGAATGATACCGGAGGC
The DNA here is from genome assembly GCA_029718625.1 of Synaphobranchus kaupii. Taxonomy (NCBI): domain Eukaryota; kingdom Metazoa; phylum Chordata; class Actinopteri; order Anguilliformes; family Synaphobranchidae; genus Synaphobranchus; species Synaphobranchus kaupii. The sequence continues at coordinate 106,094,179 of CM056379.1, read as the reverse complement.
CACTGAGTTGGATCATTTGTCCACTCTGTTACAGCATAAGGACAGCACTCAAGTCCTGTTTGGTTTATTTAGCCAAATTATCTTTAGGAAACAACGTGTTAATGTAATTTTTTGACATTATAATAAAATAGCAATAATAGCTAGCTTGAGCTACGATGTGTCCCTACTCAGAACAGTAACATTGTTTTCCCCCTCGCTGGCTCCGCCTACGTGTCTATGTAACTTACACACCCACTTGACACCACTGTAGTTTTTCAAGAAAGAGGAAGGGTGGAGGTGTACGTCATACTTCTACCAAAAATGTATCTTTATCTGCGGTTATCTCAGCCCAGAAATGACTTTGGCCAGCCACAAAGAGAGACTTAATTAGTTCCGTCTTGATCTGTTAAATAAGGTTAATGTTGTTTTTCGGTGGAATTACCCTTTAACAGTGTTCTATATTGTAGTTTGTAAAACCCAGTGCTCCTGCTTCTGCCAGTAAAATGGCACCTTCACTGGTAAAATATAAGAGAATCCTGCACATTTGCATACCTGTTAGCATGTTGTGCAAATAAGATGACAGTGTTTGCAGTAAACGTTCATGGCGTTTCGACGTAAACGTTTTTTGATGTTCAGTATAATCTGTGTTCACTGCATGTACTGCATACTGAACAACTCTGATTTTAAACTGAAATGTCTTCTTTATAATCCAAAAATGTAACAAAATCTGTATCCACACACAATTTAAAAAAGTGAATCAACAATATTGTTTTTTTTCCTGCAGGGAGGACCGTTACCTCCAGCAAAGCCTGTACCCCCACTTTATGCCTATCAAGTAAGTCACTGCACCTCTGTCATGTCAAAGGTAAATTATGACTGTATGTGTCATCCAGGTGTAAGCATATTGCAGAGAAACTTTAAATTCTGCACTTCTGGCTACAGGTGAGGAAGCCTACTCCGCATCCACCGTTACCCCCGATGAAACCAATGGGACCAAAAATATCTGGATATCAAGTATGTGTTAATATTTTAATGTAATCTGTCTAATTCAGCTCGCATCCTGAATTTACACTTCTGTTGTTACCTGACGTGCTTAAATTTGACCTTACATTTTTACCTTAGGTTCTATAGACTCACCAGATACTCAGCTGTGTATTCTTAAAGGGATAGTTCGGAATTTTGGACATAATGTCTCAATTACGACTTACCCATGATGTAGTTGATTGATGGAAACCATTTTCAGCTAATTCTATGGTAACCGGTAGCATCCACTACCAAACGCACTTAAACACTCCACAGTGCACCCAAAGCAAATAAAATACGACGACAGTCTATCGGGGGAGCGATACTTTACATTACCTACGAATGTAGTGCCGGCACTGGTCGACTACAACAACAAAGAAGAGTAACAAGTTGCAATGGCCATGTTCGCTCCGCCGCCGTACTTCCACAGAGAATATTAGGTCAGCACAGAGTAAAGGATTCAACGACAGTTTGACTTCAAAAATGATGGTATAAACACTCAAAATAACCCCGATAGACTGTTGTCGTATTTTATTTGCTTTGGGTGCACTGTGGAGTGTTTAAGTGCATTTGGTAATGGATGCTACCGGTTGCCATAGAGTTGCGCTAGCATTAGCAACGTGTGTATGTCCAAAAGAAGGGACAGCATGGAATTAGCTGAAAATGGTTTCCATCAATCAACTACATCATGGTTAAGTCGTAATTCAGACATTATGTCCAAAATTCCGAACTATCCCTTTAACATTGAAAGTTCCGTCTCTGTACCTGTAAAGATGAAACATTACAATTCGATGCATATTTCACAAATTCATGAAGTACAATACTGTATCAATAGATGTTCCGTGCTGTAATATGGCACCGGGAACTCCTGTAGTTAAAAAGCAGGGAGGACGGAAGGAATGTCTTTTAAGTCTCAACAATCTGGTAGTTCTAGTGAGTTGTTGCTTCTGTCTGACGTCTGACTTCTGAATAACTTTAATTATAAACAGGCAGCAGCAGGAGGGCCTAAGGTTCCAATGAAGCCCCCTACCAAGCCGAGATGAGCATGCACTAAAGGGATGAGCGGTGATTGGTTTATATCTTTGGAGGAGGTCTGCTGGCCACGTCTGCAGCTTACTTTTGGAACGTGGCATCTCCGATGGTGCAGAAGCAATGCTTTCAAATCTGTGCGTGCCTTTGAGAAATAAAGACTGCCTGAAAATGCTCAGCACTGTTCAAGGTTGGGTGGTCGTAGGTCCAGTTACCCACATTGATTTCATTCGCACTTAGGGCTTAATTGAAGAGTAAATGAAGGCGTGTTTTCTCTGTGCATTTTTCTGGCAGTATTCAGGTTTAACATAATAGATTCACAATTAATTTCACAATGTGTACTGTGCTCATGTGTATCCTACAAAAGGTCCTTTGTTCATTCTAAACTGCTGATACCTGTATCTGTACAGACTTGTGCAGCAGTGTCATTTTATTCCATTTTAGTGTCTGAGTGATGTACTAATTTTATCCGGGACAAAAGGCTCTTAAAGCACAAGTTAACTTTGGTAGAACTTTGGGTTGTGTAGTTACCTGGCCATGATATGAGTCCAAATGGTGGCGAAATATGTTTGTTAGTTGCTCTGTGCTTTAAAAAGTCCCTTAAAGGTATTTAAGAATTTTCACCTGTTTTAACTATTCAATCTGTGTCTTTTTAACAATGATGTTTGAACAATGAACACATTTGTTTGTGTGTGTGCAAATATTAAAATCTATTTTAAAGCCAACTATATAACATCTTTTGTGTATTATTTTAGCAAACTTTTTTTTTTGTATACAAAAACATTTTCATTATTTTTCAAATCATTTAATTCTTTTTCAGTTCTGTTCACATTTAATATTCATTATACACAGTGCGAGGGTATCTCCTCTCACATGCTAGAAATAATGTATCTGCGCTTATACTGTAGGGTTTCACCCTGCTCATTTCAAAGAAATACCCTCAAAATCAGAATGTGAAATTAACACCCGCCACCAGCCAAATGCTGGTAAACTTTTGATTGTGTCTGGTAAGATTGTCTACTCTAGCAGCCACAGGTAACCAACCAGGTTGTACTATATTGTAAAAGGCAATGTGGCTTGTAAAATGCTGAAAATGGCAGATTTTTAGAATCCGCAAGCCCCTCTGGGCAGTGGGTGAAAAAGTTAATTTCATACCCTGCTCAAAATGCTTTGATATTTAAGTAATACTGGTCCCTTATTGCACATCCATATATCACTGTCCCTGATCAATATAGGCTACAGTAAGTACACCAAATTATGTACATTAATATAAATTACACCAGGGCACAATCATTGCCCTCATCCCATCATTGGTAGAGAGCGTTTAAATTGTCCAGGTTTACCACTGCATTAAGTATTTAAATGATATGCGTGGTGCACCCAGAGTCAACCAGTTTTTTTTATCAATAAGCGATAAAACTCTGCTCCAATCAGCACTAGCTTTGTAGTATGTGGCATTGTCCAATCAGCTCAAGTTCTTAAAAGTGTGCTTTGCAGTACGACCACACAGGAGACGGAGAAAAGAGGCATGTTTTCAGAATCCCAAAGGCTGAAAAGTGTTCTGCTGTTTTGTTTGTTTCTTTCCTTTAATTGTTTTGATTTATTATTTTTGAGCCAGGACCCCATGATGGGGAAAGTCAAGGTTTTTGGGTTTTTTTTACCCTACCTGTCTTCTCTTGTGCTTTTCTGAAATATAAATATTCCAGTACGTGCAGGAACAACTGTCCAGCTATTCTGTCCCTCCCAGAGGTGCCATGGCTTGTGAAAAGCCTGATCTCACTTTGGAAAAGCCTGATATCACTTTGGAAAAGCCTGATATCACTCTGGAAAAGCCTGATATCACTTTGGAAAAGCCTGATATCACTTTGGAAAAGCCTGATATCACATTGGAAAAGCCTGATATCACATTGGAAAAGCCTGATATCACTTTGGCACAGTGCATAAAGTGTTTCTCGCTGGCAGGCCTGCAGGGGACCGTGGAGCTCAGCTCAGCTTTGTTGTTTTACTCTAGCTTTCTCTGTCCACAGTCAAGCAAGTCTCAAACCACAGATCTTGCCAGTGTTAAAAAAAGACATTTTGTTCTAATTTATTACTTGTGTTTTGTGAAACTTCTGTGCAATGTATCTTCAGTGTTCACACACCATCAGTTGCTTCATGAAAGGAAACGTATCGCAACAGCGATGTTAATGTGCTCACGTTTCCTGATAAAGGTGTTACAAGATCATGGTTAAGATGCTTAACTATATAACGTCCGATAGAAAAGCTCAACCCATAACGTAAATGATAAACCATTAATTGTAGGTTTTCAGTGTCAATTGATGATGAAAACATTACATGCAACTTGCCCACCCAAGAGAAAAGCTCTCATGTTTATCACCTTGTCATAGCTTGTCATTGCAACATGACAGGTTATATTCATGCAGCTTATGCACTCTTCAAAACTTGTTCTCGTTAAAGAAGAAGTTACTTTTCCTGATACACAAATAAAGACATTTCATCATAGGATGAGCATCACAAAAGGAAATGAGTCAATGTTCTAATCAAAGCTAGTTCACGTAAAATTAAATTGTTCTAAAGGGATATAGATTTCCAGCAATGTTATAACCTGCTTTATGAAGACATTGTCAAATTGACACACACTGCCAAGGCATGTTCTCTCCCACTTCAAATTACATAGCCAGTATTTTTTCAGTAAGACATGCTGTTAAAATATTTTTTATAAGTGTCAGTGGCCATGAATAAAATGTAAATCTATCCAGTTGAAAAACCTTGTAGAATGACAGTCAATAGACAGTCTATATTGTGTCTCCCTACGGGGACCCTGCCAAAGACCCCTGGGGTCAAACACATAAGACATTCTTGTTTCATGTTATTCTAATATTCCTGTGCAATATGCCAATATAATAAAAGCATTTTACTGTATTTTTCCTCTTACTACCTATTCACATAAAACTAGTGCCTTGGACACCTGGGAAGTAATCTCTATCATTCACATTTTCCCACTTTTTCAAGATCTTTATCAGTGAGCTTTGGATTGTTCCCTTTTTGCTTTAGTCGACTTTCCTCTGGTTCAAAGAGCACCTTGGCACTCTCCTTTTCACCTACTGTTCTCATTGCAGCATCTCCCGAATCGGCTTGTGAAGATACAAGTGAGGTATTCTACCCCAAGGGCCTGCCTCATTTTATCCTCAGTTCGGCCTAACTTCAGGTCTGCTAAAACAATCACAAAAAGAGGTATATCACTCTGTCTGACATACTGTAGCTCTTAAACTGTGATATTGATATTTTATTATATCATATTTAACTGCCACTGTCTGTGAATCACCTGCTCCTGCTCCTCAGTGAAAGACTGTGGTCTTTCAGGCAGCCTACCCTTAGACTTGTGTGCCTTTAGCTTGAGCACTGTGCCGTTAGCGGAATGCTGTGGGGCTTTTGTTATGCAGCCTGTCCTGTTTTGAATCCTCAGAGTCATTGTTTTTTCCTCCAGTTTTGCAGATCTGCGTGGCTGTCTTGTGATAGTGGAGGATGAGTCTTGGAGCGAGCTGTGACTCATATCTCCGCTGTCACCCAGGCCCTGTGGAGGTCTTTAATGCTGATGATGACGTAAGGCACCTAGGAACAAAGCTGCGAGCTGTGGCTAACTGGCTAAACCCCTACACATCCCACTACCTGTAACTCAAGCTAACCCCCGATCAAGCAGTCCTGGATCCCATCAGGTTGACTTGGGGTATGAGCAGCGAAGTAGATGTCTGCTAATCTGCTTCCATGCTATATTTTCAAGTAATCCTGGTCCCGCCACAAGGGATTGTTCTTCACCACAAGAGTTTAGATGCAAGTGCCATTCTATGGTAATCAGCCACTAAAAAAAATCACTTTCTTCTTGCAGAAGATAACGTTTAATGTGACCCCTAATTGTTCTTTTTTCTGAGAGGGGCTGTTATCCACCATGGCTTCAGACAGTCAAGAGACAATGAGGAAATGTTATATATATTAATAAGAAATAACCAAAACAAAAACGAATCTTTTATGCAGTAGAACAAGTTTCAGAGAAAGCATTATGATCAAGCAAATCCTCCCACTTGAAATAGGATAGGCAACAGAATGCCGAGACAGCGTTTATCTTGGAAAATAACGACTGGCAAAAAAAAAAAAGTTCCTTTCCTCTGTTTCCTCACAGACAAGGACGTGCATAGAGAAGGGAGCCCCACCAGGATGCTTCAATGTCAGTGAAAGAACAATAGGTCATAATATTGGGCCCACTCCCATCAGAGTTATTTAATAGTTTGTTTTCTCTTTCAACATCAGGCTTTCTGCCCCTGCGATCAATTCGTTTGTGGGAAATAATTTTGGGCTGTAGAAATATTGATAGTCTGCCATATTCTGACGTTTTTATAGGTCACCACAGGAATTTACAGCAGATGACGTGAAACTGGGTTTGCCGCCTTTCCTGCAGACGTAAGCCATTCAGAAATGAAGATGCTAAATATGCGAATGCTGCCTTAAGTCAGGCCGTACAACAAATGAGCATGTTAAGGAAAAAAAAGTACTTCGAAAAGAATTTAGTTTCATGTGTAACTAGGATGACACATACGCAGCGGTTATACATTGTGTGATGGTGGGAAGTTTTTAATGACTCAGCCACGAAACCACACTATCAGGTGGATATATCTGCTCAAGCGTCATAAAGCTAGGCATAAATTGCTACAGCACAGTCATGGTGTCTGTCCGTCCAGTTATTTATTCCTGACTTTCAGGAGAAGGTTGTTATTATAATTCAATCGAGCAGCTTTTACCATTTCAATTCATATAAATGACTCGACCATGAGCCATTTTAAGATTACAGTAATTATATCCGCTCAAACATGTGGTCAAGGGACAGAGATTCTTCACATTATTGAGATATTTTGTTGAAGAAAAACCAAAACCAAAGCTGGAGTGACAGGGATATTTTTTCTATCATGCAAAACTGAAACTTTAACACGTCTGGAAAACATGAATTAAATTTGTTTTTGATGAGAAGGTGGAAAATACAAATGAGAAAGCATTTCAAACATCATCCCCAAAACGCATTCTTAAAATGTTGGTGGGGAAGTTCCATTAGAAATGATTTCCATCAAGTAAGCGTTATATTCAGAGGAAAATGGTTATGATTGTATCCCATTAGATAAAGCTGATATGTACTGTTTATAGTACCTTTTTCCTCAATCTTATGAATTTCAAAGCTATTCTTTGACCCTGTTTATGAATGCCCATTTGGGTTAAAATATAAAACAAACCACCAAACGTAACATATATATATCTATGTCAGTGTTTACTAGGTTGAAGATGGAATTCTTAAGAAAATTAACTCGGATTAAATACAGACATGAAAACTAAGGGCCTAATTTACTAAGCATTCGCATTTGCCTGCAAACCCAATAACATGACCAATGATTGGTCATGGTATTTGTTTTCACCAATCATTGGTTGTGTTATTAGTTTTGCATGTGCTAAAAGGTTTTTCCAATGCTAAAGGTCTTAGTAAATCAGGCCCTTAGTGTACTACAGTTTTTTTACAGTGGTTTTAATGGGTAGTGTCAATTCTTCATCAGGGAAAGGGACACAACAGGAGAAGTGCATGGTGGGTTTCATCCAGTGATTGAAGCCAGCTGAATTGTGCATGAACAGATTCTGGCTCAGACCAGTATCCATTTTCCCAGTGAGGAACTACATCTGACTAATCTGACTACTTAAATACTCCTGCCAAAGAGCACATTTAAAATAATCAGGAAAAATCTCTTCCCGTGTGGCTCAGAAGATACGTCACCTAATTTTTCAACCCAAGAGAAGAAGAGAAAAGGCCATTATGCACTTAAAGGGTAATTCCAGCCAAAAACAACATTAACCTTATTGAACAGATCAAGGCACAACTAATTAAGTCTTTCTTTGTGGCTGGCCAAAAAAAAATCTGTACTGAGTTATTTGAATATAAAGTTGAAAATTCGGTAGAGGTATAAATGACGTTTTTCTGGAGACTGAGCTAATGATGGTGGTATTTTCTCAGTATAACTTACATTAGTGGCTAACTTCTTTACATGGCCTCTCTAGTCTCTAAGAAACACTACAGGCAGGCACTACACTAGCAGTAAAATGCCCAGCCCCCTGGCCTCCGCTTCTATAATGTCATTCAGTGGGCGTGGCAACCTGTTGTCGGAACTGTAAGTACCTATTTTTATACAGTCTATGGTACCTTGGCGGTTGTAGTTTATCGTAAACCATGTACCAGGTACATGCGCAGTAGTTTGGGGCTATATCTCTGCTCTCAATACAGGTAGAAAGTTGGCCGAGAGCTCATTTTAGTGATGGGCAAAACAGTTCACTTCAGTGACACGAATCACTAGAATCAGTTCATTAAAAAGATTCGTTCAAAAGATTCGTTCACCGAATCGTTCAGTGCTTGGGCGGAGCTCCGACTGCGTACTGCGTAGTCCGACTCACTCAGTGAACTGACGGCCGAACAGTTCATGCGGAAGTAAAAGTTTCCTCGTTGAATATCAATATTGGAGGTGAACGCTGGTTTTCAATGACTTTTAAGTCTTAACTGGCTGGGCCTGATTCTGGCAGTTTGAGCCGCTGATTATCACTCAGGATCACGTCACGTTAACTCACTGTGTCTAGTAGCTTCAGTGAACGGATCACTGAACTTGCACCGTTGCGTCACAGTTCGTTCACTCAGTGAACTGTTCGGCCGTCAGTTCACTGAGTGAACGAACTTGCACCGTTGCGTCACAGTTCGTTCACTCAGTGAACTGACGGCCGAACAGTTCATGCGGAAGTGCTGTCGCTTTGACAAATGCGCCAAACTCCGTTTACAAATCTTGATATTTTAAAAGTTTCCTCGTTGAATATCAATATTGGAGGTGAACGCTGGTTTTCAATGACTTTTAAGTCTTAACTTGCTGGGCCTGATTCTGGCAGTTTGAGCCGCTGATTATCACTCAGGATCACGTCACGTCACGCAGTGAACGAATCAGTCCACTCTGCACGCTCGCTGCCTCGCTCGGCGCCCGCCCGCCCGTGAATTTTTTTTATAATTTTTTTTTTAAATATAAACTTTATTTCGAACAATTTAGGAAACAAATTAGAGAAAAAAAAGAAAAAAAAACTTTCTAGTATACAACACGCAAACACGGTACTCATTTCGGCTATACAATACTTAGAACAATACGTCCGAAATGGAATAGGAAGAAGCAAATGCGAATGATTCGTTCAGCACAGCAGAACTGGGCTGGGTTGCACCGGTCATACGTAAGTTTGTGACTAAGTTTGCGCGTAAAGTATTTACTAGGTCCTTAGTTGCTACTAGTTAGTTTCAAACTATCGCTTTACTAAATTCGGTTGCACCACCAATACGTAAGTAATGTCTTAGCTAGTGAAAACTAAGTAATGCTTAGTTCAATACTAAGGTAAACATTGTCGCTTTATCATGACGATAACAAATCCATAACCAATCAATCAATAAGCTACAATGTAAACACGGAAGTCAACTTGCATTGAGTTTAACAGGCTACTTATTTTGCATTCCATGGGAAAAAAATAGAACATTGAACAGAATTACAATGTGTGCATGTTTATGTTTTTACGAATAAAATTCAAAATATCCTTATTTGTTTGTTTAGCCTATTTATTTATGTTACAGCCATTATGTGCTTTGAAAATATATGGAAACTTAGCCTAAGTTACGGGACTGTTCTGTTTGCCTCTCTTTTGAACTATAAAGAACTTTGTTTTGAAACTGAACGTTTTCCACGCGTCAACTATTTTTACAGTGTTTGCTGAAGAAACGGCGGAGGTAGCCAATTAGATGAACAGACGGTTACAGTTTGTGTATTTTTTTTATACCTAGGGGTAGGTGTAAATATTTAGTAGCTACTAAGCTCAACGTACAAACTAGTTTGTGTGGTGCAACCCATTTTTATTTAGTAATGTGTAAACCTTAATTTAGTAAACACTTACGTTATAACTAGCCTACGTTTGAACTTACGTATAGCTGGTGCAACCGGCCCCTGGTTCGCAAGGGACGAATCACGTTCGCTCGCGGCAGTCCCTCCCCCTCCCTGTACGGTGCACGCTCGCTGCTGATCAGATCCGTTCGTGAACTGAACTGAACTGAGAAATGAACGGATCTTTTCAGTAAGTGATTCAGTTCAGTTCGTTCACCCAAAAGATTCGTTCTTTTGAACGAATCGTTCGCGAACGACACAACACTAGCTCATTTTGATCAGGAGGAGACATTTTTGGGTGGCATTACCCTTTAAAGCTGAAATAGAGATAGTGAAATGGTGGCCGCTGTAAAACCTAAGAAGAATCTGCCTGCGTCAGAGTAGTCAGCTGCCTCAGTATTTCCTTTTGTTTCAATGTCCTTTCCTTTATTAAGGTATGGTCTAGTCTGGTCTTTACTGACCTTCCTCAAAGCATCTCAGCAACAAAAAATGTAGCGTCTCACACCCTCTGGCAGTGCTACGGTGGCTGTTTTCCACAAGTTACAATTTGCTAATTCGGCAGTCACTTTTAACCAATGCAACATACAAAAGTGCATTTAACAACATGAGAAAGCACCACTACGGCGAGAAATAGAAACATTGAGGTGAGTCGTCTGAAAAGGTGGGTTTTTAGACGTTTGCGGAAAACAGCCAGTGAGTCTCCCTTCCTGACTGATGGGGGGGGGGATATACCACGAAGCAAGATTACTAAGTTAGCTGGAGAACTGCACTGAGTAAAACCGGGAACAGCTCTTTTTACTTCAGTCCGTGTTCCTGATTTGGGATGGTTCCGGGTTTTACTCGGTGCAGTTACCCAGTAATCATGCTTCGTAATATATACCCCCCTGGTGTCCTGCAATGTCCCTGGGTGCGTCCCAATATTCTTCACTCCCCACCTCCTTTCCTCCACTCCTCTCCTCCAGTCGTCTCCTACCCGGAAATATGCAAAACTGTCTGTACGTAGTTGCATGTACAGTATACAATATACCTGACATTGCGGTTTGTGTTGAGACATTAATTAATATTTAACAATTAATATGTAATTAATATGAAATCAGCAACATTAGATTAGGACACAAAGATCCATTTCCGTGGCATGGAGGTAAGTGGAGGAAAGGTGGTAGTGGAGGAAAGGAGGGTGCATTTTTCGAGTACTGGGGCGCACCCCCTGTCAATGTTGGCAACTTGTTCGCAATTGGCACTTCCTGTGGATCTGTGACCAGGAGGAGGGGCACTTCCTCTGCCACTGTACACCGACACACATACACAACCAGGAAACAAGCATAACCAAGCAAGCATGACCTGTGTTCACCCACAACGGCTGAAAAGCATGAACATACCTGTAAGTAGCACAGTGCCAGGAAAATGTAATCCAAAACAAACAAACAAAAAAATTATATTAACAAGCAGGTAACAGGAACAGTAGCACAAATATGATGCCAGTCAGCTGCTTAGACGTTTCTATTTTTCTCCAAAGTTCTTTGTGAATAAGTCTTCGGGGTGAATTCTGCAGCCACCACTCATTTTCCATACAGTAATTCTGAACGAATAAGGCCTAAGTGCACAGAGTAATGGCCCAGTGCACCACACACACTTTCAATATGACTGAACTAGAGCAGGGGGTACCCAACCTTGGTCCTAAAGAGTCACAGGGTCTGCTGTTACTCCATTGTTACTCAGCACTTAATTGTTCAATTAAAGCTGCTGACTGCACATGCTCATCAGAACTTCAGTGGGTCTAAATTGGCTTTTCATCCAAACTCTTAGCTGACCACAGGCTGCTGTAGTTACTGCACAGATGTGGCAATTGGGCAAAGAAGACAAATAAAACTTGAGGAAAAATATTGTGCTCAACCTTTTCAGTTCATGCGATCCCAAATAAAAATCTCCATTGATTCTTAAACAGATTGAATCTGACATTTCCTACAGCGAAACATGTCACTCGTGGAGTGCTGGGTGATCGTTTTAAGGAGATCCAGTGTGACACACACACAACCACTTAGGGTATTGTGTCTTTTTTTACTTACTCTTTCAGCAAGCTAATTTCCTGTGTTTCAAGCTTAGTTCCTCTATTGTGGTCTTCTATGGTTCCATTCTAAGAATTACCACTTACTATGTATTTTACTCGTTTAACCCCCTTTCAGAGGGCCAGAGTTGAAATCAGAAATAGAACTGATCATATTAAGTAGTGAAATACGCCATATTTATTAAAGTGAAGCCAGAATGTCTTCCGTGTTGTCCAGTTTGTAGGGTTTGAGAGGGAATTGAAATATCTATTCAATCAATGACCACCGTTGGTACACAAGAGACCGAAATGCTATCCAAAGGCCAAGATTTGATTGGATCACTAATGTTACCATTTTACTTCCTTGATTTTTAATCGTTTAAATTCTGACCCCTCGTGGGCGACAGTAGACAGAAATAATTTGCATAAAGTCCAGTTTGTACAAGAGCAAAATGATTAGGAAGCTGCATTTTCTATTCCAAATCAGCCAATGTCTACCAATTGGGCAAAGAGGGTCTTGTGTGCATGGGCATTAAAACAAAGAGGTTTAATACTTCAGCAGGTGTAGAGTGAGGTGTCAATTAAACAGCATGCCGTTGTGGTATCAAAATAGTTTTTATTTTTCAGAGGCCATAGTCAAAACTGCTTGTAAATGTTGCATAAAAACATTTCAAAATAGGGACATATTCAGATTATGCAGATTGTACAAAAATGAACATTCACATAGGAAACGTATGAAATTTCAATTCCTTTTGCATCACATTGCTGATCAGAATCAAAGCATGACTAACCACCACCACAACTACCTTCACATGAACTCAACCAATCACCTTCACCAAGTAAGCAAGAATCTTTTAGAATGGCACCAATCACATTATTGGGATTAAGTACGTGATTCTTCGATATTTTCTCTGTTTCTGCAGAGTTTGTTAGGATATTAGTTTAAAGACTGTGTTGTGACTATTGCATGATCGGCAACTGTATGCAATACTTTGACAAATTACAATGACTGCATCACTGTACGCCAAAAAACCAAACCTACACTGGCGGTACAAATCTCAGATTTTGAAACGTTTGCTCCATCAGTTTTAAATAAAAGTATTTAATGCCTGTCCTAAAATATGCCAAGTTAAAGTGTGTGTAGCACGACATCAATGCTGGATGCATGCTGGACTTTGTATAGGTTTGTGTGCTTTACACCTTGCATGTTCCTAAACATCACAGGCAAACAGCATGACAGTTTGCAATGGACAAATCTCGAAAAAATATGCCTCAAATTACTATGATCACTGTGTTATTTTAGACAGTGTGCACAAACGTGTGCACGGGCAGCAGAACAGCTCCCCCTACTGTCCGATTCAGTTATTCTTCCTCACGTCTTAAAACCCAAGAACCGAAAACACAAAAATATATTCAAATAATTAATTTGACTATGTCTCCACAACCATCTTTCACTGTGTTCATCTCTAGAAAAGGAAGAAGTTCAAGCATCCTTCTCAAATACTGCGGTAGTTAGCTGAAATTTTATTTTATGAATCGGATCACTCAAATATTTGGGACATTTTCATGTCCTACATTAGTACCGATTCCATTTAACTCAACTGAATATATGGCATAGAACAAACCCAATCCATAGTAATTTAATACAAAATAAAATCATGAGATATCCATAATGTCGAACATGGTAAGACCTATCAAGCACCCAGTACCAATTACATTAAATCAACCCCCAAATTCTGCATGCAGACATTTGGGTATTACAGACAGACTGTTTTCTTTCGTTCAGCATTTGATCCCTTCTTGGACAATTCTACAGGGACAGTGCATTTCAAGCTTAGTCTACTCGGCAATAAAGTAACGGCAATACTCACTTTCATTACAAGGAAGACAGATTCAGAACAATTTGTCACCTCATCTTAAGGATACCTGAGGTCACATGAGAATGCACACCCTTTGAATAGTTCTCCTTTGGACACATTTCCATTAACAAAAAGAATCGCCTCCACGTCACCTTTCATTTTCAACTATGTACTTTAAAATGTTCAAATTAATTTTGATCCCCAGTTAGATGTAATGATTTGACAATAATCAAACAATCATCCAATTATTCCTTAGACAATGAATAACGGTGAAACTGAAGTATGTTTTTCTTTTTTTTCTTTTTGGCTTGAGCCCCTGGTTCTTGGTGCCCTTTGAGAAAATATAAGAACCATAAACTGCGTTTAAACTGTTCACTCTGCTTCCCCGTTAGCTGCATCACCAATGACAATATTCTACAACGCACCCAGGGTTTCCCCATGTGAAACTCACACCACCGTGTAATAATGGCTTATCACATCACACATTATTCTCCAGGTTTCCTAACCTAGGTAAGTAAGACCTTAATGCAAATCAGACTGGTTAAGTGTCATTTAGCAGCTCAATTGCCTTTGCCTACAGAAACCACTGCTCAAGTGAGATTAGGCCAGGGCTGCCCAACCCTGTTCCTGGAGATCTACCATCCTGTAGATTTTCATTTCAACCCTAATTTGGCACACCTGACTCTACTAATTAGCAGCTCAACGAGATCTCTAGCTGTTGAATGAGGTGTGCTTTGTTAGGGTTGGAGTGAAAACCTACAGGACGGTAGATCTCCGGGAACAGGGTTGGGCAGACCTGGATTTGGCTATTGATATCAACAGACGCCCGTTACTTATCCCTCCAATGAAACTGGCAAGTGCTGCGAAGTTGACATTTCAAACATTTATTCAAAACACAGTTATATTCCTTAATGAGGATTAATTTGTCCCTTTACAAATGCTCAAATTGCAAATGTTCTTATACCATAGCCAGATAATTCCAGTTACACAAATAACAAAACAATAAACCGTTTTCAAATTAATAACCCTCTGAATTTAAATTCAGATTAACCGGAAACTAAATGCACAGATCAAAAAAATGAACGCAGAAATTTGCAAAGCCAAGAGTTGCATATAACATCCCCCGAATAATCAGTTAATTTTTAAAAAGAAATGTGGTTACCGTCTTGTTGTTGTAATCACATTAGATTTACACCCATGTCCCCAGCAGTGTTTAGCCATCAAAGTTAATCGGCAACAGTAATTCAGGCAGCGCCTATACACGTCTATCTCAGCTCTTACCTGCCCCCACCTGGCAGAGCCGAGTCTTACAACCTAATCCAAAAATGGGACAGCCACATTCCTTAAACCAGGGGTCCTCAATCTTGTCCAGAAAGGGCCGGTGTGGGTGCAGGCTTTTGTTCCAACCAAGCAGTTACACACCTGATTCTACTAATCAAGGCCCTTAGCAAAGACTCTAGTGGTTGATTAGTAGAATCAGGTGTGCTACTGCTTGGTTGGAACAAAAGCCTGCACCCACACCGGCTCTTACTGGATAAGGTTGAGGAGCCCTGTAAACCCTTGTTAGTTACCTGTCAGGACTGCCCTGTTATCTCCACCTTCAGAAGGGAAAAGCTAAGAGACAAAGCATGCCCAAAAATTATCCAGCAGGCAGACAGTGAGGGATTGGCTTTCCCGCCCGCCAGCCTCAGTGTGCCCAATCCGTCGAGCGAGCCGCTTTCCTGTGCTTCTCGCCCATGCCCAGGGCCTCCAGGAGCTCCTGTGGGTCCCGATCGTTCTTAGTCCTCCCCGGGCTGGCGCTGCCGTCCACGAACATGTTGGGGATGTCCTGGCCGAAGTAGATCTTGCTGTTGGCTGCGATCGCCTGGAACTTCATCAGCTCCAGGTATTCAGGAGTCAGTTTTGCCTGCGTGCACAGAAGGGTTCGATATACACAAGAGATACATAGACATAGACATACTGCAGTATAACACTAGAAATTACCGTTTTATTAAATACCGCACGATAACAACTGAAAAATATATTGGTCGAGCTATGTACTGCATAATTAGAAAACTTGTAGTTTTAAAAAAAATAAAATAAAAAAAAACAGCAAGCAAACAACCAATAAAAATGTATTGATTATGTTGCATCGATGTGCAATGAATATGGTCTTAATTACCGTATTAGCTTCGGCTAGCTTAGCTGCGGTGTAGTACTCCGCATCAGCCCTGGCTTTCTCTCTAGCCAGAAAGGCAGCATCTGCAAGAACGCACAGCTTGTCAGAGTTACGCGAGATGTTCCCGTGTCAGCCGTGTGTATTTTAGACATAGTGCCACCGATTCCACAGACCAATGAACAAACGTGAATAAAAATGAATAAAACCTTCTATTTCAGAAATCCTCTTCTCGGTCTCTTTCTCCATGACTTTCTGCTTGAAATGGATTTCAGCCACTAGGGCAATCTTCTGGGCCTCTGGAAGGGAACGAGATTCAAAACTGCTGAAAACCTCTGGAAAATAATCTATCCTAAATCAGTTTTTTTTTTTCTTTAAATCACCTTTTAAAGATTAAGTTTTTAAGACAGCATTTGTGTTGCACATATGTTTGAGAAAGTAGCAGCTTACTCACAAACACTTACTCATGGCTTTAAAAATTCGGGGTTTTTCGGAATATATAAATACTCAAAAACGGAAGGGAAGGCCCTTTTGTAAACTACCGTTAATAAATGGAGCAGCAAAATCTCGTTCCACTGACGCGCATTCTAAGGCACATAATGTGCTACTCAAACCACGCGATCCAATACGGCAGCCTACTACACGAGATTCATCGACTAATTCATATCTGCTAAACATGACAAAGTACTTGACTGACATCGGCTACCTGAAGCTAACCACCATTCCAGCCTGGCTAAACCTGCGGTGGGAAACCCCACGGGCTGACTCGACACAAGAAGAAAGCCTTTTTCCCTTCGTACCAATGATGGCTTTCTTTCGCTCCGTCTCCGCCTCCTTCTCTACCACCTTCTGCGTCTGTGCGGTGATGAGCAGTCGGGTCTTCTCCGCTTCCCTGGAGAGAGAAACACAGGCCCAGCCTCAGCGGAGCTCCACCAGAACACCTACTGCACAGTGCCTTCCGAAGGCTCTTCAAAGGATCGGTCACACCCCAAACGCAATGCAATGTGTAGGCTTAGGCTACGTAGTGATCTTTCACAGAAGCTCCACACTTGCTAGGGACACATTGCTGCCTCTTAGTAAGCATATTTCAAAAGCTCAATAATTTTTTAAAAAGCTCAGCAGGTCCATTTAGCATGTCCTAATGCTCTTTTTTCTTCTTAATGTGCAGGTGGGCCTTGCCCACTTAAGGCTGGTGATAATAAAACTTTATCTACTTTGAAAGATTTACCTTTGTAGTAGTTTAACCAACGTAATTAAATATGAACCAATTTCCAAAATATGGGTTAAATATGATGCGATTACCTTTTTCCACACATATAAATAAATTGTGCCAGCTTGAAGCTTGTCGGCAAAGCTTGTGGAAAAAAATGTCATAATAATGACACTATTAGAGGGAGCTCATTGCCTTTTTTGGAAAATCTCCACACTATTTTGGTGGTCTGATTGAGAAATGTATATACAGTTGTGTTAAAAAAAAATAGCAGTACAACATCAGTAACCTGATGAACCACTGTTATTAGTAGTAGTGATATTTCTGCATGGCAAATAATTTACTTGTAGATGTAGTAGTGTAATAGAAAAACAACAGACCCAACTGTCATGACATGCACGCTGCTTGTTCTGAGTAATTGACTCATTCATTGAAAGGGGCGTGTTCAAAATAGTAGCAGTGTGGAGTTTAATTAGAGAATTCATTCATTCTGTGAAAAAACAGGTGTCATTAATTGTCCTTTATTAAGGAAGAAGGGAAGCAAATGTTTCACACATTGTTATAAAATATATTTCCTTCTGAATTGCTAAGTAAAATGGGCCGTTCCAAACATTGTTCGGAGGAACAACGTAATTTGATTAAAAAGTTTATTGGAGAGGGGAAAACGTATAAAGAAGTGCAGCAAATTATAGGATGCTCAGCTAAAATGATCTCAAATGCTTTAAAATGGCAACAAAAACCCGAAACACGCGGAAGAAAATGAGCAACTACTGTTAAAACGGATCGAAGAATAGTCAGAATGGCAAAGATTCAGCCAATCATCACCTCCAGAAAAATCAAAGATGATCTAAAATTACCTGTAAGTGCTGTTACAGTCAGAAGACGTTTGAACGAAGCTAAGCTATCAGCAAGAAGCCCCCGTAAAGCACCATTGTTGAAAAAACGGCATGTGCAGAATCGGTAAAAATTTGCCAAGGAACACATCGATTGGCCCAAAGAGAAATGGCGTAACATTCTGTGGACTGATGAGAGTAAAATTGTTCTTTTCGGGTCTAGTGGACAGTACGTCAGAAGACCCCCGGGTACTGAATTCAAGCCACAGTACACTGTGAAGACAGTGAAGCATGGTGGCGCAAAAATCATGGTATGGGGATGTTTTTCATACTACGGTGTTGGGCCTATTTATCGTATACCAGGGATCATGGATCAGTTTGAATACATCAAAATACTTGGAGATTATGTTGCCGAAGAGGAAATGCCCCTGAAATGGGTGTTTCAACAAGACAACGACCCCAAACACACGAGTAAGCGAGCAACATCTTGGTTCCAGACAAAAAGGATTGAGGTAATGGAGTGGCCAGCTCAATCCCCCGACCTCAACCCCATTGAAAACTTGTGGGGTGACATTAAAAATGCAGTTTCTGAAGCAAAACCCAAAAATTCACAGGAACTGTGGAATGTAGTTCGTTCATCCTGGGCTGAAATACCTGTTTCTAGGTGCCAGAAGTTGGTTGACTCGATGCAACGCAGATGCGCAGCAGTTATCAAAAACAATGGTTATGCAACTAAATATTAGTTCAGTAATTTAAAGTGAAGTTAAATCTTGAAAAATGTCTTCAGTTTATACAGTAAGTGTTTGAGTTTGAAGAGAAAAATGTTGACATTGCTATTTTTTTGAACAGATTAATATTCCTTTTCTTTGCTTCCTGTAAAAGAATAACGCAGACTTGATAAAATTTGTTAATGCTTTGATTTGGAATTGAATGTGTAATGTTTCCACTACATTTGAAATATGGAACTAAAAGCTATTAAAAAATGTTTTCACTTTATTCACTTTTTCTAAAGCACTGCTATTTATTTGAACACAACTGTAGTTGTACACATTGTCTGGGATAATCCTGGTCTGTTTATTAAACACAACTTAAAAAACAGACAAGCTCACTGAAGGATTTGCCACTATTTAACAATCAGATGATTTAATCTTACTGTCCATCCTACTCAAATATCAAATGACAGCACCACACCTGCTTTGCATATCCCAATAGCCAGGAGAAAACTGCAGTCTGATACTCACATTAATTCAAAATTCCTCCTGATTGACTCTGGAATTTTGGGCTTTGTAACACGTACAGCCTATAACAAAAATGAAAAGAATAAATTAAAATCAAAGCCATGGAAATATTACCGACCCATTTTTATGATCCTTGTGCAAAAAATGGGGTCACTAATTAATCAGGTATCCTATACATTTGAGCCAATCCTTTCAAGTATTTACCAACTCTTACCAGATTCTAGTTCACATACCTTTAATTAGTAACCCTGACATCTGTCAATGTTTTTTCAACCCATTAACCTGTCACTGTTTTGTCAATTTTACAGAAGTTCTGTAAATAATACATTTTAATGTCATTGAAATTCTGCCTATAGGTGACACTACAGGCAAACAAACGGTTCTTATTTTTAAATTCCCACTCACTTGAATAGTGAGACCAGGCGCCATGGAATTCAAGTCCATCTGAAGTGCAATCTTGAGGTTCTCATCAATAATGTCTACAACGACATCAAGAACAACAAAGATCCAGAACTGTCCAAAGTTTACATTTATTTATACAAGCCACTCTTAAACAGTGTGTTCAGTGAGGCCATTTTGTTTTGCATTCACCCACACAAACACGGCAAATAACACTATTTGACAATGGTCACAACTACTTACCAAATAATTCAATGTATACCTCCTGGAGAGTATGGACACTGCAGAACTGATTCAGCTCGTGGTGGATCTTGTTAAAAATTAGTGTCTTGTCGTAATCAGCGGTGTAGTTTTTCACAATGTCTATCACTGAAGAAAGATTTTTAAAAAATATCAGGATTAAAAGGTGTACCCTAAAGTGCTTAGTAAAAAAGTAAAAACCAAGTAGAGTCTATTTATTAGTGAAGTAGAGGCATTTATTACCTGCTGTAGGAACCAGCATGTTGACCACTTCAATTCGATCAAAGTAGATCATAACACCCCCACTGTTGAAAGAGTTAACCGGTCATTCACATTCCTATCAGACAACAATTAAAACACATCTTCCCGAGGACTGAATGCACTTTTCAAGCATTATTCAATGTGTCTTGCTTGAATGTGGAATAAAGTAAATAAACTTGACTTATATAGTACTGACCCAAAAAAGCTTTGGATTTTATGTTTGTGCTGTCCTACTATTTCTCAGCATGTGTTCTGTGTCCTGGTAAGTGTGCCAAGAAACGACAAGGGTGCTCTCAATCATGTAAATATAACTGGTCTGGCTCTAAAACAAATTTCAGATATTCACTGTTAGGGAGCCAAAAACCCCTTTCATGATGACCCCTGTTGGAACCTCGTTGTGATGGATCACTCTGAATCACAGCTTTGGCTCGGCCATTTCACAGCGCAGGTCAGCGTTCCTCTGCTGTGCCATTAAAGTATCTCCCCAGCAAAAAAATGTATTAAAAGAAATCGCACTCCCCAGTCCCCACATGACTAAATAAAGCTACCACTGTGGGCAACATTTTCCTGAACTGCACTCAACACAATGTAATTTATTCAGTCAGAAGACAAAGAGAACAAAAACGATAGCAAGCACTCTACCTTGTTCCACAAGGCACATTCTTTATTTCATCTGTCTGGAGGGTTGTCTGGAATTTTTAAAGGAGACAGTCAACAAATTTACACTTGAAAAAAACGCTGAAAAGCAGCGCACGTAAATTATGACAACATTTGCAGGCCGTTCACAAATTATCATTGTTATTGCATCCTCAGCCACCAGCATGCACTCCCCTATTTGCTTTCAGTTTTGAGGTAAATACACCTAAAAAGTTATCGGTGTAAAACAATTGACCACAAGGGAATACTGCAAAAATCCTGTTTGACGAGCACAAATCAGGATGAAGTTGAAGTAATCAGAATGCACCGTGAGATAACAAATTTGTAAGAACGCAAGCGGAATGTGCCTCAATTCTGGATAATCCATCGCACAACAAGCCATATGAACTGTCTCCTATTTGGCATACGCTGAGGAAGACTATGTTCGTGGGAACAGGCCGTGTGAGAGACCAGCGGGAATTGGGAATGCGGGCGACAGAACAGCTGGAATTCTACATTCCCTCCAGCTCCTCGGAGAAAGAGAGGACTCCCTGGGGAAAGGAGATCCTTTATACCAAGTTCTTATTACAGACATTTTCTCCGTACCGTACATACATGTCCCAGTGGACACAGGGTGCATTATCTTCCGTCTAAAGACATTTACGTTACTGAATACACTTCCTGAAGTATACGATTCCTTGGGGAGGACTTCAATGTAAGCATTAAAAAAAACAAAAAAACAAGGGTATATTTATGACAGACCTGGACAGATCGGTATGTAGTGATGAATGGGAGCATGATGTGGTAGCCTGGGCCATTTGGAGACATAAGCAGTGCCCCACCTCTATCAAAGAGACAGAAAACAGGTTTTGTTTGGTAAGGCACAGACAATGATGTGCTAAGGAACAACATTATCCAGCAGATAAGAAATTGTAACATTTATAACAACCTTCGTAACAATGAAGCTATCCACCTACCTGGCTGTACTATGTCACATTAACAGGAACGGCAAGACACAAACGCATTATGTCTAAACTAGCTAACAAGTTATAGTGAAGATGGACTCTTTTTTCATCTCTGAGCATGTCCAGGACAAATAGATACGGCTAGCAAGCTGGAGACATTCAATAAAAAGCCTTACAAGGCTAAATTTGACTGCAGATAAAGAAAGCTGTGTGCCTTTCTACATAAAGATATCACATGATGTGTATATCACTGCATTCCACCATTGCATACCAAGGCAGCAGGATACTTGCAGTACAAATTAAATATTTACAATAAACAGAACAAAGTCCAATTGTCACACTGAATTCTCACTGAAGGTCTAGTGAGAGCACAACTAAAATTAATATACTTAATAGAGAAATGCACACTAAAAATGTTTGATTTATCTATGGATAGCAGTTACTTAATGAAAGGACTGTACTCTGAACAGTTTGTAGTTGGTTCAATGACCTTCGGAATGCACTTATTGTACGTCGCTTTGGATAAAGGCGTCTGCCAAATGAATGCATTGTAATCTCCTAGCTTTTTACAACAGTTATCAAAAAAGTCACATTGCTTTGTTAAGTTGTAAAGTATTTTTTATTTATTTTTTTATTTTAAATTACAAAACATCAACATGTGTTGAATAATTTCACCAGTACGAGAGCTGTACCATGAAATGTGGCTCACCTGTAGTAAACGGCAAGGTGTCCCTCTTCAATCTTGTGTACTGAGGAGTGCAAAAGCATGGCCATCACGCCGGTGACAGTCGCAACTATTGCCCCAACATGAGCCATCGTCATCCTTCCAACACTTGCCTGCAAGACATAAACACACACGACACTGTTTCAGTCAGACCATACACAACAACAAACCCTGTTTTTAAGACATTGATCCATTTTTATTACCTTAATAACAGTCCTTTTGACACCAAGAAATTCTTTGCTTTTTTCCCCCCATTCCATTAGAAAATGTAAACCATTGCTTAACCATGTCATGCAGACCACGTCTTATGCACATACATAGCAACATAAATGAGTCAAACTATAACTCTCTACAGTGTGCACCCACAATACTGCCGTTCTATCTTTTTGCACTCAAAAAAGGTGTATGCACACATAACCAGGCACCCAAGAGAGTGAGTCTACCTGGGAATTCAAGTCTGTAAATCCCACCAATCCCTTTGGCTCAGTGTAATGGATAAAGAAATACTAAGAGGTCAAATTATAATGCTGCGCCCGGCTTGAAAGTAACTTTATGTATTGCTATAGTCTCAGTCTGTACAACTGTGGCCGCAACAATGTTACAGTAGCTAGTTTACACCGATCTAGTATAAAGCACGACGTAGAAACAGGCCAAACTAACGGCCTATTGCTCTGTCGTTAGCTATCCAACTTTGGGAAGCTTGCCAGCTAAGTGAAATGCCACTGCTGTCTTAAGTAGGGTTTCTGATACGCAGCAATGGATCGTATATTTTACCTCCAATGACCTCGAATGGTCACTTTTCATTGCAACGGACCTGCTGCCTTCAGAGCCCGAGAAGCTAACTGCAGTATAGTTAACAAGCTAACGGTTGACAGCTTCGTTACACAAATCGTGCACATCAATACGAACAAATAAATATCTGTCAGACGCATTATGATTATCAGATTTGCAAACTGGCCAGCGCAGTCAATGGCAGACTGGGTATCAGATTTATTAACGTTACATATATATATAGCCGACGAACTAGCAAGCGCGGTGTCGGATTTAGTGAGCTAGATAGCATGCACTCTTGCCAGCAAGCTAACTGTCGAAATACCCCCAAATGATCTCAAATTGATTATTTTTTCACGACCGATCGTAGTTGTCTGGCTACCTAGAAAACTAATTTTAGCATGTTCACCCTCGCTGATCAGAAAATGCATATAAATATGGCTCATTTCCCCAGTTGGCTGGCTAACATTACACGCGCTTTTAGCTGACCAGCGTCACCGTGTTCAGCAACCATTAACGTTAGACAACTGTAGGCTACTAGCAAGCAAAGCAAGTTTCGTCTGCAGCAAGAGAGCTTGCTAGCTAGCTCGTTGAACTTCATCAACTAGTTACAAATATCATACGGGTTCAAGGACATTATTCAGAAGTGTAATATTGTAGCAAGCTAGGAAGCGAAATTGATCAACATGCCGATCAATACAACTCACCAGTCTTGCGGTCAAGCAGCTCTTTTACGTCTCTTATCATTTATTTTCCCTCTATCCATTCGGCTTACGCCTGATCCAACCTCAGCAGGTTTCACACACACCACAAGCAAAGTAGAAACTACAGCCAAACCAAAAACTACAGCCAAATCAATTTCCTCTTCCGGGTGAAACGTACAACGTCCATTAAAGGCGAGGGTACGCAGATCATTTTATCTAGTGACAGATATGATCAATTACGTTATGGTATAACAACACACCAATATAATGCCACATTTAAAATGTAATATAAATATAATAAGTTTGTAACAAAACCCATACTTATTTCAGAGCATAATTTGCTCGTAGCTACAAAACAGCAGGGGAAATCGCAGTGTTATAGGCTACTACGTAAAACTGTCTCAAAAGCACTCACTGGAAGATCCGAGAACGGAGGGAATAACGCAAGTCACCTTTAACTTTCAACGATTTTCGTTTGCAGTAAAAATTGTGTTGTAATCGTTTCCATGTTCCAACAGCACCTATTTGCCACATTTACCATTATAATAATAACTCAGTGCAGTCTCCAGCGCGGTGGCACACTTTATTTTAGTCTTTACATACATTTGAGCTCTATACAGTACAGTAACTTATGGGATATATAAAAATGAACATTCCAAGTAATTCTGATCGACCCATTAAAAGAAAAAAAAACTATTAAGCCAAGAATTGTACATTTTTGAACTCTACATGCTTTACATTGCACTTGAGAAAAATGTATAAAATGATATGGTGATGTCTTCTATTAAAATTGCAACACAACGTAATCATTCTGACTGATGATTACATTGAAATAATCATGTCATAATGACCATCACAACAGAGAACTCTTTCAAAAGAAGCACAACTGAAGTGTGAATAAGCCTGGAGATCCATCAAATACAAAAAGAAATCTGAACTTGGGAGTTTTATGAGCGCCCATGAAAATATTTAAACAGGCAGACACATACGTGATAATCTAGGAAAATATACAAAAATAAAACTGCACTTCAGTCATCATTCTAATATGTTACAGATAAGGACTTCAACTAGAGCTTAGAGTCGTCCTTCCTTTCAACTTCCTATCAAATATTAATATTTTTACTGTTTAATTATATTTTCAATTCCAACAATATATATGTACAGTGCAATTCTTTTAAATTCAATTTCAATGATCCATTGGTTAATTAGTTCACCACACCCAGAAAACATTTCATAAATTCTATCCACTGCATACCACTATGTTATATTGTGGAGTGTGTATGGTCCAATACAATGAGCAATGAACTCAATTGAAATCTATGCTCATTTAAAACAAATGGATATGATGAATTGATTGAACAAATCAATGAAATTTTAAATAAATATGTGTAATCATATATTTGACAAATCTTCAGACAGTTATGTACAAATAAAATAAGAGGGGGAACTCAAGTAATATATATTTTCCGACCAAAAATTCAGATACAAATGACAAACAATATTAAATCTTTTTTAAAAACAGATTTCACAGACTGAAGTAACCTCTTTTTTTTGTTTTTTTTGTTTTTTTAAACAAAGAATTTCAGGAAGGGATACCATTGGGTTCCATATAAGCCAATAAAGTGCAGTTTACAGACATTATCCTTTACATAATCTATGGATGTCAGTTTCATCTAAATATATGATAATATAAATTATTTAAAGTCTACAGAAGGGGAAGATAGAACTATTCACCAAAAAGAAAATAAAGAAAAACAGGGGGGGAAAAAAAACAATTATACAACATATGTGTTTATATTCTCCTTCATACTTGCTTAATTCAGTAAATCAAAATACACCTATAATAGCAAATTACCATGTAATATTGCATGACAGAATGTACAACTTGGCAATGCAACTTGTGGCAGTTGGAAATTATTTTTGTACATACTGAACAAATTAAGAGACAGTGTCAACATTAAAAAAAAAAAACACTGCAGAACAGCACAGATATACATTTTCATAGAAACAGATGAGCATTTTCTATGAAAACATTCAGTTAATGTTGGTAACCAGGTTTTACATCAGATTCCTTTAGTGTTACCACATGAACAGACCAAGACACTGAAGGCCGGTCGGTTATACGTTTTGTAGTTTCACTGATAGAGACTCATACTGAGTCCAGCTCCAATCTTGATCCTGTAAGGTGGAAAAAGAAGCACACAATTACAGTAGGCAGACCTTGCATTACGGGGTCACTATAGCAAAAGCAGTTTGAAAGCAGAACTTTGCTACATGAAGCAAGGTTGCCATGTGAAGCTTGTGTTTGTGAAGATCCAGAATTGGATATTCACGTGCACTTCCATTCATTTTGGAAACAAGGCCATTGTGAAGCCTTTTTGATGGATTCACTGAATGTAAAATTTAAAAAAGACAGTGGAAAGCTGTCATTGTCGGCACACAGGACATTTACGAAGATGATAAAATAACTGAATAACATACTTTTTTTTTATTTAGGTGAATGATCCCATTGACTCCCAATCACAAAGGCTTTAGATCAGTTCACTTTAAATGGACGTTAGCTGCCAACTGGCTCGTCAAAGTATTATTTAGATTTGAAAACCTGGATACAATCCTGATGATAATCCATACTTACCACTATACTTTTGGTTTGCTCCTCAGTGGTTTCCTGTATCAAACTGGTAAGTTGGCTGAGGTACTTCTGGTTCTCCTCAAGCAAACGAGGCACGGCATCACTGACGCAAAAAGCAAACGGACACAAAGTTTGTGAAAGCACATATGAACCAGACAGTTAGTCCTGCTCACTGGGGTTTTGTAAGGAAACTCACGAACAGCGCAAGCTGAAGACATTATGCTTGAGGCTGCGATTCTCACCTGTCGTTTGGCCCAGGCAAGGAGATGAGCGGATGGGGGTTGCTGACAGGCTGTGCTGGCTGGGTCCAGGGTGAAAGCTGTGGGGAGTTTGATACCTCTGGGCTGGCACTTATCGAGTTCCTTGTAGAATTCTGAGCCTGGCAGAAAAATGAACTCTCATAAGCCAACACTGAGGTCCAGAATCAATAGTATAGCAAAGCCAAGGCACCAAATTGACTTTTTCACCCACTGACCAGAGTGGCTTGTGGATTCTAAAAATCACCAGCCATTTTCAACATTTTACCAGCCACGGTGCCTTTTACAATATAACACAACCGGGTTGGCTACCAGCCAAAGTGGCTGCTCGATTAGAAAATCTTACCAGCCACAATCAATATTTTACCAGCAATTGGTTGGTGGCGGGTATTAATTTCACACCCTGCAATGCACTTTGTCATTACCTGTGAATAATAGGTGGAATTTTGAAATTTTTTAGACAGCATTACTACATGACCACCAAACCCACAAATACTCTGTGTCAAATAAAATGTTCTAAAAGTACCAAGAAAAGGAACACTTGCTGGAAGTAACAACACTACAGGCAAATGGCATTACCTTTAGTTTGAAATATAACGTTAAATCAAAGGGCACAGAGAACGGACTCTTATCCAGCCTGCTTTATACATTATACAAAATATACAGTATTGACATGAATGTAGAATGTAGTTCATGAACGTAGCTCATTTATACCAAATTTTGTGGAGCACATTCCTTATTGTCAAATAATTCACCAAGAAACTATCACATTAATCTTACGTGAAGAAAATGGGGAAAAAATGATTCTAGTAACTCACGCAGGCAATCTTCAGCAAATGCCAGAACTCTCTCTGCCTTTTTATCTGCATCTGCACAACAGTGTTGTCAGCATCTTTAATGCTCTCCAGAGTTTTCTCAATCCTGGGGAACAGGTCGATTATCTTCTGCTTGCTGATTAGGATCTTACTGTGGGGGTGGAGAAATACAAAAGCACACACTTGGCTGAACGCACAGATCTAGCGTCAACAAATTACTATCAGCGCCGTGTGGATCACGCTAGCTAGCCACCCCAACACCAAAAAGTATAAATATCAAGTAGTAGAAAGAATAGAAACAAATCACTGCCAGTTGAAGCTCTTTATTGAGAGAAACGACTCAATTACAACCAATGAAAATGAAGGTACTGAAATACAGGCTAGCTTTCGTTTATCTGCTGCATCGGATTTAGGCGGGCTCTTTGGCTCATCCCTGCTGCTCAGTCTATTTTTCAAAAGCAGCAATATAGCCAACTGTAACTATGGCCATAACGCACGCCATAAAAAAAAACGAAAAGACGAAACGGAAACAATAATAATACACAAGGTTCTGGCAGCAGTGCACTTACCATCCAGACTATGCAAGGGATTATTGTTTTAGTTTACATGAATGACATGGCTTTAAGCATGACACTGTAACCCAGGTACTGTACGTTTGCGTTCCTGAAAGACAACCGTATTAACCCAACTCAGTGTTTCCCCTACCATTATCTTGGCCGGGCGGCTTGCCCGGCCAAACTCACGTACCGCCCGGCTTGGACAAGAGGGAAAATAAATAATTTTAATGAAAAAAAAATAAATAAAAATTTTTTTATTTTTTTATTTTATATAATCTTTTTTCTTTTTCTTTTTTTTATATAATCTTTTTTTTTTTTTTTTTTATGTAGCTGCAATATTTACCTTACCGCAGAATGCGGGAATGATCAAAATAGCATCTGGAAAATCCCTTGCCAAAACAGCTTCGGTTTCCCGTTAGGCCTAATTAAAATTTTCAATGGCAGGGCTGATATTATGAGGGTGTAATTATAGTTTCCGCCTCTACGCAAAATGGCGCACTTTCACCGCCCGGCCTGAAAAAAAATCTAGGGGAAACACTGCAACTAGAGGAGTAGCCATAGTAACCATAACAATATGAAGCTTTGCCAAAAACACAACATAACCCACTCAATGCCAGATCAAAAAACACATTTATAACCATAGCTGCTGGCAAAATGAACACTGCGACCGAGTAAAGACGTTCCCCTTTACCTTAGGTGTGCATAGAGGTCCCTCAGAACTCGGTCTTGGTTCTGCACGGTCTGCAAGATGGCTTTAACCATCTCAGAGCTATCGCTGTAGCCATGCTGAGGTTCAGGCACTGGGGGATACAAGGAGAGACCATACAACTGACGGACCCAAACATACCCTCGAAATCTTTAAAGGAGAAGTTTGGTATTTAGCATGTTAAGCCCTGTTATAAGGTTATTTACGATCATATACAACGGTCCATATCAACATTTTGACAAACTGTGCAGTCGAGATATATTGCTTTTTGCTCATGTCACAGCTAACTTACACAATGGATCTGAATGGGCATATAGAAAATCGTTCAAAAGACACCATAAACTCTCGTTTTCAAAGACGGGAAACTCACAGTGGTCACTTAACATGCTAAATACCGAACTTCTCCTTTAAATGGGATCTGTAGATGTTTCCGTTACACAAAATAAATGCCTATGGCATAAGGCCTTCATCCACTTAAATTACGTGGAGGTTACTGGCTGTTCTTAGGGGTACCAGCCAGTCATGTCCCTCATTCACCGTTTACGTGCTGAAGGAATCCAACAGTAGCACAGTTTTACCACTAGAGGTCACAGCTGTTTAACGGTTCCTGCCAGGGGCTATTTTTTTATTTTTTTATTTTTTTATTTAAACAGTGGTGTAGGTAACAGACACAGAATTAAACTAAGCAGAACCTAACAGTCTAAAAAAATAAAAAGAAAACACATGACATGGTGGGACGTCTTACCACACTTCCACAGTACGGTTGGAAAACAGCATGGAGGATATTTTTAGCATGAAACAAAACTGTCAAAGAACGAAATCTAATACTGCAAAGCAATTTGAAAAAACTTGATCCAATCTACATACGATTTAAAACCGAAACAGTTTAACTACTTACATGCACTTCTACATTTTATCTTCAGTTGCTTGTAGAGTTCTATTGCTTTTTCCTCTCTACAATGAAAAAGAGAAAATTATTAGCACACGCTATCAAGAGGCTAACTTATAATGGGACCGCTACTCATTTAGGCCTGAAGCAAAACTCTCACAGCTGCTCCATGATGTCGCCTTGGCGACGAGCGTACGGGCTCCTCTGCAGCTCGACAATCTCCGAGTGGAGGGACATGATCTCTTCGTCCAAATGGCTGACTTCTGCCACCTTTAAGAGAGGCACATAGTTCAATATCTGGCATCACAATCACAGTTCAGCTACTGAATGAAGCATCCAGCTGGAGGGCTGGGTTAGCTGATTGACCTTGGCTTTAACTAATTTATAAATTAATTATTTGGAATTACAACCACTGCATAATAACAATAATAATAATGATAATAATAATAATCACAGCTTAATAAAAATAACTAATATGCAATCTCAAACTTTTTATGTTCCAAAATAGTTTAACCAGTCAGTGTCACAATGAATTCCGTTTTCAGTTTCATGTTGATTGCCGCCCAGTTTACAATGCAGTGATTTCAAAATGGCCGTTGTATAACTTTAATTCAGAACAATGCTCTTACTAATGAATGGAAGGGCTACACACTTCAAGGTGACTTACCTACTGTTGGTACTTTGAGTACAACTGTGAAAAAAGCACAATGTTTTTTTTTGGAAATAACTTGAATTAGACCAGTACCTGTGCAAATGCAGCAGCCTTCTCTTCATTGTCCTGCCACGCCTTCAGCATCTTTTCTGAGGCTTTAAGATAAATAATAATAATATCGTCTTTACAGTAATAATTAAAAATGCAAACAATAATACTAATTTTACACATCAAACCAAGATATAATATTAAAGCATAAAGAGATAAATTCATCTTAACCTTTACCACAGCAATGGCATGCAAAAAACTTGATATTACAATTTACCAAAAGCTTTAATCATTAAAACTGAACTGCTTTAAGGAACATAAAGCAGGTGTGCAAGCCGGTGAAATACTATTTAGATGATGATCCATAACGCTATGATTTCATTATGCTAAATCAAATGAGCGCATCTTGACCGTACGCCCCGGTAGCAGCGCCGGTAATATTGCACAGACGTGACGTCACACTCTTATCTACTCACATATCCCAACGTGCATCTGATCGCTGTACTTATCCAAGTCGTACTGGATGCTGTTCTTGAAGAAATCCAGCTTGGCTTTTAACTGCTGCGAGGCGGCAAACATCATGTTCTTGCATCTGGTGAGGTTGGTATTGTAACGCAGGAGACTCAGCCTGAGAAACGAGGAAGAACGAATGATGGAGATAAGTCCTCACAAATACAGTATTACGTGAAGACGCTCCATAAGTAACTCCGATCGGTCTAACACAGGGATGGGCAACTCCAGGCCTCGCGCGCCGGTGTGTATGCAGGTTATTGCTGCCACCAGTTACCAATTATTTAATGAGCCCAATCATTTACATGGGCTGATATTTTAGCTACATTCCGTGATATGAACAGCAGCTATTGTGCCTGTATGCACATATTGTAGCGTTTTATCGTGGTATAATTTTCAAGTGAGTCAATGATGGTGTATATGACTAATTAGCTTATTGAGCCTGGGTAACTGTGGCAGCAAAAACCTGCATACACGCCGGCCCTCGAGGCCTGGAGTTGCCCATCTCTTGTCTAACATGAACTCAGGGAGCAGGCACATACATGGCCGCTCTCTGGCCCTGGTAGAGACGGCCGTAGTCCTCCTTCAGTCCGCAGATGTAGCTCACCGCCTCCCCCCACACTTTTTTCAGGGTGGTCAGGGGTAACTGGGTCTTGTTTTCCCGCACTATGACAAAATATGCAAACAGGCATACACAAATAATGAGGGAACTGATAATATTGAAATATAGAAGAAGAAAATATATTAGGCATGTGTGTGTGTGTGGGGGGGGGGGGACTTTATAGGAAGGAAGGAAAGTGGCACTTCAATCAGAAATCACAGACATACACAAACTGTGTAACTATCAATTAAATATAGAATTGCATTGACTGTATTGATTTTGTATGACAATTCTGGCAATATGACGACTTCATTTTATCTAAATCTTCAGCCGATTAAATACACTTAATGCAATTGCACTGAACGTAGGCTGTTGGGGAGCTGACCATCAGTGATCAATACTTACCAATGAAATTGACCTTATCCGGCAGTTGTCTGGCAGTGAAAGGTCCGGAATATTTTGTCAGGCTCTTGTCAAACAAGAAGACAATGTAGCTGTCCCAGCCCCTCTGAAGACCAAACAGAGAAAGCATGAATTCATTACACCGGCACAAACGTTAGCAGCACTACTGTACACTACCAGAAACCCAGTCATCTGTCCATGGGACAGAGTATGTTTGCAATGAAAACATATTCTAATTAGGTTATTTGCGAATAAAAGACTCTTACGACTCCATCCAGGACACACTGTGCTGCAGGCTTCCTCGGGTCCAGCATGACGCCCGTTTCCTGTAACAGCTCTTGGTTCAGAAGGTCGATCTTTGTCTCGGCCTCAATGCGCTGCTGCAGGCTGTGAAGGCTCTCCTCAGGCGCCAGTTGAAAAGAGTGGATCTGGGCAGTGGTCATGTTCAATATGTGCACAACCTAGATTCAAAGACGAGTTGGATAAGCGGCCTTTTCGTCTCATCGGATTCGAGGACATATAGACCTAGGGCCTGATTTACTAAGACCTTCAGCGTGAGCAAAACCTTTTAGCACACGCAAAACTAAGAACACAAACAATGATTGGTGCGAAACAAATGCCATGACCAATCATTGGTCATGTTATTGGTTTTCCGTGTGCTAAAAGTTTTTATCTTAGCAAATCAGGCCCCTAGACAACAAAACATGATGAAGCCTTGAGCTGCGGAACGGCTGAAGGGTTATGGTGCTTGCATTTTCAGACTAACTGAAGACGAAGGGGCAGCTTTTTCACATTACAACATTGCTGAGAGAAAGGAACTGCAAGGCTAACCTTCATGCTTAAAATCTGATCCAGAACCGCAAAGCATTCTGGATGTTGGGTTCCTGGGTGGGCTCCCCCACCTCTCTGGACGGGGTCCCATTTCAGCATCAACTGCAACAGAAACTCGAGGGGTTCCAAGAGCGTCCTACAAAACACGCAACTCCATTTAGTACAAAGAAGTCTTTGCGCAGGATATGAAAGACAAGCTCAGAAAGGACGTCCATTTGCATTCTTTGTGCCGACCTGCTCAAGTTGTTAGGGTAGGGTAGGTGTGTAGAAAATCGCACTTCACCGTTCATCTCTTCAACAGCCATGATGTCCTTTGGACCTTTGTTGCGCACTTTGGTAGTCCTATAAAACATTTTCAAAAATAACCAAATTAAATGAAGAGTGCGCAACTACACACCCGTTTGATTTCTGTTGTTTCTTACCGACTGAAAACATCTGCACTCTTTATTTTGTTGTTATTCAGATACAGCAAAAGCTACACTGTTTCACTTTGCTTTGAGAACCGAAAGGTATCCATGATCATTTTTACTAACAAAAGACTTTGGCTGTGACCGTATACGATCCCTGTTCCCTGCCCCCTGTCCACTCAGACCCCACTCATACTATGAGCCCTGTCCCCTCACTTTGCAAGCAGTGTGCGAAACTAGTGAGGACGTAGTTTGTAATATATATATTTTTTTTATTGAGAATATCAATCAGTTTACATTTGACGATGGTTACAAAGTGTAGATTATGAATGAAGATAAAAATTAACAAAAATAAAAAGAGTAGTTTGTAATATGTCCCGCTCTTGTACCATAGACATGCATATGATCTATGTCTTGTACTACAAGTTGTAGTTTTTACTTCCGGGTTACTTCCTGAACTTGCCGGACGAGTGCACAGTTCTGTGGATGTGTGCTCCTGAATCCCCCCCAACAAAATCCTGGAAATAAGGGTTTCATCCTGGGATTTTAAGTGCCCCCATTTGTGAGAAAAAAAAGTCTCCCACTCAAGAGCTTTTTGACGAAGTGCACTCAAATATGCGCCCTCAAAGGGGTGAAGGGATCATACTCGGTCAAGGCCTTTATTTCATTAAGCCTCTTCCTGAGGCTCAGTAAGGATCAGAGGGTCCCCTGAAGGTTCCTGGTAGCAAAGGCTTCTTCTCTTACTCAGAATTTTGAGCTCTGACACAACTGGTGAAACATGCAAAAGATTTCAAAGACCACTTGGAAAATGTTAAATAGTGGAAAGTATGTGCACGCTTCTGTCAAACATCGGGTTGAGTATTAGCAAATACCTTTTTTATATATAGGTCACTGACTATTGACAAACTATTTGAGTTAACCTTTGAATTAAAAATGAGCAATATGTTACCTGCTATTCCAGAGATACAAAATAATATTGAATTACTTACCATTTTGTGCATTTAAGTGTTTAACAGGGCAAACAGCAGTACAAGTAAATACCACCTTATCTTTCAGTTTCTTTGCACCAAATACTACCATGCATATAAATATGGAAGATATCTATCAGCAGCCCCAGTCAGGCTGCTAGATGTTACATCAAATGCAGACACTTTGACAGCACTTAAAGAGAATACCAGAAACCTACCATTGCACAGGCTGAAGATTGTGCAAAAATGGACGAAAACCACAGCTACATTCAAAGACCATCGTGCCAAAGCTCCAGTAGTCTACAGTTACTGTGTAAGGCTTGTTCTCGAACAATTCGGGGGCCTGAAACAATACAATGACATTCCTGTAAGCATAACTGGTCACTTAAGGAGAACAGAGCAAACGTGCTGTGTATTACAGGACAATGTTATCACACCTGATAAATCAAACTGCTTTGCTTTTGATTTCCCTTTCGCTTTTCTCCTAAAAACAGGCCAACTTGCAGGTGCCCGATCAACCAGAGGGGGGCGCTAGAGAACAATGAGATGCAGATCCCGGCCAAATGAATCCTCCCTAACCTCGGGCAATGCCGCCGCCGCCAATTACGCCTCATCACCTGCGGCAGGCACCAGCAAGGGCGAGGTTCAATAACGGACCGTCGGGCTTTGCCGCTTTAAATAAACTTTCGTCTTAAGCTCACAGACTCATAATGTTGCCTTAGTAACAAAAAAAAAAAACAGCCGCATATATTAATCTGTCAAAGCTAATCACAAATCACAACACAGGACAGGTACGGAATAGCCCCCCTCAAAGGCAAAGGCTGAAACTCAAAGGAGAACTGTGTTTGTACTTAATTAATCAGACTCAAAGATAATGCCTCTACTCACCAAGTACTGTAATGTTCCCACAAAGGACGTACAGAGGCTTCCCTGATCGAGGTCTTTGGCATAACCCAAATCTATTATCTTGTGAACTAACTGCACGTGGGAAAAACATAAAAAACAAAGGACATTTAAGTACATTTTGTCTCGGTGAACCAGTCAGAGTGAGATTCAGAGGACGCTGCTTAAATCTTAAGATTATTCTCAACTTGCCTTTCCGTGGTCATCCTGCAGCACTATGTTCTCCGGCTTTAGGTCTCTGTGGATAATTTTGTTCTCATGTAAATACTGAATGCCTGATCCTGTAACAGAGGGATTTTAAATTGTTTAGACATAATGACAGCATTAAACATACCCCATGTCCTCAACATGAATCCCCTAATAATAATAATGTGTATTTTTTCAAAAAGTTATAAATTATTTGTACATGTCCTCTCTGTATTGAGTGCACCCTTTATATGCATAACCCACCATTCGCATTACAACATCCAGAATATGGTTTCTCATGGCTTATTGAAGGGGTCTTCAACCTTATCCCGCAAGGGCCGGTGTGGGTGCTGGCTTTTGTTCCAACCAAGCAGTTACACACCTGATTCTACTAATCAAGGTCCTTAGCAAAGACTCTAGGGATTGATTAGTAGAATCAGGTGTGTAACTGTTGGAACAAAAGCCCGCACCCACACCGGCCCTTGCGGGATAATGTTGAAGACCCCTGGCTTATTGTTTATGTATGGTCTACTCTGTTATAGCGTCTATACTCTACTGTATACTATACTTTCTGCTCTTTGTCCTTCATAAAAAAGGTAAGCCCTAATACAGTGGAAAACACTAACAGCTGAAAATCAGCTGTTGAAAATTTATACACTGCATTTCAATGCATAACAATACGGAATTCAAATTTTTTTATGTTTGACGTATTTTAAAAAGTATTAAGTTGGGTCCCGTTTCACCTGTTTATGTTAAAGACTGCACTGGTGTAGTTACACTACTCACAAAAAGTTAGGGATATTCGGCTTTCGGGTGAAATTTCAGGATGAACCTAAAATGCACTATAACCTTTACAGGTGAAATTAATTTGACCTTCTCTAAACTTTTGAATGCACATGTCCAACTATTCAATGTTTCAGTACTTTTTGCACAACTTGCTGTTCTCTAACAAGGAGCTGAACGGCAAAATTCACAACAGGTGTTTGATCCATGAATCGACCAATAAATTTCCTGGTTCAATTAGAATTGGTATTTAAACAGTCCTCTTCATCATGCTGTTCACATTTTGACATCATGAGACCAAGACGACACCTAACAATTGATCAACAGTACCTCGCCATTGCGAGGCTTCAAACAGGATGTTCTCAGAGGGAAGTGGCCACTGAGCTTAGAGTGTCACAGAGTGTCATCAGCAGGTTGCAACAGAGATACAGAGAGACTGGAAGAGTCACAGAAAGGCATAGAAGTGGACGTCCTTTGGCCACATCCCACACTGATGACCGCTTCATTGTGAACAGTGCCCTGCGGAACCGGATGATGAATGCCACTCAACTCCAGGCACATTTAAGGGAGGTGAGAGGCACCCAAGTGTCACGTCAGACCATTCGAAACCGTTTACATCAGCGTGGTCTGCGTGCTAGACGACCTGCAAGGGTACCTGACCACACCACCAGGCACAGGCATCATCGTCTTGCATGGGCCAGGGAGCATTTACGCTGGACGAGGGACCAGTGGGCCTCAGTGCTGTTCTCTGATGAAAGTCGATTCACGTTGAGCAGAAATGATGGCCGCCAACGATGTTGGAGACGTCAAGGAGAGCGCTATGCATCAGCCACTGTTGTCACCAGACGACCCTTTGGTGGTGGCGGTGTTACAGTGTGGGCAGGTGTGTCTAGTCAATACAGAACTTCCCTACACTTTGTGAATGGTACAGTGACAAGCCCATACTACCTGAATAACATCATTAATCCAGTCATTGTGCCCCTGCATGAACAACACAGGCCTAATTTCATCTTCATGGACGACAATGCTCCAGCTCATCCAGGTCGCATCATTAGGGAAAGGCTGCTGGAGACTGGGGTACCTCAAATGGAGTGGCCTGCACTTTCTCCAGACCTGAATCCCATAGAAAACCTATGGGATCAGCTGACTCACCGTGTAGAGGCTCGTAACTCTGTACCCCAGAACCTCAATGACCTGAGGGCCGCCCTTCAAGAAGAGTGGGATGCCATGCCTCAGCAGACAATAAGTCGACTTGTGAACAGCATGAGACGTCATTGTCAAGCTGTAATTGATGCTCAAGGGCACATGACAAGTTATTGAGACATTGACATTTTTGTTGTGGTATACCCACCACTGTTGTTGGCTTTTGTTTCAATAAATTGTTTGAGATGAGGAAATCACCATTGCATGCTTCTACTTAAATGCCTTACTTTCATGATACGTATAATATCATTGTAGCGTGAACTTACATTTTCCATAAATTTCACCCGAAAGCCAAATATCCCTAACTTTTTGTGAGTAGTGTATATAGAAGGTTTGGACACGTACCGACATCACTGAGCAAGGACAGAACTTCACTCTCCTTCATTCCACAGCAGTTTTCTGGCCTGCTCAAAATCTAGAGAACAAAGTGCAGGAAGATTTAAAACATTCAAGGGTAAAGTTTTGTACAAAGAGAAAATAATGGCTAATGGTAGACAACAGCATTTCCACACCTTTCTCAGGTCTCCCTTTGAACAGTACTCCATTGCCAGAAGCGGAAGGTCGTTCAAAGAAATGAGTTTCATTTCTTCCGGTACGTCCCTTGCAGTCACCACGTTTACGTGATCCAACCTGTTCAATGAAAACAAAAATTAACTTAATGCACAAATAAAGCCATTCAATTTTACAGCACCCGCATCAAAGAAATTATTTTACAAAACTGAATCCATTGATGTCAAGGGTGAATTCCGTAGTTCAGCATTGCATTCTGCATGCGACATCAATTACGGGGCTTGTGTCCATTAGAATCACTCCATGTACTGAATGAATGCACAGTCAGGGTGCATAAAAGGAACCAAACTGGAAGAGTACACTAGGGCTGGGTCCGAATCAGTACCCTTCCATACTATTAGGTAGGCTTGTTGAGTAGACAGGACGAGAATGTGGGTAAGTAGGTGAAAATTTCTCTAAATATAGTAAAACCCCCATATGATACACTTACTTCCGGGGTTTTGCTTACTATATTCGGGAGCACACTTTTCAAGAAGTACACAAACATTTTGGTTGCATAAATATTATGCATAGCTTCGTTTTAAAAAATGACACAAATGGCAAGGGCGGGACGTCTTACGACACTTCCACACTATGGTGGAAAATAGTATTGAGGATATTTTGTTTGCGTACTGCACGTTGCGTGCTAAACAGTACACATTAAACAGCACACATCTGCCAGTACACTGTACACAGGAGACAGGACGCAGTAGATAGGGCTCTAATTCGGACACAGCCGAGGTAATCATTCTTAAGCAGCACGGCCTTTTCAAACATACTTTTGCATGATCTGGATTTCACGGCTCCATCTATCTTTGTTCTTTGACGTCAGTTCGAGGCGACACAATTTCACTGCGATTTTCTCAGAGTTTTCCTAAAACAACAAACACAAACACATGAACTTGGGTCCGCAGAAATAATAAGCTGGCTAGTCATGCAATTGCGTAAGTTGAAGCCATCGATCAACTTGACTAGCTCTCAATATCAACTAAACCACATCAGTTGACTTAGTGAAAGCTAATTTATGTTGTGTGTAACAGACCTGCAACAAACATTACTTCACGACGACTCTCACCTGGTGCTGATACAAATACACATGACCAAATCCTCCAGTCCCCAACCTCTCTTTCATTTCCCAGAGTCCACATACTTGATTCTGCTTAAACGGGGGTCTCTCCATTCTTAGCTGAAAGAGATGAGACAAGTATTTTTTTAAATCAAACTAATTTCTGTGCCTGGTCGACCAATAAGTATCAAATGATGTCATCATTGAGAAATGTGGTGGGACTGTAACAGGCGTGCTGCAGAAGCAGGTCAAGATACGCCCTGATGCTTGTAAACTTGAAGCACTCGTAGCAATCACTACTTGTAGCCAGCTATTGACAATTCCAGGCATGTTTTCCGGTAACATAAACCAACATTGCCATTTGAAAAACAGATGTCAAGCTAGGACTACCTATCTACATTCCTATCATTCAGTTAGAAGCCGGTTAAGTTGGTTCACCATCAACATTAATGTTAACATTCACAAATTTAACTACAATTGCCTTGTTCAATCAGATCGTTTTCCTTGATTTAACGTATTAACGTTACATGCATATTTCGTTGCAAGCCAGTTAGTTAGCTAGGTTGATTAGCAAGTTGAATAACTCAATTCAAACCAGGAACATAGCATTATTGTCTGCTACTGACAGGCATATAGCTAACTATCGTGCTAACTCGCACTGGCGAGGTAAACGCTGTCAGCAGTATTAGCATAGCTCGCTACCTAACGTTAACGTTAGCTGGGCTGACTATATAAACAACCCTGCTCTGTTTTATAAATACCCCTCCCGGTAACAGCTAGACAAAGACGTACGGGTCATAATTAAAGTTAGGATAAAATACCAAAAATGGGCACCGTGAAATTGAACGGAAGTAGTCTTTTATAACCTTTATCTTGTCCCCACCTCTAGTTACTTCTTTTGGGCGCTATGCTTCGGACACACACCGCCTTGTCTTTCCTGGAAGTGACGTTGCTAAGGCTTCACCAGCACTAGAGTTAGAGGCTAGCTAACTAGCAAATAATTCATAAACATTCACAACTGCAACGTCGCCCCCTTACCTTGATTAGTTATATTATTTCCTCAGATGAACAATCGACATTGAATTAACGTTTTACTTTGTAACGAACCAATTTCATGAATTCACAACGGCACATTAAGATCCATTTTTTTCCTGCCTTTAGTTAGCTAGCTAGCTGGCGTTGGCGTTCGCTACTCTACTGCTTGCTAGGCCCGTCAACTAGCTGCTAGCGAGCTAACGTTACGTAAACAAACTTGATGCAGTGGATTAAAAAACCCTGTGAAAAATACATACGCGCCTGTAAATTGTAAATTAAATACCCGCGAATCTGTGGGCTGTAGAGGAAGCCTAAAATAGAGCAGATCCTGCTTATCAGTCCTTCATATTTACAAGAAATAAAATGTCCACCACATATTTTTCTGTTTGGCGCTGGCTACTCCGTACTACTGTACTTTCCGCATAAAGTGACGTCACTGCGAAATCAAGCCGAAGGAATCAGGCAAGTCGTATCTCGTCTTGACTGAAGGGTGCAAGGCATTGGGCATTGAACACCAGGTTTTGAGCATTGTGTTTTTTTTCTCATTTGACAATTACCATTATATAATAAAGATGTTGACTGCCGTTCATACGAAAATTCCTGTTGAGTTGTCAAACCTGACCATGTGTTTTGTTTCAGATGAGCTCTCTTGGTCTGAATTACTTATTTGATAGGGCTGTAAACCTATTTTTATACAGTCTATGCTGTAAACTAGAGAGTGATGTTTTTGACATAGCCTATAGGGATTATGGTTTGAAAATGGAGTGAAATACCAAGTGAGAGGCGTTTGTGCTAATGTAACAATAATGTTGCTTATTCCACCTATTTATATTTATTTAATTTTACATAAATTGCAGCAATGGAATAGTGCCCTCCATAACAGTAAAACCATATTTTTCTCTTGATTTGGCCCTCCTAATTTTAATTATCGTTTTGCCCTCTGCCATAAAAAACTGAATAATACTCACTTACTGTGATCTATCGATCTATCTATCATCTTGTCCTAAATAAAATGAAAATTCAAGGAATATGTTTCCCATACATGAACTACTCTGGCAGACACTGTTTCAGTACTTTTTCCTGAGTGTCGCCGTCTCAATATGTAACGTTTAAATGTGACTTTATATTGGTGATTCTATTTTATACACTGTATCAACATAGCGTTTACATTCTAGTCTAGAGTAAAGGGTTCCTCACATCTATTAAATATATATAAATGTTAATAACGCCCAACTCCCTTTGTTACTTTGTAAGGTGAACAAAGTGAGAAATTATTTCAATTAT
Organism: Synaphobranchus kaupii; assembly: GCA_029718625.1. NCBI lineage: Eukaryota > Metazoa > Chordata > Actinopteri > Anguilliformes > Synaphobranchidae > Synaphobranchus > Synaphobranchus kaupii. Next base: position 106,052,843 of record CM056379.1, on the reverse strand, counting down.
GTTCTTTAACAATGCTATTTTAAGGTTTTAACAGCAGAGTCAGACATGATTCATACCCTCCAAAAGTTAAAAATTTATTTTCCTCCTACTGACGTCCTTCCTTCCTTGTTATGCTCTTAACAGCCTTATTTAGTAACCCTGCCAAGTGTCTCCACTAACATAATGCACACATAGAAGTCAACATGGCCTCTGCAACTATCCAATCAGACGTAAAATAAATCAATCAAGAAATATTGTTTTGAAAGCCAAGCTTGCATTTTCCTTTATTTGCTCCAGATAAACAGCGTGCGATACTCCAGGGAACGTTACACACTGCTGTACTGCATATGAATTGTATATTTACATCTGTATTTATATTAATATGAATTAATTTATGTTAGGTATGTGTCTGTTAAACATTCAGATTATGTAGGTAAAACATTTGTTCACAGTGATAATATAATTGGTTGTGTATTGTGGTAAGAATCGGGCAATATTGTTGTAAGAATGAAATTCTTACAACAATGAATAAAAATAACATTTTATTTGTGCTTTTTGTCTGTTATGTCTGGCACTTTGTTTTCTTTGCCATTAAGTTTATATGGCACTGTTCAATATGTACAATTTATGCTAATGTAAAATAAATGTGATAAATGTGTATTTAAATTTTTTTTTAGTTTTTAGACATCTAATGAATTTCATTGGATTTGTTTCCACTTCATGTATGCAATCAAGGCCATTAATATGAGCCTTTTGACTTCAACCCCTTTGGAGAAATGGGTGACTTGTTTCATGAACATTCACATACGTTTGTTGATTCCCTTTCCCATCATTGTACAATAATCATCAACGCACTGACTTGAGAAAGCATTGTAAAAATGTTCTTTCAGATACTTTTTACAGCCCTGTTTTCTTCTTTTTTTATAACTTTAAATTTATTTTTAAAAAATTGCGTATAAAAGCAGATTTGCACATTTTTCATTTTTCATATTAAAACCACACACACACACACACACACACACACACACACACACACACACACACATACACCCTCTGCAGATGTTCAGTATTAACAACTCAAGGTATACAAGATGGTTCTGAATAATAAAAAAGGCAGAATTATTACTTCTGTAGTACTAGATGTTGTACTTCTCAAAGTCCACAGTATTTAGTTTTTCCCAGTTGATAAACAGCTATTGTTGCATACCATGAATGGTGGGATAAAGTCAGAGAGGTGTGTGTGTGTGTGTGTTGGACACACCCTGACATCTCTGATTTTAACCCTGTGTTGCTAAGTCACATGTGGTAGTGCCAATACGTTTGCACTTGCAGCCATGATAAATGACAGGAGTAGCTGTTAACATGAGGCATGTAAACATTTAGGCATTCTTGTTTGTCATGAATCAGGATATGACTGGGCACCGAGTGTATGATTTATGTTGGCTTTGGAAAATTATTATTATTATTATTACTATTATTAACAATAATAATAGTAGTAATAGTAGTAGTTCTTTAGAAATAATATCAGTGTATATCTCATATTTTACATCCATGTAGGGGGAAGTTTAGACCAGTGGGTATACAGTATTTTCCTTTTAAGGCGTGTTTCCTTCCCCATATTAGTGTAGTAAACTCTAGAGGGGCGGTGTTTTCATCATCACATATGAATCATGGATCGGGTTTCTGTTTCCCTGCAATAACAGCCCTTCGCACATGTCTTCCCACACAAATCCCAGGCCCACCCATCAACCAATCACATCTCTTCCTTGTGTTTATAAGGAATTGCCTATGCCACAGAACAGGGACAATTGCTTGAATTCAAGTGCAAAGCAAGCTGCAAAGATCGTCTCTGAGCCCTGATCTCTATAAAAAGGTAAGCTTGTCAACCCTATTTAAAGGAAATTAATTTGTGTAACAAAAGCCTATTTGCTTCCTTCATTGTACTGAGGTCATCTGTTACAGCGTCAGAAGAAATGCTCTGTTTTTCATTGGGAATAAAAGGTGTGATTGCATTGTGCTCTTGGGTTGTCAACAGCACATTGTGTTGATGATTTTAAGTTTTTTTCCCAAGAAGATTTGCTTTGATTTTAAGTTGTAAAGTTTATATTCCATTAAAAAAAAAGGAATTTGGTCATTATATATTGGTGCTGGCCTCAATGTATTGCTTTACATGTCTTTATTTTACAAATATATTGAAATGCAATTCTGTGATTGATAGTTCAGTATAAACCAAGTCCATATATGCAAAATGTAAATAGTCACATAATTTTTTATCCTAAATACAATACTTTACATCTACCTTGACTCGTGAATTGAGGCGCCATACAAATTTTGTGATTTACATTTGTGTTATGTGTTGCTAAGGGTCATATTCTGCATTCTGCAAATATTCAAAATGTTCAGAGTGGATGACAAATGAAGAGGTTTAATAACTACTAAAACTTTTTACAACAAATGTTGAACCTGACCATATCAAGTAGATTCTATTTAAACGGTATCTGTTTTTAAGTATTAAAGTAAAATTTGGAGTTACCATCCAGGTATATGGTTAATCTAAAGAAGTAAGCAATGCAGATCTGAATTCAAAATACAGAGCTGTTTTTTAACAGTCCATTTACCATATTGTTGTAATTGAGTTTGAGTTTCATGTTCATGGACTTTACAGGTTTGAATTTTTTGTGGTTTTCTTTTTTTGTGTGTGTTTGTTCATTTTCAGAAATTCCATATAAAGTGGTAGGAAATTTTTCAAAGGGATGAAATTGTTATTCATTCTAACAGCATTTGTGCCAATCATCTCTTCCCTTGAAGTGGTAAGTAAGAACATTTTCTCTTAAAAAGCATGTTTAAAATAAAGCCTTCAGCTGTAATATTTTTCTCGCTATAACAATGTTTTAACTTGTAGACTATATATGTACTTGGCACATTCAAAATCAGCTTTTATATAACTGATACAAGAAGAATGTATTCATTCTCTAGCTACAAAAATGGATGAATCTGCCCTTAAAGATGACCAGTAAAAACCCAGTAGTTGGCTCAATAAAATAATCTGATCATGAAATTAATCTTCCCAAATCTTCCCCAAGTAAATTTCCCCAAAATTAGGCAAATATGCTGAAACACTCCCCATAGATTATTTCATATGATGTGCCTGAAATAAGAATATTTTATTTTTAAGAAATATGCCTGCCACTAATATTTTTTTTCTTGACAATATTCACAGGACGAGCTGAATCGGAGAACAACACGCTCTATACATTCCAGTATTTACTCAGGTATTACGAATCGGGACTGAATTCAAAGGCAGAGTAGCACACAAGATTTCACATGAATGTCAGTGAAGTGCAGAGGTACAGGCAGTCTTCCCTCCAGTTTGATGTAACATCAGTTTCCACTAACAACTCTTGTTCTTGTGAAAGTACCTTCTTAGACTTGATATATTATTAATGACACCAACAGCTGGTGATTGTTTGAATAGTGTAATTATTCATTAAATTGGTATGTTCTCTCCTGAAAGCTAGTAGACTGTCTTTTTATATAATATTGCATATTTGTGTGTAGAAGGAAATAATATTGTCATTTGGAAATTGGGGGTTGAAATTAATAAGGCTGAGTAACATTAGATGTGAATGTAATCGTGGTATGAGTTTAAATATCACATTGAAGCATTAAATAAATCATTTTCTACACCTTCTTGCAGACATTCTTGGCCCACAAGGTCTACACAAACCAAGCAGGACAAAAGAAGGTTAGTTGCTTTTCTACTTTTTCACAAAGGAAAGAAACATCTGCCTTTTGTAGACCTTTTAATGTATCCCATTAAATAACGTTTTGGTCTAATTTTGGAACTTCATATAGGGAAAACTATGGGCTAACATAGGCCTATAGCCAGCCCAGTAGAGGTAGACACCAATGTATGGAAATCTAGGAAAGTTTGCAAAAGAGGTACCACAATAGATTACTCCTTGTTAGCCAATATGGAAATACAAACCAAGAGTGGAAATTAATGTAATTCAAGGTATTGCAAGAAAGTGCATGGCAATAAAAAAAGATTTAATTGGTGGCATAAAATAGATGTCTTCCCACAAACTGAAACACCTCATCTGTTCCATCAGTTATGTTTTGAGACATTCCCAGGGAGAGTGATTGTCTTCTGGGCCTTTGCAGCTGTCAGTTTTTTTCATACCTAGCCTACAGTGTCCGTGCCTGTTTCCGATAGACTCCAGATGTGGCGAAAGGTCCGGGAAACTGTTGAAGGTCGTCGGGGGGGCAGTTACGGCAGTAGAGGCTCACCCGTGGATCGCGTCAATCTTCTGGAGAGGTCGATTTACGCAAAGGGCGTTTAAGTGCGGAGGGAGCCTCATCTCTCCCTGCTGGGTGCTCACGGCGGCCCACTGCTTCCCTGACGGGTAAACATATCCACGTTAACGGACTTTCCACTCCACTTTATCACTCCATTTACTACTTATTGTATCTCAGTTGACTTTTTGGGGCATGTCCTTAAGCTGCAATGACCTTTATCTGTCATTTTTATTCCTGTCAGAGGAGATATGCGTTTATTTTCTTCATTGATTGCATATTCTGCACGAGCTGGCGTTGTGTTCGCTTGCGCTTAGTGCCATTTTGTTTTTGCTCGTTTTTTCACAGCACGCAGACCAAACTTCATCGCCTCTCTGTCTTCCTGGGAAAGAACGCCGTCAATGAGACTGACTACACGAGAGAACAAAAGTTCCGCGTGCAAGAACTCATTATTCACCACGGGTTCGACAACATACAAGGAAACTTCAACAATGATATTGGTTAGACTCCTTTTGTAGTCCTTTACAGGACATCTACATTAAAGTAATGTGTTCTTTGCAGCAGAATTCTACTTTTAAACATATTACAAAACAACTATGCATTTCCTTCATACTATGTTATAAATAGTTTATGTACTCAGTAGACCAGGAAGGGAGTTCAGGAATTTGAAGCCAGAAGTTAAACAAATACCCACAACCATACTGATTCACTCCTAGTCATATTGTTGTTCAGTAGAAAATATTCTGTCATACACCAATGAGTAAAGCACTTAACCCCTTCAATAAATATCCCGCTAATTATATAGGTAATACAAAAAAAGATGAACAATATTAAGTCATCCTGAAGACGGATTATAAATAGTCAAGCAAGTAATAGAAGGAAATATCCTGTACTTTAAATAGTGTCCTGTGCCGGTGTTTTCCAGCACTGCTGAAGATAATCGGAAATGGTGGCAGGTGTGCGGAGGAGTCTGGGTCAGTGAGGACAGTCTGCCTGCCCCCAGCCAAACAGATGCTCCCGCCAGGGGTTTCCTGTGAAATCGCTGGATACGGAAAAGAGCGGGAAGGTAAGGTTGCTCTTTACCCCTGTAGGTATACTATCCAAAGAATCAAGACTCCATTGAGAAACATCATCTCAATTTTACCTTTTTCCCATTACAGGGATCTGGCATAACTCACAATACCTGAGAGAGGCAAGGGTGAATCTCTTGTCTCAGGATGTCTGCACAAGCAATGACTACTATGGGAATATGGTGACAAACAACATGTTTTGTGCTGGCTGTCCTGAGTGGAAAATAGACTCTTGCAAGGTAATGCATGCTAATGCTCATCTGCATGTTTTTCCTCAAATGCTACCTCTGTGCACTGCTAAAAATCTATGAAGAGAATGTGATTAACATTTTTGGAAATACAGTGTCTTGAGAAAACCTTTTGATTGTCATTTAGCTTTTTGGGGGGGTTTTTTCACTCACCTTGAAAGTCACATTTTTTTTGGACTCTCAACGTACTTTGTGTGGAACCAGAAGATTAAAAAGTAACCATTTAATAAAGCTCATAAATATATTAAACAGAATGTGTTGCGGGGCCTTCTTCATGACAGGGTTGGGAGGCCCATGTTGAATAATAGCTTTTTGCAAGCATTGTGAAACATTATCATACACATTGCAGTGTCCACCATTTTAAAAGCCATGTCCTATCCGTGTTCTGATGGTCCATCTGCCGTGTTGCCCACAGGGAGATTCAGGTGGGCCCTTGGTGTGCGAGGTGAACAACCGCCTGTTCCTCTTCGGAATCATCAGCTGGGGGGAGGGATGTTCCCGGGAATTCCGTCCGGGCGTCTACACCAGGGTCACCAACTACAACCGCTGGATTGCGAAAAAGACTGGCTTGGCCTCCATTGCTGCAGGCTCCATGTATCCACAGAAGTGACCCTCCACCCACACACTTGACCACAGCAAAGGTTCAGTCCAACTACAACCCAGAGATCCAGCTCTACCATGGCAACAGGGCTTCCATCGATCCCTCCCAACCAATCTCATTTCCTGTCTTTAAAAAAAAAAAACCTTCTGGTACAGTACCACTGTCGAATGTCATCCAAACATACCAAGGACTATATGCTAATGGTGTTGTTTGCATTGTTTCATAATGACAGAAAATATACTGCCGTGCATGATTTAAAAAACTGATTCTTTTTAAAAATAAAGTTTAGAATTTTAACAACATTTACGCACGGTAAATGTAATAATTGATAACTTATTAAGTTCTGATATCACAAAATAGTTTATGAAGCATAATGTCAAGCAATTTTTTTGCAGCATTTGACTTTTAAAATTGTTTTGCTATCATACTTTTCACTTTAAAAGTGAAGTTGAATATTACACAACACTCAGGAAAATATCATTGTATAATATCAAAATGTAATTGTTTAAGCATTTTTAAGACGTGTATATAGGCATCAGTTCTTGTATTTGATGATTTGTTTTGGACTTGTTACTGCTACATCGTGCACAGTTGTCTCTCTTTTCATAATTTTTTTCTTCTTTTTTTGCTCATATTCTGTCAAGAAATTTTATTTATTTTTCCTTATTTTCTCTTCTTTCATTTCTTGATGTGAGTGAGTAGCACCATACAATTTTTAAAGGGGTATTTGCAGTGCAAATATAAGTATTATACAGTATTATGTTTCAGCAATAAAATATATATTTTTATGAAAAAAATCTGTTTTTGTTCAATAGCACATAGTACATTGTATGTTTTGTACGAGAATGATACTTACAATTGTATAATATACTTACAAAAGTAAAATATATTTACTCATAGACATGCTGTATATGTCTATCCATTTCTCTTTATGTGAAAGCTTTAGGTGAAATGCAACTCTGTCCTTTGTCTGTTTTTATGTGATCTTTTCAAGATTCAATAAAGTTTGTGTTGTTAAAGCATTATGTATGTCTATGAGACATTTACTTAAATAGTGATTTTTCAGAATTCTATAGTCAGATATAATTTGGTTGTCTATTTGTGTTTATTCTTAGTGCAAATAGCATGGGCTACGTGGCACATGCTATTAATTCCACCTATTCTTAGTGTAAATAGCATGCGCTACGTGGCACATGCTATTAACTCCACTTATTCTTAGTGCCAATAGCATGCGCTACGTGGCACATGCTATTAACTCCACCTAGCAGCGTACAGCCGCTCTGTCTAGCAGTAATTCCACCTACCAACATTTACAATTTTATTTTGGTCTAATTTTATGAGTGTTGAGAAATAATTGCTAAATTGTAATATTACTTATTATAACTGGTGAATTGTCTACCTACCGAATCACACTAGTTGGGTTAGGGTTAGGGTTAGGCATAGGGTTAGGGTTAGGGTTAGCATCGTCCTGCCATTTGCATTTAGTGAAAATTGCACTGACCTGCAAATAGATTCTGCCAACATTATTTCATTGCTGGCACTTGAACTTATCAAAACAATAGATCATGGCCTTTATTTAATCAAATCAGTAATTCACCCTTTGTATTTGTAAGGCTTTAAAATCAAAATCTTGGTACAAGCCTATCGGGCAGCTAAAAAAATATAATGAGATCATCAATTGCAGACAGAAGCCGCTTCCATACCTTCCCTTAATAATAAGGGCTTTCATTCAGCCATGTTAATAGTCAATGGTTAGCTGTTATGCTGGTCATGCTCTACATATGAACAGAAGGTTTGAAAGGCCTGGCACAAGGAGTAAGACTTTCAAGTCCGGTTCGGTATATGAATGAAGACATGGATCAAGGCCACAATCACACAATATTTCACAAAATGGGTTGATATCTCAGTTAAGAGTGTGGCTTTTCAGGCAAACCCATCATGATTCTTGAGAAGCGGTATATTTAAGTACAGTAGACTGTTATCATTTAGCTGTCTTGGATTGTGGAGGTGGGATTGGGTCTGTAATTGTAAAATCACACACCGAACGACAGTGGTTAAAGTGGGTAAAGTGCTGAAAGTCAGGTAAATTATCAGAGGGTGTCCAGTTATGTCATTGTAGGGAACCCGGTAATATGCAATGTGAAGCCATAACAAAGATGTTATGACTACATTGTTTTTCTTTCAGAATCCCAGTTGGACAGTGCTGCGTGGTGATTTACTCATTTGAGCAGCTGAGTTCCCCCCCCCCCCACACCCCTGACAGGACACGTTCTCCCGCGGTACAAACCACGCAGTCCCCAAGATACAGCGTTCCCTCACGTTTTCCTGAAATTCCATTCTATGTTTGAAATCAGGAACCCCATCGACCTCACAAAAGGACCATATCACGCATCACGCCTCACCCCATGTTCGTCCATGAGTAAATTGTAACACACAGGTCTGATGAGGTCACATGTATATTTGTTCACTTCGTTTAGTATGAGGGCGCATTTGTTTTCGCATTGGTTCCAGTGTTGAATCAGTGGTGGGAAGAGGAAAGAGGGGGGGGGGGGGGGGTGTGAGCTCGCAGTCAACTGTCTGACAGGGAATTCCTAACCACAGTTGTGACTTCACTGTCAGGAACTCAGGATTAGTGGAAACCCTCGTAAGGAGGCCCCGGAGCAACAGCTGCCCTGACATTTTCGTTTTGATGGTTATGTCATGGGAACCCTGTGAGAGGGGGGAAAGAGTGTAACACATCAGCTATCGCAGGAATTAAGTCCGGCAGGCTGGAAATATTATCTCAGCTACCGGAAAGGCCAAAAGTGACTTAATACAATGGATATTTCAGGCAAAGGCCTGGGGGGCTGAGTCAAACTGAGGGTGCTGTGGGTTCTGAATCATGCGGCTGCGTTTTTCATATCTTTCACCAAGAGATTCCCTCCGTTAAATACTGAGTGCATTAAGCAGGCCTTTTCCAGTCAGCATAATTTCATGTGTAATCAAATCCATTTTCTCAGGGGTAATTATTCAGAATAGAACAGCTGTTGTAAAATGGAAGGAAAACGCCATCTTCAAATATGATTGGCAGATTAGTACATTCTGAATAGAGAAATGTGACACTGGATCACTAGATAGAGACTTGATTTGTTGTGTTTTTTTATTTATTACATTACTGATGTGTAACTGTTTTTTCTTTACTTACTTTTTCATTTCCCAGTTTTTCTCCCAGATTTGGAAAACTTAGTCAGAGCTGAAGGCCTGTCCCATTACTGCAACATCCCCTTTAAATTTGAGAATACAAACATTAGCAGGAGAGTCTTCCGAAGGCATTGCTATTGCGCCATGACAGGGGGATACCCTATCAAAAGAAATCCTCTGTCCTTGGGTGAGACCTTGGCCAGTTACCGAACCTGTCAGCACTGGAATGGAGCATCACCGCACAAAGAAAAAAAACTGTTCATCCAGACATACCACTCATGATGAGCGTAAACAGTTTTTCTTCAGTTCACCAGCTACGGAAGACACAATGCTGTGTAACCAATGCAAGTTACACTATCTTGAGTTATTTATTTAAATGGAAATACAATTGGACTGAACCCAGGCTTTTAACTAAAGTATAGATATTTGTTGATTTTTTTTCTATTGCTTTTCAAGAATTCATGAATTTCTGTAGTGTCAGTGTTTATCTTACTGGATGCAAACAACTCCAGTCAGTGTTAATACAGGTCACTGATGTTTGGCTTTTTCAATTTATGATATTCCCCAATTTTCTGAAAATTATAGATTTTTCACGATGATGGTGTGACTCATATAAAATGGTTTCCATCATTTTTGCTTTAAGTTGTACGTGATACCTTAGGCCTAAAGGGGGAGCTATTTGCTTACTTTAAAAAAGCAAGAAATGCAGGCCAAAATTTGTATGTCAGAAGATACTTGTCAACGCTTTTTACAGTCTTTAAAGAAATTTCAAAACAGAGAATGGTGAAAGGAACAAAGAGGCTTCTCGTGTTCCTTCAGCTTAAATTTGTTCACATGGAGACATGGGTGTCTTTAGAACACAAGATTTCAAGGAAGTTGACAGCTTCAGTTGTGACAGGGTGAAAGAATGTTTTCATCCATTTTCCATGGAAATGACATCTATGGCAATGCAGCAGCGATCCCTGCATAGAACTTGGTGTAACAAATGTCTGACTAGTTCTGTGTTTGGTTTGCCTAGTCCTGACCATCACTAATAATTTTGGTAGCACAGATCAGATTCCAAAATGGATGAAGATGAGATCCCTCAGACCAGCTGTGGGACCACCCACCTTGGACGGGCACAGTAAACATTCCAATGTCCCTCTGAGGTCAGCAGAAGCAGGGTAGGGCCGTTAGCTCATTGCTATTAGACAAGGACAAACAGCAGCAAGAAGCCGTTGGTGTTTGAGCAGACTGGTCAATCGGTATGTTTGTGTGTGCGTGTGTGTGTAAAGACGTGTGTAAAGACGTGTAAGACGTAGACGTATGTAGTATGTACTGTTCACTGACTAACCACACTTTCAATGACCTGTACAAGACATTCATCATGTCTTTCACCCTCAAGTTGCATTTCCTGGGGTACTTTTAATATGTTTTTAGGGTTGCTATCGTAACGCTTATTTATTCAAAATAAGTGTTTATTTTTAATGGCACTAGACCAACCAAGGTTTGGGATCACAAGGGCCATTTTGGATGGCTCCGTTTTTGTTATCTCTGTAGATTTAAGTTCATCTTTCGAGTCAACCAGTGCTATTAACGGAAGAAGGACAGGTGAATAGTGTTGGCTTACCAATCCCCCGCAGCAGTGCTCCTTAGCACAGGCCCTCTCATTTGCATTCTACAGCTGTGGTTCCTACAGCTCTCTCAAGTGTTACAACACAGGGCATCCCTTTGCAACGTGCACAGAATTCTCCTCCATCCTGGTGCCTTTGACAGAAAGTCTTTGAGACCTACAATGTCACAGCCGCGCTGACGTGTGCATATAGAAACAGCCTGTACCACGCAGCTCAATGGGATCTAATGGCCTGATCCACTGAGACCTTTAGAATGTGCGAAACCTTTTAGCGCACACACAAGACTAAAAACACAACCAAAGATTTGTGCAAAGCAAATACCATGACCAATTATTGGTCATGTTATTGGTTTTGCGTGTGCTAAAAGGTTTTGCACACACTAAAGGTCTTAGTAAATCAGGCCCTGGATTGACTGTATTAGAGTTATATATATTACAAGCTTCTTTTCTGTGAAGCGTGAACACACCCCGTTCTGTGAACATACATTTATTCATGTTCTTTAACACAGGGAAGGTATTGATACCGAGTCTTGTTTGAAACAAAATTATTATTTAAATGGCCAACAAGTCAAAAGGCCCTTCAATATAACTTTCTCCGTTTCCTTTGGAAAACCATATAAGCGCAGCCACAAGGCCATTGGAGTGCGGTCTACACTTTCATCAGCTTCCCTCCATGCCAGAAGCTCACTTTTTATGGTTACGGTCTCAAACACACGATCCGTGAGGTGCAAGGAGCACTATATGGGTTAGAGAAAGTGCCTTCAGTCTGAGCGCGATAGGGTGGTCTGTATCTTTGTATGTATCTGTATCTTTGGAATCCAACTAATGCACATGAATATGTTTTATATCACCTTGATATGCAGGGAAATATGACAAGCGGATCCAGTTTTAGGAAGTGTGGTAATGCTGGTGAGAACGGCTCATACCAAAAAACGCATAGGCAGCATGCGATAACGACAGAAAACCCACATTGTCAGCTTTGCTTAAAATAACCATATTTTGCAAGTAGATTTTGATATGTCAGTTTGTGCAGTGCTGATTATAAATAAATGTCACATAACACACAATGAAGTGCTGCAGCAAAAGTATTCCATCAAAGTCCTCCCAGTGTTTACATAAACTTTCCTACAGAAAGACTGCCTCAATTCCTCCTTTTTGAACTATTCCTTATATGGAATAGGGCTGCTCCCTTGCAATCTCTTGAGGGATGCAGTGTGAATTCCACTGCAGGTCTGGTTGGAAGTTTTTTTTTTTCTCTCTCAATCCGCCAGAGTTATTATTTCAAAGATTGGAGGGAAAAGGAATCTGAAGTATTTTGCTCTACTTTGAGGGCTTACTCCCAACACAGACTGGCCATCTCAATATTGTGGGCAGAACGTGTAAACAGTTGAGAAAGTTACGCGTTGTTAAGTCACAGCATGCTTGAAGGTGGCATTTTTATGGACGATTGTCCCGCATGTACGCTTTCACTTTCACTCTATTGGACATAAGGGATGCTGTGGGACATGCTATAAACATATTAGATGGAAATTCATGTTTCCTTGCAATATGGACATTGTTAGTGGAGAACAGATATAGTGTATGTATTTTTTTAAATGAGAAAACACAAAGGTGATTCAAGGCATCCATGTGAACTGCTACACAATCCTACACTTTCCACCATTGCCTTGCTACTAATTGTGCTCCTAAAAACTGCATTATGTCAAATAATGAAACTTTTAGCTCTACAGCTGTAATCTTTTCACAGCTGTACTTCCCTTGCTGTGGCACTGGTTCTCCCGAGGGCAGAGGTCTGGGTCAGTTAAACCCCATGTTCAGTCAGAGACAAACACAGCTGTGTTTTTTTCCATAACTGGAAGTAATTGGTCATAATCATCATGACCCTGCGATTGTCAAGATGGCAGATCATCTGAGCGCTTATCGCTAGGTCACACAATAAAGGCAACACACTTTTACAGTAGCTGCCATATCCACTTACTCTTTCTAATTGATCATATTGCTAAAGAATCTGGAAAAGCTCACTCAAGAGAAGAAAAGCATGACCCCCGTTTGGTAAAATGTAGATACACTAGGTCTTACATCATGTCTACCACCTCAATTTCAATTCCAATATTATTTGTATAGCATTTTGTTTACAGAACTGTCACAAAGACGCTTTAGAGAGAAACAGAAGGGAAATTGGGCAAAAACCAGGCCTGAACCCCCAAAAAGCAAGCAAGGTAAAAAACTACCAAACGGGAAGAAAAACACTGAAGCGGTAGCAATCTCGGGAGGAACCTGGTTACAGAGCCTATCCTCCACTGGCCAGCCTGGTAGACCAAAAGCAGTGACGCTTCATCTCTGTCACCTATTACTCATTTTAACTGAAAAAACCAAGTTGACGTCACATTTTCGAATTTTCGAGTCACTTTCTCACACGTTCAGTTCAATCCAGTTCAGCCTTATATAATACAGGCTCACATTTACTGTAACAGAATCCATTGCTGTATGTCCTTGTTTAAACATGGCCCTGACTGAGACACACAGAGACACTTGCACCTGGAACTTATGTACACAGCCAATGTATCGTGTTTCAGCGCTTCTGTGGATGTTGCGTTGATGGAAATCGTATTGCTTAGCAAACAAGGAACTATAACGAGAAGAAAACGTGCCAGCAAAGTCAACGTGTGCACCCACAAAAGGATACTCAGTCGGCATGTACAGTCAAGGTCTACATCCATGCGTTACTAAATCCACTGTCCTACTGAATAATCTGCAGAATGGGCAGGGCTCTTTATTTACACATACAAATAGAGATATCAATAGCCTAGTCTATTTCATACTGAAATAATATAAAACCAAGATAATCTGAGGATGTTGCTGTTTGTGTTGCACCTGCCATATTTCCATGGAATGCAGTGCAGTTGAGGAAAAGTGGTTGTGATGATGTAGTATCCGATTTTAGGCTATAATAACACTATCATATTATTTGTCCTGTCTTGATTAATTCTCACTCTGTCATTTAAAGCTAATTAAATTTAATATTGAGGAAACGATATTCTCTATTATGCTACGTCTGCATGCAGTTGCTATTCTAGTTTAAAGGATATAACGTATGCGCAGCGATTTAACTTAAAAGCCAACTGCACAACTCCGTGCGCCTGGTGTCACTCACAGCCCCCATTGCCACACTTGTTTCTGTTAAATAGTATGCGTCACTGAAATCAGTTTATTCCTCTTTGCTCACTGGAATCTCACTTCCAACTGCGGGTCCAATATTTCCCTTTTAAGGGCATGAGAATGCATTACGTAATTTGGGAAGAGCTCGCTTCTCTAGCAAACTCGAATGAAAGGTAGGGCGAGGTACCCGGGAATGAGAGTAGCAGTGACGCGCACCAATCAGCTCCGCGTTTCCATGCGAAAGAGCGTTCCCCTATTGGCTAGAGGGCGGTGATTGAATTTCTCAAGGTTTGGGTTGCTCACTCCCTACAAACTACGGTCGAGTCTCACAGTAGACGGTCGGAGGGGGAGTGAGACTTGTAGTTGTTTCTTAAAGTGAAATTGTCCGGGAAAGGCATTCGGACTTTTCCGATCTCTACAGAAGAAAATAGCTATAGATAAAACTATCTCTTCTGGCAAACACATTTTTTTCTCTCTCTTGGTCAACGGAATTAAGTTTTTCAACATGCCGGTTTTCCACACGAAGACGATAGAGAGTATCCTGGAGCCTGTGGCTCAGCAGATATCTCACTTAGTGATCATGCACGAAGAAGGTGAGGTTGACGGTAAAGCCATTCCAGATCTCACCGGACCCGTGGCTGCCGTTCAATCTGCTGTCAGCAACCTCGTGAGGGTGAGTGTTGAGGTTACCTGTCGCTGCCCTACGCCGACTAGTCAGCCAGTTGCCATGTCCTCACATTTTTTTTTTTTTTACAACACGTAAGTTAGAAACATGTGTTTGCTAGCCAGCAACGATATACACTTGCAAATTTTGATGCACGTTATTTTGTGTTCTAGTTAGCAAACTAAAATGTAATTAACGGACTAAGATAGAACAGTTGTGAGGGAAATAACTTTGCGAGCTCGCGCAAATTGGTGAGCGTGTGACGTTTTTTCTTTGTAAAGATGCCCCGCCCCTTCACAGTTAGGGGAGGGGCAACCGAAGGCTGGCAGTTATCACTTGTCATCATTGCTTATCCTAAAATCCTAAAATCACATTGACTTTCACTTGCTGTTACCAAAAATTGTAATTGCACTCAGATTTAAGTGAATCATAGTTACTACCTAAGTCATAGAAATCAAATCTTAATTTTAATTTAAAATCTATCGGCATCTGGTAACGTTAACAAACCTTGATTCAAGCATTGGAACTGGCTCTGTTTTCGCAATCTTCGCATTGTTGGAAAGGTTCTGAACCATGTAACTAACTTGGCTGCATAAATTTTCATTTTGCAAAGACAAATGGGCACCCTATTGATGGAGATCACTCACAGGGGACATTCTGTCCATTGCTGTTTGAGAGATATAACGTGTATACATTTCTGCTTATGCTTTTAAACCATTCTGCCTAGTCCTGTAACGTTAGTCCAAAGAAAAAAGGTGGGTATAGCTACTATAAATCTGGGCAAGCTCAGCACACTTAATTAGTCACCAGTTTGCCTTTGATTCAGAAGATATGATCTGATCAATGGCAAATCAATTGGGTAGAAGCATTAAGTTTAATGTCTTAAGAAGGAAAACCACTCTCTCAGTTTGATATTAGTCACTGGAGAAGTGTAGCAGACCATCTCCACAATTTTAACCATGTTGGTCATTTTTATTGATTGCAGCAGCCTTCTATGCCCTGTCGTTGTGCTATTGCTAGTTTGAGCATTACCGTCTTCACTTGACATTAGTACCGCGCATGGTTACTGGGGAAAGGCAAGGGGTGTGAGATGCAATATGCCACTGTAATCCACACATTGAAGACTTTGCACACTTTCTAAAATCTGACTTTGGTTGTTTTGCTGCTGTAATGTACTGAGCTGTTTGATCTCACTGTCACCAAAGGGGTTTAACCTCTCCCGGTGCAGGTTGGAGTGTTTCATTTTGTTCGGTTGAAAATGCCGGCGAGCTCAATTTTTTTTTCCATTTCTCCAGTTTCAGATCCAGAATATTTTATAGCATAATAGGCAGTCTAGCCTAAAACTGGTTTCCTGGTTGGACGTCGACTGAGAGATGTGAATGGGAAAGGGAGCGTCGTTGCCGTTGTTTGTTTGTACTTCATTAACAGCAGTTTAAAGACGGTCACGTCGAGTAATCGGGCTTTGCTGTTAGTGCCGGTTGGGAGTTTAAGTGTGTGAGATATGGCGATGTGCTGTAACGAACAGGATGTGAGATGTAGCGGGGGGGAGGCTGAAGGATCTACCCCAGGTCCCAGGGGACAGAATGAAGTTCTAGAATGTCATGGCAGGACAGGGCTTTTTGCTGCTAAGAATACTCTAACCTTGCCTGTTTCAGTTTTCAAAAGCGCTAGGCCTGTTAACACGGGGCTAGTTTTCACGTAAAACCCCCTCGCTGGGACCTTATGTATTCCCTTTACAGTCCTCATTAATTGTAGCCTAGCGCTTTTGTGAATTTGGCAGTCGCAAAAGTTTGCAGATATTACCCCCGACCGTTTTTAAGCCTGTGTTACCCACATGCTGGGAGATCCCCTGAGGTTTTTGTCTAGTTCCGTGGAGATTGGCTGCCTGGCCACCGCTTTTGAAGTCATGTTCTTGGTAAACAAACCCAAAAGGCACAAGGGGGAAAAAAAGTCCAAAAACCACTTGTTACGAATGCACAAAAACACTTTTTTTTTGGAATTTAATTTTCTCAAAGTAAATGGGAGTATCTCCTTAATGAATGAATGTCCCTGCATAAGACACTGCTGCACTGTGTTTTTAACGTCTGCGTCGTTGGCTCAAGTTTGACGGTCTCCACTTGGCTGTTATTGAATGGTGAATGTTATTTCAGCCACTCGTTATTTAAAAGTCAGTAATATTCAATGTGAAACACCTGCGTGTCGCATCACTCCCCTTCAAGGAGCACCTGTGCCGGTGGTGCAGTCAGGTGTGGAATGTTACAGAAAACAAGGTGTCAGGTGGGAAGCCCTTGAGGACAGCTAGTCCTGTCTGACCAGGAATAACGCATGTAGGGTAACGCTCATGTAGCCCCTGTTAAAGCATATGAGAGTCAAGCCAACCTTACACAAGTAGGCTAAATCATCAAATGTGCAAATACCCTGTTTCCTTCCTTCAGATGAGTAGGCTAAACATTTCTGAAGAGTAACGTGTGGGAGGCCGTTGCGATAGTATCTCGAGGGAGGTAAACAAAATAGAATGCTTCTAATAATTATTTACTTCCTCTTCCACGTTGCGGGTTGGGAAAAGAGAAACTAAACTTTTTACCTATGCGCGGCCGGGACTATTTCTGAGTTCCGCGGCTGCGGCCAGTGCCCCCGAGCAGTTGCTGCGCAGGGGGTTAATTTTGGATCGGTGGAATGACACCCCCTTGTCCTGGCCAAGCGAGAAGCAGCCTGTCGGAGTGCGCTTCCATCTCCGGCGGACTGACGTTCGCCGTCCTTTTGTTCGGCACGCAGCGCGCTTTTAATAGCGTCCCCGCGTGAGGCACGCCGCAGCTGGGTGCTTTCCTATCCCGTCACATTGTTTGTGTTCCCTCCCCCAATGTCAGGGTGCCTCCTCCTCTACTGTGACGCAACGGGCCGTGTGAGCTTCATATTGCTATTTGTGTTCAGCCATGCATTTCCCAACACCCTCGTTTCCTGTAGTAATAAGTATGTGAAGAAATCTTCCGCTGGAGACGAGTAGTTGAGAATAAAAGGCAGTGGTCTGATGAGATGAACAAAGACGCAACTGAACTGCTCAAAAATAAAGTTTGGAAATTTGTGTTTGGTCGATCATATCTCTGTTGTCACTGTATTATTGGCATTGTATCTTATATCACCGGAAAGCCTGTTCGTTTCCCTTTACAATGATGTCCCATTTGTAAGGATCATGCATTTGTGGGTTGAGCAGCGCAGCTGATTATGTGGGTGGGGTCCCATGTGAAATGTGCCAAATTTCCCTGCCAGTGTCAAACAGTGTATTCTCCTGTTGGTATTGACTCTATTGTTTTGAGTTGTTTGGGGGGATTGGATCCCACCCCACAGCAACGCGTGACCAGGCTGGTGACCAGCATTAGGACGAGGTGCCAGGCTGTTGTGGCTGCGTATGGTTCTTCCACCCGCTACTGAGGCTCCTGACTGTTTGTTCAATGAATAGAGCGTAAAATTACCAATATGTCTTGTTTGTTCCTTGTCACTGATAGAGAGTTCAATCATCCAATCCCCCAAATTTCCAAACTTTTTTTGAGGAGTTTAGTTGCAGAGAAAAAAAAACATTGCTTTTGTGTTAAACTGTAGGAATCTCTCTCTTGACACTTTGCCTATATAAACCTGGAAATGCAAATCCTGAGCTTTAAATAGTTTTACATGAAGTTGGACAACTATGCAGAATAGGTTTTGGGCCTCTACTGTTGTACGCTGATCTGGATTGGCCAGTTCGTCTTCAACATGAGATGTTAAAGAAACATTGTTTTTTTTTTTAACATGAAGATACGTCTTGAACATGTTTCAGACTTAAATGGCTCCACTGCTCCTATCTCGCTGTAAAGATTAAAGAAAATATTTGCTTGATTTAAATATAGTTCAGGCCATTAGTATTCTTATTTTAAGGGCTATTAACCAATCAAAATGTAGATTTTTTTATTTTAACTGCTGTGGACTATTTTTAAACTGCTGTGGTATGAACCTCCTTATCTTAGAATGTGTTTCGGTCAGTCAGAGAAGAGGAAGGCTCTTTAAGCGATGGTATTCTGCAGTCTAAGGCAGATGAGTGAAATGGCAGCGTGCGTAAGACAGTCCTGGGTTGAGCTATCAGAGGACTGATCACATTTTTCCACTCCCTGCCGGCACCAACGAGTAATTCATGCTGTAATTATTTCCTGTTGCCCCTAGAAACAGCATGTCCAGGTTGTGATTTTATACAGTGTGTGTGTGTGTGTGTGTGTAAGGGCTTCTCCTTTTAACTTTTGGTCGAAATTGTGAATTTTAAAACGTACTGTTATCTCACTCTGGCCTGCTGAATGAACTCCATTTAAACTGACGGCCGTATTTCTTGAGTTCTTTGTTATTCAGTCTTATGCAGTAATTCACTGCTGCTGCTTAGCCCATGAAGGAGGAGTGAGCTCTCTCCGGCTAGTTTGCCGTAACTCATGTCGTTCTGCCTGGGAATCCGTCGAGTGGCTTTTTCTCTAGACAGAAACGGTCCCTGGACCGTTTCCATGCCACAGCAGAATGTGGTTACCATCTGCCGAAAGAGCCATACATCTCCAGTGGCTTTGTATCACTTTGAGCACTTACAAATCGGCATTAACTCAATTTCCAGAGGAAATCTGGATACGAAATTACGGATATTCTGCGCAGAGTGGATTTAAGTTTAGCTGCTCGTTTTCGTCACGACGTTCAGCAAGCCTGCTCTTGCATCTGGCAACTAATGGCCTTTTATAAATTGTAAGGCTTGAACTTTCTATGTTTCCTTCAAAGCGGCTCGTTTTGGCAGCTCTTGGCAATCGGCCAAGTAGCGCGTTACTTCAGGAGTTTGGAAAAGACATCAGCCTCAACAAATAGAAAAAGAGGATCTTTTCTCTTCTGCTTTTTAGCAAAAGCAGAGTTTTATTTTATTTTTTTAGGAAGTTGTTGTGTCTTACGGTGAATTGAGACGCAGGGCTCAGTGAAAAGGAGGATTCGTTGTGAGGACCAGGCCCTTGCAGAGACCAGTGGAAATATGTAGGCAATATCAGCGAATGAGCAGCCTGGTGAGATCCTCCCCAAGCTCTATGTACTGTTGTATTGTGTGTGAATGTCGTTGGATCCCCTTGTCCTGTGATGCTGTGTTGGGGCCAGAGCCCCTTTGACCTCTGGAAGCAGGCCCGTTCCACCAGTTGAGAAGCGGCCCTGCGGAATGCCTGGAAGCCTGGAATTCTGGGAGAGAGGATGTGTGTGTGTGTGTGTGTGTGTGTGTGTGTGTGTGTGTGTGTGTGTGTGTATCGGGCCGGCAATTGTTCGGACTCGGGAGACTATTTAAATTCATTGGAAACTTAAACATTGAGAAGGGAGAGCTTTGTGTTTCCAGGTGGGAAAACGAAACGGGTTGGCCCGATTCAGTGAGGAGGGGCAGCCGTGAACTTTGTCTTACTGATTCACATCTGTAGTTATATTTAGGGCTGCTGGGAGCTGTAGTTGCACTAATAATTTGTAAGAAAGAATACGTCGCCGGATTGCATGCATATTTTATTTTATAAAAAAGAACGTATTCAGAATGCTTTTCTCATGTTCTTCAGTTCATCAACTCTTTTTAAAATAAAATGTTGCACATTGATAATTATTAATTAATTTTTTACAAAGACATATTTAAAAAGTAAAACATTTTCCCGCGAGCTGCCGACGCGTGTGTGTGTGTGTGTGCGTGTGCGTGTGCGTGTGCGTGTGTGTGTGCGTGTCTCGTCAGGGAGTGCTGTTTGTTCTTCAAGGTTCAGCTCCTTCCAATAAGGCAGGTGGGCTGATTCAGCCGGCAAGACACACATTGCCTATTATGGACAATGGACTCCTCCGGCTGCGATGGGGGCCGGTCCTTCTCACCGTTTGCTCTGAGGGTGGTGTGTGCAAACGCTCGCCATGTACGCGCTCACCCCAGCGCGTTTGTTCCTTGTTACTGATAGAGAGTTCAATCATCCAATCCCCCAAATTTCCAAACTTTTTGAAAAAAAAAGAAAAAAAACTTTGCTTTTGTGTTAAACTGTAGGAATCTCTCTCTTGACACTTTGCCTATATAAACCTGGAAATGCAAATCCTGAGCTTTAAATAGTTTTACATGAAGTTGGACAACTATGCAGAATAGGTTTTGGGCCTCTACTGTTGTACGCTGATCTGGATTGGCCAGTTCGTCTTCAACATGAGATGTTAAAGAAACATTGTTTTTTTTTTTAACATGAAGATACGTCTTGAACATGTTTCAGACTTAAATGGCTCCACTGCTCCTATCTCACTGTAAAGATTAAAGAAGATATTTGCTTGATTCAGTATATTTGCTAGATCAGTTCTCTCATCCATCCCCTCAGGCCTGCCTCGTGTACCCTTATCGACGCGGTCGATATCCCCCCAGACTCGCGTTAGCCTGGCCAGCGGGTGGGGGAAAAAAGCGGGGGGTCGGCCTGATTGGATTCGGCATGCTCCGGGCGTTCCTGGAAAAAGAGCCGGTCGGGAGCGGAATCGGAAAAGCGCATCGCTACCCGGGCCGGTCGGGGAAATGCGCCGAGAGGTTATCGATCGACCTCACTGCCGAGCGTTCTTCGCCTCATTATTTAAGGCCTTCCGTCGTGCTTTTAAAAGGTGGTATATAAACCGGTGAGGGTCCAGCCCTTAGCGTTAGCATCCTCAGCAGAGACGCGCTGAAAATTCCTCCTTTTTAGTCTGGGAATGTTCACTGCTGACCGCCGGCCCTCGAACCTGAGGTCAGCACTGGCCAGGCCGCTGTTCGGCGTGACGCAATGAGACACGGCGCTAAGAGAGGAGGAATTTTTCGACTTTTTTGTTGTTTTCAGGGCAGTGTTGGCGAGAAAAAAATCTTGTCGTTTTTGGAAAGCACCACAAAAAGTCTTGTTTTGATCTAACTGTATCTAATTAAGCTGTGCCCCCCCCCCTCCCACAACCATATTGCTGCATCAAACTTGCTGCATCAGATTTATTTTTAATAGTCTCATGACATGAGGAACATGAGGAATTGTGAAACATTATTATTTTTTTGCCTTTGCAGATAAAATCTGTGCTAATTAAATGCAAGTTAACAAGAATTTTCAATCGTTTTATAAAATGCGCGGGTATTCATTTTCTCCTCATTTGAATTTTTCCTTTCAGCATTCCGTTTCTGACGGACGCTTCAAGCGTCAATAAGACATTAATTAGGTCTGTGTGTGAGATATTCGTCTGAGGGCAATGTGACATAGTTTCAGGCTCGGTGTGTTTTTTTGGTGGCGTTCCTGTGGTAAACCCGCCGCCTCATTGACACCACATCGGAACGGGTATAGAAAGGGTCTGAGACCAAAGACAGCAGGAAGTGGAGCCGCTTGCGTCCTGATGACTACATAAGGGCCTTTTGTGACTTTCTCTTCGCCGTCTTCCCCTCAGTTGCTTTTTATGGCGTCGACTCCGGAGACGGTTTAGCGGCCGGCCCCGGCGGCCCCGGCTCCTGGCACGCACGGGAGGCGGCGTGTCTGTCTGTGACCAGGGCCAAGTGCCCGACAACCGCGGGGCCCGGACGGCCAGGAGACAGAGGCGCCCCCTAGAAAACCGAAACCTTACCCCCCACC
Organism: Synaphobranchus kaupii; assembly: GCA_029718625.1. NCBI lineage: Eukaryota > Metazoa > Chordata > Actinopteri > Anguilliformes > Synaphobranchidae > Synaphobranchus > Synaphobranchus kaupii. The sequence continues at coordinate 106,030,433 of CM056379.1, read as the reverse complement.
CTCACCCCCCCCCCCCCACCAATCTATTAACGTTCTTTGCGTAACTGTAACGTTACCCCGAGCGCGCCTCTTTGCTTTGTAGCCGTTCCAGCACCGCAAAACCGCCGCGTCACCCCCGTCGTTTTTTAAACACCAGTCCCGCAGGTTTACAAATGGTGTCTGTTCTGTTTGCTGGAGAAACACTGAATGAAATTGGCTAGTTGTGGAGGTTAGCGGGAGGATAGGGTCTATGGAGAAGTGGGAATGGTGGAATACTGCTTTTCTTGGTGCGGAACGGCGTATTGATGTCCAGACTCACGGCTATTAGCGGAAATTTCTCTTCTGGATGCGTTTGCTTCTGTAGGTTGGCGGTCTAATCACGTGTCATGTATGTGCGATCGGATGTAAGCACTTCTGCAGGGAGAAGCCCGTCGGGTTATCGCCATGCTAACGTACAGCCCTTCGGGGGCGAATGAGGGCGTGTTGCGGGACTGTGCTGAAACCCTCTCCTCCAGAGAACCGCAGCGGACGCTCGTCATTGGCCATCCTTTGTGTGCTGCGAACAAGCCAGGGTCAAAGGTCAAAGCAGGAAGCGGCTATGCTAGCAGGAGCAGAGACAGCCGTTTGCTTTCCTCTCTCCTGTGCTGCAATTCTTCTGCTCAGTTAAATTACATATTCTGGTTTTGGGTATAGCAGCTCCCTTATGGAAAAAGAATATACTGCAGTATATTGTAAATGTATCAAAATTATCTTCACAATATATATAAAATATACTGTAGTATATTACATTTCCATAAGGGGCTTCACATGTCGAAATCTCTTTGAGACCAAGGGCAAAGACGCCACGCTCAGAATGTGCACCATTCTCTGTTAAATAAACACATTCACAAGTCCCCCTCAGATGTAGAGGATAAGAGGTTTATGATCACACACACATGTCTATGCGTTACATTTTGCATTTTAGCTGGACAGACAAAGGCCAGTGTATGTGAAGGGCTGCTATGTGTGTGGTTCACAAGGGGTTTTCATACCCGTATAGGAATATTAGGTGGGCTGCCTAATATAGGCTGTTTCTGATGCACTGGTGTTCTTGTAGATTCTGTGGCCATGTGAAGCTCAGTTTGATTTCCAAATATGTGTTGGGCCTTTAGTGCAATCCGAGAATCAAAGTAACGTCCCAGCGCTAAGCAGGATGACTGTGTGCGAATTCCTGAAGTGGACGATGTCCTGGCTATTTGTCGCTCACTCCTGCATGCAAAGAATTATGGGGAAAAAAACTAAAACAAAGAAGCTGTTTGTTTTTACAACACGCAGCCTATTTGTCCCTTGTGAACCGATTTAGTCTGTGAGTGAAAGAGGGAAACGAAGCTGTCGTAAATGATAGAATAGCAGGTTAACCTTTTAGGAATATCACCATTTCATTGTAGGCAAGTGGGCACAGCAGCACTCAAGTAGCGACAGTCTAGTTTAATGTAGACCTAATGGCTGGATTACTGGATTTTTGGACTTGCATTGTATTAAAATTAATATTGCACTTTTTTAAAAGTTATATTGGTTAACTGAGCAGCACATAACATTTTAATGGCATTTATTAATGTTTTTCTTGAAATTGAGACATGATAGAGCAGACTCTTACTGTCTTCCCATTGCGTCTCTGTTTCTGATTAGTTGGTTAACAATATGTTGGCTAACAGGCTAACAGGAACTGCTCCAGATTTTGATAAGCAAATCAGATCGTGCGCAAGCAGTCGAGTAATCGGCCTCATCCCCAACCGCCACCTGCAAGCGTAGCACCCATTGGAGTGTGCAGAAGTGGCAGAATCAGGCCTCTCGTCGCTTGTTTGTCGGGCAGGATGGGTGTGGCTGTCTTTGAGTGCGGTGAACCACATCAGTCAGCAGTTTGTTGAAGAGGAAACTACTGTGATCCTCGATAGTGTCTACCTAAGACAGCAGGTTGATTTTAACATCTGAAACGTGCACTAAGAAACGCTTACAAAAATGACACCTTATAAACTTTTAATGATCGCTTGAAACAAGTATACTCAAGTGCTTAACACTGCAGATAAGAAAACACTTCCTATTACCTGCTACTGCTGGTTTCCTGTCATCGCCCACAGGAAATGGGCCTGTATTTCAGACTGTGGATCACGTGAGTCGAGCATTGTAATTGTTCATTTAATTTGAGGACGTTTTTACACGATGGGATCTTTGGATTAAACAAACATGCGAGTTCCTTTTAATGAATGGAGATCTGCTGTTCAGCCGTGTGGAGGGTCGCAAAGCCGAACGGTTGCCGGTCCAATCGCGGCCTTTCCCAGTCCTTACCGTCGAACGCTGCGGAGATCACGGTGCGTGTGGCGTGGAATCTTCCGGAAGTGGCGGGGTGCCTAACGGACACGCTGAGGAAACCTGGACGGGAGGGGGAAGGGCGGGCCCCTCAGGAGCCGTGGCGGGGAGAAAACGGCGCGAGTCACTGAAGCGCGGAAGCTTCCGGAAACCTTTTCTCCTTTTCCACGGAGTCGCCCGTAGGCGCGGGTGATTTGCCGCCGCGAGTGTCGGCGACAGTCGGGCTGTGAAAGAGCAGCTGTGTGAACCCCTGAAGGCCCGAGCGTGCGCCGGTCCTCAGTCAGAGCTGATCCGCGCACGAGTAAGAGACGCCTGCTTTTTGTTCCGATCAGCGGAACGATGACATCGTCGCTTACATCATCGATCCACCGCGGGGGTCGTAACTCTCCGAGCGCTGGGGGAGCACAAACCAGACTGAGAAAGCGCTGATTTATTTCAGCTCAAATGCGTTTTATTAGTTTCAGATGAGTCTCATAATGGGTTTTTTTCTTACTGGCTGTACCAACAGAATAGGCCTAAAGCTTTGGAATGCGTTTTGTCTTACCACTCAGAACCCAACTGAACTTTGTTCAGAAATGTTGGCACGCATTGTTTAGGTGCGTTGGCACACATTGTAAATGTAAATACATTTTTCTAAATGATGAAAAACTGCTCTCTGGTTGTTGAATACAAAAGTTTTACTCCGACTTTGACCTGGAATGGCCTGTCATGAGAACGGTACGGCTTCCATCTCTGCTTTTTTCACCACTTTGATCTCCTTCAGCCTTTATTAAATGTATTGTACATTTCAAGCTTGTTGAGTGAATATTAGACCCGTGAGCACTATGTAACAGGCTAGAGACTGTTTTGTCATCATTGGATTTGTACTTTAGGACGGATATGAAAGTCTGCATTGTGGTTGTCTTCTGGGCTTTAGTAACCGAAATGTTGTGCTTGGTAGCGAACGCGTCTCTTCCCGTGGTTTGTTTGAGTAGTGGCACTGTGGGCGGTGTGTATCCTTCACCACCTGAGATGCACAGCGCACGGCCGTGTGCTTCCTTCTCAGAGTGCGCCGACTAATGTTTGACACGAGCTGACAGTTGTGTGTAAAAACCTACTGCCGGGCAGCTGTCGACCCTGATCGGACCCTGAACAAATGCAGCCAGGCTAACTGTGCTGGAGCAGCCAGGCTAATGTGGCTAACCTGTACTATACTCACAAATGCAGCCAGGCTAATGTCCGTGGATAACCTGTACTATACTCACAAATGCGGCTAGGCTAATGTCCATGGATAACCTGTACTATACTCACAAATGCAGCCAGGCTAATGTCTGTGGATAACCTGTACTATACTCACAAATGCAGCCAGGCTAATGTCCGTGGATAACCTGTACTATACTCACAAATGCAGCCAGGCTAATGTCCGTGGATAACCTGTACTATACTCACAAATGCAGCCAGGCTAATGTCCGTGGATAACCTGTACTATACCCACGGATTGCAGGATCCATTTTCATTATCTTTCGGATGAACACACTTCCATTGTATTCAGGGTGTGAAATGCTGGTAAAATTTTGATTGTGGCTGTTAAGATTTTTACTCTAGCAGCCACTTTGGCCGGTAACCCACCAGGTTGTGTTATATTGTAAAAGGCAGTGTGGCTGGTAATATGTTGAAAACGGCTGGTGATTTTTAGAATCCACACACCACTCTGCATGCCAGTGGGTGGTAAAGTTAATTTCATACCCTGAGATAGTATTGCTTCTTTGAGCTACTTTCCTCCAATAGTTTACAGTGAGAGAAAAGGCAGCGGGTGCTTTTTTGGGCTCTTGATAGAAATCCCGAGCCTTTTACAGACCCGTTACTTGTACGGCCTTCCTTTCAAAGGAGACGCTTAAGGGTTTTGTCTCTTTGCCCTGGATAGTGTAACCAGAGAAACATGCTATTAGACAGTCCTATAAACAAGCCCCCCACGGCCGGGCACCCGAGAGGTGCCCCCCTAAACCTCATTTGCGCCAGACGCCGTCAATGAGAGCGGATCCTCTTAACGCGCCCGTGTTGGGGGAGGAATGCTTCTGCACGTCCTCAGAGGATAGAGAGCTAACAGCTAAGCGCTAAATATAAGCCAGGCTACGAGGGGTTCGCGGCACATGTTTGAAGTCACCGGGATTTCCTGAAGAGTTGGGGTAGGCCCGAGCGCTCAAGTACTGCGCGATTAATTAAATTTTGGCTTTCCATGATTACTAAACAAGAATAATACTCCTGTTTTACCTCTCTCACAGTAGTGGGTTAGGGCTAGAAAATGTGAAAATATAAGCATTATTCTGTTCATTCAAAGTGTTAAAGTGCAATAAAAGTACTATGTTCCAAACACCAATGAATAATTGTGCTAAATAACCGTGATCATAATTTTTGCCATAATCGTGCAGCCCTACACTCCAGAATTAAAATCCCTCCAGTAAGTCAGTAACATTTAGTAATTTCTTTACGTCCATATTGATAGTCTATGGGGATAGGGAGTGATCAGTGATCTGGTTCGTTTGGTTTGAAATTTGAGAAAAAGGTTGCGTGACTGTAGCCACGAGGCAAATGCGCCGAAATGGTTGAGCAGGCCGTCCCATACGCAGGCCGCCCCATATGCAGGCCGTCCCATACGCAGGCCTAATCAGAGAGGACCGTTTTATCATTCGCGTTCTGATAAACGGTAGCCGTAGCGGAGATGGTGTACCACAAAACCAGCAGCTGGATGCTGCTTCCGCATTGGCGACCAAACAAGACATTCTGCCTTCCATAACGCTATGTAATCGCACAATATAACAACACTGTATAACCACACTGTATAGTTTGACTTATTTCTGTGTTTGGTTTCCTGTCACTCTGGTTTTTATTCCTATTTTATTTTATTTTTTTAAAAAAAGGAAATGTTTTTTTTTTTAATGGAAAGTCTTTATTAGACTTATATTACTGTAATTTGGCCTGGCTGTCTTTATTTCATCGCTGTGTTATTTTGTTGCTGGACGATGTTTAACTAGCTTATTTTGTTAGGGTGCAATTGCCAGCACCTTTAATGCAAAACCATAATGGTTACTGCAGGCCAACAGGAAGTGCTAACCATGTTTTACTTCCTCCAGTGGTAATATGCATCAGCGGATGTTTAGAGGCGGGTAAAGGCTGCTAAAAGCTGCCGCACATTTCTCCGGGACAAGGGCGTCTGTCTGCTTCTTTCAACTTGAAGAGCCTCTTTCTCCCGAGCTGAGAGCGCGTGGACAAAGGCCGGGCTGTTCCTCCGTCGGGCCCGAGGTCTTATCTGCCCCCGAAAAGCAGGGCTGCTTCTCTGCGCCCCTGGCAGCCGGCTGAAGGAGCGTAACCTTTTCCATGCCAGCGAGCGGAGGCATCCGTCCGCGTGCTTTAAAGAGCTGGCTGGCCTTTAGCGGCGCATTATCGCGGTACGCGGCGGCGGGCCGCGACGCCACGCACAGGCCGGTGCCGTGATAAAAAAAATTTAAAAAAGGATGGAAGCGATTACTCGTCTTTCAGCCGCGCGCGTTTGCAGGGGTCCCCCGTCTCGGATCCTGTCCCGTCTGCCTCAGGAGGGGAGGGGGGGGGGGGGGGTGTTGCTCGCAGACGAGTCGGGGGAGGGGTTTGGGTCGGCATTCTTCCTCAACAACAACGGTGCTGGAGATCCTGCGCTATATTTAAAGCAGTGGTTCATGTAGGTCAGGGCCAGTGTCAGAGAGGGGTCTTTGTGTTTTGTGTTTATGACCAGCTTGGGTCAAATATCAAATGTAATGCAGTGCATTCTGGCCTTTTAATGCCTTAAAGGGGAAGGCAGACTATTTTCGGCGAGCTTCCCAGTCTGTGTGTAGGATATTAAAAATCTGCCTGGCTATTTATTGCCCCTATTCTGACTGTACAAGAAACTTACCGTATATTCCCCACAAAGCTCACAGACTGTAACCATCCGGAAAAAAAACGACTGTCCTTTTGTAGCTCATATAGTCAACTAAACATATGTTATATTGTTCAGTTTTATTTGCAATTAGTCCATCATTTTTAATGGCCCTTGGTTATTATCTGGTGCACAGAAACCCCAAACTGTGTAGGCTACTTGAATATCAGGCTTTGCAGCAACATTTCACAATACTTTTGTGAACTTCAGTTAGATAGCTAATGTTCCCATGCAGCACACTGACACACAGAGCGAGGACTTTTATTTCATAAAAAGAAATCCCCCAGACACTTACTTTCAACAAAGCCAGGAAGCGGTCATATGGAACACGTTATTTCAGCTGGCCGCAGAAGGAACAGGCCTTTCTCCAAAAAGCAGACCGTACTTTGGATATTCAGATGCTGGAAGACGTTCAGTATCACAGGGAAAAACATGTCATCTCACACACCATCACAGACTATTTCAGGCCCAAATCCCACAGCACACTATCCTTTTCTTTGAAGAGAGCACTGCCAAAATATTCAGTTTTAAGAATAGAATGTGCTGTCGCAAGATTCGTTTCGCAACTCTGAATAGGATTGAGGAGTGCTCTCTCGAGCATCGATACCGTGTGCTTAGCAAGAACAGAACACCTGTCTGTAGTTTCAGCTTTGGGAGTGAGAGGCTTGCTAGTCTGCTGGAGGTCTACTGGAGTTGTCGTTGAACTTGTTGCGACCTTAAACAGGATGTCTGTTCTAAGGAGCTCCCATTAACAACGAGGGGCTTTGGGAAATTCCTTAAGAAAACAGCACGATTACACCAGGAAGTTCAAACAAGTAATCCGAGCGCTGCTTTATGTTTGACCCCACAAAGCTACTAGTGGGTCACAAATGTTCATTTCTAAAAAAGGCCTGATTCCATTTTACAGAATTCCATTGTTTTTTGTATTGGTCATACAGTCGAGTACTAAAAAAAAAATATATATCTTTTACATTGTTTTCATGCACTTTGTCACTTTGTCAGTCGGAAAATGTATAGAAAGATTGTTAAAAACATCCGCAGATACATTTGGCAGTAGCTTAAATGCAAAGTTAAACAATTGCCTACAAAAAATAGAATTTCAGTAGTTAGAACTCATCACCTTCTAAGGTTTGTTTAATGAAATGGGAATTTCTTTCTGGCAACTTCTCACTGTGTTAAATCTTTTAGCCGTTTGTAAAATTAAAGTGGAGCACATTCCTGGCATTTGCAGCTTCCTGCATGTTGCAGGTGCATTTCAATCACCCACCCACCCCCTCCCTTATTTTATTGGTTAAAACTATCGATCAGTCCTCAAGTGTCTATTGCTCCAAATCCTGTATAGGGAATTATGCAGTCTTGACCTTTTCAGTTGCATTAAAATGCTCAGTTCCTTTTGAATACCAACTACATATCAAATTCTAACTCTAAAGGTCAGCTCTGTAATTGTGTCAGTGATGCTATGATCTACGGATTCGTCCTTTAATCTAGAAGTGGTGTCAGAATGAGTTTGCACCGATGTTGCCTGACGGGACTGAAGTTAAAGGCACGGAAACAGGATCAAGTCACAGGGGTCGTGATGGTTGGTGAATTTCAGGGTCTTAAAACTAGTGTTTCTTTTAAACCCATTCAGACTGGAGTGTCGGCGGTAGCGTCCGTTAGCACAGATTTAGGCTACCTCATCTATGCGTGTTTCCCAGCATGCCCTGTTGAGCTGAGGCCAGTGAAGGAGGAAGCCAGAGGCCTCCGTGGTCCCGGCGAGCGTTCGGGAAATCCGTGTCACTTCCTGTGTCCGGCCCACTCTGTTGAAAAGCGGCGCAGAGCGCGGCCCCGCCTACCGCAGATCAGAGCGGAGACGGGATAAACAGGTGGCGCATTGTCACCACGCCAACGTGCACAAAGAGCTCTGAAGCCATTCCACTGGATTTATCCGTGTCCGCAAAGCAGGGCCGGCTCTTTCCCGCCTCACTGTGGAATACTTCATTGTGATTTCCTCCTTTTTTGTGTTCTCCTCACCGGCATTAAGCCGCTTATTGTATCTCAAGAGTCAGGGACATGCCACCCGCAACCACACCAGGGCCCTGCAGCTCAAGCGCATGCTCTGCAGTGGTGCATCGGCCCACACAGTCACTGCATGCTTCACAGTGCTGCATGAGTGCTAGAGCCAACGGGGGGTGAGGCGTTTCCCTCACGGACGACAACTTGTAACCTGTGGGCTCCTGGTATGTTGTTGGGAGGAACTTATGAGCGGAAGTATTAGGGACCTTATGTCTCCCATACATTACAGGGACCTTATGTCTCCCATACATTACAGGGACCTTATGTCTCCCATACATTACAGGGACCTTATGTCTCCCATACATTACAGGGACCTTATGCCTCCCATACATTACAGGGACCTTATGTCTCCCATACATTACAGGGACCGTATGCCTCCCATACATTACAGGGACCTTATGCCTCCCATACATTACAGGGACCTTATGCCTCCCATACATTACAGGGACCTTATGCCTCCCATACATTACAGGAACCTTATGTCTCCCATACATTACAGGGACCTTATGCTTCCCATACATTACAGGGACCTTATGCCTCCCATACATTACAGGGACCTTATGCTTCCCATACATTACAGGGACCTTATGCTTCCCATACATTACAGGGACCGTATGCCTCCCATACATTACAGGGACCTTATGCCTCCCATACATTACAGGGACCGTATGTCTCCCATACATTACAGGGACCTTATGTCTCCCATACATTACAGGGACCTTATGCCTCCCATACATTACAGGGACCTTATGCCTCCCATACATTACAGGGACCGTATGCCTCCCATACATTACAGGGACCTTATGCTTCCCATACATTACAGGGACCGTATGCCTCCCATACATTACAGGGACCTTATGCTTCCCATACATTACAGGGACCGTATGCCTCCCATACATTACAGGGAGCGTATGTCTCCCATACATTACAGGGACCTTATGTCTCCCATACATTACAGGGACCTTATGTCTCCCATACATTACAGGGACCTTATGTCTCCCATACATTACAGGGACCTTATGTCTCCCATACATTACAGGGACCTTATGTCTCCCATACATTACAGGGACCTTATGTCTCCCATACATTACAGGGACCTTATGCCTCCCATACATTACAGGGACCGTATGCCTCCCATACATTACAGGGACCGTATGCCTCCCATACATTACAGGGACCGTATGCCTCCCATACATTACAGGGACCGTATGCCTCCCATACATTACAGGGACCTTATGCCTCCCATACATTACAGGGACCGTATGTCTCCCATACATTACAGGGACCGTATGTCTCCCATACATTACAGGGACCGTATGCCTCCCATACATTACAGGGACCTTATGTCTCCCATACATTACAGGGACCGTATGCCTCCCATACATTACAGGGACCGTATGCCTCCCATACATTACAGGGACCTTATGTCTCCCATACATTACAGGGGCCTTATGCCTCCCATACATTACAGGGACCGTATGTCTCCCATACATTACAGGGACCGTATGCCTCCCATACATTACAGGGACCTTATGCCTCCCATACATTACAGGGACCTTATGCCTCCCATACATTACAGGGACCTTATGCCTCCCATACATTACAGGGACCGTATGCCTCCCATACATTACAGGGACCTTATGTCTCCCATACATTACAGGGGCCTTATGCCTCCCATACATTACAGGGACCTTATGTCTCCCATACATTACAGGGACCGTATGCCTCCCATACATTACAGGGACCTTATGTCTCCCATACATTACAGGGACCTTATGTCTCCCATACATTACAGGGACCTTATGCCTCCCATACATTACAGGGACCTTATCCCTCCCATACATTACAGGGACCTTATGCCTCCCATACATTACAGGGACCTTATGCCTCCCACACATTACAGGGACCGTATGCCTCCCATACATTACAGGGACCGTATGCTTCCCATACATTACAGGGACCTTATGTCTCCCATACATTACAGGGACCTTATGCCTCCCATACATTACAGGGACCTTATATCTCCCATACATTACAGGAACCTTATGCCTCCCATACATTACAGGGACCTTATGTCTCCCACACATTACAGGGACCGTATGCCTCCCATACATTACAGGGACCTTATGCCTCCCATACATTACAGGAACCTTATGCCTCCCATACATTACAGGGACCGTATGCTTCCCATACATTACAGGGACCTTATGTCTCCCATACATTACAGGGACCTTATGCCTCCCATACATTACAGGGACCTTATATCTCCCATACATTACAGGAACCTTATGCCTCCCATACATTACAGGGACCTTATGTCTCCCATACATTACAGGGACCTTATGCCTCCCATACATTACAGGGACCTTATGCCTCCCATACATTACAGGAACCTTATGCCTCCCATACATTACAGGGACCGTATGCCTCCCATACATTACAGGGACCGTATGCCTCCCATACATTACAGGGACCTTATGCCTCCCATACATTACAGGGACCTTATGCCTCCCATACATTACAGGGACCGTATGCCTCCCATACATTACAGGGACCTTATGTCTCCCATACATTACAGGGACCTTATGTCTCCCACACATTACAGGGACCTTATGCCTCCCATACATTACAGGGACCGTATGCTTCCCATACATTACAGGGGCCTTATGCCTCCCATACATTACAAGGACCGTATGTCTCCCATACATTACAGGGACCTTATGCCTCCCATACATTACAGGGACTGTATGCCTCCCATACATTACAGGGACCGTATGTCTCCCATACATTACAGGGACCTTATGCCTCCCATACATTACAGGGACCTTATGCCTCCCATACATTACAGGGACCGTATGTCTCCCATACATTACAGGGACCTTATGCCTCCCAAACATTACAGGGACCTTATGCCTCCCATACATTACAGGGACCGTATGCCTCCCATACATTACAGGGACCGTATGCCTCCCATACATTACAGGGACCTTATGTCTCCCATACATTACAGGGACCTTATGTCTCCCATACATTACAGGGACCTTATGCCTCCCATACATTACAGGGACCTTATCCCTCCCATACATTACAGGGACCTTATGCCTCCCATACATTACAGGGACCTTATGCCTCCCACACATTACAGGGACCGTATGCCTCCCATACATTACAGGGACCGTATGCTTCCCATACATTACAGGGACCTTATGTCTCCCATACATTACAGGGACCTTATGCCTCCCATACATTACAGGGACCTTATATCTCCCATACATTACAGGAACCTTATGCCTCCCATACATTACAGGGACCTTATGTCTCCCACACATTACAGGGACCGTATGCCTCCCATACATTACAGGGACCGTATGCTTCCCATACATTACAGGGGCCTTATGCCTCCCATACATTACAGGGACCGTATGTCTCCCATACATTACAGGGACCTTATGCCTCCCATACATTACAGGGACCTTATGCCTCCCATACATTACAGGGACCTTATGCCTCCCATACATTACAGGGACTGTATGCCTCCCATACATTACAGGGACCGTATGTCTCCCATACATTACAGGGACCTTATGCCTCCCATATATTACAGGGACCTTATGCCTCCCATACATTACAGGGACCGTATGTCTCCCATACATTACAGGGACCTTATGCCTCCCATACATTACAGGGACCGTATGCCTCCCATACATTACAGGGACCTTATGTCTCCCATACATTACAGGGACCTTATGTCTCCCATACATTACAGGGACCTTATGTCTCCCATACATTACAGGGACCGTATGCCTCCCATACATTACAGGGACCGTATGCCTCCCATACATTACAGGGACCTTATGCCTCCCATACATTACAGGGACCTTATGCCTCCCATACATTACACTGTATGCCTCCCATACATTACAGGGACCTTATGCCTCCCATACATTACAGGGACCTTATGTCTCCCATACATTACAGGGACCTTATGCCTCCCATACATTACAGGGACCGTATGCTTCCCATACATTACAGGTGTTTCACGTGACTGAAGTCAGATATCCTCTCCCATTTAAGGACAGTCTTTTCTAAATCGTCCTATGATCCCCGATCAAGCTAAATGTTTTTTTAGTAATGATTTTTCTTCGATATTGAAAACTTGTCTGCGACAGCAAAATCGCGGCAGAAATCGTGCTGTGTGTGTGGTAGGCATTAGCGGACTTAACCCCACCCTACCCCTTTGAGCACAAAGGCAGATGTGACCCAGTCATAGTCAGCTAATGACCCAGCCTGAGTTTAAACCTGCAGTGTTTATGCTGCAGTGTAATATACACTAGTAATTGGCCTGCGTTCATTCATGGCGAGTGCCTGAACTGTGTAAAACATTCTTCCGCTGTGGAATAACTGCAGAAAGCAGCGCATGGCTTTTATCAGTTAACCTCTACTGGAGAGGAGACTGCCTTTTGTCTGTGTGAGCAGAGCTCTGCTTTTAATAGTACGCAGGCGTTGGAGGGTCAAAGTTCACCGCCCTGGTGGTGCGTCACTGCTCGGTCACCACCGCTAGAGCCCCCCCCCCCCCCCCCCCCCCCCCCCCAGCTATCTCTTCTGCAGGATGGCCCCAAAACGGGCCCTGATTCACCTCCCCCTTCATCCTGGCAGCGAGCACTCCAACCCCCCCCTTCTGATTTACCAGCATGAAAGCACACAAAGCCCCACCCCCCTGATTTACGAGCACTTGTCTCGTGAGGTAAAAAAAAAAAAACGCTGCCGTTTGCTTATTGCGTGGGAGCCGGCCTGGCTCTCGGGCGTGCCTGGATGTGCCCGCTTTTCCCTACCTGGGAATCATGTTCCCGCCAGTCTTGGTTTGGAGGAAATGTAATACCACCTGAAAAATTATCCCTAATCTTTCCAGAGGACGCGGGCCTGTGTTACAGATTGAACACAGGAGTTCGGAAACATCGGAGATATCCACCGTCTGTGTGTGTCGAAAGCTAATGTGGGAAATGTGGAGCAGTCAGCACGGGTGACTGAACGCCGTTGAGGGCGAGTTGAGTTCCCTCTCCAGCACAGTGGCTGCTTTCTGTTCTGGCGTCTGCCCAGTGCCAAGACACCGGGGAGCGCGGCTTCATTGTTAAGACTGGGGTTTATTGTTACGGGTTTTACCGCACAATGAGAACCCTATTTAAACGGGCAGCGTCGCTTAATGAAGACGGGAAGTCTGGATATTTACTGTTCCTGTGTGACTATCCCAGGACCCTCTCCGGTTTTTAAAGCCGCGAGACGAGGCGCTTGCCTGACTTAACCGTTTTCCTTTTTGCTTTTCTTTCCTGTGCAGGTGGGGAGGGACACTGTTCAGACGACGGAGGACCACATCATGAAAAGGGACATGCCTCCAGCCTTCATCAAGTGAGCCGAACCGTTAGCCCCGCCGGCTGTCTGTCTGCCTGTCCCCAAGGCACTGGCCTGATGGCTTTATGATGCATTTGGAGGCCTAATAAAACCAAAAACACACCAGTGATTTTAGCCAGTGACTTTAGCCAGTGACTTTAGCCAGTGGTTTTAACCAGTGGTTTTAACCAGTCACTTTAGCCAGCGTTTTGTGTACTTAAACAATTTTTTGTTTAAGTGCACAAATATATCAAAAACTAACCGCACCAGCGTGATCACTTTATGACGGATATCTCATTCTGTTAGAGCTACAGGGCCACAGTGTCTGCAGATGGTTTCCTGTCAATCTGCAGCCTTTAGATCTGCAGGCTGTCTATCTGTCTGTTTGTCCCCAAGGCACTGGCCTGATGGCTTTATGACGCATTTGGAGGCCTAATAAAACCAAAAACACGCCAGTGATTCTAGCCAGTGATTTTAGCCAGTGACTTTAGCCAGTGACTTGTGCACTTAAGAAATTTTGTGCTCAAGTGCTCAAATATATACAAAACTAAGCGCACCAAGCGCAAAGCAGTCCTTCAGGGCCGCAGTGTCTGCAGGTTTCTGTGGTTTCCTGTTAATCTGCATCTAATTTAGACCTTCGGAAAAAAAAAAAGTGTGTGGACTCTAGCCTCCCAATGACTTAAGCAAGTGTACATACCCACCAAAATCAGTAGACACTGCGGCCCTCCAGGACTGGAGTTTGAGATCCCTACACGAGGGCCTGCACATGCTCTTAAGGAGCAAAGGAGCCCCCGTTCTAGCACCGCGTGTTAAAATAAGGTGCTGAGCAGTATGCTAAAGACCGGCCAAACTCCACCGAAGGTCACACACGGAATGTTAAGTGGCACGAAGCCCTGTCCTCATGCTGTATGAATAACGCACGGGGCCGTTTGATTGGACCGCTCATGTCTGCTCTTAGCTGTCCTTGTGATGAGGTCATTTCCTTTGCATTATGTTGTTGCTTTGATGTTTTACATTATTGTACCCTACCCATACAGTACTTTATTAACCGCAGTGAGTAGAGAAGCTTCTTTATTTCTCCCCAAGGTCTTGAAACATCATTACAGTTCTCTGTTAATTAAGCCCAAGACAAGGCATAAATTCTCACGCGTGGGATATAAAAACACATCTCTTTGTAATATAAGGTGTTTAATTATCTTCTGTGTACGTAGTGCTAGTTGTTATAAATGTTGTGCCTACTTTTGCACTTTTACACTGTTCATATTTAATATTGTGCAAGTCAAAGAAATTAAATGAAAGAGCCATAAAAAATTGGTATACAGTAAGCAGGAACCACACATTTACTAAAAAGTATTGATTCACAGGCCTCAATACAGTATGAAGACGGTGCCTGCCGATTGATCCACGTGACTTTGCAGAAAGATGCAGCCATATGCAGAAACCCTTGTCACTATCCATCATAGTACAGAAATGGCATTGCGTTTTAGGAATATTGCGCATTGACAGAGATGCCGTGTAGGAATCGGGGGTTTGATTAATTGTTACAGGCCCAGCATAAGTGCTACTCCAGCTGACTCTACTTCTCTTGCCAGCAGAGTATGGATTAAATCAGGCTGTTGGTCATAAAATAAAAAGCCAGAAAAGACCCTTTATCGTGCTGTAGAGTCTCTCTCTGCTAGGGGCTTCGTGTAGAAAGGCTTGCCTCAGTTGAAATTCATTGCTCAACGTATCAAAGAGGAGGGGTGGGAGGCTTTAACTGATTTTACTGGCAGCTAAGGTGTGAAACGTCTTAAGATGTCCGGCCAAAGAGTCCTGTTGTATCGAGTGTCTCAGAAAAGAATAGTGTTACTTAATATGGCGCCTGGGCGAGGGAGACTCTCGGAGGACAAAGGCTCGCTCATAAGTACAATGAATTTGTCTCTCAGCAGCTGCTCCCCGTTAACTTCTCGAACGATCGTCGGCTGAATACACGTGCGGTTAAGATGTGCGGCTATGACCTTACCTTGCTAACGCTCTGCTTCTCAGCCCGCTATATAAGAGCATGAGGGGAGGCTATTCAGCCCATCTACGCTCACCTTTTGCCTACAGCCTACAGGGTATCCAGCTATTCAGCCCTTCCATGGTCTACAGGGTATCCAGCTATTCAGCCCATTCACAGTCTACAGGGTATCCAGCTATTCAGCCCATTCACAGTCTACAGGGTATCCAGCTATTCAGCCCATTCACAGTCTACAGGGTATCCAGCTATTGAGCCCATTCACAGTCTACAGGGTATCCAGCTATTCAGCCCATTCACAGTCTGCAGGGTATCCAGCTATTCAGCCCATTCACAGTCTACAGGGTATCCAGCTATTCAGCCCATTCACAGTCTACAGGGTATCCAGCTATTGAGCCCATTCACAGTCTACAGGGTATCCAGCTATTGAGCCCATTCACAGTCTACAGGGTATCCAGCTATTGAGCCCTTTCAGGGTCTACAGGGTATCCAGCTATTGAGCCCATCCAGGGTCTACAGGGTATCCAGCTATTGAGCCCATCCAGGGTCTACAGGGTATCCAGCTATTGAGCCCATCCAGGGTCTACAGGGTATCCAGCTATTCAGCCCTTCCAGGGTCTACAGGGTATCCAGCTGTTCAGCCCATTCACAGTCTACAGGGTATCCAGCTGTTCAGCCCATTCACAGTCTACAGGGCATCCAGCTGTATTTGTGTCAGTGTGACAGAGCTCCCCTCCCTCCCCCCTCGTCTGATTGGGGCGTTTCGTTCGCCATGTCCGTCCCACTCCAAACGCATTCCAGCCCCGAAGCCAGCGTCTGGCAGACCCAAAACGTTCTGTCCCCCTCTCGCCCTCTCTCCTCCCCCTTTCATTCTCTCTTTTTTTATCCCGCTCTCTCTGTGCTGTTCTGTCTCTCCGCCCTTGCTCTGTCTCTCTCCCCCTTTCCTCTTGTGCCCTTCCTCTTTCTCACTCTCCCCCTGGTCCTCCCTCTTTCTCTCCCCCTCTCTCTTATATTCTCTCTCCCTCCCTCTCTCTCATTTTCTCTCTCCCTCCCTCCCCCTCCTTTACACTTTCTCTCTCTCTGGTTCTCTGGTGCAGCTGATACACACACCACCATCACTCCTGCACTCTGAACAGACAGAGGAAGAGGAAGAGTGTGAGCCATCGAAAACCATAAACCTCAGAGCGGCCCAGCACTGCAAAACTCCGCCATCAATCAGCACACACGCACATGCACACGCGGGGCGTCCGGGACAGCGGCTCCCCCTCTATATATACCGCCAGAGGGGTTCTACCCCAATGTCGTTCCCGGGGAGCGAGCGTCAGGCACGACTGACTTCCGCAGAGGGGAGAAAGTGGCCGAGCTTGCCCTCTCACAAGGCCCCCAGCCCGGGGGAAGAGCGAATAACGCTCCCCTGGCACTCACTACTCTGTGGGCACGGAGGAGGCCAGAGCACGGTGGGAATTAAAACACATGGGTCCCCGCCCCCCACCACCCCGACTCTGTGTCGGGGGCTACATTATACCCCGCGCAGGCACCCCCCAGGGTGCGGTTTGTGCCCCTCCTTTATTTGCTGAATAGCAGGATTGTTTAGTTCTGCATCAGCCTGCTACAGTGCTGGGAAGTGAAGTGTGTGCGCTCGGCATCTTGGGAGCTTCTATAAAAGGCAGCGGAATGCTGAAATGAGTCATAGAGAACAGAAAATCCATCTTCCTGCTCTGCACTGCAGGTGGTTAAAGTTCTGGAACCTTCCAGTTATCGGCTAATCACTGCTGTTGTGGACCAAATAAAATTAACAGCAGCCATAGGCAATTATTATTATCTTTAGAAAGTCTAGTTGGTGAAAATGGGTGTCTTGTGGAATTTTATTTTCTGTAATTAACCAGGAGGTCCCTTGAGGTAAAATCTCTGGCCAATACAGCAGCCACATTTATAATACAGTACATAAGGAATCGCACGACCTGCAGACTTAAGTTAAAACAGCTACACTAAATTTGGAATGAATGGATGTACAGTATACATGATTAAACCTGATGATTAAACCTGTCCAATAAGTAAATAGATATTCCTGCTCCCAAACAAACAAACAGGGGGAAGCCATTGACAGGGAATTGGCTGGACTGCCATTGCCCTCGGTTACATTGACAGGAAAAAGATGTTGAATGATTTCTGTCCGGCCGTTTTCTTGGCTGTTCTTCTTCTTTAACTGATTTCTACTGTTTTCGCCTCATTCTGCTGGCTAGCAGCACATACATTTATCCGCTTGTTTGCTACCATGAAGATCTTTGAACCATTCAGGAATAAACATCCTTCAAGGATAAACCAGCCCTCCGTGTGACCCTGTGTCTTCTCTTACTGTACCCAGAAGCATCTTAGAGTTAAGATCATCTTAGAGTGTTTTATGTTTGTGCTTCATTGATCTTATGATTAACATGATTAAAATTTACTGACCTTACATAAAAAAAGATAATAAAAATAGAGGGAGCAAGACGAAAAACTAATTACGAAAAACAAACACAATGAAAGTAATATAAAAAAATTAAACGCTTAAGATGATCTTTATCTAAGACCCTTTTGGGAAAATGGGCCCTGGCCAGCAGTGTGGAATAGAGTTCTGACTTAATAAGGCAGAGGCAGGGAGGTCTTCCGCTGTGTGTGTTTAGGTTCTATTGATAATAGAATAGGTTCTATGCGGTGATCATAAAACGGTTCTACGGGTGCTTCACAGGTGCTGTGGAATGAGAACAGCGTACTGTAAAACCCACAGCGGAGAGTTCTCTGATATAGTGAGAGATAAATGAGAGATGAGATGAGTAACAGGCTGGCTCATGCCTGGGCCTTGCTGCTGTTACGTTGGCGGTAGAACGGGTTCCCCCGGTGCCACTCTGAGAGCCTCTGTCCTCATTGGCAGGGTGGAGAATGCCTGTGGGAAGCTGGTCCAAGCCGCGCAGATGCTGAAAGCCGACCCCTACTCCGTCCCCGCCCGCGATTACCTCATCGACGGCTCCCGCGGGATCCTTTCTGGCACCTCGGACCTGCTCCTGACCTTCGACGAGGCCGAGGTACGGCACAATGCTAAATTATACCACACAATGACACAACACACCTCGCCACGCAACGACACAACACACCCCGCCAGCAGTGGGGAACAGCAGGAGCGATCAGTCACAGAGCCGTTAGCAGTGGGGAACAGCAGGAGCGATCAGTAACAGGCGATGCGGTGGGGAACAGCAGGAGCGATCAGTCACAGGGCCGTTAGCAGAGGCGATCAGTCACAGGGCCGTTAGCGGAGGCGATCAGTCACAGGGCCGTTAGCAGAGGCGATCAGTCACAGGGCCGTTAGCAGAGGCGATCAGTCACAGGGCCGTTAGCGGAGGCGATGGGGTGCTGGGGAATGCAGGTCATGAGCAGCATGGAGGGAAAGTGTTTATGTAGTGAGAGCCTTTCCCCTGCAGGTCATACTGCAGAGAGCACAGCAGCCTTCTCACTCTCATACCCCACTTTTATACAGAGAGTACACTAGGACGCTAAAGTGAGTACACTAGGATGCTAAAGTGAGTACACTAGGACGCTAAAGAGAGTACACTCGGACGCTAAAGTGAGTACACTAGGACGCTAAAGTGAGTACACTAGGACGCTAAAGTGAGTACACTAGGACGCTAAAGTGAGTACACTAGGACGCTAAAGAGAGTACACTAGGACGCTAAAGTGATGCCTTCAGTAGTGTTGCTTGCCTAACTTTATGTATCATGCAGAAGTGTTGGTATTCTATAGGGAATTTGCTCATTTGCAAGTTGGCAATTTACAGAGCAGATATTTTGAAGGTGTTATTTTATTATTAATCATAATGTTGGTTTTCATTTTATTAACACGGCACTGAATTTGTATGAATTCTCGGGCTATTTCAGGTTCGCAAAATCATCCGTGTCTGTAAAGGTATTCTGGAATATCTGACCGTGGCTGAGGTGGTGGAGTCGATGGAAGACCTCATAACGTACACTAAAAACCTGGGCCCAGGTTAGTCTACTTCTGTCCTCCCTTTGTGAAGGATAAACCTGGAAACAGATTCATTCTATAAGTTTAATTTGTGATCTTTATTATGAATATGAATAAGTACTTCTAGAAATTCAGTTCAGTATTATAATCTTGTGAATATCTGTACCTTCCTTAATAAATGAGCATTTGAATGTTAACCCGAAATGACCTCATTCTTCTTTTGCATTATGTATTTTCCTATTTTTTAATATAAAATCATTGAATATGCAATACATTTCTAAGGCTGGAATTCCTTAATTGTGTGTGTGCGTATGCGTGCGTACGCGCATGTCTCTGCTCTTTTACAGGGATGACGAAAATGGCAAAGATGATTGACGAGCGTCAGCAGGAGCTCACTCACCAGGAGCACAGAGTGATGCTGGTTAACTCCATGAACACAGTCAAGGAGCTGCTGCCTGTTCTCATATCAGGTGATCATATCATATATATAATATATCACATATCATATATCATATCATACCATATCTACACAGTCAAGGCGCTACTGCCTGTACTCATATCAGGTGATCATCATCATATATCATATCATATCACAGTCAAGGAGCTGTTACCTGTTCTCATGTCAGGTGAACATATCATATCATATATATCATATCATATATCATATCTCTCCCAGAGACCCAGCGGGATTATGGGTACCCCTGCAGATTGGCCCATGTTCAACATAATTTTCTCAGTTCATATAGCAACACAGATTATTTTAGCTTTTCATTCTCTTAAGCCTGCCAAGGTCTTTGGTATTTCCACAACCAGCACTGTGCACCACATCTTCTGTTTATTAGAATGACCCATTTTCAACCAGCTGCTACATTGGGTCCTGAGCGGCTTTCCTTTTAATTTGGTCTGTTTGTCTGGATGTATAGTATGTCCTGTAAGAAAGGTAGTAACGTTAGTAGTTGACCATGTGGTGGAACCCGCTAACAGAGCGCCGCGGTGTTTTTGCCTCCAGCCATCAAAATCTTTGTGACGACGAAGAGTGCGCAGAGCCAGGGCGTGGAGGAGGCGCTGAAGAACCGCAACTTCACCTTCGAGAAGATGAGCAGCGAGATCAACGAGATCATCCGCGTCCTGCAGCTGACGTCCTGGGACGAGGACGCCTGGGCCAACAAGGTGGGTCCCCCCCGCCCCCTCTCCCCCCTCTCCCCTCTCCCCCCCTCGCAGGCGAATGGGGCGGTACACGCCCAGCCCAGACCTGGGGTTGGTGGAGCCGCCGAGCCTCTCTCCAGCTGACCCCAGTGCACGGAAACGGGGCTGTGCGGATTGTGGCTCGGTCAGCGGCTGATGGCTGCTCATTTCGCGCCGTTTGCTCACACCGTACCCACAATGCCGTGCGGCAGGACTGTGGCCTGGGAGCTGGCGGTTAGCAGTGTGCTTATTTGTATTTTTAAGATCAAGATAATTTTTCTTCGTTAAATAAGATATAAATGAGCTGAAAGTAAAGCAAAATTTTGCATTCAAGTGACATTTTGGGGCAATTTATCTTATGCCAGTTTTGAGTTATTTTGAGACTGAACTCCAGATAGAAACCTAATCATCTGCAAGCATTCTGTGTAAAAAAAAAAGAAAAAAAAAGTTGCTTTTTATTGTTTAAAGTTGCCGGTGGCTTGAAAAAAGTTCCCTCGCTGCCCCTCTGTGACATTAAAGTCTTCCTGCTCAGCATGCTGTCTATCTTTCCCCGTGTCATTCTACCCATCAGTGCCCTGGTGCCTCTCCTCTTTTTCTTTGCCATCGTTCCCGTTTGCCGAGTGCTTCTGACTGGTTACACGTTTTGTATTTCTGTTCTTCCTTTTCCGCTCTTGTTCTTTTCTACCCTGTAGAAGGTAAGCCTGCCTCTCCCCCTCTTGCCGTGCCGCTAGCATGTCTGTTAGGCCTGTGTGCTGTGTGCAGATGGTCTTGTGCCATGCAAGTCCATGCTTCCTTGTGCTGTCTTTAGCCTTTAGCGTAACGGGCCGACAGGCTCAACCCGTGGGCTGAGCGGGCCCTGGTGGGGCGATACAGCTCGTGTGCGTGTGCGTATACAGCATCAGCACCGGTGATGCAAAGATGCTGTATTCAGAAATGCGTTTTTTTTGTTTGCGTTCGTTTTTGGTTTGTTAGCATTGTGTGTGTGTGTGTGTGTGTGTGTTGTGTTTTGTTCCTTTACTTCTGTCATGTTTCAGGATTAACAGCTGCAAGTATCAAAGTCCCTTTCTCCCACAGCAGGGCCCTAGTTGTAGAAATAGGTGGAGCGTTACTCCTCCGCCTCTGTTTCCTTGGCCCCCGTCGCTCTGAAACTCTTTCCCGCTACTCGAGAGATAGAAGTAGAGATAGAGAGAGAGGGAGAGAGAGATAGGGATAGGGAGAGAAGAGAGTGAGTGTGTGGGAGGAAAACATGCTTCCCTGTCTTGCTTATTCAGCTCAGAGAGATCATTCCCGGCCTAATGGAAGTTCCCTCTGTTAGACCACTCAGAAGAACTCAATGACTCCGCTGTGGCAGACTCTCGTGCGTTCTCCCATTACAACGAACGTGGAACCGGCTGAACTGTTCCTTCAAACGAGCTGAACCGTACACTTCAGAACCCTGAAGAAACGGCTTTCGCCAGGTCGGCACGTTATACGAGCAGGAACGCTCTTTCAGTATCGCCCATGTGGCTTCAATTTTGAGGGATTTGTTTGTTTTTGAAAGCCTGAAATAGCTCCGGGACAATTGGACAAATCATAATCTAGGAGTCGGGTAGGGTGGAGACCCAAAAGCGAATGTTGCCAAATGAGTTTTTCTTTCATTAGGAGGGTAAGACGGTTGCATACTAAGGAAGCTTCCCTAAACAGCTTGAACTGAAACGCATTGCTTATATGTGGACTGTGTGGCATGTTCCTAACTCGTGTGTTGGAGGTAACGGACAGGCTTAAGTGCTGTGGTTTTAGGGGGCCCTCTGTTGTGCAGTGACTTGCCTTCAGTGAATGCTGTATTGCCTTTTGCCCGCCCCCAACATAACCCCTCATTACTAACCTTCACTGTAAGGACCCCATGGAGTGGGGTGCATACACACCCCAACCCCGTCTTCCCCTGTCTTCATACGTACGGGTGGAAGGGGTTAGACCAGGGGTGGGCGATTCCTGGTGTGTATGCAGGTTTTCGTCATCCCCAACTACACTTGCCAAATTAATTAATTAGCTGAATACACTTGTGCTGGTTTAACCGTAGATTAGACGACAATAAGAAAATATCAATTACTAAAGGGATGGGCTAAATAAATAATCAAGAGCAGAAGTTGGCATGAAATCCATAATCGCTTTCCCCTTACGCCTGACTCAGCTATCATCTCAAGTCTGACTCATTCTCTCCCTATGCGCCTCCGCACAGCTGTCTGTCCGCCAGCCTGTTCCACACTAGCCAGACATGCTAACACGCTCCTCCTTTTCATTATTCTACAATCACTCCGCCAGCCTGTTCCACACTAGCCAGACATGCTAACACACTCCTCCTTTCCATTATTCTACAATCACTCTGCCAGCCTGTTCCACACTAGCCAAACATGCTAACACACTGCTAACACAAATGCTAACACGCTCTTCCTTTTCATTATTCTACATTCACTCCGCCAGCCTGTTCCAAACTAGCCAAACATGCTAACACACTCCTCCTTTCCATAGTCTAAATTGCATTCAACTCAGTGTGTGCATTTTGCTGTCCTGTTGTTTCAAACATTGATCGTTGTGTTGATATGTTATGTGCCGCTCTACAGAAGTTCATGATTTTCCTTCCAGTCAAATATATTTGCGTGATCAGCAGTATTTGTGAGTTTTACAACGGAAAGAAGAAATGTACCTCTTGTAATGTATAGGGTTGAAATGTTAGATGTGGGCATTTAAAGTTGCAAATCAATACTGTGCTGTATGCACTGTGCTGTAATGCACTAATCGCACTTTTATATAATAGATAATAGACTAAATTGTACGTGCATTTTAATTTGTGGATAACCAATTTCAGAAAATCTTTACATGATAATGTCAAAATATCTTGAAAGATGTCTTGAAAGAACCATATTTTCCAATATTCACCTTGTAATTTTGGGGAAAAAAAGGTACTTGAGAGACTTTAAGGTGACTTGCGTTCAAGAAATTTGTTTTTAACAAAGTTATCCCCACTGGCCATTAGAAGCTGTTGCGTTTATCCGTGCTGGAGCAATCTGTATATATAAGATAATAAATATAGCCCAGAACATCTTTTTGCTTTTTTTAAAAAAAAACAAAAAAAACAAACATTAATCTACACCACTATAGTCAGTTCTATTCCTTTCTCCATTTTGAGTTAAATTTCATCTGTCAATACCAGACCCTTAGCTTGCTGATCCCAACCTCACTAATATTTGTCTGCTTCATGTCGTTAAATCAGCCAAATCCATACAAAATGGATTCCCATTCTCACAAAGTAGGTCGGGTCTGAGCTCCAGCTGCTCTCAGACCCATCGATCCTTAACGACTTGGGCAGACTGCTTGATTCCCATTCGCTAAGAGGAAAACGCAATGATTCTGTTCCCAGTGCCAAACTGAACATTGTGTGATGGAAAAGGCATACGCGGACAGCCCCGTTTAGCAGAACATTTTCTCTTCTAATCCCCTTTTCCAAGATTGCTGTTTTTACTGAAGCGTAATTACAGGGTTAAATGTGCCATTACCGACGGAAGATGATGTAACGACACCAAGAGGAAGATTTAAGGGGTTGTTTTTTTACCTTAAATCAAATCCCCTTTTCCTAATTGAGTTCAGACCCTTATTTCCGCTGTGAAGCGCCCGTTTATTTACCAGTTTTCGGTGGCAGTAAATGGGTGTACCCCGAATATCTCACTACTAAGCAACGCCGTTGCAGGCGACGCTTTATTTAGCTTCCTGTAAAAGAAAAGACGTCGTCATGAGCAGGGAAGGAGAGGAATGTGTTTGAGAGTGATTGCAGAGGGGGGCATGTTTAATCTCACATTCGAACACAAACATGTCAACATCCTCTACGGATCCACTGCACTGGGATGACTCAGCTGCGCTGACCACAGCTGAAGACATGTTAGCCAAAAAAGGAAATGACTGTTGAGCACTGCGCCGACGCTCAGGCCCTTCTCAAGATAAGATGGAACTGTACAGTAGAACTAATACTAATGGTGCTTGTCTGAACTTTCAAAGAGGCCGTTTTTTTTCTTGACATTTTCTGTTGGGTTTAAAAAACTACCACCATACTTTGCAAGGGCTGATCTTGTATGAGCTACATTGGCTATGTGAAAAGCTGTTCAATGACTGCTTGCAACCTGAGACGCGTGGGAACTTGTTCTTAATGCGTTTGCCTGTGCGTCGATGCCCTGTGTGTGCAGTAATGAACACGCACTGCCTGTACTTCACACACACACACACACTAAGGCCTTTTGTCTCCATGCTTCCATAACATGACGTTGCATAAGTGACCTTGCATTACCGCGCTTTCCCCGTCGCCCAACACCCCCAACCCTGCTGTCCGCAGCGCTTCACCCAATCAGAGTGGCTTAACCGTGACTGGGTGGTGAGCGCGGCGGACGCTTTCTTCAGGTGTGAAGTGAGCACCTTCCCGCGCCGGTGTCCCGTCTACGGCCTTGGAGGGAAGGGGGGAGGGGTTTGGCTGTGTCCGCCGTTTTGATGGCGGCTGTCTCTAGTGCGAGCAGTCTGTACCCCAAGCGCATGTGAGAACAGTCGTAAATTACGTTCACAGTAGAGGTTATGGAGAGGGGGGTAGGATGACATCCCCCCGGCTTCGACATTCTGCGGGGAAGCACGGGCCAGAGTATGCCGAATAGAAAACGGCACACCTCGTCTTTCCGAGCAAACCGATCACACAAATATACCCCCCTCGTGAGGAAATGCGGTCGCTATAGATCCGGTCGTCCCGGAGTAGCGGCCTGTGAAACGGCCGCCGGCCCCCCGGGTTGTCGTAGCGGCGCGGCCGGAACGTTGTCGAGCCCTGCCCTTCTGCACGTGAAGGACAAACACACTGCAGTGTTTCACAAACCTGCAGACAAAGCAGAGCCCCCCCAGGAGAGGAGAGACAATGCGACACGACAGGAAGGCTTCTAAGGGTACCCTCCCATAAAACATTTAAAGGCATAGCTCCCAGGTGTAGATCGAGTGCGTATGAAGCGTCGTAAATAAATTATTTATTGTCTTCTCTTTTCTACCAAGGACACCGAGGCTATGAAGCGAGCTTTGGCCCTCATTGACTCCAAGTTGAACCAAGCCAAAGGCTGGCTGAGAGACCCTAATGGCCAACCAGGTACTTGAGCTTCTGGAGTCTCATTGTGTCCAGCCTGAAAAGATGTTTCCTCATCACCTCATGAATTGACTTTCTCACTAACAGTGCAATCACTTTTTAACAACTGGAGGTTTTCTGGGAAAGGTATATAAGTGTTTTGAAATTGCAGCTTGAGGGAAGTTAATCTGAAGGGCCCAAGATTGGGATAAATCCCTGTTGCTCAAATCAAGCTCCTTCGAGGGCCGCGAACTGCTGCTTTTCCACCCTCCCTTTACCTGGGGAGTCGGGTGTGAAGGCAGTCTGGCCACTCGGTAGCACTAATTGTTCAGTTAATTACCTGGGTGAAAGAAAACCAGGGCCGGATTTGAGGACCAGATTTGAGTATCCATGGGCAAAATCGTTGCCCTCATACTGAGCGGCGACGGTAGTCTTCCTGTCCCCTAGAACGCGAACCCTGCTAATGCCGCTGCGCTCGTCTTCCTCGTCCCAGGGGACGCCGGGGAGCAGGCCATCCGACAGATCCTGGACGAGGCGGGGAAGGTCGGGGAGCTGTGCGCCGGGAAGGAGCGGAGGGAGATCCTGGGAACGGCCAAGACCCTGGGACAGATGACGGATCAGGTGTCCGACCTGCGAGCCAGGTACCGCCCACTTTTGGAAAACCAAGACCGAGGAGAGGCCAGCGGGCTGGGCATAATGTCCAAACCCTTAGCCAGGAGTCCTCAATCTCATCCAGAAAGGGCCGGTTTGGGTGCAGGCTTCTGTTCCAACCAAGCAGTTACACACTTGATTCTACTAATCAACCACTAGAGTCTAGGGACCTTTATTAGTAGAATCAGGTGTGTTACTGCTTTGGAATAAAAGCCTGTACCTACACTGGCCTTTACTGATTAAGATTGAGGACCCCTGTCCTTAAAAATCACACACCAGTGTTTCCCTGTATGGCAATGAATGCAGTTTGAGGTGGGTATCGTTTGCATAGACCCCGCCCATTCATACGAGTTAGTGGGATGCTTGTAAGGCAGTGTCAGTGGGGAGCGTGTCATTTAAAAGTGAGGTT
Organism: Synaphobranchus kaupii; assembly: GCA_029718625.1. NCBI lineage: Eukaryota > Metazoa > Chordata > Actinopteri > Anguilliformes > Synaphobranchidae > Synaphobranchus > Synaphobranchus kaupii. The sequence goes on along the minus strand of CM056379.1, from coordinate 106,003,384 downwards.
AATGTCTGTGGGATCAGAGGCTGTGTCGCCCAGTGATTGGTTAGAGCCCCTGAAGGCTTTTGATTCAAGGCCGCCGGCTGTTTAACCGTAATCTTCACTCAAACTGTGAAGGGCTCGGGCAGAAAAGCAAAAGTCATCAAAAACAGAAATGCAGAAGCGAACAAAACTTCAGTTTTTTCACATCAGTTGGGTTTTGACGACCAGATTCCCCATTTTGAGGTTCTCATGAATCCAGCTTGAGGAATTGGTTATGAAGCTTTTGTAGGATTGCTTGCTGTTGTTTAGTGGCTGCTGTAGTCGTGCTGAGCAGGTATATGTGTGTGATGTGGATGGTGTGTGTCGGGTTACTTTCAGAGGGCAGGGAGCCACGCCCGTGGCCATGCAGAAAGCCCAGCAGGTGTCCCAGGGCCTGGAAGTCCTCACGGGGAAGGTGGAGAACGCCGCCCGAAAGCTGGAGGCCATGACCAACTCCAAGCAGGCCATCGCCAAGAGGATCGACGCTGCGCAGGTGGGCCAACTCCCACCCCCCCCCCCCACCCCCACCCCCACCCCCAATAAACCAATGAAAATCAGGAAAAACCGACCCAACACGCATATGTAACAGGCAGCAGTGTAGCATATCCATTAGGGAACCGCCCTTGTAACTCAAGGGTCACTGGTTTGAGTCAGTTTTTTTCCATTTTACTCACACTGAATTACTTCCGTAAACTATCCAGCTATAAATGGATTGTATATAAAAATTGCAAGTCACTCTGGGTAAGAGTATCACCCAAGTGGCTAAAATTTAACCGTAATAAACATATAAATATCACGCTGAGGGAATGATGCGTGTACACGTGGAAGCCCTATTTCCCATGTACTTTTGGATGCATGAGGTTTTCAAATAGTTTAGACCTGAATTGCCAATGGTGGATATTGCAGACTGTCTTACTTATTAATAGGTGTTGGTAAGAGATGTCTTATGCCATACGTGCACACGTACATCTGTGTGCAGGGTGTTCGCGTAATGCAAGTGCACGCCTGCTACATACATGTAGCTGGGTGCTAAACAAGAAGGCTGCATGTACAAGGCCTCATTCACGTGCTGTTATCGATCAAACGCTGATCGGTGGAACGCCGTTAGTTTCTCTGCTGATCCTTCTCTGCGTGCGCCCCTGCAGAACTGGCTGGTCGACCCCAACGGCGGTCCCGAGGGGGAGGAGAACATCCGAGCCCTCCTGGCCGAGGCCCGGAAGATCGCCGACCTCTGCGAGGACCCCAAGGAGAGGGAGGACATCCTGCGGACCATGGGAGAGATCGCCGCCCTCACCGCCAAGCTGTCCGATCTGCGCAAACAGTGAGCCGCCATTACATCTACCTCGTTTCACACTGTGGCAAAAACCGCCACACTTTAACTCCAGTAAACACCCCTGTAACATGTCAAACCGAAACCGCCATACGTTAACTCCAGTAAACACCCCTGTAACATGTCAAACAGAAACCGCCATACATTAACTCCAGTAAAGACCCCTGTAACATGTCAAACAGAAACCGCCATACGTTAACTCCAGTAAAGACCCCTGTAACATGTCAAACCGAAACCGCCATACGTTAACTCCAGTAAAGACCCCTGTAACATGTCAAACAGAAACCGCCATACGTTAACTCCAGTAAAGACCCCTGTAACATGTCAAACCGAAACCGCCATACGTTAACTCCAGTAAAGACCCCTGTAACATGTCAAACCGAAACCGCCATACGTTAACTCCAGTAAAGACCCCTGTAACATGTCAAACAGAAACCGTCATACGTTAACTCCAGTAAAGACCCCTGTAACGTCAAACAGATTACTGCCAGATTTGGAAGAAACATGAGTTTTCACCAATATTCAGAACTAAATTGATGCCTTTTTATCTCTTAATCTCTTAAATAGATTGTATGTTGTAGTTAGAATGTTTTTTTTTTAACAATTTAACATTTTTTCATCTTCAAATAAAAATTTTCCACAGATCATGGATTATAGACCACCTAGTAAGATAGCTTTCTATCCTGCAGTAATTTGAGGATTTTTTTGCCTTCAAATTCCTGACCAAATGTTTTTTTTGTTTTTTTTTACAACTGTCTCCTAATTCAGTCTAATAGCAAGACATATTATTCTTGTAGCAGTAATATATTAGATAAGTTACAGCAGTAGCATTGCATTAGTATGCAGGCTAGCTACTGGTGCAAGCAAAGGAAGAATGTAGCATATGTGCGTAGGAAAAACAAACGTCCAGTTTTCTCATTCAGATCAGACATTTGACTGTCAAATCAAGCCTAGATTTATTAATATAGCGCATTTCACAATTGTTACAGTATGCTTCACAGAAAACCCTAGCCTAAACCCCCACTAGAGCAAGCCTAGGGCAACAGTGGCAAGCCTAAACCCCCACTAGAGCAAGCCTAGGGCAACAGTGGCAAGCCTAAACCCCCACTAGAGCAAGCCTAGGGCAACAGTGGCAAGCCTAAACCCCCACTAGAGCAAGCCTAGGGCAACAGTGGCAAGCCTAAACCCCCACTAGAGCAAGTCTAGGGCAACAGTGGCAAGCCTAAACCCCCACTAGAGCAAGCCTAGGGCAACAGTGGCAAGCCTAAACCCCCACTAGAGCAAGCCTAGGGCAACAGTGGCAAGCCTAAACCCCCACTAGAGCAAGCCTAGGGCAACAGTGGCAAGCCTAAACCCCCACTAGAGTAAGCCTAGGGCAACAGTGGCAAGCCTAAACCCCCACTAGAGCAAGCCTAGGGCAACAGTGGCAAGCCTAAACCCCCACTAGAGCAAGCCTAGGGCAACAGTGGCAAGCCTAAACCCCCACTAGAGCAAGCCTAGGGCAACAGTGGCAAGCCTAAACCCCCCACTAGAGCAAGCCTAGGGCAACAGTGCAGTGGCAAGCCTAAACCCCCCACTAGAGCAAGCCTAGGGCAACAGTGGCAAGCCTAAACCCCCACTAGAGCAAGCCTAGGGCAACAGTGGCAAGCCTAAACCCCCCACTAGAGCAAGCCTAGGGCAACAGTGGCAAGCCTAAACCCCCACTAGAGCAAGCCTAGGGCAACAGTGGCAAGGACAATCTCCCTGAAAGCCTTCATTCAAAGTCCCTTCACAAAGTGTTGCACTTCTTTGCCACCGCTAAAGCACGATGGTAGCGATTAGCCTGGGTGATTCCAGCCGGCTGTTCCCTCCGCAGGGGTAAAGGGGACACTCCTGAGGCCAGAGCGCTGGCCAAGCAGATCGCTACGGTGCTGCAGAACCTCCAGTCCAAGACCACCAAGGCCGTGGCCAACAGCCGACCCGCCAAGGCCGCCGTCCACCTGGAGGGGAAGATCGAGCAGGCCCAGCGCTGGATCGAGAACCCCACCGTGGACGACCGCGGAGTGGGTGAGTCCCGCCTCGTCCCTCTCTCCCTCCCTCCCTCTCTCCCTCCCTCCCTCCCTCCCGCACGCCCACGCGCCCGCCCAACAACAACAACAACAACCACCGACCGCCTTTGGTTCTCGTGTTCATATCTGCTTTTTCCCTTCCAGAACATTCCGTAACACTCCCCACTGTGTAATTACCTCTTTAGCAAGGCTTGTTTGTGGAATGATGTGTGCAAAGACGCTCAGCTTTTCATACATTCCTTCTTTTACACAGGATTAACGGTTCTGCTTTGTGTGCGTAAGGTCTGGTGCATTCGCCAGCAATATCACAACTTTAACTACAGGCAAAAAAAAAAAATCTTTTTCTTAAAATAGGTTCATTTTAAGTTCGAGGAAGTGTGTTAGTGGTTTAAGAACTAGCTTTGCAGTCAGTGGGTATGTCGGCTCAAACCATTTATTGGACACCACTTATTATACCCTTAAGTGATAAACTTAACAACCCTCCTTTCAGTAAATATCCAGCTGAATACATAGATCATATGTAAAATACAAATATTGCAAGGCACCAATCTGCTAATAAAAAGTGAATAAATAATGTAAGAAAAACGTGAGGATTTAGAGTGAAAATGGGTGGGACAAACACTGCAGAAGTGATTGTCTATACAGCACAGTGCACAAGGATTCCTTCTGAGCTCTACTGGAGAGGGATGGAATGAAAGCATGCTACTTGTGCCACACAGAGTAGGGTGCTGAGGCACTAATGATACAATACTGTTCAGTAACCGTTCAAAGTACCCTTTAGTCTCTTTTTGAGCGGAGTTTCCAGTGGACATTTAAGTGCAGCTGCATAGAATTCATGGAAATACGCAACATGGTGAAGTAATAATTACTGGAAGATAACGAGCGCAATAATGCCTCTCTTTTCTACCGTCATATTCCACAATAAAGAACATTTTAAAAAATAGATTAGAGGTCGTCTTATAGCAGCATGGTCATAAAAAAGGTGAAAAATTAAAAAAATCTGAAAATTTAAACTTGCCTCATTGCTGATTCTGCTGTGCTCCTGACAATAGATTTTTTTCATAATCAATTGTACTTGTGTTTTACTGATATCCCTCCATCCCGTGTGACCAGGCCAGGCGGCGATCCGGGGTCTGGTGGCGGAGGGCCATCGGCTGGCCAACGCCATGGTGGGCCCGCACCGCCAGGAGCTGCTGGGGAAGTGCGAGCGCGTGGAGCAGCTGATGGCCCAGCTGGCCGAGCTGGCAGCTCGCGGAGAGGGCGACTCTCCTCAGGCTCACGCCGTTGCCGAGCAGCTCCAGGAAGCCCTCAAAGTGAGACTCGGTCAAGCGCTCCCCCTGGTGGCTGTGCAGTGTCACTGCTGTCCGTTTGGGCTTACAGTATACTTCGGTTACTGCCACGAACAATGACAATCATACACTTTACCAACACTGGTAGCCGTTTGGTTTGCAGCATACGTCAGTGTTATCCCAGTGTCTATACCATGGTAAAAGATGGTTATTTTGTGTTATTTTGATATATACAAGTGATTAGATTTTTTCAAATTTGTGTCAGATTTTAATAGATTAATAAATTATAATAATTGAATCCAGAAAATGAAGTTCTATGATCACATTTATTCATGTACCTTCTAACATTACCTCACCAGATTTTACGAGTTTATGTGTTACTGATTTTGGCAGTTGGTATAATTGGTTGAATTTTGTCCCTCTAGGACCTGAAAGGTAAGATGCAGGAGGCGATGACTCAGGAGGTGTCGGACATCTTCAGCGACACCACCACTCCGATCAAGCTGCTGGCCGTGGCGGCCACCGCTCCCTCTGACGCCCCCAACCGTGACGAGGTCAGTGCTGCCCCCCCCCCGCTCCTCCGTCCACTGCCTCTCTGGCTCAGTTTGGTCACTCACAGGGCTGGGGGGGGTCTGTTCTGTTTAAATGGATTCAGTTAAAAAAATCAATGAAAAAATTCCCATAATGTTAAATGAGGATTTTTTAATTAATGAGTTGAATTCCTATGAGGACCTTTCACTGAACAAGTTCCACTGAACTGATTTCAATTAGTCTCCTGAGGTGACTTGAGTCGCGGCTCGTTCTGCATGCATTTCTCTTCCCGCCTGTTGCGCATCACAAACTCTGTGCGGTCGATTGTCTCAGGTGTTTGACGAACGAGCCGCCAATTTCGAGAACCACGCCAACAAGCTGGGCGCCACGGCGGAGAAGGCCGCAGCCGTGGGAACGGCCAATAAGAGTACGGTGGAGGGGATCCAGGCTGCTGTCAAGTCCGCCAGGGAGTTAACACCACAGGTACCCACAGTCTTCCTTAGGACAGGGTGCTCGGTCCAATGCCAGGGTGTGTGAGTGTGTGCGTGTGAGTGCGTAATGGTTAGGGAAACGGGCTTGGAACTAAAAGGGTGTGGGTTCGATTCCCAGCTGGGGCACTGCCTTCAGCAAGTTACTTAACCTGACTTGCTTCAGTAAATACCCAGCTGTTTCAATGGATATCATATAAAAACGAAATCTGTGTAAGTCACCGTGGATACGAGTCTCTGGTAAATGGTGGAATGTAACTGCAGTGTACACATTTAATCTTGTGACGACTGTTGATAGCCTTCAGAGTCTGTGATGCATATCGAGTGGTTTTGCGGAGGATTATCCTTAAGGGAAATGGAGGCCTCACATTTGATCGTGGGAAATTCAAAACATCTGAGACTGTGGCTGCGGTTATTACCAACAAAAAAGATCAGGCTTTATTGTTCACAGAGGAACTGGGCTTAATTGGAAGGACAGAAGGAATATGGCGGTTTTGCTCCACAGTTGGTTAAATTTCACTGCGACTCTGATTTGACTGCGTTCTGTCCTAACGGACGCTGCTGATTTGTTTACTCCAAAGGTCGTCTCCGCCGCTCGAATTCTGTTGAGGAACCCCGGAAACCAGGCGGCCTACGAGCACTTCGAGACCATGAAGAACCAGTGGATCGACAACGTGGAAAAAATGACTGGTAAAAACACTGCTCTTTGTGTTTTTAAAATAGTATTCTCCTAGTATTAAATCCTGTATGTTGTTAGGCATTGTGTTCCAATTGTCCTTTAAGTATTGAATATCATGTATGTTATTATATTGTATGTATGGAGGACTCTTGGAAGGCTACCACTTTCCTGGGCTAAAAGAGATCCCAATAAATAAACAAAGTGCAAGTTTGAAATTGAAATTAGCTGACTGAATTCATTAATTTTGTTTTTATTTCTTTGTATTGGTATTGAGTTTTGTTTTGTTTGTTTGTTTTTGTATGTTTTTATCTTTTGGCTTGCCTGTTTCTTTTCTTTTTTTTTGTTCTTGTTTTATGTATTGAGGATATCTGTCTTATTTTTTTAATTCTTGTTTGTGATGTGAGGGGAACTATGCACAAGCCCGTTGGGCTTCCTTTCCCCTCCTAGCACTGACACTTTATGTGCTGAATAAATAAACTAAAAAAAAAAAAACGAAACTATGTATAAATCATATTTTAAAATGTGTAATGGAGTTCAGTGACACAATTTTTCAGTGAAAATTTAAAGGTATTGAGGAGTATTTTTTTGCCCTCAGGTTTGGTGGATGAAGCCATTGACACCAAGTCACTGCTGGACGCTTCCGAGGAGGCCATCAAGAAGGACCTGGACAAATGCCGCGTTGCCATGGCCAACGTGCAGCCTCAGATGCTGGTTGCTGGGGCGACCAGCATCGCCCGCCGGGCCAACCGCATCCTGCTGGTGGCCAAGAGGGAAGTGGAGAACTCGGAGGACCCCAAGTTCCGGGAGGCGGTGAAGGCGGCGTCGGACGAGCTCAGCAAAACCATCTCCCCCATGGTCATGGACGCCAAGGCTGTGGCAGGAAACATCCAGGACCCAAGTACGACACCTTCTTGGCCAACGTATCTGTCTGCTTTCTGCTGTCTGTCTGTCTGTCTGCTTCCTGCTGGCTCTGCTGTTACCACCACTGTCTGTCTGCTTCCTGCTGACTCTGCCATTAACACTACTGTCTGTCTGCTTCCTACTGGCTCTGCTGTTACCGCCACTGTCTGTCTGCTTCCTACTGGCTCTGCCTTACCACCACTGTCTGTCTGCTTCCTACTGGCTCTGCCATTAACACCGCTGTCTGTTTGCTTCCTACTGGCTCTGGCGTGACCACCACTGTCTGTCTGCTTCCTACTGGCTCTGCCATTAACACCACTGTCTGTCTGCTTACTGCTGGCTCTGGCATTAACACCACTGTCTGTCTGCTTCATACTGGCTCTGCCTTACCACCACTGTCTGTCTGCTTCCTACTGGCTCTGCCATTAACACCACTGTCTGTCTGCTTCCTAATGGCTCTGCCATTAACACCGCTGTCTGTCTGCTTACTGCTGGCTCTGCCATTAACACCACTGTCTGTCTGCTTACTGCTGGCTCTGCTGTTACCACCACTGTCTGCTTCCTACTGCCTCTGCCGTTACCACCACTGTCTGTCTGCTTCCTACTGGCTCTGCCATTAACACCACTGTCTGTCTGCTTCCTACTCGCTCTGCCGTGACCACCACTGTCTGTCTGCTTCCTACTGGCTCTGCCATTAACACCACTGTCTGTCTGCTTCCTAATGGCTCTGCCATTAACACCACTGTCTGTCTGCTTCCTAATGGCTCTGCCGCTGTCTGTCTGCTTCCTACTGGCTCTGCCATTAACACCACTGTCTGTCTGCTTCCTAATGGCTCTGCAGTGACCACCACTGTCTGTCTGCTTCCTACTGGCTCTGCTGTTACCACCACTGTCTGTCTGCTTCCTGCTGACTCTGCCATTAACACCACTGTCTGTCTGCTTCCTACTGGCTCTGCCATTAACACCACTGTCTGTCTGGTTACACACTATCTGTGTGCTTGCTATTAGCATTTGAGTTACACACTACCTGTGCATTTCCTGTTAGCTTTTGAGTTACACACTATCTGTGCGTTTCCTGTTAGCTTTTGAGCTACACACTGTCTGCTCCCCTGGTGGCTCTGTAGTGAAACCACTGCCTGTCTGCTCTCTATTGGCTGTGGAGTTAAACCAGTGCCTGCTTTCTGTTTGTTCATTCAATTTTAATATTTGAATGATCCAGTGTTAATTCAACTCTGTTCCAGAGTTTATATCTAGGGAGTTGTGTGCTATGAATGTGCTATATCTGAGTTGCTGTAAGACTGAATGTTGTGCTGTGCAGGTATGTATTAGCAGTGAATCTCTGAGTGTGGTGCTCATGGGTTGAATGCTTTTTTGGGACCGCTCTGTCTCTCGTGTCTGAGAGGCACTTATGACTGTGTCCAACCTCCGCTGTGACTCACAGGCTTGCAGAAGGAGTTCCTGGACTCTGGCTACAAGATCCTGTCTGCTGTGGCCAAGGTGAGAGACGCATTCCAGCCGCAGGAACCGGACTTCCCCCCTCCACCTCCCGACCTGGATCAGCTGCATGTAAGTCTACTGTCCGCTGTTCACCTGCCGCGTTAAAGTAAAGCCAAAGCAATCTCCAACAATATGCACTGCTTTCAGTTCTGCTTACTCATACGTTCCATTCTGATTCGTTCATAATTACGTTTTCCAAATCGGATTTGTGCGTTTGCTTAGCAGACTCTCTCAACCAGGATAACATAAGAAAAAGGTTATGTGTACTGTGTATTGTGAAGTAATTTGGATTAAGTTGATCTCTAAAGGGAATGATATCCTTATCTTGATGGAATCATATAAGATCTGGAGGGAACGAGTGTTATCACGAGGAAATGACTGGTGAGAAAGGTTACATTCCCTTCAGACAAAGCCATTCCTATGGAATGAGAAAGTCAGGCCCTCTAGATATTAGATTGTTATCTGAAATTGTTCTCTTGAGATAAATACATTTTCGCTTCATGTCCCTCCATGTTCCACAGGGGCTCTGTACTTTTGTCATTTATAATTTAATCTGTCTGTAGACGGTGGACATATTTGTAATAGGTGCAAAACTTTACTTTAAAATATATATATTTAAATGAACTTTTAACTAATGTATTAATGTGACTGTTCCTTAATGGAATAACCAATGAAGATTTAAAAGATTTACTCCTCCTTAGTCAAGTTCCCGAATGATGCCACTGCTCCCGTATCTTATCAGTCGTAAAGAGGAGAGGTGTGGTAGTTGATACTGGAATACGCCGCTGCTGGTATTTGTTTTGATTTTTCACTGCCCCTGTCCTCTGCAGCTTAATGATGAGCCAGCTCCTCCCAAACCGCCCCTCCCCGAGGGGGAGGTCCCGCCCCCCAGGCCCCCTCCCCCGGATGAGAAGGACGAGGACTTCCCTGAGCAGAAGGTGGGCGAGGTGGTGAGCGAGCCCATGATGGTGGCCGCCCGCCAGCTCCACGACGAGGCCCGCAAGTGGTCCAGCAAGGTCAGCGCTCGCCCGTAACCCGAGGCTCACAAACCTGCACACAACGTACCCGCAACATTCTCCACCAACGCTGCGCCAGCACACAGGCCGCTGCAGAACCGTGTGCTTTCCCAACACAGGGTGTTAACTCTCAGCTGTTTAAACGTGCACATGACAACAAACGTTGAACGTTTGCACATTTTCAAAAAGCCAGTTAGCCGATTAACTTACAACCTCAGGAGTCTATGGCCACACAGATGCAGGAGGGTCAGATATTTTCAAGGAGCTGATTGGCCAAAGTTATCCATATTCAAAGGCTAATTCCAGTACTTATATTGTTTTTATGGGCAATTCATTTTTATTTTAAATATGTTTACATTGTGTTACTCTTGCTGTGCACACATTTAACTTATTGAAAATCACCAAAAATGCATTTTAAAATGACAATACATTGTACTGTTCTTAATGTGTTGCTTTTGCGGTACAGGAGTATGCATGCTTGTTCATTAGTATGAAACAAGCATGATAACAGGTGATGGTAAGTGGGCAAAGTGCTCATTATATCATGAATCCAGATCTGTCAGACTATTACAGTATACTGTATACTGTGGAGTTCTTCAGGGGTATAACGTTGCGTTCCTGAAATTTGGAAATCTACGGCTTGATTCCAATTTCAGTATAAAAATGGGAACTGCCATCTTGAAAGTGTTTGCATGCTGGACCTCTAACCTGTCAATTTTCAACCCAGTTCTGCTGCTATGATTTTAAAGTCTTGTCTCATATTAATAGTGCCTGACTTATATGACCAGATGTGAATGATGCAGTATTGATAAAGCTTAAAGAATGGTCTTTTTTTTTTTTCCTCTTGAGGAAAATCGATGGCACAAACTTTCCCTTTGACAGTGAGTGAATCACAACTACTGCAGGCATTACAAGTTAGTCAGAGGTTTTGTTCTGAAGTTGCATTAAGACTTGAGTCATAGCTACAACCGTTTATGGTTTCCATACGACAGACAGGCCAGAGGAAGCTAATTTGCATGTCACAGTTGTGGTCGCTGAACATCAGGAGCTGGTCACAGACTGTGTGCCACATGTTAGCATTTCAACTGGCAGGAAATTCTGCTGTAGCAAGCTACAAGCACGATGTGAATAAAATGCCTCGGCAATCGAGATAAACCAAAAGCAATCACGAGATGCACCATGAGACTCAGTGATAAGGTAAATAAAAATTTAAAAAAGCATTGAACAGCCAATTAAATGAGGCCTCACATTCAATGCTTCTTTATGATGTACAGCCTAGTTCTGAAGCACTCAACAGACTCCCAATGGGTGAATCATCCGTGTGTTTCCTTCCACTGACTGTACTGTCCAGTTCTGTCATGTTTTCCGCTCTGCGTTTCTGTTGCTTTAAGGCTTGCGGTCGGTCTTCTTCTGTTCTCTTTCTGCTCCCTCGCTCAATGGAGGCCTTTGAGCTGCCCAAACCAGGACTTCTGGGCTCCGTCTCAATGCTTCTCTTTGTTTCCGCCGTGCACGCGGGTCTGTCTTCGACCCACTGAGCTTCAAAAAGCCCCCCCCACCCCCGGTCCCGCTGTGTCTCCCCAAATCCCTGATGGGGGTGCGCTGAAGTCCCGAGGCCCTCCGTGCCCATTTGAGCTGGAGATCCAGGAAGCAAAAGCGTCACAATACATCCCTGCAGCGTATATACTGCAAGTGTTTGTTTTAGAGGTTTATGTAGCCAAAGGATTATTAATTTCCCTGTTTTATCTATGAGGGAATTGCCAGAAAACTGGCAACAGTTTTCCCAAATGCAGCTTTAAAGCAGAACTGACCGACGCTGAGAAGATATTATAGCAGAGCTCAGTAGAGCTGGGTTTTCTCAAGATGGTGCATCTTTCACGAGAGACAGCATCTAAGGCCCTTGAAAATGGCAAGAGAAAGTAGGACCCACAACACTCCTATTGAAAATGCAGCATCAGGTGACCGCTGTGCCTCTTGTCGAGCTTCGCACGTGTGTTGACTCTTCAGCCTTCCCCCTCTCCCTCTCTCCTATCCCACAGAGCTCCCCCCCATCTGTACCTCTCATACCCACTCTTTCCTTGTCTCCTCCGGCTCTTCCTCCTCCTCCTACTCCTGCTCGTCCTCCTCCTGCTCGTCCCCCAGCCCGGAGTCACTGACGGTTTTGAGGCCTCAGTGGCGGACGTAGGTATAAGCGGCGAGGACGAAGCGGAGGACGTTGGGTTCGCCCTCCCCGCGGGTTACCTCGACGACGATTACGTGCCCGCCCTGCTCACAATGTCCCCCAATGAGCAGGTGAACCAGCCCATGCTGGCGGCCGCTCTGGCCTTACACCAGGAGACCAGCAAGTGGTGCAGTAAGGTATTCCCAGCCCTCCCTCCCACTGCCCATGGCTCCATCTGCACCAGCCAACGGGCAGCGTCGACCCCCGTGTTGTTTTCGCATCACTCTTCAACCCCTTTGGCTTGGGCGTCCATTTTCTTTTTGGAATGACGAGTTTTTTTTTTTTGTTGTTTTGCGCACATCTTGGACAAACTGATGCTGGCTTCACACGTCTCTCGCCACTCCGCCTTTGAGTCTCCGTTTAGTCCTCCGCGCCAGAGAGGGAGCGCTCTCCGCTTGTTCACGACCGCTTCTCTCGAGTCGCGCTTTGGCAGCCCGCGAAGCCGAGGATGACCGTTTCTCGATGGCTTCAGGATCATGTCGTTTGAGGTCATGTCACCCGTCTGTTTGCTTTGTACACGTTTGCTATTTACGTTGTTTTCGCACCCATTTTTATATTAAAGTAACAAAACTAACAAATTGAAAAGGAGAATTGTGACACTAACCAATATGAAGGAAGGCTGTCTGCATTGTTTCCATCAAGGTGTAAATAAAACATTCTGGAAAATACTTTGTTCAATAATAATACAGAATGACAAAAATTATATAAAACTATGAAGAGAAGCAGAAACCTGAGGTTTTGTAAACTTCAGTGTTGGATTCTCTCTAGGAATTACTTAACGCTTAAAGGTTGTATCAGCGATTTTGGGTGGAAACATAAATGATTTTTTTTCCCCTCACGATCCGCTAGCTGCCCGCCCCATAAGCAGGCCGTCAAAAAACCGCGTCTCTGTAGGCAGCCTATGCTCCGAGATCGTACACAAAAACAAATGGTACTACCAACCACTCAAAACCAAAATAAACAGTATTCCAACCAATCACAATGATCTGCACAAACGCTAATACTCTTATCTCGCTGAAATCTTGACGGATTTACAAACGGTTTGGTTTCTTACAAACGTTATTAACGTGGTTATAATTCTGGATGCTTGAACACTATTTTTAAAAACATAACATAATTATTCATAAGTATGTTTGTTTGGGATTTCGCTTCAGAAGTGACGTCACGTTTGTGCAGATCATTGTGATTGGTTGGAATACTGTTTATTTTGGTTTTGAGTAGTTGGTAGTAGCCCTACCATTGTTTTTGTGTACGATCTCGGAGCATAGGCTGCCTACAGAGACGCGGTTTTTTGACGGCCTGCTTATGGGGCGGGCAGCTAGCGGATCGTGAGGAAAAATCAGATGAATGTGATCATTTATGTTTCCACCCAAAATCGCTGATACAACCTTTAATATTTGCTGATAACTTGCATTACAAATTCCATTGATAATTATTAATCAGATGGAAAATGTGTAATCTTTCCATCAAAACATATGTATTTGTACTGGAGGTGATGGAACAAGTAACATCATGGGATAGCAAGTACTTACCTTTTTATTAAACTCTGTCAGAATGTCTTAAATCTGGTGTCAAGATGGTCTTCCTTCATCAGTTGTGGATTACTAACATTTTCACAAAATGCTCGTTGCATTGTTCAAATATTGTTCACCAAAAAAAAAAGTGTTTGTGCAAGCATTGACATGCCGTGTGTGCATTTGATTGTGTTTAATGTTCAAATGTTAATGTTCAGTAATCGTCTGATTGTTGTCAGACAAAATGTTTTTATAGGATGTTTAATGAAAATTTCATTACAGTTCAACACAGGTAATGTCTTTATCCAAGTATGATGAACACTGAAAAGCACTGATATGCAGCTAAGCTTAAAGGGATAGTTCTGAATTTTGGGCATAATGTCTCAATTACGACTTACCCATGATGTAGTTGATTGATGGAAACCATTTTCAGCTAATTCCATGCTGTCCCTTCTTTCGGACATACGTTGCTAATGCTAGCGCAACTCTATGGTAACCGGTAGCATCCACTACCAAACGCACTTAAACACTCCACAGTGCACCCAAAGCAAATAAAATACGACGACAGTCTATCGGGGTTATTTTGAGTGTTTATACCATCATTTTTGAAGTCAAACTATCGTTGAATCCTTTACTTTGTGCTGACCTACATTCTCTGTGGAAGTACGGCGGCGGAGCATTACTTTACATTACCTAAAAATGTAGTGCCGGCACTGGTCTACTACAACAACAAAGAAGAGCAACAAGTTGCAATGGCCAGGTTCGCTTCGCCACCGTACTTCCACAGAGAATATAGGTCAGCACAAAGTAAAGGATTCAACGATAGTTTCACTTCAAAAATGATGGTATAAACACTCAAATTAACCCCGATAGACTGTCGTCATATTTTATTTGCTTTGGGTGCACTGTGGAGTGTTTAAGTGCGTTTGATAGTGAATGCTATCGGTTACCATAGAGTTGCGCTAGCATTAGCAATGTGTGTATGTCCAAATGAAGGACAGCATGGAATTAGCTGAAAATGGTTTCCATCAATCAACTACATCATGGGTAAGTCGTAATTGAGACATTATGTCCAAAATTCCGAACTATCCCTTTAATTAGATGAGTAGGATTTGGTGTGTTATATATTGTTTATCTTGAGTAAGGGTACTGTATGTGTCTATCATGACTCATGAGCAATGTCATTGATACTTATAACAGCTTATAACAACGTAAGGTTTGTGATTTAAAATCTTGAAAAATACAGTGTATTATCTTAACAAATACATCATGGTAGAGGACAGAAGGGTATAGTGTTCTCTGCATGGGCAAAAAAGAATGATTTTCCTAACAGGCCTGAATGGCAGCATTCCTTAACCAAAACCAATGTATTAAACCGGTTCAATAAGTCATCTTAGACTGTAAATGTATCATCTTTCCCACTCCATCTGTTAATGGTGCGGCCATTATAGGGTAATGACATCATTGGAGCGGCCAAGCGGATGGCGTTGCTGATGGCGGAGATGTCCCGTCTGGTGCGCGGCGGCACCGGGAACAAGCGAGCCCTCATTCAGTGCGCCAAGGACATCGCCAAGGCCTCCGACGAGGTCACCCGACTGGCCAAGGAGGTGGCAAAGCAGTGCACTGACAAGAGGATCCGCACTAACCTGCTGCAGGTAAGCGACCCGCCGCCCGTCACTTACCTGCCAGTTCCATTAAATATAGCCAATTCAGGTATTTAATTGCAATTCAATTGATTAAGTGAATAATCCCCATTGGCATTTTTCAGTTCATTAATTACACTACGTTACATTCAGTTAGCGGATGCTCTTATCCGAAGCGATGGAATTTATGGAATTGAAATGGAGTTGACCGCCAACCATAAGCTTAGCTGTTGCAGTTGTCTGGTAGTGGAACCACATACCATATGTATCATATGTATCTTTGATGAAATGATTGATGAACGATTGAATTAATTATGTCAAGTAAGAACAAAAATTGGCATGCAATAATTTTCAGGAGTTGAATTTGACACACTTAACCACACTGTAGAATTTGTTTCCCTGTCATTTTTAACTGGCTTCACATTCTTATTGGTCGAAATGCTTCTCGGATTACAGCCCTAGCTTATAACTGGTGCAATTTAGTGCAGTCTAAAGTTGAATTGGGTCACGATTCTAGTAAAGCGATATTACTACAGAACCGGAGCATGGATTCCTTTCTTTCACCTTCAGGTGTGTGAGCGGATTCCCACCATCAGCACACAGCTGAAGATCCTGTCCACGGTGAAGGCCACCATGTTGGGCCGGACCAACATCAGCGAGGAAGAGTCTGAGCAGGTTAGCCATTAGCATTAGCTAACTTCATCTTTCCTTCATGAAGGCTCTTTGAATGAAAGTACCCGACTGTCATTCCTCTCACCAAAATGCACCATTGCCACAGACCGCCACCTCCATGTTGTGAGGTCTGAATGTTTTTGGCCGCAGGGCAGTCAAAGTAAAGCCCTTCTCCTCCTTTCTTTCCTGCCCCAAGGCTACAGAAATGTTGGTTCACAACGCCCAGAACCTGATGCAGTCTGTGAAGGAAACGGTGAGGGAGGCAGAGGCGGCTTCCATCAAGATCCGGACAGATGCCGGCTTCACCCTTCGCTGGGTCAGAAAGACCCCCTGGTACCAGTAGGTGGAGCCACCGTTGCTCCGCTTCCACAGGAGAGACCAGCCAATCCGAGTGGGCAGGCACCTCCCCCTCTTCCACAAATCACTGAAAGCTGTCCGCTCATCTTTCCCTTGGACTCTGTTTGTATGAAAGAAACACGAAACAAAATGAAAAGAGTTGCCTATTCATTAATCCCTTTGGGATTTTTGTTTATTCTGAAATTAATTTTTGGTTTGTGCAGAGCTACCTTCAGCATTAACCTTGCAGGAATGTACACTAGGAGACAATCCAATCAAGCAAGACATTAACTAGTAATAGTTTTTTTTTTTTGTCTGGAAATTTACTTTTTTGATAATGTAAAGAAAAAATAGAACATTATTTTTCATATGTTGGGTTTTGAGAGTTTATGCAAAATCCCTGGTATATATTTTCTGAGTGGAGTTTCTATTTTGGTATCGAGGTTTTCTTTTTTTTTTTTTACTACTAATGTCTGTCTCACTGCAGGAAAAGTTAATTTTGAAGAGAACCGTTGTACTTCAGCCTCAATTTCAGGATTTTCTTTGTGGCAAATTTTTTATACGTTTTTAATAGCTTTCTACATTTATTTCCGTAATCAGAACTGTCACCTTTGCCTGGACAAGCAGAAAAACACACAGGGAAATTATGTTAATGAATATACAGCTGTACACGCAAAATTATTAGTCATAATCTGGCTATTCACACTAAGCTATAATTTTGTATCTTGAAAAAAAAAAAAAAAGTTTCTGGTATATTTATTTACAAAGGTGAGATTGGGTTTGCTTTTTGAATTACTTTTAACACAAGTGAAGTAGACTAGTTTGCTTCATATTGTGTATATTCTGCTATAATGCATTTTGCTTTCATGTTGTAAATGATACCAAAGATCTAGTTTCTTCAAAATATTTTTCCTACTTTAGCAATACCAGAAAACACTAAGGGCTAGATCATTGAGCACTGCATTATCTGAGGTTTAATTGTTATTGTCTGCCCAATGGATTCATTTTTTTTAATTATCTGAAAGACCATACCGTGACTTCAAGTAAAATGTTTAAAGTTGAGAAATGTCTATGTAATATGTTGCAATTTTTTTTTTTGTTTTTGTAGAAATGTGTTTAAAAAAAGTTAATGTAAGAATTTTATTAACTAGCCCTATGAAAGCGAGATATATGTATGTTGTTGCAGTTAGATTAGTCTGCCTCCATAAGAGACTGCTAACAATACAAGGCCTTCAAGTGTCTTTTTCCCTATTATTCAATGAAACACACCTGTCTTTGTTTTACTAAATTCAAGCTTCAGTATTATTGAGCAATATTTTACCACGTAACATTTGTTTCATTTATTTTCAAAGAACCACACGAGAGAATGCTTTGTATGAGAGGAGAGTCTATGATTTCAATGCATGACGTGTGTCCCTGGTGGATTGTGTGGTTGAAGCGGGATATTCCGGGTTTCTAATTTTACAACCGAAGGCAATATATTGGTGGTAAACCAAGTACTGTATTACTCTGTATTCTACACTTGCAGTTGTGCCCCTGCAAGAGAATATTCCATTTATCAATCGATAGCTTTCCACAGATTAAAAAGTAGGCTTAATTTACTTCATCTAGAATATGACAGCCCCAAACTAAGGATCAGTAGTTAATGAAGGCAATGTTGTGAACACGTGATAATATAATACATGCTGTCTGGAGATGGAAGTAAATGCTACAACAACAATGTAAACCTTTAACAGTGTGAATCAAACCTACTGCAGTGCAAATGTAACTACACTATACATTTATAAACTTGATTTACAGTATCCCGTAGCTCCCATCTGAACGATGTGCCTTGAAATAAACATTTTTGTCTCCATGTAATTGGTTGAATTTATTCAAAAATATTTGCATTTTATAACTTTTATAACTTTGAGGAATGCAATGATGTGGTATATTATAGTCTGGGGAAAATGCATATTTCAAATGGATAATATTACCATTCTGTGTTCATCATTCAAAACTCAGTTTACATTGTTCCATCGGATAGACACTTTTGTAATAAAGCATTTTGTAACATTTTAGATTCGCATTTCTCTTGTTTTTAATGCAATAATGAGTTTTGCTCCCTCATAAAAGGGCACGTGATTAAAAAATAAATAAAAATTTACAGAGCCTACAGACAACTGTTGTAACAGTGGAAATTCATATTTTCAATATTTGTCAACAGTACAAAAACCTTACTGAAACAGATTCACTACATGTTATAAAGTATATAAATGTAAGTAGGCTATCCAGGTTTACTGGTAAATCTCCCTGTAATGCACAGTTCTGCGCTGCAATGTCATTATGGCCCCGAAGATTAATGCATGTACATCTCATCTCACTTGGAGACTGGGGGGCGAGTTACATCCAAACAAACCTGGTCTAATAATATATAGCAGATATAATAATAATAATAATAAATGTGCGGAACAGTAGCGTGTCAAACCAACAAAGAGAATAGTAAGACAACAGCTCAGTTACAACTTTTTTTTCTTCTCAGGCAATCTCTGAGGACGGCAACAGTGTTGCCAGATGACTGAATTAATTCCCCCCCCCCCCCCCCCCAAGATTTTTTTTTGAATCTTCAATAGAGTCCCATACAATTTTCTCCACAATTTCCCCCATACCTCATTTTAAAATCCCCCATCTATCATTGACTCCCATACATTTTTTCTTAAAAAATCCCCCATTAATTTTTTTAAAATTCCCCTACATTTAGGGGAAAATCCCCCAGTCTGGCAACGTTTAATTCCTTCAGATTTCCCTTTATTCAACGCTACGTATTTGCATCTTTTGCGACGACGATGTCTACAGAAGAACCAACGTTTAAAAAGCTGAAACTAGCGAAGCATACAATCAGGTGGTATGCATTTGCTGATAAGATATGTTAGCATTAGCTGCTAATGATGTCGCTCCTAATAAGACACGCTATGTGCCCCCTAACGTTACCGTTAATAGTTATGTTGCAGCGCATGTAACAACAGACACGTTCGCCCAGCTAAGCTAATAACATGAGTAGGCTACTTATTGGAAGTAGATTTGTAGCTAACGTTGCTAGCTAACCTTTTGAGCTTGAAACACGCGCATCAGATGACAGATCCCATGTGGCGTGGACAGTTCGGATATTGCCCAGTAACATGAACGTTACCGTAGCAAATTTTTCGTTTGGAAATAAAGTGTACAGATTTAACCTTAGGTTTGTGATCCCAAACGGATGGAAATTTGCCGACATGTAATTTACTTAACATTTGGTTGACTGGGCCGGTCACATCACGTGTGGACCTGGTCGGCCCGCCTCTAAACTGTCATTTACGTCCCAAGCTTCAGGGGGCTCCGGTGCACAGTTTTATGCCACACATTAGTCAGGTTAAACATCAGCAAACATATGAAGAACACATGTTTTCTGTATCCTACTCAGAATCATAGACTGAAGTCTAAGTGGTTCGTACAGACGCGAGCCAGTTGGATAATTAACATATAAACACTATTTGCAAATGACCAAATATTACCTTTGTTTATCGGCTAAACGTCAACATGGTCCGTTGCTGTTTACTGAATATTTACGTTACATTTTAGGAGCCACGTTGAACTGCTTGCTTTCTAGCAACACTATATTTAGACGTGTGTTATTCCAACACATTAGCCACGTTACTTTTTTACTTTATGCTTGTGTGGCATTTGAAGGAAAAATGGGCTGAGCTATGGAAAAACAGGAAGAGAACGGTTCATTGACTTGACAAGCACACCCCACAATTTAAACATCTACGTAGGAGCTTTGTTAATGTGGGCGGTGATGACACATCAATTGTGTTTTTTATTTATTGGACAAATACTTGCTTTACGTAAAATATATGTGTAATTTCAGGACCCATAATAAATGACAACGCTACAGCCAACCACAGGAGTAGCAAAATAACGTGCTCCTCCTACATCCATCCGATCAGTAGAGAAATTGAGTGAAACGAGTGACGGGTTCCGGCATACTACAGTTGGAAATTGGTGTGGAGTGCTAGCGGGGAGCTACTAGGTCTTGCTTGTCAACAGACTAGCCGGGATAACGCTCATTAGAAAGCATGCCTGCTGCAAGGTAAGGATCGCAGTGGACACAATGAATGGCAGTAGCATGGTTATGTTAATCGCGCTTATAGACGCAGCTCTTCTGTCATCAAACGATTCTAGTATAAAAATACAGTTTTAAAACCTACGATGGCAAAAAATGGGCATCGCCTTAGGTCCACGTTTTAAAAAAAAAAAATTTGGTACCGTGCTTTTCCTCTAAAGTGCATGCCTGTAGGATTTATACCGTTTTTAATTTTCTGCAAATTGAGTTTTATAGGGAACTCTAACGAACGTACGAATATTCATTCTTGTTTTATTCAACCCCTTTAAAACCGCGTTGATGCTCTGAATTAGAACGGTGATTACGCTTTTAATGATTTAAAACCGTATCGTGAATGAATACATATGCGTGTCGCGTTTGGATGGAGCTAGGAGTTAGGAATCTGCACTGGAAAGCAGTTTTCTTTTCGAGCATGCATAACTTGAAACACACTGACATGTGGGCCTACACCTGTTTGTTGAGCGTGTAACCAGCAAAGCTTTCCCCACCACACACATATGGCATAATGTGCCTTACTGAACTATGATTCTCTTGCCCCCCCCCCATTTGACTGAACCTGTAGCCTACTGTAGGATGGTCTATTTGTACTAAAGCTTGTGATGGCAATTATAGATTCCACCTTATATAACGCTTGAATTTTACATATTGTTTGATATGGAATTTCCTGCTTATCTGGAGCATGGCATTTGGTCTGATAAATACCTACATAATATGCTGATAATATAAATATTATACGTATCCTCCTATATACGTACATTTGCAGCTGATTGATATTTATTAAGATAATTTTTAAAAATATTTATTAAATAATGTAAAATATTGTACAGTGTGTAATTTCCATGGCACAGGGTAGTCTACCCGGCAGTGGAACTAGGTTAGAATTAGGTTAAAATTGTCAAACTGGATCCCAACCTAAGTATTTTTTTGTGTCTTCGAATGAAACTCCAGTGCAAATGTTTTTAACACTTCAAATGTATTTCCTAATGTAGTGTTACAAAATCTAACCTAAATTGTCATTGCACAATTTGCCTTGGGTCTTGGAGGGTTTTTTTATACTCAATTCGTAAAGGTCAATAGTCTAATGTCGTGCAATTTATCATTGTTAAGCTACCTCTGTGATATTCTGTCCTGCGTTAGTCTGTATCTGTATTGTGGATTTCTGATATGTTTGATTTTCTTGCTTCTGGTGAATCATTTGAAACATCTGAAGGCCTGTAGCTAACCTTTCCTTTTTTTACTGCGAATCACCAAAAATAACTATTGGTAAAGTATGTAGGCTAATTTACACACACTGTAATTTCAGTCACAAATTCTGATCTCTCAGGCCTTTGACATTTTTGCGAAGCTTTTAACATTTGAACATGCTTACCTTATATAAATATAATTCAACAGGGTTACATAGAGAGCCTAATTATTCAGGTAATGTGGGTGGTATGCTGTCTAATTATGTCGGGTTTCTTGACAGTTTCATATGTTTTTGTTCAATTATTGATATGCATTTGTCTGTGACGTTGTCTTTTTAATTTGTCCTTCATTTTGTACAATCATAAAAGTGTGTGGATGGGTAGTTGCGTACCTCGGCTACCATGACAGAATAGTCCAAAAAACGAATAAACTCTGAGGTATTCCCAAACGCCTGCACTATATCTGGCAACCTGACACTTATTCTTAAGTAAAGTATAAGAAAAACACTGCTTATAGTATAGCCAAAAATCGGTCACATTAAAACTTTTTTAGATGGTACATTTACAAGACGTCCTTGAGCACATATCTATTGAATTTAAAAAAATAAAATAATTGCAGTTGTGCACAGTGTGTTCTGTCTCAAAGTTTGTGGTAAGCTCAAGAAGGTGCTTGTGTCTCGATCAAGTTCTAAACATCCATATATCTATTTCCCCAGACAAAATGTGCTGTTTGGGATGGGAAATCCTTTACTTGACATTTCTGCTGTCGTGGACAAGGACTTCCTTGACAAGTAAGTAGGATGCTTTGTCCTTTATATATAAATTAGCCTGCATTTATAATTGCTTACATGAATAAAAATCATACACTAAATAACATGAAATGGACACCTGATTTACTGACATATTGATATTTTGAATTAAATTATAAAGAAAACAAGCTCCAGGGTACATAATGTGGTTATTAATTGAATCAAACCATTTCTTCAAAGCTGGATTACTTGATTATGGATCATGATGTGACACATTTGCTGGTGTTAACAGGTATGGACTGAAACCAAATGACCAGATATTGGCTGAAGACAAGCACAAAGTCCTGTGAGTACACAACTTGTGCTTATTGACGACGGTTTCATTTTCATAATGTACGACGAATGCCTTTTAGCTTGTTTTCAAATTGACCTTCTGATCTGACTGATACAGCGTATACGAACCGAAATAGAAATAAAACCTGAACATAAATAACCAAACTACCAAAGGCATGTCCTTCATTACTAGCAAATAAGAAGCACCTGCTGACCAGTAAGTCTTCGCATGTAAACAGCCCACACTTACCCAGCCAACATTGATAGTATACAGTATATGCCTCGTGTTACAGGGTGTGTGTCTGTCTGTGTGTGTGTGCCAGCTGAGACTTACTCCAGGTCACAGTTGTTCGAATGCAGTCCTGGATCCTGGAGGGCCCCACTGTGTGCTGCTTTTCCAGTGGTTCAGCACCCGTGATTCATTCAAGTTGTTGATTGGCTAAACCCGCGCGGCTTGCCCTGAAGGCCTTAAATTGCTGCTTATTGAAAGCGAACCAGAAAAACCTGCAGGTGCTGCGTTCCTCCAGGACCTCAGTTTGATACCCCCCCACTCTCTAAGTGCACACCCCCAATTATCGTGCAGACCACTGTACCCCCTGATGTCACCCACAGAGCTGTGCTTGCCAATGATATGCTTGCATATGTTCGACCAGACATTGGGTCCTAAATAATTAAATTTAAAAAATCCACCTTTGTGTGCACTAACCGTGTATTTGGAGATAATGTATTTTACTAAATCTCATTCTCATAATCTAACAAAAAGTTTGTAAATGACATTGAATGCTTCTTAACTCTTGACAGTCACAAGTCTACACAGACAGTGTCCTCCAAGCATTGATTTAATGGCAGTGCTGTGGAATATAGACGGCAAGCTAAGTCGCAGCTGGTCACAAGCTTCCCCAAAATATTCCGTGCTTTTCTGTTTTGAATCTAAGGCGTTTCATCTTACGGCATCAGGTTTCCAGAGTTCCCACAAAGGGACCGTTTGGAAGGTAACCTTAGCCATTTTGA
Organism: Synaphobranchus kaupii; assembly: GCA_029718625.1. Classification (NCBI taxonomy): domain Eukaryota; kingdom Metazoa; phylum Chordata; class Actinopteri; order Anguilliformes; family Synaphobranchidae; genus Synaphobranchus; species Synaphobranchus kaupii. The sequence goes on along the minus strand of CM056379.1, from coordinate 105,979,790 downwards.
ATGGGACAGAGTGCTGAGCAAAGAAGACATCCTTTTATAGTGTATCAAACTAGGTGTTCAGAGATATGAAAGTATATTACAATCATGGGCAGAAGGTTCCAAAATGCGTTATCACTTATAGGCTAGCTGCTGAATGGGACTGGGTAGTTATTTAGCCAAGTATAATGTGATTTGCTAGTAGCAATAAGAGTGACATTCATAGTGACTTCCAGTGATTGTGTCAGGCTTATATTTGCTACAGTAACAAACTAAATTGACTGCATGCTATTAATAATGGAAATTTGGCTGTTGGGGTGGCTGAATCAACCACATTACAGTTTATGGCTTCTCTCTGCTTGTCATATCAGGCTAAATAATGATAACACTGTAACCAACCTCAATAGACCTTACTGGCTGTTGATAAGTTTCTGAAGTCATGTATAATCAAGTAAGATAAATGGCTATTTAACTGAGATATAGCTATGTTATGTCTCTGTGACGTGCCCTAAAGGAAGTGCTTCAGTCATTTTCAGCAACAACAGTATGTCTGCTAGCAAGCTATTTGCCTAGCCACTTCAGCAATGTTTGCTGCCAAGCCTTAACATTTTAGTTATTTGCAAACACCAAAAATAAAACGCTCTTGGTACTCTTGATAATGTCTGAAGATGTGTACACAACAATATATCCCCAAATTTGATGGCATTACTTCTGTCCTAGGCTTTATGAAACATTTGTTCTAGTGTGTGCCGGGGACAAAGCAGTTTTGTTTGCATCTGTGGAACTTAATCCCTTGTTGCTAAGCATTGTTTCTAGGAAGTGATGGTTGGGTGGTAAAATCACCCCGAGCATATTCACACAAAGCGTTTGTCCCATTGCCAAACCTTTGAAGCTAAATGTTGTATAAAATCGAAATGGGTTAAAGTTGAAAGCTGCAATGCTTTAACCTCTGTGATTCCGTTTCTGAAGCGTACCAAATAAGTGCAAAAGCCGCGTGTGTGTGTGTGTGTGTGTGTGTGTGTGTGTGTGTGTGTGTGTGTGTGTGTGTGTGTGTGTGTGTGTGTGTGTGTGTGTGTGTGTGTGTGTGTGTGTGTGTGTGTGTGTGTGTGTGTGTGTGTGTGTGTGTGTGTGTGTGTGTGTGTGTGTGTGTGTGTGTGTGTGTGTGTGTGTGAAAGCCGGCTATTCTAAAAGTCTGCTCAGCATGAACGGAGGGCAAGCCCTAAGAGGATCTACGTTGCCTGCCATAGTGGTGCAGTTGTCAGGGCAGTATATCTTTGTCAGGACTGGCTTGCTTTCCTACTGGCTCCTGACTGATATTTTATTCAGAACTGAACTTAGACCCATTTGATGACTTTTAGGGAATTGTTGAATCTTTTATGGAGTTCATATAAGGAAATCCGTTTAACTTCTATCTATATAAAGGATTTAAACTGAACTCCATTTTGAATCCTTATGTTTCATTAATGGGTGTTTTGAGTAGATTTATAGCCTGTGAGTAAACAGTTTTGTCTGCTTTGTGAGAAAATGTAGAATCGAATGACTATATATATTTTTTTTTTTTACTCAGTTGGCTGTTATGAAGACAGTTTGGAAAACCTCAATGTTATTGCTCCAATGTTTCCATGTTTATTGCCATGGAAACTATTATGAGATTGTAGAGGGTTACAGTTCAGCATCTGTTTACATTTTAAGTAGTGGAGATTGGAGGAGTTGTTTGGGGGTCACAAGATGAAAGCACTTGTTTCTGTTTCCAGGGTATGGTTGTTTTTTAGACTTCTGGCACCATTAGTACACATTCCTCAATTAGTAGATTAGAGGGCTGATTTTGGGGTGAGTTCATATGTGAATACCTGGTGTGTTCTTCAACTCTACTAAGGATTTACTAATCTACTAACCAATTCAGTTATTTATTGTATGGAGAAACATTACACTTTGCGTGACCTAATTACACCGTATGTGCATGTCGTACTGAATCAAACGTAGAGGACAGCTGTAAACTGGTATTGTATTGTGACCGTTAAAGGACGGTGAAATACCCTGCTGATGGTTGTACTGGATAAAGAGAAGCCAGCGATTGTGCAAATCTGCACCATCAGCACTGAGCTCTCCATCCTTCACAAAGGCACACTTATCTTTCGCTCACCATTTCGAGCACACGCTGTCTCGGAGCAGGATCAGCTCAGGGCTTTCATGCCTAATTCCTGGGGCCTTTTACATGTGAACACGTGACTTATCACCGCCGTTACAATTCGCAACTGGACAGTGTTTCCTTTGTCTTTATCTGAGTTCAAGAAGGTGAGGAGTAGGATTCCCCCCCTTTTGTTTTCTGCTTCATATTTGAAGTTCTGCATTTTAAGAAGTTTCTTGTATAATAAATGTCATTACACCATAATTGGTTGTTACTGAATCGCCATGTTAATAATGCAAATGGTGTGTATGGGCTACCATTTTATTGATGTAAAAGATAATGCCTCCACCCATCCAATGCTGTGATGGAATGGTGGCATTAAATAAGCTGGAGGAAGTAGGCTATTTCCACTAAAGTGCCAATATTCTGTTCCAATGTGTCTTTGTAGTCCACCCTGGGTTGATTGCTTCAGGCATAAAAAATGAAAACTCAGCCCTGTCCAAGACTGCTCAATAATATTGTAATGCATTTCCAACTTGACTTGCACTTGAAGCTAATATAGCGCACACACCTTGCTGGGTGAACCTATGGCCGGTAGTGATTCAGTTTGCGGGACTCCTGGCCACAGACGGCAAACATTCGTTCAGCAGGTCCAGGATCTAGAAACGCTGCGTTACAATGAACCGGTCTGAACCAGATTAAAGTCCTCTAGGCTACAGACCGACGGGCAACTGTGTAGCTCTTCAGAAGGCCAAAATAGTGTTGTATTATGATATCCTACTACCAATGAATTATAAGTTAAGTCAGAAATTAAACTAGGTTGTGTAACTAAAAAATATGCTGGTGGTTTTGAGCCATGAAGTTGTTCAAGTTGGCCGTCTTACATCCAGAGTGAAGCAGACTGCTGGCAGACTGAACTGGCTCCTCTGGCTTTTCTAGTTTGTTTTTGAGATTTCATATCAGCATAAACTAATATGGGAAGGTGTTAGGAGGGGGATGGGCAGAACGTCCTAACTGAAAACCATACGCACACATTGCATATACAGTTGAAGTTTACATACACTTAGGTTGAGGTCATTAAAACTCATTTTTAACCACTCCACAGATTTCATGTTAGCAAGTCAGTTAGGACATCTACTTTGTGCATGACACAAGTAATTTTTCCAACAATTGTTTACAGACAGATTATTTCACTTTTAATTCACTATATCACAATTCCAGTGGGTCAGAAGTTTACATGCACTAAGTTGACTGTGCCTTTAAATTTTTAATATTTGGTTGCATATCCTTTGCATGCCATGACTTCCTGATGTCTGTGACCCAACAACGTCAATTTGAATGGATTTTGAATGGAATTTGCATTTGAATGGATCTCTATGGGAATTGGGGGGTGGGACTAGATTTAGCTGTAAATTATGCTGGAATAGTATGGAATACATGATTGGTAAAATGGCTGTAAGTCATCAAGGGTCTGAGGTATCAAACAAGCCTCAAACCATCACTCTGCTGCCAGATATGCAGTAGATGTGGATGGATCACTTTAAGGGTTATTTCTCCTGACAAATTTTCCTATTGAACTCTATGGAAAAATACGTGAGGAGAAGAAACCCTTCAAGTTATCCATCCATATCTACTTCTGGCAGCAGAGTGATGATTTAAGGCTTGTTTGATCCGTCAGACCCTTGATGACTTACAGCCATTTTACCAATCATATATTCCATACTATTCCAGCATAATTTACAGCTAAATCTAGTCCCACCCCCCAATTCCCATAGAGATCCATTCAAATGCAGAGACATTATAGTATCGCTTGTAAGAGTACCAGAAAATTAAATATCAAGAGTCTTTTGATGTTGTTGGGTCACAGACATCAGGAAGTCGTGGCATGCAAAGGATATGCGACCAAATATTAAAAATTTAAAGGCACAGTCAACTTGTGCATGTAATGTAGTGTATGTAAACTTCTGACCCACTGGAATTGTGATATAGTGAAATAATCTGTCTGTAAACAATTGTTGGAAAAATTACTTGTGTCATGCACAAAGTAGATGTCCTAACTGACTTGCCAACACTATAGTTTGCTAACATGAAATCAGTGGAGTGGTTAAAAATGAGTTTTAATGACTTCGACCTAAGTGTATGTAAACTTCCGACTTCAACTGTAGGTTGTGCTAGCTGCCTGACACTAACTACCACAACATGAAAAAACTTTGTACAAGCTTGGTGAGTTGTTGGACCTTTGTGGGATATTTTAGCTAGAAAAACGTTTGAAGAGTATGTAGTTATTGGCACCAATGCGTACCGTATGGTTCCTACACCTGTGGTGGTTGGACCCTGTTTAACAAGCTAATAAAAAGGAAAACAGACAGTACCACTGGCTAAGAAGCCAGATAATCACCCAGTGTATTCCTATATGGAAATACCAATGTCGTAGCTATTCGAGCAGCTACACAGACATAATGTCAAAAGAAAAAAAGGCGTCTGATTGTAGACGTGAAGATGATCATCATATGCTGAAAAGTAGTCAAAACTGCGAAAGGTAAAACTTTTGTGATTCTCATCAGTCATCATTCTTGTGATGAAAATGACCTGGAAAACGCAATATGAATTTTAAAAACAATGGCGCCCATTCAAATGTCTTGTCGTCACTCTAGTCCCAGAATCAGAATGTGCGCTCGAGGCCTTTTTGCTTAACCAAGCGAGTTGTGACCTTCAGGCATTTTATTCTTTTGTTCTCCGGAACAACTACCGACTCACGCGGGCCGCTTCGTTGAACACGTTTTGGGAACTTTTTATTTCCGTCGTTGGTTTAAGATAATCCTCTCGTAGCCTAGCCTACTCATCTCCCGTTCAATCACTGGCTGTTAGCGGCAGCAGACTAATGACTGTTTCTCACAGTAATCCGTGCAACACATGATCCGTCATCTCACTCGCCACCCCAGGTAACACGGTAAGCCGTGTTCTCGTTGTTTTTGTTCCAGCTGCGCTCTTAATTGCTTAGATTTGCTCACGCTGATAACTGAATATTTATTAATACTTTGATCTTTATTTGATGAGCTATAATTTCATTGTGAATTAATATATGTGTATTGTATATTTGTGCTAATACAAAAGGTGATGTCAGTATGAGTATAGAATAATATAATTATTGCTTGTCAGGCATATTTTCGTTAATATTGATGCTGTCAACACAATTGGTGCAGCTGTCTCAGGAAAGCTTAATTATTCTGTTACTTGTGCTAGGCCCCATGAGAACACTTAATTAACCTTCTGTTAATGAAGTTAAATACCCTGCTTCATAATTTCTGTAAGGTATTCAAATTCATAGTAATTGGCAAATTTTACTTCCCACCTTTACTTGGATTATTATACTTAGCCTGGGGGGGCATAACTCCATTCTTGTAGGGCCAGTGTGGACGCTGGGTTTTTTTCCCAACCGACTATTCTGAGTTAATGTTCTAAACTTCAGTATACACACATTCTTGTTACTTCCTTATATTAAGCCACAGTAAAACATTTTCATCATGGGAACATGTGCTGTCTGCAGCTGTTGCTCATGACTTTATTAAGTGTCAGATCAAATGAACAATTGCCTTCATTCGAGAATTAAAGGGATAGTTTACTTTGTTTACAGAAGATTTGAAGGCAAACTGCTCTGGAGTTATTTGAAGTGTGTTTTCTTGCGATAAACCACAACCCACTTAATGCCCCTGTACCAGCCCTGTAAAGCAGGCAGGTCAAATTCTTCTGAAATGTAAAGATTTTTCTGTTTCACACAAAAAAAACGTACACTAAACAGCAGAGGTGTAAAATACTGGTTCAGAAAGTACAAGTCCTCCCCAGTATTTTGTTCCAATCACCTGGATTTGCTGATTAGCACAATTTTTCAGCCATAGGTAGAACTAAGTAGTGAAATCAGCTGGCTGAGTTCATGGGTGGAAGAAACGGGACTTTTGCTTTCTGACCCCTGGATTTTACACCTCTGCTAAACAGACAGATTAAATGAGAAATGCGGAAATGGTAGAAAAAACACAATGGTTGCACTCGCAATCAAAATAAAAAGGGATATGGTTGATGCTGACATGCATTCAGTTTTATGGAAAGACGGCAATATAGTATTAGCCATTTAGCTTTGACACATGGGGACAACCAGTATTGTTATTGAACACATTGTTTGCATAATTCTCAGTTGTTCCACTTTTGGGAATATACTGCTTTTGGGAGTATACTGTATACTTTTCCCTTCAGTGTGTTTATTTTGTTGCTTAGCAGCCCCTCTTTCCTTTTAAGTGTAAGCCAGTGTATCAAGATGTTTGCAGTGTGTTAATGCTTGTTAAGTTATGTGGTGAGTTTTAAGATGTTGCTTGAATTTATGCGAAAGCCTCATATCATGTTTAGAATGAAGACTAAATAAAGGTCAAGAAAGAAGAGATATTTTGGTGCTGTTGGCAACATATCTGTTCAGACATAGACAAAATTAAAGTCAAGAAAGAAGGGAGATTCTGGTGCTCTTTTAGCTCACTTCAGTAATTTTGCTGTACAAGGTAACAAACTTACCATGCAAGTACTGTATCGTAGCGCGTGAGCATTGATTAGCTCATGGCTAATAATAGCTCATGGTAGCTAGCTGACCATGTTTCAGTTTGTGGGATTCTAGAAGCAAGGATTTGTTATACTTATATTTGGTACAGTATGTTGGACCCCTTAGACCAATTTTGAGGAGTGTTGCATTAGAAGAAAATCCTGTTTAAGACTCTCTGCAGTGTTGGCAGCCTTGCCGTGTGCAGTAGTTACACTTGTCTATTTATACAGGAACGTTCGATGTAATGTATTTCGCTTGATGTTACGCCGGTAGTGGAACAACCAAGAGAGGAACCCAAGGAGTAGTGTTCACTTGTAACTCTTCCACTGCCAGAAGCCGAGGTGTAACCCGAGACGCCCGTATTTCCTTCTCTTTCCAAAAAGAGCAGCAGTAGTAGTGAATTCGGCATGCGGCAGCTGAAGGGTCTTCCCTTACCTCAGCAGCCTGCAAGACCCTCTGCTGCGTTTCCCTCCCGGCTACTCTCTCGCCTCCGCAGCGTAGCTGCTATGGCTGGGTATCGAATCTCTACGTTTCGAGCACCGACCGAATCATGGCCGTAGCACCAAGTATCGACAGCTGCCCAAGCATTCGGTGCCAAAAAAATTCTAAAATGATCTGTTAAGTATCAAATTTTTAGCCCTGCCAGGGGGGGCTTTCAGACTCTCTTTCTTGTTTATATTCTTTGATCACATATTGCTCGATTTAAATCATGATTTTCTTCATTTTTTAGTGTGTTTTATACAGCTGGTTGAGTTGACAACATAAAAAACTGAAGCATTGAGAAGTTAGGATATTGTAGAAAAATGTGTTGCGCTCAGCAAAGAAAGATATCGGGAAAATATCGCTTAGGTATCGGTATCGGAACCAGTATCGAAAACTTACAGAGCCCAAGGCAGCCCAAGGCAGTAGCTGTACTACTTATCTGAGATCTTGCATCACATCCTGGGGCCACATGTATAAAACTCTGAGTAAAAGAATGTTCAGGGTGAAAGTCGGAAATCTGCTTAAAAAAAGTTATGCATTTTCTACCTCTGTCTTTCTGTCACGGTGTCACCATATCACACGGACTCCAAACATTGCGTACGTATGGTGTCCATCCTGTGCAGAGGTACGCAGATTCTCACAGCACGTATTATATTATACATCTGAATTGCTGCGTGGAAACTCGCTTACGCGGCTTTCTGAGGGCATTTTTCTGCTCAGCACTGTTTATACACGTGGCCTCTGTTCTCACACTCCTCGCTTCCTGTTGCAGCTCACGTCCAGGTCATAACCTCGATTTTAACTTGCTGGGCAGCGAATGGAACGGCTTCGCTGTAGCTCAAGAGTTCTCTTCAAAACCATACGCACCGGCCAGAACTTTCCGTTCCAAAAACCGCAGAGTTCGGGATGACCCACCCTTCGAGGCTACATCTTTGTAAATCCCTCCCGTCCCAGCCCCCTCGCACTAGCTGCTTGATCGATTTAGAGATTTATATGGTATTATTATTGTACGTCTTATATTGTTTTTTTGTATCTATGCTTTTGTGGTTCTACCTTGACTTCGTTGCCTACATTAGCGTTTTACATTATGTTCCATGTATACTTTGGGAGAATCTGGTAGTGTCAGGTCTGTGTCTGTCGGTGGACGTGATTACGTTCTCTCACTTGTAATATCAGTTGCGTTATTGTAAAGTGGTGTTGTAACAGTAATTTAACAGTATTGCAAACCGTTAAATTAATGTAACATTCAGAGGGAGACGTTGTGGGCCAAAAACATGGCTGAACTTTCTGTGGCCTGGGTGGTGAAGGCGGGCAGTGACGGGGGTACTTCGCAGGTGGTTATTTTGTGTCCCGCCGGTGTGGAGTTGAGTCTGTTCTTTGTCTTTTTCCCCCTGGCCCCTGTTCCCCTTTACCGAGCTATGTAACCAGCCTGGTGCTCCAAGTACCGCTCCACACTCTCGACTCGCAATCCACCTAGTCCAATCACTGCGTGTGTGTTTGAGTGTTTCTCCACTACGGTGATTATGTGGCAACTGTCACCGTGATGCTTGTGTGCACGCACGTGCATCCGTGTCTGGTTAAGGACATGTGTTACTTTAAACACATTTTGTGTCAAAGTTACTACTTTTGTGTTACAAATACACAATTTATGTTACAAAATGATACTTTTTATCACAGACTGTGTTAAAAGTAACACAATATGTGTTGTCCTTAATTAAACACAAGGATGTGTTAAAATATAACACAATGTGTTGTTTTTAACACATCTGTTCTAAGAGTGTAGGTATTACTAAATGGAAGCAGGTAGACGGGTCATCCCCGTTCTGAAGTACTATAGTTGCTGAAAACTACTGTCAGCTGGCTGTCTGTGTTGTCATCTGAGTTTTGTTTTTTGCAGCCTTTAGGCACTGGATTGTTTTGGGCGATAGAGCCATCATGCTGAGCACTAGTTGTACAGACAGGTGCAGCCAAGGAATTGGTGCTCTATCATTTCACATTGCTGTGTCACTCTGGCACTGCCGCAATGCTATGTCTTATTGTACGCGATAAGGCCGCTAAATTTAGTTTGCAGAACTGTATCGACTCGGAAATTCTAGCTTAGTCCAAAGTGCCAATTTGGACAGAAAAAAATGAAAAATTCATAACATTATTTTTCATTCATCACATATTGGAAATATAAATGTTAATAGCTGCTATTATTATATCTGTGGGTGACATTAGCTCAGAGGTCGAGCGGTCGTCTGGTAATCGGAGAGTTTCCTATTCGATCCTTGGCCTCTCTTGGCTAAAATGTCGAGGTGTGCTTGCTTGAGCAAGAGTTCTTGCTCCCGACAAGCTGGTTGGCGCCTTGCATAGCTGCTTTTCGCCGTGTGTGTGTGATGAGAGGTATTGATTATAAAGCGTTTTGTGCAGCCAGTCACTGGCAAAAGCGCTATATAGTAAATGCAGTCCAGTTACCATATAAATTTTATATTCAGTAATAGGAAACACTGCCACCCTGTGGCAATTTATGGAATATTGTGTATGTGGAGTAAAATAAATTGCAAGTAAGATTATTAAAATAAATGAAAATTGTTAAATATCTATTTGTGTAATAGAGTTTTAAAAAAAAAAAAATTTTTTTTTTATTTGGCCACCAAATGGACAGTTTAAAAAAGTACAATTAGTGATCGAACACATTGAGCACATGGTATCAAATCAAAAATGACTGGGGTGAGGACAATTTTAAGTTATTCATTTATAAGTTTTTAATAATTAAATAAAATTGGGACCACTTGTCTCTACTATACAATAAAGCAAGTAGTCTGAATGGTTCATAGGCCCAGAACTCAACTATGTTCCAGGATGGACAGGAAGCTAGTTCATTGTAAGGGCCATGACATATCGATAGAGTAGAGTGACTTTGTAAGCTTTTGGTATAAATTTGTTCAGGATGGAACACAGAGTTACATTGATGGGACTGTCCAGTCCCTCATTGATGTTATTCATTTTTAAAATGACTTTTTATGACACATTTAATTATTTTCTCTGAATTTGAAAGGCCCCGTCGCACTTGTATGCCTGCATTGTTGCCAACTTGGCGAGTTTGTCGGTAGATTTAATTACTTTTCAGACCCCTTCATTGGCTTTTTAAATAAAATAAAAAAAAGTGGCTAGCGACAAATTAGCGACGAACAACGAACATTTCCATTAACGAACATTTCCATATGCAAATGAGATGACGTCACATATATGCAAATTACCTATGACGTCATTTAGCGACTTCTGGCTGAGCGTGTGTTAGCTACTTTACGTGGGAAAAAGTACGTAACACCGTAATGCCTGTCCTATCACTGCGGCCTCCGTCCAGTCTCACTCTGCAGTCCGTCAGTTGGGCTGTGTGGCCTTTGTGCCATAGCTCTGTTTCTTCATAGCTGGCATTGGGGCATGAAATTTACTTTTTCACCTATACTGGCCAGAGTGGCTTGTGGATTCTACACAAAATCACTGGCCGTTTTCAACATTTTTACCAGCCACATTACCTTCTGCAATATCACACAACCTGGGGCCACATGTATAAACAGTGCTGAGCAGAAAAATATCCTTAGAAATCTGTGTAAGAAATTCAGATGTAGAAAATAAGACAATCTATGTTTTTCTGCAAACGCTGGACACGATGTGTACGCAATGTTTGGAGTCAGTGTGATATGGCAACACCGTGATCAAAAGGCAGAAGGAGAAAGTGTAAAACTTTGCGTAAGCAGATTTTCGACTTTCTCCCTGAGCATTCTTTTACGCATTCTTTTGTTTTATACGGTTCCCCCTGGTTGGTTTCCTGCCAAACTGGCTGCTAGAGTACCAGCATTTTGGCTGATGCTGGGTGTTAATTTAACACCCTGGCTGGCATAGACCAAAATATTTATGCATGACCTTTTGGATCTCATGGGAACAGTAGGCACGGTGAGGACTTTATTTTAGCCCATTGGGTGGCATCACAATTTAAATTCCGCGGACAATTTCAAAATGGATTTTACTAACACCTAAACTGTGAAATTGATGCTTTTCCATGAGAGACTGTTATGTCAGTCCTTGAAGTGGTAAGTGCCCGAGTGTAGTACCTTAATGTCCCTGCAGGTGGCAGCAAAAGCTTATAAAATAACCGCCTTTTAGTCATTTCTTTCTTTTTCTGATTTTTATGCCTCCAGTGAACACAAACATGCCTTCTTTTTGTTTTACTTCTTACCCAGAGATTTGTGAATGCGAAAATTAATTTTACGTTTACTATTGAACTCCACGGACAATATTGGATTTGAGTGTGGAAGTCCAGGAAGGACACGCCACGTGTCCACGGGCTGGCGTTTCTCTTCCCCCGGTTTGCATTGATGTAGCATAACGTAAACCTGAGCCTGGCGCCGGTGTCTCGCCAGCAAGGCGCTCTTCGCCAGCAGAAAATCACAAAGCGCAAGATTCCCTCTCCGTGCCAGACGCTGTTTAACATGTCCTCATTACTGGGAGCTGTTCGATCTGCAGCTGATAGCGGCCCGGTGGACTGGGCCCTGACTATGTAGGGTCAAGCGGCTGCTCCCAGAGTGACCGGGGCTGTTAGATCTGCAGCTGATAGCGGCCCGGTGGACTGGGCCCTGACTATGTAGGGTCAAGCGGCTGCTCCCAGAGTGACCGGGGCTGGCTGCGTTTTGGACTCCATTTCACTCTGGAATTCACGAACGGCGTGAAAGGTTATCTCGCCAGCTTGCGGGCGGGCGGGCGGGCAGACGTTTGGCACTAAATGCAGATGAGTGGAATCACCCTTTTAATGTACAGGGTGTAAGCAAATTCTTCATTATGCCGTGTAACCCGCTGGTGTATGAATAATTCACCGCCGGTTTATTGCCTCAGCGATATTAGCATTCAGAAAGGATAACCTCCTAACTGTGGAGGCTGACTCAGGGGAGAGAGGGGAGATTGAGACACGCATCACATACTCCTCTCTCTCTTACACACAGACACACACGCACACGCACACATGCTCGCCCCCATCCTATGTAGCAGATCAGTGGTGACATTCCCACTCCAAACCAGAGTCTGAACACATCATAGCCCGCATCACGCCGCTTGTGATACGAGCTGCACAGTCTGCTCGCTGTGAAGAACCGCAAAGGCGACTCCTGCAGGAGCAGATGCCGGAGACCGGGGCTCTTTTCCGCGCGCGCTCGCGTGTGTGATGTCGGAAATCTGGCTGACGGAGCGCGCGCGGTCGACTGGGCTCGGATCTGAAGGGGAGAAGCGCGACTCATCTCCCGAAAGAAAAAAAACCCTCCCAGAGGTCCTGCCTCTACATGTGAGCGAGCGTGTCCCGGCGTGCGCCCGCGCCCGTTACCCGCCGCCCCCCCCCCCCCCCCCACTCCCCCGCGCGCCCGGGCTCGTCCCCGTGCGGCTGCTCCGTCACAAGTCCCCACGCCGGGCGGGAGCTGGGGTCAGGCCAGAGCTCCGCACGGCTCCGTAACCAGCAGTGACCCCGCAGGGGCCAGAAGGACACTGAGACAGAAGATCGCTGGCAGGAAATCGAGCGGGGGGGCGGGGGGGCGGGGGGAACGGGGGGGGGTCTGCATCCGGTCAGTGGTCCTTTCAGGGCTTTTGCACACCGGACCCCCCCCCCCCCTTTTGTTTACTGTCATTTTCCCTGAAGACTATTACCCCCTCTTTGTGATTTTCTAACAGTTATTGCCTTGGCTGCACTAAACTCGAACACATGGTGATCAGGGCTCCCCTATCCTGCTGTTCCTGTGTATTGCATTAACATCAGCGTGGCGGGAGGGAACCCCACTGCATCTTCCGAATACCCCCCTCTCCCCTCTCCCCGTTTTATTCTTCTTTTCTGACCTGCAAAACATCTACTCTGAGATGCAGTACTGACACAACCTTTCCTGCTCTCAATGTCCTCTGCGAGAGACGGGAGAAATGCAAAATGGTTTTTCTTTTTCTTTTTTTTTTTCTCTCTCCACAGCCGCATTGCAACCGTCTCGTCGTGTTTTCCCCCCCCCCCCCTTGTGGAGATTTCTGTGTCTCCAGCTTCAGGGAAATAAAGCTCGTATTAGTCTGAGACGGGGAAACTGGAACCTGGCCATTTATTTATGTATCTGCTGTAAGGAATCGAATGTAAAACGCAGCTTTGTCTTTTTCCTTTCCGAAAGCTACGCTGTCCCTAATTACTGTGCTGCTGTCCAACGTGGACCGAAGCCAATGAACCAGCTTTTCTTTCTCTTGTGTATTTTGGCTATAGAGCCGTGCGCTTTTGCCTCTTGCGTTTATTAGCGCACCGCATCTTTTTAAAAATATATAATTTTTCAAAAACGGTGTTCTCGATTTTTTTAAAGATGGATATGCTTGTTTCTCCTTTGGCATGTTCAGTGTCTTAGCCCAGGAGGTGGCTGATGCAATCCCAATTGTACCCATCAAGGTTCTGCATTTAAACTCCTTTTTTCAGGAGTCTGTGGACAGCAGGTGGCACCAGAAACGAATATCTGATATGGGTTTTTGAAAAGGCCTATAAATGTTTGTTTTTTTGGTTTTTTTGGTTGTTGTTATGCTATTTGGTTTTACAGTGTGTACTATTTCAGAGAAAAGACTGGATAAAAACCTTTTGGTTGTTGTCCAGATACAGTGCGCCCGGCTTGGTTTTTTGAATGTAATTTGATAGCAAATGGGACGCACTATAAGGTTAATGAGATAGAAACATTCGCTGGCCATTGAAGTTCATGACTTTTAAAATATTCTCGCCCCTCAGGATTTTTTTTTTTACTGCAGCATATTCTGCCCTTCTCCTGTGTAGAGAGAGCGTGCATGTTGGAATTATGCTGATGGGAGGGCAGTCACAGGAAGCGAGACCCTTTGGAGAGGAGAACGCATCCATCCTCCCAGCGATATCACTCATGGGTTTAGCCATCCCCCCCCGTACCTGAAACAAAACCCTGACATGCAAAAAGCCTGCCCTATACACTGGAGGTTGATATTTGGCTCTCCATTTTCTGCGTGGAGCTGAATAATTCACAGGGAACATTATAAATCAGCCGGTACCTGTCCTTAGCTCGAGAGACCAGGAAAATGCCTCCTCTTTAATGTTCACGTGAAGTGCGGGGGCCTCGGAGAATTAGAAATACCCCTTCTTCTTACGCCAGCTTTAACCAGCTTTGCTGAACCAATAAATTACTCATATTTGCATACACGCACGTTAATGCGTACCTTAGTGCCTACAATAGGTCATTAGGTGTAGCGTATGTAAGGTAATGTGTCTGTAATGTGTGTTCACTTGGTAATGTACGTGTAATGTATGGTCACTTGAGGAAATGGATGAAGATGAGCACAAGCAGTGGTAATGTGCGTTTAAAAAAAAAAAAAAAAAAAAATCTCTAGTAACAGGCTGAGAAAGACTTGCGACACATTACAGTTTGTAAAATGGGGGCGTTAAAGAGATGTTTACTGCGGTTCTGAGCGAGCGAGCGAGTCTGCAGAGACAGAGCGGAGGACGCAGCTGCGCTGTTTCTGACCCGTACGGCTGAACGCCGCGCCCCCGGTGTTGCGTGGGTCAGCGGCTGGCGTCTGCCCGTGTGTCTTATTCACGCTGTTTGTTTTCTTTGGGGCCGGGATGACTGCGTGTCCACACATGCTTTGACAGTTAGCGCGGCGAGAATTAGCATCACCGTTAGCGCTAGCGAGAAGACGAGGAGCCTTTAACAGCTGTCAAAACGTTTCATTAAACGTATAGTGTGGACGGCTCGCTTTTACAGTGTGGTGCCATCAAAATATTGGTCGATGAGTTTAATATTAATACATAAATGTTAGAATCCCCTTCAGTGAATGTTGACCAAATAGATCATTATGTTTTGGTGGTTTAACACTTTATTATAAACCATATGAAACCATATGTATAAATTGTGAAACATTAAAGTACATATAGGGCCTGATTTACTAAGACCTTTATCATGTGCAAAACCTTTTAGCACGCAAAGCTAATAACACATTGGAAATGTTATTGGTTTTACACATGCTAAAGGCCCTAGTAAATCAGGCCCACAGTGGTCCAGTAAGTGAGATGTTGTACAGTGGTGAGGCTGTGTGGATATGATAGAATAATAGACTACACAACGTTTTGTGTGAAATGATTTCTGCTACTGCACAGAGGCGTGTTAAAATATTGAATGGGGGGAGGTTGGCACTTGGAAAAACACATTCTTGACAGTAAACTGATCCATTTATAAAAGAATTATTGACTTTTTCTTGAAATAAGAAAAGATAACAGATTCAACCTTGAGCAGCACAGCGCAGGCCTTGAGAAGAGAATAATTAATGGCGCTGTCTCCTATTGAGACAAGTTTCGCTGTGAAATGGGGTATTGATTTTAAACCGATAAACTGTGCTCTCCGTGTGAAGGATTTGCCAAACAATTTAATTAGGGAAATAACAACAACGTTTATTGGTTGCGTTTTTTTTCTCCAAATTTTAACTTAATCTGTGGTCTTCCATATAGACCATGGAAACAATTAATGTGCATAAATCCCTCCTACACAGGCAGACTGGTAAACGAGACCGACTGGGCAGGCTAACGCTAACAGGCCAGATCTCACCGATCGCAGACTGGTAAACGAGACCGACTGGGCAGGCTAACGCTAACAGGCCAGATCTCACCGATCGCAGAGTAATAATTCCGGTACGTTTGGGAACCGCTCGCCAGACGATTCCGAAGCTGGGATTAGCAAACCCCGCTAACTCTTTGCCATCCGTCGCCTGACTGTGTCCCGCCTGCGCTCGAAAACCCTGCTTGGTTTAGACGCGGCACGTACTCGTAGCGCCACGCAAACCCGCCTACACATGGCGGAGGACGAGGGTATTCCATTCCGCAACCCCCCCCCCCCCCCCCCCCCCCCCACCGCCCTCTCCCTCCCTTTCTCTCTCCTCAGTGGAAGACACGGTAAGGGGGGAGCCCAATTTGATTTGTGTTTTCGCAATCCCTGATTAGGAGTCGCCCGTTTGATCATGTTTTCCCGCCCGTCCTCCTGACTTGTAAGCCGTTTAGCAGGAGCGGAGTAATTAAATGACTAGACTGCGGAGGAGGAGGAGGGTAGGCAGGCAGGCACTCTGAGGGTCATTAGTGCCGAAAATACCTTTGTTACCTTTATGGGCTCTGGAAGGCTGGGGAAGCTTTCAGCCGGCCTGCCCAGAGGAAACAGATCCAATCTAGCCATTGATTAACAGAGGCTTGTTCTTCCGGTCAAATGGCTTGATGGGGATTTTAGGGTGCTCTTCTGTGTTAACAGGATGGCCTGACTTCAAAGGGGAATGAAGAGGGATTGTTTTGACTGGGGCTCGCCTTCGCTTTTGCACACAAAAATCCTTTACGGGAGTTAATCTTGACTTATTACGCCCGTAAATAATGTGTGCGCCCGCCTCTGAGTGCCCGGAGATGTGTCATCTTGAACAGGACTCTCTTCCCGGCACTTAGAGACACCTTCAGAGGGCTCTCGGATTTCAACTTGAAGGCAGGGAAATTTGCCGCGCTCTCGCGCCGTAAGAGCGTACAATACAAAAACACGCTGCCGAGGTTAAAGGCTCTTGATTTACAGCTACAGCTCTGATGACTGAAGACTCCTTAACTGGAATGACTCACATGATCAGCTTACTGGCTAGACTGTCTGACTAGGCCGGCCGCGCTCCTGTGGGTTTACCATCTTATTTAAGCGACTGACAATCTTGTGGGGGGGGGGGTGCTCGATTGGATCATTTAAGGAACTGATGAGTTGAATCAAGTGGTTAAATGCTTGTGTGGAGAAGGATTTTGCTGGACTGAAAAGTACTTTATATCTGGCTGAAATCTAATGACGACTTTCCCTTCCTGGGAAAACGATTGGGAAGTCTTGAACTAGGTTTACATCAGTGGGAACTCCTTTCTCACGTTTTAGCTAGCAACCAATGACAGAATTACCAACCAATTTGTTTCCCGCAATTTCTAAATGAGTTATCCCAGTTTCTTGTGTCTTCCTTCATCGGGCCTGCATTGAATTTATTTCTCAATCTTACAAAGCGGGTGCGACGCCGTCTTAATTCTCTCATATTTGTGTTCATCTAAATTACGGCTGTCTTTTACTTGCGTCGTTTTAGACGCGGGTTTTGAAGACGGCCTTGTAGCTTTTAACGGGCATCCTCTTTCCCTAAATGGTTAAAAAGGCGGTTGAATGTGTTGGCATCATGTGATCACGTGGGGCTCGGGGTAAGGCCTTCAGGCAGCTGCTCCATTCGGACAGGATTTTTTAAGCCCCTGAGAAACGGGGCCCCTTGCTGTCTGTTCTGAAAGGTGGAGCAAATAGTTTGTCTGGGGCGAAGGAGAAAGAAATCCTCAGAAGCTCTGTCTGGTTCAAATGGTTCCCTTGGCTGCCTTCATGATATAAACACCCACGGTTCTCAAATTCTTTCACTCTGAATGTGTCATAACAGGTGCTTTTGCAAGTTTTTTTTTATACGGGGTGTGTTAATCTGTGTGATGTTTCTCTAAATGACAGCCGTGCTCCTACTGGTATCCCACATGTGGCAGCGAGGCGTAATGGTTGGTAATTTAAAGGTTGTAGGTTCGATTCCCAGCTGACAAGCTGCCTCCGTATCCTAGAGTAAGGTACTTAACCTGAAGTGCCCCGGTAAAAATATCCAGCTGATCTAAGTGGACCGTATGTAGAAATGGCGTCTTTGTGAGTTGGCTCGGACAAGTCTTGCTGAATGGCAAAATGCAGGCCTATATGTAAATGTAAATCCTTTAAGGAAAATATTCAGCCTTTGAAGCCCCCTTGGTTGCTTAAGTGTTCTTCGAAAGCCCGGCTTGCCCAGTGAAACCATGTCACGTGACTCACTGCAATCTCACTGCAGTCGCATTGAAAGTCTTCATTAGATTTCAGCCAGATGTAGAGTATTCCTCAACATAAATTGTGTGACTAACAGATGGGGTAATGTATCTGTTTTGAGATATTATTTTGATCACTCACAAACTTGGTCTGTGCTTTCGTAACATAACGGAACAACAGCAACAAAAAAAAAAAAGATTGATATAATGTTCAATGCACAAAAGCTAATGCCTGCCTGTAAAGCACTCGTAAAGTGAAAACAAAACAAACACAGAAGGCAGTGGCTGAACTGGTGCCTGCTCCTAGGAGGCTACACCTGAGAGCAGGTATTAGTACAGCCCCTGCGCTTGGGTTTGAGGGCTTCGTAAGCAGTCGCCTGATAGAATCTGTCTGTTTTCACTTGTTGTCGTTCAAAGATCGCTCTTTACCATTTTTATTATTATCCAGCTTTTGAGCACTTTTTTTTTTTACACTGGCTGTGATTTTTATTTTTAAAAAATGTTCTGATGTTAAAAGCATTTTGTAGATGTATCCAAATCCTTGTTGAGAAGCGTATTGTTACAAAATCTAAATTTGCTTTTGTGTATTTACAGACAAATTATATTACCATTACCTGTTTTAATTGGCAATATAAAAGTGGTAAAAAAAATTTATAAAATGTGTTCACAGTGCAGCCGTCTAGAGCGAAAGCCTGTCGTAAAATGATTATTATTGAGTTTTATTAGAAAGGAACTAATTTACATGTATCTAGGTTAAAGTTCCCGAACACTATTTGTTTATAATAGTTTACTCATAGATTACCTATCCACAACCACCCTTGGAAACTGAAAATGCTTTCCCTGGGTTAGCATTTATGATCACACCTCAGAGAAGAAGAGGAAATACTAATGGAAACATTAGTCAGATGACGGTGAACTATTTTTAGCAGCTGGCATTTAAAGTTGGAACACTTGGTTCTGCCTGTCTGTTAATGAGTCATCAGGAGAGATGGCCCCTTTCAAACTCACAGGAGCTGATTGCAGTCTGAACTAACAGAGTCTAAATGGGGGGAGGGGGAGTGAGCTTTCTCAACCGCACATGCTTATCTCTCAGATGTACATGTCCGCTCTCTTTCAGCGAATCCTCATATCAGTCTATGACATCAGGCAGATGTCAAGATTTTCATAATTTGACTGGCAGATGGTTTACTGACGATGAGCTGTAATAAGAATCCGGTCCTTTTGAAATGTTGGATTGGTCACAAAATGCAGAGCTCCGCACCGTCGGAGCGCTTGACAGGGTGCGGATTTGATGTCAGTCGGACCGAACATTTGGATTGGCCGCATCAGTTTTACACATTTGAAGAGGAAACGCTTGCTTAAAAACCATGTTTACTGACATTTGCTTGTTTAAATTATTAAACTACCCTTATGATATTGTGTTTTTAAAAAACAGATTTGAAGTATGTTTTCTTCTCCTAGAGATCAGATCTGTTCTGCACAACAACCTTGAAAAGGCAGAACATTTATGGCTGCTAATTCACCTAAAATAAGATGTGTATCTGAGATATTTATTTTTTTTAGTTGGAGTTGGGGCTCACTGAGATAAGTGCTTAATCAGTTACATAGTGTGAAATTGTTTTTTAATGACACGGGGTAGTTTCGCGGAAGCTTCTAAAGCGACTGCTCTGACTCTTAGCAGCCCACCCTATTGACAGGCATTGTAGATGCATGGTAACTCCCTCGCTGTGAGCACATTTACTCTCCGCAAATTTGTCTTGTTGGCAGCAGTTTAAAAATTTTTTTTTTTTTAAAACATGACATTTTTAAACATGATCTCAACAGTAATTTTCTAACAGTTGCACTGAAATAATCAGCTGTCTGTACAGAGGAGGGATAATTTACTGGGTTTTTTAGTTTGTTGCTGTTTAGCCATTGCCATTAAGTGAGTCAGGGACACAGGCTTGATAGGGTCCAATAAAAGATTCAATTGCCAAATCCCCTCTGAAATACAAACTGCTGTGTTTTTATGACCCAGTGGATGTAGTTAAGGAGCCCAATGCTACTCATGACGGCTATCCTCTTTTAAATGGTTTCATATTTAAACAAGTGTATATTCTCTGCTGCCTTTAATAAAAACCATCCATTCTGTTCCTTCGATTCAAAGCTTTTCCTTGATTATTTGAAAGGGGCCTTCTGGGCCTGTTTTTAATGATGCAGTGGCAGCCAAACGTGCTCACGGAGGTGGGGGTGGGGGGGAAGGGGAAGGGTGTGTTTTACGCGTATGTCAACGTGTGCATTCATTTGATGTGGCATCATTTGAAGGTATAGTGAGGGAACTGTGACATAAAGTATATTGTGTGTTTGTTCTAATCCACAACACCAAGTGTACGAGCCAGCCCTCGATATATCCACTCAGTGTAACAACAAAGTTGATAAGGTAGCGCAATAGTTTTTTGTACTGGCACTGCCCTGGAATAACTATATTTTGACTAACGGACTGGTTTTGCATGTTGATTTTCAGACCGAAAATTCAGCCCCACAGTGCAGCATTTGCTAAAACTTTCATAAAAAGGTGTCTGGTGTGTGCACAAGTTAATAAAGTCACCTCACTAATTTAGCTATACCAGAACTACACACATGTTCAGTATTGGACTTTTTGGTTGCGTAGCTGAATTCAAATTAGGTTTTAGGTTGAGGGACAGCAGTAGCTTTTAACACACCTGTCAGTAACATTACCCTGCCAGTCTACGTCCTCTACAGGAACTGTGTGTGTGTGTGTGTGTGTGTGTGTGTGTGTGTGTGTGTGTGTGTGTGTGTGTGTGTGTCTGTCTGTCTGTCTGTCTGTCTGTCTGTCTGTCTGTCTGTCTGTCTGTCTGTCTGTCTGTCTGTCTGTCTGTCTGTCTGTCTGTCTTTACATGCAATTTGTATGCATCTCCTAACTCTGTGTCCACATGGTTAACAATATACATTATATTGACTCGGAGCAATACTGAAAGAGGCCTGTACAGCTTATTGATAATATCTGGTATAATTAGGCTATGTTTTTTGATACCCGATAAGCAGATAGCTGGAGTGCTTTTAGCCAGGTGTAGGTTACGCTTAGTTGCCAGTCAGGCCATTGTTTGTCAGAAATAAATTCCACAACCTTTCCCTGCTGTCTTTCTCCTCGTCTGAAAAACCATTAGCAAATAGAAGCCTTTCAGCTTGCAGAGATTCTATCCGGGTGTCAGTCATTCGTTAGCGTGACCGCCTTCGGGCTAGACCGTCGGTCTGCAAGGACGCATTTCATCTTCAGAAGCAGTCCAGTAGCTTCTCACGGCGAAAAGACAACTCCGATTTACGTTCCTAATTTGAATCCAAGGATCTAAGGACTGGTTTTGTAAATGCAGTTTTGCATTGTGCAATAAGGCGTATATTAGCTTCATATGGTTATTTTGGGGCAGCATGGTGGTGCAGTGGTTAGCACTTTTTCCTCACAGCAAGAAGGTACTGAGTATGAACCCCAGCCGAGGATCTTTCTGTGTGGAGTTTGTATGTTCTCCCTGTGTCCGCGTGGGTTTCCTCCGGGTACTCCGGTTTCCTCCCACAGTCCAAAAACATGCAGGTTAGGCTAACTGGAGACTCTAAATTGCCCATAGGTATGAGTGTGTGAGTGAATAAGGTGTGCCCTCTGATGGATTGTCGTCCTGTCCATGGTGTATTCCTGCCTCTCGCCCAATGCATGCTGGGATAGGTCCCAGCCTCCCCCGCGACCCTGACCAGGAATAAGCGGGTTAGATAATGGATGGATGGATGGCTGGTTATTTTGATGATGTTCAAATACGTGCTTCAAAGGGCATGCAGTGCCAGTATAATTTCATAGTATAATCTTTAATATTAATATTTTAAACTGTGGTTCTATGAGAAAATGAAGTTGACGCAAAGTGTTGTGTTGGTTCTACCAGGTATTTATTGGCCTTTAATGGTCATTAACTTTGTGTGTGCCTGAAACTCGTAATTAACTGCAGTTCATTATAAAATACTGTGCATATCTTTTTTAGATACATAAACTAATGTTTTTACCCTGAACATATGTCTGTTATTTTAGTACCTTTTGTCAAATAGGGTAGTTCTACAGTACTTCAAATTTGTTGTCATGAAAAACATATGTGTACTGTATGTGATTTAAAAAAAAAAAAAAAAAAAGTTCTCAGAAGTACTCCGGATTTAATTAAGTCAAATTGCTGAGCTTCAAACGTTTGTCTGAATGAATATACAAGATATTGCCTCTTGAATTACCAGTACACACACAAACTCCAAACCCCCCTTCCCTCTGCAAGAGCTGCCCCATTCTGAAAGCGAAAGTTAAGAGAACCTTTCCAGGGAGGGTTTTTAACATTGGGGGTTTAAAGGTGTACAGTAAACAACAGCATTGATCAATCAATATTAGTAACTAACAGTATACTAAAAGGTGTACAGCCTTATTTTATTCATGGTCTAAAAACTGCTGATGTTTTAACTTTTCATTTAAATTACTTGACTTTTCTCATCTTGATTTAATATACCTAACTACAAACACATGTGGGGAATAAGTTCTTTTGGCTTTTATCAAACTGACATTTAGGCGATTTTTTCCAACAAGTAACATTTGTAGTGAATTATTTCAAAGACAAAGAATCTAGGATATTCTTTTATTTTTTTTACTGCTATTTTTTCCATCGTCAGTTAACAATTTAGTGTTAATGCATTTAATCTGGTTTTCAGAAATGGAGAGTATGCTTTTAAATGGCATCACCTCTCATATCTAGATAGTTTTTATAAATTTTAAGGGAGGGGAAGTTGACAGTTGAGGGTAATTTCTATATTGGTTTGTTTTAGCTTTAGTCCATTTTCAGTTGTCTGAAAGACAAACCTGCTGAGAAGTTAAATAGTGGCTTGAAAAAAGGATTTGTACTGTATATAAAGAATCTACCGCACAATTAGTTTTATGGCCAATAAAGTATGAAACTATATAGACTCATTTTATAGTAATGGGTTATGCATTATACTCTGTAATGTTTAATGTATGCAGGAGAGGTGCATTCAATCAATATTTGATTTTGAAAAATTTTTATTTATTTTTTATTGTGATTTTAAAAGGTTTGGGCCATTAAATGAATGTGACAACCCAAATGATGGATGTGTGCTACTAAGCTATGTCAATAAACACTGCTTCCCATCCGGTCAGACTTAGGCTTAAACTTTTTTTTTTTCTTTCTTAAATGCAATTTCCGTTAAATGTTTAACAAAAAAACTTAAGGGATTACCAAGGCAGTGTGTAAACACGCTTTACATCTATAGTTGACAGTGCCTGTATGTGTGAAGGTTGCGTGGTCTGGAGGTGACCAACAGTACCTCCATTCACGAAAGAGGACGGAAGCTAACATGATGCATTAGGGCTAGCAAGGATTTTAAGGTGATATTTTGGAAGTTGTGTGTAAGTGATAATAATCGCTTCTGCTTAATACCGTGTGAAAGCCCTGCAGTGTATAGGGATTTGGAAATATGTGAGGAAGCAACCGGCCAGTAATGGGGCCCATACGTGTTTTTGGTGTGCGAGTGCTGTGTGCGTATTTCTGCATAGGTTTATATATCGTGTGCATTTATGTGTGTGCATACATATAGTGATTTAAAATAATTTATAGATTTCAATTTGAAAAATCACATCATATTTCTTACTGGTATTAATTTTTGTTTGCTGTGTGGTACATGATGTGCTGTTGAAAACGGGCATTATGTGTGTATTTCTTCTTGTCCAAGTACTGCATCAGCCCCTGTCTTCAGTGTAGTTTCTTAATGGGCTCCTACAGTGTTCTGTTGTGTTGGTCACACTCTTGGGCCAGAAGGCTGAGGTGAAGCTCTGTCCTGTTGTGTTGTGTAGCACGACACACATCTGGAGATGACCGGTCCCATGGCTAGCACTTCAGCCATGAGGACTTTAGGCCTGGGTTGTGTGTGTGAGTCAGTCACAGGTCCCATGGCCAGCACTTCAGCCATGAGGACTTTAGGCCTGGGTTATGTGTGTGTGTGTCAGTCAGTCAGTCAGTCAGTCAGTCACAGGTCCCATGGCCAGCACTTCAGCCATGAGGACTTTAGGCCTGGGTTATGTGTGTGTGTGTGTCAGTCAGTCAGTCACAGGTCCCATGGCCAGCACTTCAGCCATGAGGACTTGGGTTGTTGTGTGTGTGTGTGTGTCTGTGCATGCGTGTGTGTTTGTATCTCTCTGTGTTTGTGTGTGAATGTGGTTTTGCAAAGACACGGCTGCAGTGCGCTGTGGTGAAACCCACGGTTTGCAACTTGCCACTGAGGAAGTTGACATGACGTTCCCAGGCTCTGCTCTCTGCTCTGAGTCCCCTCTCCCTCGCCGCAGTGGGGGGCCACTGTAAGGCTTTACATCCTGCCCTCTGACGAAGAGGCGCTCTTTACGGTCGAGCCGCGCGGCACGTCCCCTCTGACCCCTTTCATCCGCTCCTCAGAGGTGCGTGTTAAACGCAAAATTCATACCACCTCGTTTACTTCTGTCTATAAATACTAAATAATCATCTGCGGGAGGGAGCTGTTTGAAATCAAAGCCATGGTTGACATCAGCATTTCTGCGGCCCTGTAAAGATACATTCCTATCCAGTTGTCCACACCTGTCCTTTATTAACCGAGAGATTTATTACCGTCCTCCCTGAAGATTACCGAGCCATGTCAGACTCACTGAAACGTGGGCTAAAATGCGGCCTGTTCTATTTAAGGCTTTAAATTTGAATGGTGAATGGTATTTCATACACGTGCCTATGTTTGGCCGGTTTGTTATGTTGTGTTTGCCTAACCTCAAATGAGTATCACATCCATTTTTTGACTCCACTGATGGAGTGTTGGCTTGTCTTTACTCTTTGGTCATTGAGGCCACCACAGAAACCGATCTGAAGCAGCGATCTGACCTTCTGCCGGCAAAAGCTGAATTGACTCCGAGGTGGTCAGTGAAGGGCGGTATCAATACTGTCACTGTGTCTCTCTCAGAATGAAACCTGATAGGAGGACTGGGGAGAAAGAGGTCACATGGCATGCACACTACAGACACTCTGTTATTTCCTGTTTTTTTAAAATAGGATTTACATTTGAAAATAGCTGTGTGTTTCCGCCCCCTTCCATATTTCTTTATTTTGTACTCTTATGCCAGTTTCCCCGGCTAGTTTTCCCAAAGGGCCACTCCGGAAGCTTTCATTGTGTTACCCTGTCTAATGCTGAACTGTGCCTTCAGGAGTTATTGCTTCCTCTTTTTAAATTTTTTTATTTTTTTTGAGCGTGTGGGTGACGTCGAGTTTCTCGTTCTTTTTAGGCTGTGGTGTTGCATAACCCTATGAAACAACTTGTGTTTTAGATGTGCGATGAGCTCGCTGCAGAAACAAAATGTGTCCGTGTAACTCTGAAACACAAAGACAGCAGTAGGAAACCAAATCGCGGGTTGCTTTCGGTCGGTTCAGCGTGTGCTATTAAAAGCTCGACACTCAAGCACTGTACTCTTCAGTGGAGATTCTTAGGCCCGACCTTGGCTTCCTGTTTACAAACACTTAAAGTTGCCTGCGGTTAACCTTCCAGTGTCTCTTTCTTTCCTGCCTCTGACGCTCTCTTCTTTTTTTTTTCTTTTTTTTCTTCTTCTTTCTTCTTTTCAGGTTTGAAGAAATCGTCAAGAAGTCCAAAGTAGAATACCATGCCGGTGGCTCCACCCAGAACTCCGTAAAAATCGCACAGGTTACCTTCCTTGTCCTTTTCTATTGTGAATGTTTGTAACATCTAGCTTGGAAGGTGAGATTGAAGAATAGAACTACCAACTACAAAAACGTTTTTTTTTTTTTTTTTGCCCACCAATGCAAAAAATAATGAAGGATTTTCAAAAATATTCTTAATGTTATGCCGTTGGCCTAATTTCTTTAGGCGTATCAAACGGCAATTTGGAGGAGTTGCCTGCGCACATAACATATCAAAACAAATTATATCAAACAAACGCTGATCTTCAGCCTGGCTGTGCACTGATTTGAGCTTCAAAAAAGCGGGTGGGATTCTGTTGACGGGCTTATTAAAAACGGCGCACGCGTTGCGTTGTAAAGACTTGTTTCACGGCCGCGAAGCCTCTGCGACGTGGTCCACGGTTATTAAGTATGTAAATGTGACGCACGTCGATTCGGTGTCGATAAGCGTGGAGGAACACGGGCAGATGTAAATGTGTCCCTGGTAAGGAGAGGTTGTAGGCAGAAACGCTCCGCTAATTGACAGGATGATGTCGGTGAAAGCACAAACACCTCCTTCTGTGTGCAAGTGTGATGGGAGGAAAGCGGGCCCCCGGGGCTGCCAGCATCTCCACGCTCCGGAGACCGTAAACAGCCTTTTCAAAGAGATGCAGAGATAGGCGCTCGGTGCAAATACTCTTTAATTATGAAGGCCAGAAGGATTTACATAAACTCCCCCCTCAAAAGACCTCAAGACGAGCAGTGAGACTAACTGCTAGTTTGTCTTATTATGTTTTTATATAAAATGTTCATAATTTCAAGCCTCTCAGAGTGCATATAGCACCAACGCTTTTTGGAACCTGGTCAGCTATTCCGAGCACTTGGGTGGGAAAATCTGACACGATTATCCACTCGAAAGCATGGATACAAAATTTAGCGGATAAATATTTCCAAATTGTTCCGGTCGGTTTCAGCCGTTTGTACAGCTCGGTCTCCATCTTCATTCGAGATGCAGACCTTGACTATAACGTTTCGAGATACAGACTCACTTCAACTCTCTCGTGAAATCAGACGCCTCTCCACAGTTGCACTGTATTTACGAATGTGCATTTTCCAAAGTGGCAGTCGCACAAGAGACCTTGATGGACCGGAACGCTGAAAATCGGACGCGTTGACGACCAATTCTGTTACATTTTGTTTTATTTTAGACATTTTCACTGGACCTTCTTGGGTTCGGAAAAAGGTTGTAGCCCACGGGGAAAGTGAAAAAAGCGGCAGTCACCAAGCAGACGATTCTCGACCATTTCACTGATGGTCTCTGGCCATCTGCCTTGAGAGTAGCTTTTTTTAGCTCTCGCTGTCAGGTGTTCCTGCGATGAAAAATGTATCATGCATAATTGGCTCTGAGATTATCACATCTTAGCACCTGGCAGAGGCAGAAACTTCAAACCCCGGTGCATTGTGGGAAAGCGAACCTTCAAACGTGATGATACGCACTGCAGTGTGAATACACATCAAAGAGACCGCGGCATAAATCAGACGCTCCCACTGTCGCGGGTTTGCCCAGGATGGCGAACGCTCGCCGGGAAAAAAAAAACCCCGCCCGCTTTCGGGAAACGTCGCGTCGAAATCAAGGTGCGCGCCGGGAACGCCGAAGGTTGGTGGATCAATGTCTTACACTTGAGGATCTTTCCACACGTGCCTCAGTGGAAAAGAATGGAACGCTTTATATGGACGTGTTTCCTTTTAGGCTATAGGAATTTCAAAGGGTCTTGTCTTTTTTTTTTTCCCCTGCCGTCTTCTGTCTATTCAAACGTAAAAAAAATGTTTCGGCTATGAAGGGAAACTGTAGCCCGCAGTGCGTGAAGCATGGAACAAACCCAGATTTATGACCGAGGAGTAATTGACAGAAAGCACAAGGCCAGAAGGTCCTGTATATATATTTCTTTCACCTTTTAAGGACACTTTCTCTTTGTGAGCCTCTTATCTGACGCTGCGCTGTTCCCCCCCCGCATCAGCCGACAATAAGGGCCACCTTAAGTGTCATTTCTAAAGTGCGCTATCTTTTTCTTTTCACACACAGCTGACCAATTGTGTACATTCTATTTTCCCGGCACACAATTTTTTGCTGTTGTCTTTCTTGCATTGTCAGCTGGATTCTACCACCGGTGAACGTTCACACCTGCTTCGCACAAACAGGTGATTTTCACGCCCCACCCCCCCACACACAATTGTAGTCAGTTATACTTGCTACACTGCCCCCTACTGTCACCATGTATATTGTTCTCCCGCTACATGCTCATTGAGCCCTTGTCCCTTTTCACCCTCACCTCTATACAGTATTGGCCTTGTCATGCCGCTACCTCGATATAACCAGAGATTTCATAGTACGTGTATTGTATAGAATACATTATAGTCTCTCTTTATGAGCTTTGATATTACCTAGCATAACCGCGCAACAGAAGACTGATTTGGAGTGCTTGGTAACCATGATTAAAAAAAACAATGTCCGTAACTAGGTAACTTTAAACAATTAAGCCACATAAAATGTGAGAAAGGGCCTTATATATAAGGGCTATAAGGGTTATAAGGGCTCATAACTGGGAATGAATAATCAGGTGGTCAATATGCAGGTATCATATGAGGTTTATTGCGGAATGACAGAGTGGCATACTGCAGGGTGTGCTTTTTTATGACCTGACGGAGCAGCCTATTTGGGGACTCGCAGTCCCTTAGTAAACTAAGAAGACAAAATGAAGCCTCACATGCTGGGATGAGCCAACAGATTGGGATAATTACACGGTTATATCCGCAGACGGTAGAGTTTTCAGAATTTACAACTTTCATTTCCCATTTCACTGCAGTGCTTAGTTTTTTACCTCTGTTAGCGTGCATGTTTGTTTGTTTACTTTTTACCTCTGATAGTGTTCATTTCCATAAAAATGTAATGTAAGGCCAGATAAATCTAAGCTCTTGAATTGCTAACAACTTTATCTAGTGATGCCTTTTGTTTCTTGCAAAACCTTTCCCTTAATTTCGACAACTGATCTTCGATGGCTGAGCATACGGCAAGATCAAACTAGAAACTCAAAATCACCGTCTGAGGAGGGAAGAGTCGAGTGTTTCTCACAGATTGTTTATCAAAGGAGAATTCAACACCTTTTTGTGTCGTGGATCACCTTCTGATCTATGACACATCTCCTCGATGTGCACGTGCAGTATCCATCACAGCTGACATCAGTGTAGAATCTTGTGTCCGTGGAGACTCGGGCGTAAACGGGCTCGCTGCTCGGATTGAAGGATGGACATTAGCGTGTGCGAGATCAAAACTGAGACGGTAAAGCGCTGTAGTGTTTTTTTTGAGCCGAACCAAGCCCGGCATCTTCTCTGCTCCCTGCCTCTTAAAAGCTTCCCACATCTCATTTTCTCTGAAATTGGCTAAATTTATGCTATCGTTATGATTGTTCGAAATATGCAGGAGAGTGCTGGCTCGCTTATTTATTTATTTTTATGTCAATGTGTTTTGACAGTGTATTGGCGAAGATTACAAGAGGCTTTTTTTATGATCCGTTTGCACATTTCCCTGTAACACACCAGAGCGAGGGTACATGGCCCAAAAGGCCTTCCGTGACTAACAGCATGACCCTCTAATGTTGTAAGGGCTTTATGTGGAAAGGCGAGCGATGGAGCCACTCAGCTGGTGTATTCGGAGATGTTCAGCCTATTAACGCCACATAGAAAAGCATCCAGAAGTGCGTTTTTGTGTCATAAATGCCAGACCTTACTTACTCATAGACAGTCAAGCATTTCTTCCAAATCGGATCACATTCGTCTAAACAGAGTGTTAAAGGGCCAGAGATTTGGAATGCGGTGTTGAACAGGAAGCTGACTTTTTGAAGATTGTTTTCCTAAGCTTTGTAAGATCATGTCTGTAATAGTACCAAGGCCTGCTGTCCCTTTTTTTTAAGCTTTGCTTGAGAAAAGTCTTTCGGCGAAGGTGGAGGGGCCCAACATAGAGGTTTTTAGCTCAGAGAGCTTTATTGAAAACACATGTTCACCGTGTTGTTGGAACTTCTGTAGAAAATCTCCTTGCTGTCCTCTACACACAAAGGACTTCCCCGGCTCATAGTCTGTACAGAAACTTCAACTGGGCTTTCTGCCCCTTTGTAGGCACAAACTTACCCCCTACGGGGCAAAAACTGTTCCATGACCTCATGTTTGACTTTACACTTCTCTTTTTTAAATAAAGACACGCATTTCTAGCTCCCTTTCATTTCTTTAATAGTCTAAATAAAAGGGAAATATTCTTCCCTGCCTGCTACTGTTTACAGAGGAAGGAAAATGGAGGACCGTCTATTTCAGGCTTTGAGTATTTATTTATTTTTTCTCCCAGGAGTACAATAATATGAATGGCTGTTTTTAAAATGTCAGTATCCAGTTAGTGTCTCACAAGATTGCAAAAAAAAAAAAAAGATTTCTTGAATTTTTTACATTTAAAACATTTTTGTTCCCCAGAAAATTACATTTGCAGCAGAAAAATAGTTACGTCTGTGTCCTATGGCCAGGAAATATTATCACAGTGTCTTATTAGTTTGTATATTAGGCATAATTGATGGCTTTGATGTAAGGAATGCAGGATTTATTTATTTTTCTTCGCCCGAGGTGACAGGAGAACGTTGTAGTCCGGCCGAAGTGAGCGCACTAATTAGCCATTATAAACAGTGCACCTGGCAGGTTCTGGATTTTTATTGCAGTGAGAACTCCAAGCACAACTCTATCATTAAAGCAAGTCCCTAGTTTGTTTGGAAAAGGTTAATTGAACTCTAAAGCCACTGCCAGTTTTCAAATGGCTGTCCGTCCTGAGGCTTGTTTGTTTCCTGGCCGAAGCCGAGGAGGGTCACGGACAATTAAGCTCTGAAAAAAAGTGCGTCGGGGAGAAAATGAAAAAAGAAAAAAGTCTCAGTATTCCCGAACGCGAGTCCACGCCGTTCCAGGTGTTCCGACGTCCGACGTAAAAGTAAGGAATCGGAGCGTCTGCCTTTTGCACAAGCGGCGTGTCCCGTGTGCGAGACCTCGGCGTCATCCCGTCACGGGGGCTGCTGGGAAATCGCGTGCTGTGCAGCTCCTTGTCGCTTACTGCTAAGCGGAGGTCTCAGGACTCCTGACATGAGCACGTGATCCCTTTCCTTTCTCTTGACCGCATCACATGTGCAACACGGTTAATACCTGAACACGTTTAGCGTGTGGTTTACCTTGTTAAAGGTCAGTCTAATGATGGCACATGGCTGTATTTCCCCTGGAGTGCTTTGATACTGTATATGAGAGCAGAGCACTCTTGTAGCATTAGTTGTCCTAATATGGTTAGAAATGCACCTACAGCTCCGCTGGATGGATCACTATAGCCAGTAAAGAGTTTATTTCTACCAGTATTGTTGGGGTAATTATAGGGGTCGGGTTTTTAGGATGGAGTGCAGTAGGCACGTCCATCCGGGTTTTCGGGTCCGGGTGCCCAAGCACCTGCCCCTTTTACACCAAGTGCCCGATGTGACCCTCTAAAAAAAAAAAAATAAAATAAAAAAAAGTTTATATTTTTATTATTACTGTTGCTGTGATTCATTTTCATTTGTCTATTTTAGTAAAATGTTTTCTGTACAATAACTGTGTGTTTGTAAAACAGTTATTCTGGGTTGGTGTGCCTTTTTCACACTTTGAGCACCTGTGCCTGTCTCTGTGTGGCCCTGGAATGCGCTATATTTCCTCTGCGGTAATATGGCATTGTACAGTATGCGTATGCAACACTGCATAGAGGAAAAGACTCCTGCCATTCATATATTTTTATCTTGGCATTATACATAACTTTGCTTTCCTCTTCATATCTTCATATCATATCTTATTATTGTATACACAAGCATCCCTGTGTACACACACGCACGGACACACACACAAAAACATACTCGTACACTCACGCACGCAAACACATACATGCACACATATATATACACACACACACAAAAACGTACTCACACGTATACACACATGCACAGATCAGACATACAGCATTCGATTCCTTCCCCACGTGGAAAGGCGTACACGGCCCTCGTGCGTGCGGGACTCGCAGAGCGTAGCCCGTGTTTCCGCGGTCAGCGTCGCCCTTCGGGGTCCCGCCGCATCTCCGCCACGCCGAGATAAAAATAATATCATCGCCCGGAATGTCGCGCGGATGATTCAGACCCGGAGCTATCAGCGCAAGCGGCAATATCGGAGACGCTGTTTATACACGGCGGGGTAAAGGATGTGACAAATGGCGAGGCAACACACAATTCTCACATCTCCCCGGCATTAAAGTGTTACGTGACAGAGCGAGGGTGACATTCCCGCGGATCATGATTAATGATTAACTGCGGGTGCGGAAAGGCTTGATAGGGAAGGTTATAAATAGACGCCTTCTTTTGTTCACTCTGTGGCGAACAGGCGAGAAGTGGGTGAAACCGTAGGAGCTCGAGCGAGAAAAACACACCGTTCAAACGGTAACGGAGACATATTGTGAAAGGGAATTTCACATACCTACAGTAACCTTCTCTACCCTGTATTTAGAGGCATTAGCTATTTGGAAGCGGGGATTAGCGTCAGCGCCTCGTCCCTTTTTGTGAATTCTATCTGTCGTGTGTTCTCGACGTTGACATCTTTGGACACGGAACAGATTTAAAATGTCTGCTTTCAAAAGAAGCAGGCCAAAGCTAAAGCATTGATAAACGTATGCCAATTACCGAATCAAAACAGTGACTTGTTCTACAGGAATCCATCTCGCAGTAACCATATTTGACAACTGCGTATCCATTTGGGGCATGTTACAGTATGTGGGATGTTCTCATTATAAGCACATCTGTGTCATGTAGAAACACCTAGAATATTATCTGCATAGAATTATCTTTAAAAAAATAAAGAAATAAATAAATGTATTCTGGAAATGATCCCGTGCAGCTGGTTTGTATGGGTTACATATTAATATTTAATTCACTGTCAAATTGGTGACTTAATTTAAGTCGCCAAAGGGGGGATGTGGGAAGTAGATTGTTACTCATAAGTATGCATTGGAAAAAGAACGTTGATTAAAGTGAGAAACTCACAGGAGACGGAAGGGCTTGATTTGTATCTTCTGGCTTCCGCCGTTTGAATTGAAATCGAATGCGACGTCTTGCGTAACGCGCCCTCCTCGGTCGGCGTCTTTCACAGGTGCCCGGGAATGACGAGGTGCGCGATTAGCCCACTTTATTTTCGGCAGAGCCCCCGCTGTTGCCAGGACTGCGGGCGGAGAGTCCGACTGGAACTCGATTTGAAAAGGCTCGCGAAGCGCGCGACGTTGTGTGCGTAACCGGCGGAGCTCCCTTGTCAAATTAGGCCGAGATTCATTGTGCCGGGCATTTGGTATGCATGCCGCAGTGCTTCATTCAATGGTTAAGGACTGTGTCCTGTGTTGCCGGGTACTAAAGCTCTTAGAAAGCCGTTAATAGAGGGGGGGGGGGGTGGGGTGATAGGGGATTCAAAGCAGTCATATCGCACTACTGTGTGTAAACGCATCCAACAAAATGATCTACCGTGTCACACTGGCTGTCATAACGTGGCTATTCCAATAGCGTTTATTAACGTGTTGTTTTGATTTCATTTTGCCGTCACTCAAGTTTTTTTTTTTTTTTTCGGATTCCGTGTCAAATCTACTGACTAATTATGTTCCTTTGCATCCAGGAAGTGCTATTTAAATACGGGGGAGGGGGTTTGTTTGCGGGTTGGTGGCAGAAGAACGTTGAAGGCATTGATCAGTCTCCTTGGACGAATGCCCCGCTTTGCGGCTGTTCCAATCTTACCACAGGCCCTCACCGGAACGGGTTCTTGTTGTTGTTTTGTTTAGTACACGGTTTTACGAATACCAAGTCGCCCTTAAGAAGGGAAGGGTGTCAGGAAATGATGCCCGATATTAATTGCGCTATTATCCTCATCATATTAATGATTACTTTTATCATCAGTATGATTTGTTTGTGTGCACCCTCAGAGGGGAAGCCAGCCCAAAATTAAGATGGATGTATCCACAAGATGGTGCTTAAAAAAGAAAAGGATTCTGAGGGTGTGTTTTTTGTTTTTTTTGTGTATGTGTGTGTTTTTTTGTTTCTTTTTTTTTGTTTTCTGGGCACGCGCCTTCACTTGCGGTGAAAATGTTGCATAGCAACAAAGAAAAACAGCTTCAAATATTTGGGTTAAAAAGCATTCAAGAAAATTGCAAAGAGCCAGCAATTAGATCTTTTTTTTTTTTTTCCCCTGGTCACAAGTTTAATGAGCCATAGAATTTTCTCTTGAACCACAATTTCGAATTATGCTCGTCCAATATTAGTATTCCTCAGAAGAACAATATTTATGTATGCTTGAAACTGTATGTTTCACTGCAGAGCCACAGCTGTAATCATTTGTTATTGCGCTAATGCTTACAGTATGCAAGCAGATTGCCGCAAAAAAAAAAAAAATGTTCAAAATAATTGGCAGCATAGTTTTTTTTTACACCAGACGAAAAGATGGTATACGTGGTAAATAAAGAAGACGGGAGTGTACTCCCTGAGTCTGCAGTTCGGTCCTACTCATCCCCCCCGCTCTTTTTTTTCTGACGGACTCAGTCCAGTGACAGAACGGAGAATCGTGTGGGAGAGAAAGTGCGAATTGAAGTGTTGAGCGTTATGGAAACGGATGGGAAAATGACAGCAGCCTGGTGACACCCAGCGGGTGACAGACAGACACTAATAGTAATGGTTCTTATCAGCGGGTCTCTCTCCACTGCCGCTCTGACATCCTCCTCCATCCGCCCCCTCCATCAGGCCCGAGCGCGGAGGGAAGGAAGGCAGAGGATTGTGGAGCCCGTTCAGACGGAAAGAGCCTGCCAAACACCAGTCCCCTCACATATAAATTGCATCATTAACATTGGCTAGATTATTCCCGGCTCTCCCACAGGGTTTATGGCGTAGTGACTCAACTTTACTGTTGAGTTTCTCTCTCTCTCTCTTTCTCAATCTCTCTCTCACTCCCTCTTTTTATTTTTCAGTGCCTTTAGCTGTACGGTTTGATTAGGGCCCGCTGTATGCCCTGAAAAGCTTTTTCAGCCTCAACCGAGAGCGGAAATGTGCCTCTGATTCCTTAAACGACAAAATTCGTCTCCCCCCCCCCCCCCGAGATTTGCTTCCAGCGAGTGTTGGCGTTGGTTTCGAAATGGATCGAACATAAATATGTATGGGGCTGTTGTGAAACGTGCATAAGACACTTGTCCTTAATGTACAGCAGGCAGGAACGGTCTGAGCCATGACGACACTCGGGGAAACCTTGAGACCTAATTGATATTAGTGGCAGAGTGTGTGCACGGCCACTGTCTTTTATTCTGCAGGCATTAGCTCTGAGATAATTGACTGCGATCGCGGCTAAGCTAGGAGTTAAAGGTTGGGCTAAGAAACATCCTTATTTCTGAACCTCTTAACTCCATTATCACTCATTTCCACCGTGAGCTCATGTAAGATGCTACTAGGGGGAACACGAATGCATTACAGAAATCTCCATGCTATCATTCTTTAATAATTACCCGTACAGTATGCAACATGGCCGTCACGGGGGTTTTATTAATCTAAAATCCCCTCTATTCACCGGCAGCCCGAGCCTCTGCTTACCATGCAAGTTTCATTTACACCTGAATAAATGGGTCCTTCAAACAAAAAGTGCCAACCTTTTACTTTCCGCCGTAAAAAAAACCACAGAGCAAGAAAGAAAGAAGGAATAATAAAAAATAAAAAAAGAGCCTCGACATTAGGCGTAGTAACAGACAACCCAACAAGGGAAGGGGGGGTGGGGTCAGGGTGGGGGGTGGGGGGGGGGGGGGGGGCTTAATCGCGTTGAATAAAGGAACATTTATTTTTGTGCTCCGGCCTGTAACAGCCCCAGGAAATGGCTCAGATTCTCGATCGGGAGCAAATCCTATTAACTTACAGTCCTCTCACTCAGGGTAATGGGCTACACCTTGAGACTTTTGTGGGAGCACTCTTCTGATACGGTGATACCCATGTCTGCCGGGGTAGCCGGGTAACGACTAATCAAGTCAAACAATCCGCTCAGCTGTACCAACAGAAGTGAAGATGTTGATATCCAACCGGATTCCCAACGGGCTCCTTCACACTTTCCTAACCTAATACTGAGGAGCGAGAGTTGGATCGGTTCAAGATCAGGTTATACGAGCCCCTGAGAATTGTAAAGCGATCCCCAAACAGCTCTCTCTTTCTCAGGAGTGATCAGAGCCGGCTGTGCACAGACTGTGTAAGAGCCGTGCAGGAGAAGGAGAAAGCTCTGGAGGTACCCGCTCATTTCAACCTAAACAAGCAAAAAAAAAATTTTTTTTTTTTTTTTTTTTAAACTTATAGAACTTTGAGTTTTGTAACGAGCTAAAGATATTGGTTCTGCTCGTGTGTGTGCGCACGCCGTACTGTTGTGGCTGTGAGCGCCGTACAGTCGTTTGTGTGTGTGTGTGAGCCGTATCGTTTGAGAGGTAACTCCAAATGAGACCTGTACTTTAGTCTCTTGTGATGGAAATTAAGTGAAAAGCAAGCCTCTTAGGTACCCGGTAGACCACCAGAGCTGGGTTTTAGTCGTAAGTCTTTAATCATTGTAATGCTCAAGAAAGGGCTTGAGTTAAATGTGTTTCCTTTGTGAATGATTGCAGATAATCTTTGGGTGGCTATTAACTGTTCAAATACCTTTTGTCCCTTGTGTATATCTCTGCATTTGATCAAGCTTCTAATCATCAGCTTCGTAATTACTGTCTTTCAACGCTTAGTTCCTGTACAAAGTATGTTTAGGGTTTTCTAAACCTGGTTATGTTTTATTGTATTTCATGACAAATGTGACAAAGGCCACGTAACAAAAAATATGGCATAAAACGAACATGCAACCCAAAGTTCTGCATAATCGTTTAATTTTGCACGTCAGATTTTGTGGTGAGTGAGGCTAAATTAGTATATTTGCAAATGATTAACACACACGTCTAAATAACTGATCAAATCTAGATGAGACCAGTTCTCTGAGAGTGACCGCTAACTATTGCACTAACATTAACAGTACCTACTTAGGCAGTTATATGGGGTGGTTATAGGAGCATAGTACTTGTCAGCACCATTAAACGTGGTTTTATGACGTAAATCCCGTAAGCCTGGTAATTGTATAATAGCCATTATTGGCGA
Source organism: Synaphobranchus kaupii (assembly GCA_029718625.1). Lineage (NCBI taxonomy): Eukaryota > Metazoa > Chordata > Actinopteri > Anguilliformes > Synaphobranchidae > Synaphobranchus > Synaphobranchus kaupii. The sequence goes on along the minus strand of CM056379.1, from coordinate 105,942,790 downwards.
GATAAGCGTTTTTCCTTTCTGGAAAGGCTCCAGTGTTGATAGATGTTTGTAAACCTGCTGGATTACGATCATTGAGCCTAAAGCATTGGGTGGATGTCACCCTTCCTCTAGCACAAACGCGTCTCTGAGTTGAACATGGTTATCTGTTAAGGAGCAGGATTATAGCTCTTTTTTAATTTTTTTTAATCTATTGGGATTTGACCGTCGAAAGTGGGATTTTTTATTTTCACATTGAAAGCTTAACCATGTTAAGAGACGAAGGATGTCCCAAGCATCATTGTGTTTAATGTCGGCATAACTCCTGTTATGAATGCCCCCCCCCCCCCCCACCCCCATCTCAACCCCTCCATAAATTCACAGGAGACGACACCCCCCTTTTCCTGGCAACACTCTCCTGTGTCCAATGTCACACGCTCTCCAAGTGCTTCGAGTTGCAGCGCGAGCCAGATAGAATTTATCGCCCGCGGTTCGCCGTCTGCCGTGCGACGCGGCGGAGCGGGTTTCTCACCCTCCTCCAGGTGTGACATCAGCCAATCAGGCGAGGTTTTATTCGATGTGGCGCTCATCAAAAAGCGCTCGAGAACGCGTCCCCGGCAAGTCGCAGGAGTCATTCAGCAGAGCAGATGCAATGTAGCTGATGCTAATAGCAGTGATGTGTCACACAACTAGTGATCCCCCGTGAGCCCGAGTCGGGGGTACCTGTGGTTCCTCGTGCCACCTGGGCCACTTAAATTACGACCTTGTTTTCATTGTTTGGTCAGTAAGGCTTAAGGGTTTTTGGCATGTAATGGAATCCGCCGTGCAGCTCCATCCTGCTCACTGTGCGCTTCCTGAGTACATCTTGTTCTCTCTCACTTTTGAGAGTCTAATTTCTGCAGCGAGGAGAGACGCAGTGTGTCCGTCCAGTACAGCTCCATCTCGTATAAAAATGTAAAAAAAATAACAGTCATGCTGACTGCAGGGTTTTCAGGCTGGGTTCTCACCTCACATCTTTCCCCACATCAGGTGGTCTGTGTTGACATTGTTTTGACTCGCAGCCTCCTCTGCGATTAAGAAACTACACCTTAATTAGATCTTTAATGTTCTGCGGTAATATTTTTATTAATTAGTGTCAGCTCTCTCCGGTTATTTGTACGGCTTGTCCTCGCCGCTGAATTCATGCCTGGTTAGCTCGCTCTCATAAACAGAAAACGTTGGGCTGACAGATTTGTTTTCCGATGTGAAATCTCTCTGCGTGCGTTAGTCAAACTGTGAGCTGTTGAGTCAAGTGTCTGCAGCTACACTTGTAAACGCGTCCCTGGATTTCCTCACCCGAACGTACCCGCCGTAGTTTTAATCAGACGTGCTGTTCTGACCGCACCAGTTAACAGGAGAAATGTACATAATCCATTTGTGCACAACTCAACAATAATTATTGTCAACATAAAATATCCGTGAAGCACCTTCCTAGACGGATGAGAAGCTTTCTCTTCCGTTTCCTTGCGGCCACATTTTACTTCAGTTTGATTTTCCTGTTCTTTAATTGACCTCATAAAGTTCAGGCAAAGTTCAGGAAGACTCGTTGGGTTGGTTGCCATGGTTACTACCGCCGCCCTCTTGGCCTGACACCGGGTGCCGGGCGGAACCTGTGAGAACATTACTGAACACCTTACAAATAGACGAGCGTGTATCATAGAAGAGATTACTCGTACTTTCAGCCTGTCGTTTTCCCGCAGACGTTTACAGTCATGCTTTCTCGTAACCTTTGGTTTGACGGGTTGTTTGTCACCGAGCGGAGGAACGAATATTCTCAGAAAGAACGGGGGATTATCGGTGCTGGCTGGATGTAATTACATTTTCCATGCTAATTCAATGTGTTCAAAGCAATACACCGGCCTTTGTTTGAAGTTCATGTTTACAACAGTGGAACAACTGACTCGGACCATCCCCAGGCTTTTGTCAGAGACGGAATGAGCCTAGCTGCATTGGATTTTTATTATTTCCTTTCCCCCATCGCTTCCCAGTGTCGTATCAATACCAAATGAAGTGTTGGTGCCAGGGTAATGGGCAGAAATCTGTGAAGAAAATTAAATGATACTCTTTGTGTCGCAAAATTGCCCACCACAAAGGAATTAATGATGGATCCTTCCAGCATAATTGTCTAATTACGCTGGGCAGATGGGGCACTGCGTTAACTAGGACACATTGCGCCGGCTCTCCAGACTCGACAACAAAAGGCAAACCAGCCTGACAGGCTCTTCAGCCGAGAGAGGGAGGAAAAACTAGGTTTGTTACTGAGCCATTCCTGCAGTCAATGTGTTGCCACAGAAACAAATGCGGGGCGTAAACAGTGTAAGGCTTAGAGCTCCTGGGAAGGGTATCCATGCAGAGTAATGGGGTCAGTTTACATGCTGCCTCCCCGGCTTCCTATTGAGACCGATTCACTACTTAAACCCTAATTAAAGGGAATCCGGTTAATGGCACTTGATAATTGATCACACCAGTCACTAAAAGCATACGCTGCCCTGTAAGATTTCATGCCACCTTATAGATGGCCACATTTCTTTCTTTGTTTGTATTATTTAGCGAGAGAGAGATGGAGAGAGAACAATTTTATATTTGCCAATCTGAAACTGATAAAGGGCATAAACCTCCCTGACCGGTATGATTTCATTCCCCGATACAGATTTGGCTCTGATTGGCAGATAATGTCTTGGCCACTAAGGATTGATTACAAATGCAGATTATTATTATTATTATTATTAAGCATTTATGCCCAGTTTGCTGTCTATTTCCCGGCTTATAACTGCTTATAACTGCTTAATGTGTTGTTATAACACAAAGTCCAGAGTCATGGCAGGTTTCTTAGCAGAAGGTGGTTCGTAATAATTATTGTAGTTCTGTTACTCAAGTAGACAATCCTGCACAAATGCCCTGAAAATACTACAAAACAGTCTGACCGTCATCCTATTGTAATGGTGGCTGCTTTTAGAGCTAATGACAGGGCAAAATACATCAATTTTTCAAACTGTTGACTAAAAATGTATAACCCTAGCATTTATAAAGTCAACCCACTTAAATTTTTGATATGTACAAACGATGCCCATTTCCATCGGTCAACAAACAGAATTGTGAATCCACATTCTAAAGTCACATGGTCAAGCAAATTGAAATGTAGCTTTCTGAGTGGCACGATTGCTTGATATGTCTGACCTGACCGAAGGTTATTCCAGTATGCACTATGCACAATGCGGTCCATAATTTGTATTCCCTATCAGTGGAAGAGACGGCAAAACTGATTAATCAAAAATGCTGTTCCTCAAGTATTTAATAATGATCTTGATAGATTGTCACTGTCCTAATGTCTTCTTCTCCCTGTATAATGCAACACCAATGATGTGTACTATAAACAGATGAATCATATTTGTTTAGCAACTGAGTGTCATTACACATAAAATACAGCGTGACAAAAGAAAGTGTTTTAGCCATTCTGCGGTTTAACTTCGATTGGGCTGAAGGAATTTCTTTCCTTGAGGGGATACATTGCTCGAATGTCACACAGCATACAGAATTAGATTTTTATTACAGTAAAGCTGTGTTTGCCACAGAATTTATTTTTTGTGATTTGAACTCCTTATGGATGTAAACAAAATTAACCAAGATGGCAGTTTCATTTACAAAGTTAAATGTGCAATTTTATTTTGCTGTTTTCTTTTCACAACATCTATTATGTAAAATAAATCAGTTCATGTTGAATATTGCCTTCCATTTCCAGTCATTCCATTACGAAGACATTCTCATAAAAAAAACAACTTTGGAATGAATCTCTGATAGTCATATATAGTTTCAGTTTCCTTACATATTCTTTTTTTAATTATTTTTATAACGGCTATCCTTTCAGTCTAAGCTTATGAGAGAAGGAGCTCTCAGTATGGGACAGTGCATTATGATGGAAAGAGACGCCAAGTCGAAACTTCGGGCTGTTATTTAATAAACGTGCTGAATTATATGAGTTTCTTTGAAGAGCCGGGTTTAGTTTTTTGGTCATATTATTATTTTTTTTTTTTTTCCGTTGTTTTGAAAGTAAGCATAAGGTATTGCATAATAGTTAGCATTTTTCTTTGTAAAAAGTCATACCTTCAGGCTAATAATTAAAGTTAATCCAAATTGTTATCTTTTTGTTGCCGAGAAATGGTCTGACACTCTTGTGAAAAGTCTGCATTGGAGCCTTTCCATTTGGCCCCTCACCAAAGTAAAACTTGTTATTACAAAGTGGGTGTAACTTCCTTGTGCCAATCATATGTGCTGGTGTTGCACTTTTGAATTCCTGTGGCTGGCAGCTGTTTTCTGTTTTCTCTGACAGACTCTTTGAGAAAGAGAGCAGGGGATTTCTCATCATTAACACATTAATCCCACACAAACTGGCAGTTGATAGTCGTGGGGGCCCAGGAATGCACGGAGGATTAGAAGGCCTGTGTTTATCGCCAGCTTCCCATAATCAAACCATCAGAGAGAGAGGTCACAGAATACTCTACCTCAATGCTTCCTCTTCATGAATTCTATAATTACATTTCTCAATGGAAGCCCCAGTTTAAAATTCCAGTGAAATACACTGATTAGTGTACAGTACTCTCTTCTTTAAGTGGATCACACTGGTGGACAATGGTAGTGATTTCCACGAGCCTAGCTAATCCACTGGTTACATAGAGGCTATTCAACTTTTATGTTTTATGTTTTTAAATTAACTCCAGTACTAAATTGCATGTTTGTCACGATGATCAACGAAATGTGTGATTTTGTCATAGGCCAGTGAACATCACTGTCTGACGTGCGCTGGGAGAGCCAAATTAAAAGCTGGGCTTGAGTTGTTTGAGAATAATTAATTGGTGTCACGGGAGTAGGAAAGGTGACAGCAGTGTGGTGAGAGAGGCTTGTCCACGGCTTTGACATTTTATTGCAATTGAATGCACTTCCCTGAAGAACAAGGGCTTGTATCATCGTGTAATTGCAGCGGATTAAAGCCGTAACAGCCTCTCTCTTCCTCTGGAAGAAAGCCGTAAGTTTCATTGAAGGAAATGAGCCTCAGCAGGGAGATTTTAGATAAGGGCGGCTTTTGTGTTTCCCCCCCCCTCTGGGATTGTTACTATTATGATTAATTTACTACAGTAAGTGATCAGAAGACTTCGGCTCTGAGGAGAGCGATGGATCTTTTTGGATAAATATTTCGCTTGTAGAGCGATATTTCATATGAAAGCAACATCTTGTCCAAAGCTTAGCCGTCGGCTTTTGTGTAAATTTTAAGATCGACATATTGTTTTAAAAGTTGGTGTCTGGATACGCATTTCCTGAGTTGGGCAGAGAGGGGGGGGGGGGGGGGGGCTATTTTAAAGTCTCTCGACGGCTCAGCCGACCACAAAGTTCGTTCCTGCGCATTAAACCACACTGCGGCGTGTTTGTCCATCGTGTGACTGGGGAAAACTGTGCAGTAGTCTCTGAGTATTGAAAAAGACAACATTGCGAGGACCGTTGATGGTCAGGTGGGCACAGAGGCACTCCTCCCACACAGCCTCTCAGTACAGGAGTATCTTTTGTGTTTGTTGAACGCCACCCCCGTCTGCTCTGCCAAAGCTAACAGGGGCAAGGATCCGGATGCGGGACATAAATTTGTTTGCGTTTGCCTCGCAAGGGAAAGCTTTCTTTATCCAAGAGCATCCTTTTCATAACAGTCTTGGGAATTCTGTCAATGCCTGGATCCCACCTCTGGATATACGGTTTTATTTAACGTTTTTCTAACGTTTTTTTTAATGGAAACGAACACATAATCTGGGAGAATTTAGCGGTCCAAAGAATGTTTTTATAACACGAGACTGAACGGACTCTGTTCCTTATGGACGCTACGTCTAGATTCCCTTCAAGTGACACAACACAATAAATCAAAACGGGCCCAAGACTGCAGATAATTGAATTGTTTGCATATGGTTTTTCCAAAGTCAAATGTGTGTCACATGTAGCTTTACGTGTGAAACCTGATACTGCTCTTGGCTGGAGGGCAGCTACTTTTGGCCCACAGTACAGCAGCATGTTACAGAGTAGAATTCACATTTAGCATTTGAAATGGATTTAACTGGAGTATAAAGTGCATGGTTTGACCCCCTCCTAACGTTCTGCAGTGTCTCAACGCTTTGAGGCGCAGTTATTGGGATATTTGGCATGCCAGGTGTAGCACTTGGCAGACGGGAGACTTTTGAAAGACATCTTTATGTACGCAGATGTACATCTGCAGTGGTCCTTGGCCTTTCTTTTGTTCCAGCGAAGCACTAAAAGTCTAGCAGTATTTTCCACATTTTAGCCTGAATTTATAAACTGCATAGTGCCAAGCCATGGAACGCAAGGTTATTAGGAGGCTTGTGGTATTTGGGCAATACTCGAGTGATATTATATTCGTTACAGCAGCCAATTGGAACGCTATAGTGATGGATGTTGTATAGGCTACTTGATTTACTCCATGGATTACGTGTGTGTAAGTTTGGATGAACCATGTCTACTCCCATCCTCCAGCGTGGCTTAACACTTATATTTTTATATATATATATCAAATTGTAGTTCTTCTCCCTTTTTATATTGAAAACTACAGATTGCACTGAAGTTGTCGGGACCAATTGAATCGGTGCTTTTGGGTAGTTGTGATGTCACACGTACGAACTGTGCAAGTGAGTGCCAATCACTGATCTGCAATGCAATTACGTTCGTTTTGCCAGTGGATGGGAGAAGAAAAACGCAGATTTCCCATTGGGTGTAGACGCACTTTAAAGACGCGGTATTGGATACGTCTTCTTTTTGCAAGTCAAAAACCCCAAAAAAGGTATAAGAATGTGTGTATAGCCTATAGTAGTCTTATACTGGTCTCCTAGTAGTGGATTAATGTGCCTGATGACAGTTCTTACAGTAAACGTTCCCACATATGTATGTACGGGTAAACTTTCCTGAAAACTACACTCTCTGCTGTGAACCTTTATATTTCCCCTTTATACCGTCCTGTGATGTGATCTTACAAGAATTACAGAACTGTGTGGTGTGGTCTGTAGTTATTTCCGAGAAGTAGAAAAAAGGAACTAGCCTCTTTTGGGTTTTCGAGTGTGTTCTCGGTTACATTATGTCTTTCGCTCCGAAAATGTGGTGCTCAACTCGTTCTCCATCGGCGACATAATCTGCTTGGCCGAGGCCTTCTCGTTTGCCGGCGCTCAACAGTGTTTGTACAAGGCAGAACCGCTGTTTGTTTGTAGAACGATCAACAGTTTGCATTTATTTAGGACAGTCAGATATTTGCCGTTGTAATTATTTGAGGTGGCACGTTCCCGAGCTGCGCTGCCCGGGATTAATATTTTATATATTCATGCACCTGAAATGTAGGGTAATGATTTACTGCTGACTCTGCAAGTGGAATGTTCCGGAGGGCAGTTGCAGTGCTGTTCGCTGTCAGCTTAGCGTCGTCTTTCCCGAGATTGCCGTTTAATCCTCCAAACTGTGCATCTGCACGCCATTATCTGCTTAAGCATTGATACGATGGGGTTCTTTATGATGTCATAATGGCCCCCTGTTCCATGGGCGCGGGGCGTTATTTATCCCGCCTGTGTTTATGGAGATTAACGAAACGCGACTCCTTGCCCGACGAGCTCTGCGTTTGGTACCAGCCCAAGCAATCCGGAAGGTTATCGGACCTATAAATCAGAACTTTTGCTCTCTCACCAAGGCTCTGCGGCGTTATTTTATGTCAACAGCTGTCTCTCAACCATCCACAGATGACTCAAATCCATCTTAAAGGAAAGACATAAAGTTTATTTATTTGTTTCTCAGTCTTTTTCATTTAGTACAGGGGTTTTCAACCTTTTCTGATCCAGGGACCCCCCAACCCAGGCTCAAAGGCATCCGGGGATCCCCATCATAAGTTAAAAAGTATTTTATTTTTTTAAATAATTTTTTTTAAATCAGGCCAGGGGCCCTCTACAGAACCTTCAAGGACCCCCCAGGGGCCCAGGGGCCCCCTGTTGAAAACCCAGGATTTAGGACATACTATATGATTGAAAATTGTCATTGGAAACTCATCATACAATAACTGTGGTAATAACTATTGCACCAATAATTGTTCCATTGCAGTCACAGTGTTCCGCTTCTGTTATCTGTTAGCATTGATCACATTAGCGATGTGCAGTGTAACGGGACCTTTTTCCCCTTTCCCCGATAGCTATATATTCTGGTTTTGTAAAAGGTTAAAAGGTTTGGCCCCTCAAGCTTACTTGGACGACGTAAAAAAACGCAAACGGGATCCAAGCGCTGCTTCACAGGAATACGTCTGGCAGCGCTATCACCTGCCTCTTAGTCCAGCCGCCAGACTAATTGCATCGTTTCCATGTCAGGGTCATTCAGAAGTTAAAGGCTTTATTTTGCTTACCTGTGCAGTAGCCAGCGGATCTGTGCGCGAGCTACTCTTACACAGACGGGTTTTGTAAGGCGAGACGCACCCCCTGCCCGTTTTAAACCGGAAACTTGATAAAACGTCGCCGCCGGCAGGAAACGCTCGTTGCGGCGAGTGAACCTGCGTGCACGTTGCGCGCGCAAAGAAAAAAAAAAAAAAATGCGATTCATAATAAAAATGAATCAATTAATTTAATGGAGTCCCCGGGCGGTAGTAATGGCTATATCGCATTGATCATACCTTCGCTTGTCTTGTTTGGCTCTAACGAGCGTGAGCTCCGCCTTTGTCCGCGGCTCGTACTCGTACTGCAGAGGGTGGGAGGTCAGTCTGTATCCAGCTGAATAATCTCTTCAATCTGCGAGCGCCCCCGGCAAGGGAACGGCTCTTTTTTTTTTTATTAACGTCGGAGCGGTTGGGTGATGTCACTTGGCGTTGCGAAAGGCCAAAAAACGGCTAATCAGGCGGCTCAGACAGAGGGAGTTTATTATGGGAATTACGACGCGGCCGCAGCGTCGCGGGGCGAGAGGGCGGGGGGGCCTGCTTCCCTCTCAGGCCGTTCGCATCAGGGCCGCGAGGCGGGAATTTCACCCGCCAGAGGAGCCAAAGACGGAGCGAGAGACGCAGAGAGCCCAGCCGGGCGCAGGTTAACACTTTCTAAACCGCCATTTTATGACTTACTCCTAAATAACATTTCCATGCTGCCGCATTAAATTCAGTCTGGTCTGAGGAGCGATAAGGCCGGCCTGCTCTCCCACTGGCTGTAACCTCTTCCCCAAAAAGGCGTTGCCCGCCACAGACCCTCTGGCCCCCGCTTACAGCGTTCCCACAGGGAACCGCGCCGGATCAAAGCGGCGCGGTAAATCCCGCGCGCGGGGGGCGAAACCGCTTCACCTGCGACATCGCCGGGGCCCCCCGCGCCAGGCAGACCACAGCTGCACTCCCACCAGCTGGATCCCACTGCCCGCAGACGGGATTAGGAGGGGGCGGGGGGGGGGCTTTACTCTAAAAGGCTCTCCATGATCTCTCTCGCCCCTCGAACGGGATCCCGGAAAGTAAATACCTTTTCATGATCGCTTAATTCCCGCAATAAATCTGCTCTTTTTTTTTTTAACGGCCTTTGTCTTTCAAATTAACGAGAAAACCCAGTGTCCAGACTCCCTCTGACACAGCGCAGTGTTGTTTTAGAAGATATGTACAGATAGCCGCGCCGGCTAGTCAGGAATCAGCCTCGGGGCCGCCAGGCACCACCGACCCCATTGTGACACAGAAACCAGGATCAGATTCGGGGTTTAGACAGTATCACCTTGTTTATCCTGTGAATAATTCATTCCCTGGCAAAAAAAAACAAAAAAAAAACACACAGAAATCATGACAAGTATGTTTTACAAGTGAGCAACAAAAAAAATGGGTGTTTCCTTTCGAGATAACCCCTGGCGTCTGGAGATGGGCAACACACGCCCTCCCCTCCGTACCGCGCGAAGATGCAGCTGGAGATTTGGCGGATATTTTCTGCGACCTTTTGATTCGCTATCGAGGCGAGACGATAAAGCCCAGGACATTCCTTCTGCTGCTTACCATCAGCGTCTGTATAGCTTTACATCACCTGACCTGATGTTTATCGTGCTGGTCTGCTCTTTGGAGACTGTAGTTATTCGGACCCCCCCCCCCCCCCCCCCCCCACCAGCCCCCAAGTCCCGTCTGAACATGGAGCCGCTGCCGTCACAAGACGGCGGTTTTTGGTCTGACACAAAAGGGGCATCCATTCCCCGTGTGCCCCCCTAGGCCGCGCGAAGCTCACACAGATTCTTATCAAACGTACGACTCGCAGCCGATAACGCGCGCGTGCAGTCTCAATAATTCCAGCCTTGCTTTCACCTCCAGAGCCAGGGGAGGACTGCTCAAAGGAAAATGCCCTTGTATGCTTGGTTTGTTATCTCATAGCCTCTAAACTGGGACCACTAATTGTAATGAGAACATAATACTCCCTAGCTTGTTTAATATGAGACGCATATTTCTGGACATTTTTGTTTTTCCCCGCTGCCTTTAATTTGCACTTGGCTGTAATTAATAAGCTTCTTTTTTCTTCTTCTTTTTTTTTTGCGAGAATGTTGGCGGACTGAGGCCCTCTCTCTTTGACAGAGCGGGGCGCGCGTTAACGCAGATCATTAACGCTTCGCCCTCCGCCTTCGAACCTGTCGCCATGGCGAGCTTTCACTGAGAAACAGCCCGGCAGGGGGCGGCGATGTCGAGCTACGGCAACAAGAGGTGACTGAACCCCCCTCAGAACACAGGTCCCTGGATCCCCCGGGTGCTTTTGGGGTAGGGGGAGGGTGTTACCTACAGCCTTCTCCCGAACCACCCACGAGCACCTACACACAGAATGCACCGGATAGCTAACTGTGCATGAAATTGGACTGATAGCAGTTATTGACCAGATGTTCAGGTCTAGTAGTGGGGGGGGGGGGGGGGGGGGGGGGGAGCGAGCGTGTTACCTGATTGAGTGAAAAATCCTCAGCATCTTTTTTTGATGCCTGGCACTTTGCAGGAAAGAGTGATTTAATAGAGCCTGCCAGACCCCATCATTGTCAATACGCTCTGAAAAGCCCCCTTCGCCTGCTGGCTTTTTTTTTTTTTTGTGTCAGTCGTGACAGGTATTGATGGGCAGATGTTTAGTTGTTGTTTTTTTTTTCGTGGTAAATTATTTATTTCTTCCCGGACACCGGAGTTTGCACTCTGAACGAGGAAAATATGCGAACGGGCAGAAGAAGAGAACAGAACGTTCCCGGCCGCTTTCGGACGTGGCCCTCCGCGAGCTATTTTAGTTCTCTAAAAATAGACCCAATTGAATTTTGCCAGGTTGATAAGCCTGTAATTAATGTTGCCGTCATCCAGCATGGAAATTTTAATACCCCCGAGGACGGTGGCTGGCTAGGAAAGCTTTTCAGGTTGAGGAATACTGCCGCCCTTGTTTAAGAATCGTCTTACTGAACTAAATGCTAATAAATTGTTAGAGTGCGTGAGAGAGATCAAGTGACCGACCCTGGCCAGTGTCTGCAGCGTAGCGCCAAAGCGTCCGTTACAGTGGAGCCCTATGGCACGTGGGACAGCAAAGTTGTTCCCCTTTCTGTCTGTCATATCGCATTATTGTTAGAGCAGAAATTACTTCAGCTTTCAGCACAGGCGTGTCTCTCGTTCATCTATCCCGAAGGAAAGGAAAAAAAGAAAAGAATGTTCTCCAGGACGAGGAGCCAGTGACAGTTCCGGGGAAAGACGACGGCTGACGTAAGGACGCAAAAGCTGTTTCCTAAGCGTGCGGGGGTGGGGTGGGGGGGGTCGTCGGAAAGCGAGAGCGGTTTTCAGGGGCCATTTTGCGGCCTCCTCTCTTCCAGCCCTGTTCGGAAGGAGGAGCAGCAGCAGCAGCAGCATGGCGTGCGGCTCGGAGTGGCAGCTGTTCGGTGTTGAAGTGCATGCTGGGTCACCTCCCAGAGCAGGGCTCCTTGTATACCCAAGATGTCATAATTAATGGCTGTCCAGAAGCCTGGAGAGACCGAGTGCATGGATAAATAGAAGTCAAACAGAAAAGGAATGAGACCTGTTCCCCACTTAACATACTGTATACTTATCGCGTTGCCCTGGGCGACGTGCTCTACATTCTGTGAATTTTTCTGAGTGTTTCATCACCCCCCCACCCCCCCCTTCCTTTTCTCACAGTATGCATGCCCTCCCGTCATGTTTTCTTTTCCCTTGGTGATATGCGGAACGGTTGTATTATGGGACAATTATAATCTTTTGGGAGCAACATTTTCCCCTCTTAAGTAAATATGCAAAAAAACAGTTTTTGTTTTTTTTCCCGTTTTTTTTTTTTTTGAGGGGAGGGGCTCATCTGCCGCCCAGGGGCCAGACCCACACTACCCCCCCCACGCCCCCCCACCCCCTGCTCCTCTCCTGCTGCTTAATTTCACTGCTTCGTATCACAATAATGAAGCGCCTTGATGTACATTTGCCAATCTCTGCCTCCGCCAGCGTCGGGTAATTGGGATGTGAATAAGCGCGAGCATCCAGCGCGGGTCTGCGTGACCTTTCCTCAACCCGCTGATGGCGCTTTGTCGTAATGGAGGTATTATCTTTCATTCAAATCGCAAACCGCAAAGGGGGAGAGAGTCAGCAGGGCTCCGGGATTGGAAACGCAAACTCCTTCCTCGCGCGGCGGCGGGCGCCGTCAGATGCTCCGCCAGCTCATTGTAATTGGGCGGTTTTATAATGACATCAATCGGTTATCTCCGAGCAGAGGGACGGAGGGAGACGCCGCGTGCCTCTGAAAACCGCTGCTCTCCTCCAACAGCTGTTTGTAAAGCAGGGGCCTCCGCCTCAGCCTCCTCTTTATTTACACCGGATTATAGGCACTGCTGTTGACTCTCCTTTTCATAGATACTTAGGCCCACCAGGTTAGCGATTAATATTCCTATTTCAGTCTGATTGTACAGTTCTTGAATATATATATATATATTTTTTCTAGTCAAAGGATCCCATAATTTGTGGTCTCCTTTAATCGATGAGTATGTGAGTGTATGTGTGTACTGTATACGTGTGCGTGTGTGTATGTAGTGGGATCGTGTGTCTGTGTGTGTATGTGTATGTAGTGCGACTGTGTGTGTGTGTGTGTGTGTGTGTATGTAGTGCGAGGGTGTGTGTGTTTGTGTATGTGTTTGTATGTAGTGCGCGCGTGTGACTGTGTGCGTGTACGTATGTGTGTGTGTGTGTGTGTGTGTGTGTGTGTATGTACGTGTGTTTGTGTGTGGGTATCTAGTGCAAGTGTGTGTGTGTATGTAGTGCGAGGATGTGTGTGTTTGTGTATGTGTTTGTATGTAGTGCGCACGTGTGACTGTGTGTGTGTGCGTGTACGTGTGTTTGTGTGTGGGTATGTAGTGCAAGTGTGTGTGTGTGTGTATGTAGTGCGTGTGTGTGCGTGTACGTGTGTGTGTGTGTGTGTGTGTGTATGTACGTGTGTTTGTTTGTGTGTGGGTATGTAGTGCAAGTGTGTGTGTGTGTGTGTATGTAGTGCGTGTGTGTGCGTGTACGTGTGTGTGTGTGTAGTGCGTTTCTCCACGTGCGTTCCCATTGGTGACCCTGTGAAACGGCATCAAGGCCAGCGTTGAGCAGAGAGGTAGGCGCAGTGATTGGCTGTGCGGAGCGCAGGGGGACTGGCCTCTCGTTGTGGGAGGAGTCCCGCTCTATTCCCACCTGAGCGCTCCCAAACACACAGGATGTGCTGTCATTACCAACAGCCTGCAGCGTGTAACCTTGGATTCCCAGCTCATCACAGCGCACCTGACGGGTGCCCGCCCGCCCGTCTGACCTTGAGCTGGGGGGAGAAAGTGTGTCTGTCCGCTTCAACCCTGATGGGAGGACTGGATTTATCAGGAGATACACGCTGACACAAATCTGTGACGGTCACCACCGGCTCTAAGCCTAACCCCGCCCCCCATGTACAGCCGCCACCCACAACCCATCCCACAATCCACTCCTATTAGTCAATTCTGCCATAACAGAGGCATGGCCCATAGCTGGGACAGGATGCATTTCCTGTCTCAGTCTGGCCCCAGCGCTCTGGACGTGGAAAGGTAACTCGGCCGCAGCGCTACAAAGCGAGAGAGCTATCCTGTGTTTACTCCCACACCCCCCTCTGTTTTTTTGGAATAAAAGTGGAGAAATGGTCTGGGGGCCAGCAGTGTAAACGTGATTTTATTTTATTTTTTCAAAATCCCTCTTCCTCCCACGGAGACGGAACTCGGTTGTGCGGGATGATTAATTTGGCGCGTATACAGGTCATCCCTGAAAGCGGGAACGTCTCATTCACAAAGTCGCCCCGTCAGCAGTAAAGGCAAGGTTGCAATAAAACAAGCAAACATAGCATCGCGTGTGCCGATAAATCTACGGGGGGTTAAACCCGTGAGCGCTCGGTATCCCAGAAGTCCTTTTCATCATCCTCGTAAAAAAAAATAAAAAATAAAAAAAAGAGCGGCAAAGTCACACAATGTTTCTCGTGTTAGGGTCGTCACGAGGGCAGGAATTAGCGCTCCCCTTTTAATGCTGTTTAGCTTTTACGGCAGGTGTGTAATTCGCTGCACTGTAACTTGCTCTCAGAAACGGGATGAGAAGCGTCAGGGGGAAATGTGAATACGCTCGGAGTTGATAATTTGGACCCATTTTGAAAACGGCTATGCAACACATGGTGTGTGTGATGCAGGAAGCTTTAGCAGGTTTGACCTGTATGCTCTTGCACAGCACTGCAGCCTCTGAAACAAAGTAGCAATGTTGCCTTAAAAAAATTTTTTAAATCTTATTTTGAAAAAACGATCGATTAGAGCAGGGGTCCTCAACCTTTTCCAGGCAGGGCCGGTGTGGGAGCGGGCTTTTGTTCCAACCAAGCAGTTACACACCTGATTCTACTAATCGAGGTCCTTAGCAAGGGCTCTAAGTGCTTGATTAGTAGAATCAGGTGTGTAACTGCTTGGATGGAACAAAAGCCTGCACCCACATCAGCACTTTCTGTATAAGGTTGAGGACCTCTGAATTACAGTAAAGGCCCCAGAACTGAAGTTATATTTAAATTAAATTATTTGAAATTAAAATCCTCAATCTCGCTCTTCCACCACCCCCCCTCTTCTGCCCCGCCCCACAGTGGATGATCCAGCAGCCGCACAAGGTGGCCACGTTCTTCGGCTGCATCGGCAAGGACAAGTTCGGCGAGATCCTGAAGAGGAAGTCGGAGGAGGCGCACGTGGACGCGCGCTACTACGAGCAGAGCGAGGAACCCACGGGGACGTGCGCCGCCTGCATCACCGGCGACAACAGGTCAGCCCCCGGCAGGCCCCTCCCAGGGTGGGCTCAGTCCGTTTCCTCAGGAAACGCCGCCGTTACGCTACCGCTAGCATTTCTGTTCCCAGACCCACTGCTCCCTTCCCGTCCACAGAGGGGTGTTTTTAAAATGCATTCATTTATCTATTTGTTTACTTATTCATTCATTATTTTGCTTCAGTGCTCTATATTTTATGAATTTATTCAATTATTTATTTTTTGGGGCAACTTCACCGGCACAGTATTTGTATAAATCTTTTTTTTTTTTTTTTTTTTTTGTCCCCACCAAAACAACCGCTCGACAAGACAGCCTCCTCGGCTCCAACAGCTGCGTGACTTTAATTAGCGAGTCATTACGAGGGAGGTCACATTAAAAACACATTCTGTTTCCTGGGAGTGACACCAGGCTGGCTGGCTGGCTGGCAGGCTCTCCTTCGAGAGCAAGCCCTCCTGTCTTCTGTTTGCTTGGCTGGGCCTGTTCTTTTTTTAATGCTCCACCCAGCATGCACTGGGGCCCAGTGCAGCTGTCAGTCACATATTGCAGATCCGGGCAGGACCTGCTTTCTGGAGACCCCTTGTTTTTTTTCACCCTGATTAACGCTGGCTATGGAAACATCGAACGTCTTAACCTTGCGGTTATACTTTTTGCATCCGATTGCTTACCGCACGATTGCACGCTTTGCTGTACTGCTGAATCTACCACAGACCGGTTATTAATCAGCGGTATTTCCTTTTGTATTTAATCATTTCTTTTTAATAGAATGCTTTAACCTGCGCGGGTTTTGTAAGGAACGGGTGTGACATGCGCCCTTTAAGTGTTTCTTCAGTGTGACCTCATTTATTTTTTTCATTTCTTCATGTAGAGCAGTTTTTTTTTATTAGTTAAATTAGTAATACCCGTCAGTTGTATTTTAATGAGGTTCATTGTAAACCTGATCTTTTCTGCTGTTTAGTTAATGCACGTTTTACGAGTATGGTCATGGTTCATTTTTGCGGTTCACATAAGAAAAAAGTCTTTGTAAGTC
This sequence comes from Synaphobranchus kaupii, assembly GCA_029718625.1. Classification (NCBI taxonomy): domain Eukaryota; kingdom Metazoa; phylum Chordata; class Actinopteri; order Anguilliformes; family Synaphobranchidae; genus Synaphobranchus; species Synaphobranchus kaupii. The sequence continues at coordinate 105,926,455 of CM056379.1, read as the reverse complement.
AGCCATCTTTGTGCATGTTAAAAACCAGGAGATTTTAAATTGGTGGGGAAAAAAAACTACTTAAAGTAAAAGAAGAAAGACGAGAAGGCATTTAAAGCTGTTTTTCATGTTGGAGCTGACAGTTAGCTTGACTGCTAGTTTCTACCTTGTAATTACAGCTTCCAACTGGGTTCCTGTGACAGACGTTTGTTGATGCACAACTGTTTACAGATGTTCCCTCTTGCCTCCTCCACTGCTGCGACCTGATTGGTTAACTCACAGGGATAGTAGATTTCTCAGGATAACATTTGCATTCCATTTTGGAATTATATAACCTGTTTTGCAAACAAGGGGAGACCTCAAAAGCAGATGTGTAGATAGACATCACCCAAAACAAGCTTGAAACGTAAACGTGTTCTATCCTCACATTATTACATTTACGTCTCCTCGGACATCCATGTCATGTTTTGTGTTTTTTTTTTTAACCCCACATCATTTTAAATGGCTAAATAATATAATGCGGGCACAAATGTAAATTGATTGATATTCACAGATATCTGTATTCGGTAATAGTAAATTCGCTGCATGGTAATAATGTTTACAAAAGGCCTCATAAATGATAATTTCTCTGACTAACACGTTAACCTTAACCCGATAGCATTCTGTCCATTTGTGTGGTAACAATGTTAAAATTCAGTCCATTCCAACAACAAAGATTGCAGCCTTATGCCTTCAGGAAAAACAATATGACATTTAGCCAGAGGGGCATGTAGGTCACAAGTCTTGAAGACCGTCTGGATGTTTGCCTCCAGTTGGTTCTGTATCCTTCCCAAACTGGATTACGTTACATTATGTATTTGTTTAGCAGACGGCCTTTTCCTGGGTGAGCTTAAATTAGCACGTTAGCATCATTTATACATCTTAAAGAGTAACTACACCCACTGTCTCAGCCTGTCTCCGCCTACTACACAATTTTGAAAAATACTTTGAGGGGTGAGCGAGGGAGAGGGGTGGGGGCGGAGGAGCTGTGCCCATCGTCATTTGCATAAATTAACATACATTGTACAAATTATTTTGTATAACTCGGCTCAAACTGTCAAACTAGACATTGCATATCAAATATGAATCAAGATTGAGCAACTGCATGTCCTATTTCTCACTCAAATATTTTCAGAAACATATTTTAGTGGACTATTTAGGTGGAATAAGAGAATTGAAGAGGACGGCACGTTGTTCCGGTTTAAAAACGCGGAGGCGAAAGTAACGTAGCGGGTCTAACCAATCAGGTGCCGGCTGTTTCCGTTGTGGGCAACAACAATTATCCATATGACAGGGAGGTACCTCCAAAGAGGTACTCTGACATCACGATTGGGGCGGGGGCAGTGTGGGGAGCAGAAAGGACATTTCAACCATTAGGGGCAGCACAAAGACGCTTTTCTGCCAATTTCTCATGATATACGATATTATTTCAGAATTGTTGAAATAACGGAATGCATGAATAAGTTTTATTATAAGGTAGGCATAGAAACACGTTTACAGCGGGGGGGAAAAGAGTGATCTAGAGTGTAGTTACCCTTTAATATTTACTGGCATTGAGGTTAAGTACCCCGCTTGAGGCGGTAGTAGCTGGGATCTCCTCGAGTTCCATATCCAGTCCCTGCATAACTGGGCCAAACTGCAGCCTCCACTACGAGTCTCTTTACAGGCGCATTGGCCAGGTCTCCCTGGTTGTGAAATCCAAAGTTGTGACTCGCAGCTGGACTGTTTTAAGAGTTGGGGGATTGTAGCGATGGAGCAATGAAGAGGGGGGATTATCACAAGGGTAGGTTAGGCGTAGGCTTGGAGCACGGCACGGGGTGGGTTTAGCAGCTGGAACAGAGTTAAGTGGGTGTATCGCGTTAATTTACAGACGTCTTTTTTTCTTTTTTTTTTACGACCGCGCTTCCTCCGGCACCTGCGGCCTGTCTCCCGCGGCCTGATTTGTAGCCGTAGCGCCAGTCTGAAGAGCTGCGAGGCTAAGAGTCCACTCGTCACCTCCCCTCACCTGTCAGCCTCTCTCCCGGCGATGTCTGTCCTCGCAAGCCCCGGAGCTCGGCAGTCGCAGGGGACGCCAGAGGTCATAGCCTGTCTCATAATGCCCCCCTGCCCCCAGCTCATGTCCCGCACACGTTGACGGGCCATTTGAGGATCAATAAGCCCTCCAAAGGATCCCTCATATTCGACCTTCATCTGCCGCCGGTGAACATGTCAGTCACCGACTCCCTTCCCGAGCTTGTAAGGCTCCCCCCTCGCCGCCGCTAAAAGGCTTTTTGATGCTCGGGATGACACCGGAGAAGGTCAGCCGCAATTTTGAGGGAAAACCCGCAACGTCTGTTACAGGTGTTTGCCAGCAGGCGCGAGAGGTCAGAGGAGAAGAATGAAGCCTTTTTCCGAACTGCTGGACTTACACTCGGGGCTAGAACCTGCCAACAACACAGGCTTGAGAGAGGAAAATACCGTGCGTGTCACCGGGTATGCTGGGTAATTTAATCACAGTGCAAAGCGGCGCAAAAGGCTTCGTTCGTCATCAGTGGCTCAAATGTTTTTTTTCTTTTTTTAAATACAGCGCTCGTAATGTTTTAAATTTTACTTCAGGTTGGAATGAAAGCATGAATGCGTGGACATTATGGTAAAATAATCACTGTGCTCAGCCGTTGATTTGTTGATTTGGTTGAAGTTAAGGCCAACTTACTTTGTGTTTTGAGTTAATCGTCTCTCCAGTTTCACTATCGTTGTCATGTAGGGGCAGCGATGTAGCATAGCGGTTTGGGAACTGGGTTCGCAACTCCCAAGATTATAGGATTGACTCCCATGCAGGCGGATCGCTGCTGTTGTACCCTTAAGCAAGGTACTTAACCTGAATTGCTTCAGTAAATATCCAGCTGTATAAATGGATTGTATGGACAAAGAATTTAAGCTCTGGGTAAGAGCCTCTGCTAAAATGTAAATAAATTATTTATATATATATATATATATTGTTTATCAGTCATTTCATTAATAAAATAGTCCTCATTTTATTAATTTCATGTGAAACATCTTTTTGTTTCAATGTTCCTTGTTACAAGTCTGATATGGATTATGTGTGTCAAGGATCCTGTGTTGATTTTACTGTTAACACAGTTGGCAATTGAGTTAAGTGCACAATATTCATTTTATCGTTCATTCAATACCTTCTTTGAACTCCATTTTATGTGTATATGTATATATTTTATTTTTCCCCCCGGTGCTCAATTGGTTGCCTTGTCAGGGGTCAGGGAACAATTTCCAAATTGGGGTTCCTTTTTTTCATAATGTCTATTATGAAGCACTTTGTGGCAAGCTGTTTATGATTTCTGTTATACAAACATATAGATTCATTGATTATATGAGATTTATATCTTGGGTGTCATGGAGGTGAAAAAATCTAATAAATCCTACAAATCATCAGAGGTGGAAAGTCCAGGGGTCAGAAAGTAAAAGTCCTGCCATGTGTTTCTTCGACCTATGAACCCAGCCAGCTGGCTGAAGAATTGTGCTAATTAGCAGATCCAGGTGATTGGAACTAAATTCTGGGGAGAACTTTTACTTTCTGAACCTGGACTTTCCACCTCTGCAAACCATTACTCTTTTCTAAGAGGTACTGCAGATCCGTTTTTCTAAGCAATCTTAATCTAGTTTTTTCTCTTTGGAGAGTGCAGGGTGAATGATATGCGCATTGTGGGTACTTGGACTCAATGACCCATTAGGGGCTCAGCCCAAGCGCATTTATTTGGGGGGGGCTGTTTGTCATGGCCTACCCCCTCACCTACAGTATCACGTCTTAGGGAGTTCCGAAGTAATTCCAAGTGCCGACCCCGTCCGATGGCTTCGGTCCACGGATCGTCGCGCCTGGTACCGTCGTTGTGCGACTCGCATTCAAATCCGCCCGCGAGAAACCCATCCGTCACACGAGGGGTTCCCTAACAATAGTTCGGTCTCCATAAAGAGATGAGCAGTGAGACAGAGGCTCTTTTTAAATTTTATTTTATTTTTTTATTGGGACTAGTTTATTTTTTTTTTTTTCTGACGTTACGATTGCGCGGAGGGTAATGAAATCCAGAAGTCCCCGTTGGGGCCTCTGAATCGACGTGTCGGAGGGAACGGGGCAGTGAACGGCGTACGTCCTCCCCTCTTTACTGATGTGCTCTCACTTATTAATGAAAAGTGCCTTGTGCAGCTCCGATCTGAATAATTGGTTTTAAATTTGTTACTATTGACTACTGGGGGAGTTGACATGATAGCAGAGCAGCTGTTTCGCAAGTGCGCCCGCATATGGCGGTAAATTGAGCCTACAGCCTTTCTAATTACACATTTTAATGGCAGCATCAGATATTTTAATGGGAGTAACGATAGACAAAGCAAAAAAAAAACATTACACCTGTTGATGAAATCAGTACCTCCCCCACTTCACATAGCAGTAATTATTTTTTTATTACACGAGACAAGAAAAAAACGACACCTATAAGGGCTTTCTGACACCATAAACCAAGAATATAATATAACGCCAAAGTGCCATATGATTTTTTTGTGTGTCCATGTTCGAGACACAACCACCCACGTGCTTTTTCTGAGTTAAATTTTCAAATGCTTAAATGTAATGTGATACTCAAATTAAGTGAATAAAACTACGTGATAACTTGAGCATTTATAGTATTTCGGAGACCAACCTCTCGTGCCTCGTAAAATAAACGAAGATGGATTTCCAGGCCACACAAGATTGATTCGGACCGTGTCTGCCATTCCAGGTCCCTCGTCGCTAATTTGGCAGCTGCAAATTGTTACAAGAAGGAGAAGCATCTAGACCTGGAGGATAACTGGACGCTGGTGGAAAAGGCCAGTGTGTATTACATCGCAGTAAGTACACAACATAATTTTCTCAACTGTCTCTTTATATAATATTACGTAAACACATTTAGCATGGACAGACATCATAAATGTAAGAGAATCTTTTCAGAGTTACATCTTCTGCCTAGTCATTGTGTGTATAGTTCCATTTCATTAGGTGATTATAAATACTGATAAAGGCCTATTGTACTTCAGCAAGTAAAAACTAAAGCTATCTTTGGCGGTGTTGGTACAAACTTTATTTTCACTGTTGTGAAGATGAGCTGTTGCTCCGTAACATAATTTTTTAGTATCAAGTGTGCCATTTCCCTGTTGTGGTAATTGAGTTTTAATCGCTTTTACATGTTGCGCTTTTTTTATGTTATTTTAATGAGCGTCTGTGACAGATAACTCTATATAGTTTACATAATTCTTTGTGTAAACTGGCGGACGGAACCTCGGCTCTATGGACGGGCAGCGGTAAGTGCACACACCCATGCTCAACACCGAATGTTGAGTGTCCTTTTACAACGGCTGTACTGGTTGACCTTTCCATGCGCAGTGTAGATTGTGCAACATTTACTGAATGCATTGTGTGACTAAGAGAGAATTCATCCTTTTGATGTAAATTAGATGTGCAGGGACCATGTGATGAACAAGCCGGTGAGCTAAAATTGTGTCTGGATTGGTATCCATTGATTTTTCCTATGTTCTATCCCCCCTGACCTGTGTAAGGGTAAAAGGGTGTAAAATATTTGACAGGGATCCATTTGAATCTATTTCCGTGAGACTCTGTGATGCCCAGTGTCAAAGGCGCAGCTATTTCTGTGCCGTAAATAAAAACTGTCATAGCGGCCTACCGTTTATCCTTGTTAGAAAATGTCAAAACGTCAGAAAGCGCTCTCTTCATTAGTGTATTGGAATTCAGTGACTTTTTTTTCCATGTTGGCAGCATGCAATTTGAGGAGATATTGCTGAGAGTAGAATATATCGAATTGGAACCTTTGCCCGCAAAACGATGAAGACTCAAAATGGTGGTCACTGTGTGCCTTGTACATGAATGCATTCTATTTAGGTGCAGGTCATATGTGACTTCACACGGTCCACTATTTAAATTCTGTTAATCTGTCATCCTTTCCACCCATAATGTGTCTCTCAATGCCGTGAAAAGGCGATCGATGCGACATAAAAATGTAATGACTTTTATTCTTCATTATGTTTTATTAAATGAAATCGCTTCATAAATATTGACGTCTTTATCTTTTTTTTAAATGGATGCATTAGGCAACCAATTGATACAGGCAGTCCTTTCCTTCTCCCTTACAAACTTTATATAAACTGATTCATCGTCCCCCCTTCTTTGGCTTTTTGATGCCCAATATTTGACGGTTCTCAAGGCATTTGGGGAATTTGAAAACATGAGATTTATTTATTTTTTTCTTTCCCTGAACAATTTGTACTTATTTATTTATTTGCCTTTCTTATTTTATCCCCCAGATACGTTTCCTCGGCTGAGAAATTATCTTTTGAAACCCAGGGAAAAACCAAGCATTCCAATGTTTATTGAAATTCTTACTTGAGTTGTTATGAAGTTGAAGCATAGGATGAAAAGGTTTCGAGGAGGCCAAGCGCAGCTGTGAAGGGCTAACTAAGGCTACGTTTCTCCGCTTGAGGTTTTCGCCAATTAGCTTTCTGCCTTCCAGCTTGTTTTTCTACAGGTTCGAGGGTGGGGGGGGGGGGGTGCATTACGATAACACTCTCCAGACACGTGATATATCCGGTACACAAACATGTTTAATGCGTTTAGACCTTCTGTATCCCGGACTCCCTTTATTATTTATTTATTTATTTTATTTTGTGTGTGTGTGTGTGTGTGTGTGTGTGTGTGTGTGTGTGTGTGTGTGTGTGTGTGTGTGTGTGTGTGTGTGTGTGTGTGCGTGAGTTTGTGTGTGTGTGTGTGTGTGTGCGTGTGTGTGTGTGTGTGTGTGTGAGCGTGCGTGCGTGCGTGCGTGCGTGCGTGCGTGCGTGCGTGCGTGCGTGCGTGCGTGCGTGTGTGTGTGAGAGACGGGTTCCGCCGGAGCAGGCGCACAGCTGCTGTATGAGTGTGAAAATTGATTACCCAGCCAGCGAGTTCATTGAAAATCCAGTTATTCCTCTCAGCTGTTGGGCCACCGCTTCGACGTTACCCGCGCCCCTGCTCCCCCCCCCCCCCTCCGGCACGGGGCTCGGGGTAGGGTGGGGCCCCCGGCGTGCCTCCCATCGATTCCCCCGCCGGTCTCCAATCCACAAATTCACAACTGTCAAACAATCGCTTCAGCAGAGCAGGGCGAGACAGACAGCGCCCCCAAACCCCTCCCCGCTCCACAGAGATCAGATTCAAATCTCCGGCTCAAGCCGTCTCTCCCGCTCCTGTTCATGAAAAGCGATCCTACGTTATGATGATGTCCTTCAAATTGTTAGGCAGGTCCTCACCGCTCGGTTCATGAATTCGACATCAGCTGTCCGTCTTTCTGTACGGGGCACTGGCCAGCGGCTTTTGTCTTTTTGACATCGTTTCTTTGGTTGGGTGGCACTGGAAAACATTTCCCCCACTCCGCATTGGCGACAGCGCACGCTACGCTGCGGATTTTTATTATGTGTATCCAACAACCCATTAGCAAGTTTATCAACTGTTTACAGTGCATATTTAATGTGTTTCAATAAAACATTAGCCGAATAGATTTGAAAATGAAAAAATGAACATACTCCGTGGCTCTATTAAACTAATATTTGCTTCAATTTAGAGTTAAAATGGCAGCAATTGAAATTTTTATGCAATATCTTTACTATTATTCTTATTATTATTCAATTCTTTGAACATGTCATTTTTTAAATATTTTAATTATTCACAGTGGAAGTTATTCTCACTGATTACTGCTGGAATAAGCTTCATGTGAGGACACTAATTATATATTTTATTAGCAGTGGTTAAATTCTGGGGAACCTACACTGGACATTGGACGTGGGAATATTATCTTCCATTCATTTATTCAGCTGGATATTTATTGAGGTTAAGTACCTTGCTCAAGGGTACAATAGCAGGACGCCTAGAAGTCAAACCCGCCATCCTCAGATTACAAACTCCACTATGCCACATCGGCACCCAAACTCAGCCCAAAGTGGCTGCATTGTCTCGACTTGATTCTAAACAGCTGCGCCTCGGGATGAATGCACAGTCTGAGACGCAGTGAAGTAGACACAGAGCAAACGCCACGCCGTTAAAGTGACACAGTCTTTGTGCCTCACGATGAAAGCAATGCAAGCTGTTTGTGTCATGGTGAAGGGGAATGCGGTGCGTATAGAGACACGGTTAGTAACTCAGTCCGCGCAGTCTGTCTGTCTCTCACAGTGAAGAGAACATAGTTAATAACTCGAGTAGATGAGTGCGCATTCTGTCTGTCTCTCACAGTGGAGAACACAGTTAATAACTCCAGTAGACGAGTGTGCAGTCTGTCCGTCTCTCACAGTGAAGAGAACATAGTTAATAACTCGAGTAGATGAGTGTGCAGTCTGTCTGTCTCTCACAGTGAGGAGAAAGCAGTTAATAACTCCAGTAGACGAGTGTGCAGTCTGTCCGTCTCTCACAGTGAGGAGAACGCAGTTAATAATTCCAGTAGACGAGTGTGCAGTCTGTCTGTCTCTCACAGTGAGGAGAACGCAGTTAATAATTCCAGTAGACGAGTGTGCCGTCTGTCTGTCTCTCACAGTGAGGAGAACGCAGTTAATAACTCCAGTAGACGAGTGTGCCGTCTGTCTGTCTCTCACAGTGGAGAACGCAGTTAATAACTCGAGTAGATGAGTGTGCAGTCTGTCTGTCTCTCACAGTGGAGAACACGGTTAATAACACCAGTAGACGAGTGTGCAGTCTGTCTGTCTCTCACAGTGGAGAACGCAGTTAATAACTCGAGTAGACGAGTGTGCAGTCTGTCTGTCTCTCACAGTGAGGAGAACGCAGTTAATAACTCGAGTAGACGAGTGTGCAGTCTGTCTGTCTCTCACAGTGAGGAGAACGCAGTTAATAACTCGAGTAGACGAGTGTGCAGTCTGTGTCTCTCACAGTGGAGAACGCAGTTAATAACTCGAGTAGACGAGTGTGCAGTCTGTCTGTCTCTCACAGTGAAGAGAACGCAGTTAATAACTTGAGTAGACGAGTGTGCAGTCTGTCTGTCTCTCTCAGTGAGGAGAACGCAGTTAATAACTCGAGTAGACGAGTGTGCAGTCTGTCTGTCTCTCACAGTGAGGAGAACGCAGTTAATAACTCGAGTAGACGAGTGTGCAGTCTGTCTGTCTCTCACAGTGAGGAGGACGCAGTTAATAACTCGAGTAGACGAGTGTGCAGTCTGTCTGTCTCTCACAGTGAGAACACAGTTAATAATTCCAGTAGACAAGTGGGCAGTCTGTGACGAGGTATAAGTGTCATGTGCCTTCATGCCGTGGAGTTTTTTATGTATCCCCCCCCCCACCCCCTCTAAGTGTGGGTGGTCTCCGTTCACGCTCCGCTTCTCATTTGCATATGCAACAGATCCGCCGCAAATTGGCGGAGATTCGCCCGCGTCCGATTGGCTATGCTAAAACCCATCGAGCCTCATTGAGGAGATTGCAGTAGAGTTTTGTCTCTGTTTCTTTTTTTTTTCTGTTTTTTTTTTTTTTTTGTTGTCGGCGCTCACACGATATCGGGATATCAACGCAAGACGTCCCTCCCTCCCGGGCCCCCGCCAAAATCCAGGGTCGTTCTTTTTACCGCCGTCGCGCTCCCTGTTAGACCACTTAACCAGATATAGTGCCACGGCTATTTGCACTTAATACACTGTGGCATCTCCGGACCGACGTTCGCAAATGCCTCCTCTAACAGTAATCTCCATTATCCTTGTGGAGAGCACTCAAACGTCCCCAATTCAAAGAGCCGCCCGGTCCGCGGTCCCAGGCACTCTTCTGTAGCAATTCGCCGACGTATCAATTTGCTTTGTTGATTTTCATTAAACGAACGTTACGTGGTATTGCGCATACTTGTTGCGCCGTAATCTGTAAATCAGATTAGAGAGGGGAGCGCGTCGCAGCGGTGACGAATGGCGCCTGGCGGGGGTTCTCAAGGTGCCTGCTACCACGGGGCGCGATTGGACGGGAACAGAAGTATTAGGGCGCGGGCACAGCCAATCCCCCTCGTCCGCCAGCCGCAGACGCAGAGCGGGGGAAACGACAGTGCCATTTTTCACAAAGAGAATGTTGAACTTCTGCCAAATGTTCGGTGGCAGGCTGTTGCTAGGAAATCAGGGTGCTGAGGCAAATCACCGCACGGCAAGCAATCACAAGAGGGAGGGGAAAAAGATGGGAGAGAAAGAAGAGGCTGGGCTTCCTTTTTAAAATATAAATGGCGTTGTTGTGCATTTAGCGTTTTTAAAGAGTTTTGTTTATTTGATGATGCTTGTGTGTGTGGGTGTGTGAGCGTGCGTGTGTGTTCTGGTCCTGTTAGTCCTCCCCTCCCATCCCCCTCAGACACATGCACACACACACACACACACACACACACACAAACCCTCACCACACACACACACAGAATCTGCAGTGTACTGCAGGCTTGTTTTTCTAACTACCGAGTAAGAGTTTGCCCTGTAATTTGATCTGCCCTGACAGATGCGTTTTCTATAATGCCACTTTGAATTAACCTATTGTGCCATGCTCTTCCCTTAGCCCTGGCAAACAGAGTGACCGGGTTAACCCTCGCACATTCGATAGGAGTAAAAGGAGGCTTTCAAAATGGCAGCATCCTCTTTTCAGACGCGTGAACCTGGGGGGATGGGTGCGAGGGGGGGTGTAACGAGAGTCTGGGAGAAGGCGTTTTAAGAAAGAGATGATGGAAGGAAAGAATTAAACAAAGAACTGTGAAATGTTTGAGAGTGCCTCCATTTTTGGATGGTACAGAGCGACCTGAGAACTTAACATAGGGCTTTTTTGACACCGGCGAGCGTGTACCGGCTCGGCCGTACCTGTCGGCGGCTGAGTGGGCGGGGAGAGGGTGTGTGACCTGTGAAATGGGCGTTTGTCTGTTCATCGGGCGTGCTGCGACCCTGCCCTGGCACAATCGCCTCGCTGCTCTTACTGTAACCCTATCGCGTCCGCCGGTCGCTGTCCCTGGGTCTCGTAACACACTATCAGGTCACACGCACACACCCTGCGGCTGTGTCCGTACTCGTTACAGACTGTTGTACATCCAGTCCCCCTGGTACTCAGCACTCACATAATCCCATAACCCACACCTTTCAGTTCTGGTGCACACTGCTTGGTTGTTGTGGAGCCCTTAACACACTAAAGCACACCGCTTGGTTGTTATGGTGCTCTTAAGACACTGAAGCACACCTCTTGGTTGTTCTGGTGCTCTTAACACACTGAAGCACACCTCTTGGTTGTTATGGTGCTCTTGACACACTGAAGCACACCTCTTGGTTGTTATGGTGCTCTTGACACACTGAAGCACACCTCTTGGTTGTTATGGTGCTCTTAACACACTGAAGCACACCTCTTGGTTGTTATGGTGCTCTTGACACACTGAAGCACACCTCTTGGTTGTTATGGTGCTCTTGACACACTGAAGCACACCTCTTGGTTGTTATGGTGCTCTTGACACACTGAAGCACACCTCTTGGTTGTTATGGTGCTCTTGACACACTGAAGCACACCTCTTGGTTGTTATGGTGCTCTTAACACACTGAAGCACACCTCTTGGTTGTTATGGTGCTTTTAACACACTGAAGCACACCTCTTGGTTGTTATGGTGCTCTTGACACACTGAAGCACACCTCTTGGTTGTTATGGTGCTCTTGACACACTGAAGCACACCTCTTGGTTGTTATGGTGCTTTTAACACACTGAAGCACACCTCTTGGTTGTTATGGTGCTCTTGACACACTGAAGCACACCTCTTGGTTGTTATGGTGCTCTTGACACACTGAAGCACACCTCTTGGTTGTTATGGTGCTCTTGACACACTGAAGCACACCTCTTGGTTGTTATGGTGCTCTTAACACACTGAAGCACACCTCTTGGTTGTTATGGTGCTTTTAACACACTGAAGCACACCTCTTGGTTGTTATGGTGCTCTTGACATACTGAAGCACACCTCTTGGTTGTTATGGTGCTCTTGACACACTGAAGCACACCTCTTGGTTGTTATGGTGCTTTTAACACACTGAAGCACACCTCTTGGTTGTTATGGTGCTCTTGACACACTGAAGCACACCTCTTGGTTGTTATGGTGCTCTTGACACACTGAAGCACACCTCTTGGTTGTTATGGTGCTCTTGACACACTGAAGCACACCTCTTGGTTGTTATGGTGCTTTTAACACTGTCAGATCACTGACCTCATTCAGACATTCTGGTGCTTTACACAGTGTTGAATACCACACCTCACCAAGAGCATGGCTGTCCCAATGCTCAGAGTACAAAATCAGGACACACACACACACACACACACACACACCCTTCACTCTTTAACGCACAATTGAATCACACACCGTCCAGTCATCCTGGCACTCAACACACTATTGAATAACATCTCACTCTGTCGTCTCGTGGTCTTAACACACTATATCAGGTCTCAGACCGTTGGCGCACTGTATCTGATCACACACACCGGTCGGTCATCTACCTGCTCTAAAACGGGTGTCTTGGTGGATCCTAAGCTCCATTCGTTTCTCTTAACGCGCTGTATGTGATCACACACTCACACTAATCAGCTATTTGATTGCACACTTCCAAGTCTGAGCCCCAGGGAAACGGAGCGCTACCCAGTTCTGTCCAATACTGTTCCCCTCGGCCTCGTTCGCTGTCAGAGCTAGCACTACCGGCAGTAATCAGCAGCGCGCGCCCGAACAGAGACGCCGTTCGTAACGATAACGTATGAAAATGACAGTTTTTCCACTCTGGGACCCGTTCTCAAATTGGATGCGGTCGCGTCCGTTTTTTAAAGGGTCAGTCTCTTAACGTCCGTCGCTCGCATCGTCCCGTTGCCAATCCTTCGCTGACCCCTCTAGTTTATCAGTCATGTGCATTGCGGATTTGCTCAAAGCAGGTGTTGCATTGTAAGTCCCTGCTGTGCCAAAGGCGTATCTGTGGGGTTCAGCTCCGGTAGCATAATGGGGGCCCGCAGAAAAGGGTGTGTGTGTGTGTGTGTGTGTGTGTGTGTGTGTGTGTGTGTGTGTGTGTGTGTGTGTGGGGTTGTGTGTGTGTGGGGGTGGGTGTGTGTGTGTGGGGGTGGGTGTGTGTGTGTGTGGGGGTGGGTGTGTGTGTGTGTGTGTGTGTGTGTCTGTGTGGGGGGGCCAAAGGCGTATCTGTGGGGTTCAGCTCCGGTAGCATAATGGGGGCCCACAGAAAAGGGTGTGTGTGGGTGTGTGGGAGGGTGGGTGTGTGTGTGAGAGGTTGTGTGTGGGTGTGTGGGAGGGTAGGGTGGGGGTGTGTGGGGTGGGGGTGGGGGTGTGTGCGAGAGGTTGTGTGTGTGTGTGTGGGAGGGTGGGGTGTGTAGGGTGGGGGTGTGTGTGTGGGTGTGGGAGGGTGGGGGTGTGTGTGTGGGAGGGTGTGTGTGTGGGAGGGTGTGTGTGTGTGTAGGGTGGGGGTGTGTGTGTGGGAGGGTGTGTGGGAGGGTGGGGGTGTGTGTGAGAGGTTGTGTGTGGGTGTGTGGGGTGTGGGGTGGGGGTGGGTGTGTGTGGGAGGGTGGGGGTGTGTGTGTGGGTGTGTGGGAGGGTGGGTGTGTGTGTGGGGTGGGGGTGTGTGTGTGGGTGTGTGGGAGGGTGTGTGTGGGTGTGTGGGAGGGTGTGTGTGGGTGTGTGGGAGGGTGTGTGTGGGTGTGTGGGAGGGTGTGTGTGGGTGTGTGGGAGGGTGGGTGTGTGTGTGGGGTGGGGGTGTGTGGGGAGGGTGTGTGTGTGGGGTGGGGGTGTGTGTTGCGCACAGACGCAATCTGGCACTGCAAACGGCGTGTAAGTCTGCACCCCGAAGTGGCACGCACCACTCCCTCCACCCCGCCCTGCCAGGCTCTGTAGCTTACCGCCAAGAAATAAAATAAAGGGGGGAGAAGCCATTCCACACCAATAACTGGCACCCTCATTTGCAATTGAGCTGCTGATTGCACAGCGGTGACTGCGGCTCCATCCGTCCCAAACCCCCCCACCGAACCCGTCTCCGCAAAGACGCTGTCCCCCGACTGTCCTCCCTCTGACCTTGAGCAGGGATCCGGCGTCAGCCCCCCCCCCCCCCCCCCCACACACACACCCCCCCTTCTCTCCCCGCGAGGAGGAGAACTGTCGCACAATGCAGATGCAGTCGGAGAGAAGGAGAGCTGGCAGAGGCTCTGTCCCGTCTGCAGGCGATTGGTTACAGTGTCGGTTGCTGATGAAATTTAATCCCGCCGTATGGACATGCCAAGTTTCACTTCTGGCAAGCCTTATTAAACAGATTTGTAAATGCATTTCATCTTGATTAGAATTCGTCCTCCAGGGATTAGACCTCACTTATTTCATTTTATTTTATTTTATTTCTTTTTCCCCCTGCCGTGTCGGACTGTGAAACGGTCATGTATGCGTGCCCTGGGTATTCCAGGGTTCTGGGTAAGGGCTAAATTGCTCGCTTCTACGGCCTGCTGATTACCCGCCTACCTGCTTTAGAAATACTGCCTCTGAGGTGATCTTTATACGGCTGTGCAGTCTGCTTTATTCACCAGCATTTCTGCTGACGGCAGTTCCCTTTTAAAACCCCGTCTTATCAGAAAGCAATCTGTAATTGCAATCCACCATCTAATGAAAATAAATCCTTAATTGCACAATTACATGCGTGTTGCATCTTAGCTATTAGTCCATTTTGTTTCCCCTAATGAGAACATCTCGGTCCAAGTGGAAGTCGGCGGTGCCAACGAGCTGCGCGGCATCTCGCCGTCTTTTCGCCTAATTTCTGGAATATCAAAAATGCATTTGCGGCACAGCGAGATAGGTGGCGGGGGTGTTCGACAGAGAGCTGTAGATGTTTATCCGCTTAATTGAACCGTCATTAGTTGACAAGAGCGCGGTCACGTGACGCTCTCCGCAGCGGCGGGACACCGGGGCGACGCTCGCGAGGAGAGGGCGGAGCCGCCAGCGGAGAGCCGTGTAGGATTTCACACGGCAGGTCAGGTTAGGGCGCAGCTGAGGGGGGTGGGGGGGGTGGGAGAGAGGACACCCCTTCCTAAGCATGTGCCTTGCAAGGGTTTAAATGCCCCAATTCCCCAATATTCTCCAACAGGCTTGTGCCAACATACATGTATCTATACCGGTTTGTGTCCACACCCTCCTCCCCCCCACCCCCCCCCCCCCCCCCCCTTCTCTATTGTGCATGACTTCCCCAGAGCTTGTGTTCTCTGCCCTCTTCCAGCATGTAGAAACCTGCTTTGTTATTTTGAGATATTTAAGTCAGCATTTCCTTTTAATTCGAACAACATTACGACACGAAATGAGTGCTTTAGTCCGAGTCATTCGCTGGAGGCGAGATTAGACTTTGGCTGTTCCCCAGTGTGAGGTCTGTACCGCCATACCCGTTGTTGATCTAATAAACACGTACATTTTTTTACACCTTTTTTGCATCAAGCAGAGGAACCGGTTCCGTGAGGTTCAAAAAAATTTTTAAAAGTCTGCACGTTATTATTTAAATTTGAATAGCTTCACTCTTACACTCTAGTGACTCTACCGTCATGACGTACAGCTTATTATACAGTGTATTTGCTTAAGCACCTTTGCCTAAAGAGTGTAATAAGAATGCTTCACCTAAGATTTCATAGCTCTCTGACTCCCAGAAAGACGTCCTTCCAATACGTTATGTTATTGCGCGTCAATACTGAGCAGTGGATTCGCACTAGCTACATAAGAGGCGTTTAAGAGTACGAGTCGTTCAGCGATCTGGATAGGGCTCCTGGATCACACCCCTCCATTGCATGCAGGTTGTTTAGAAGTCAATCAGAAGCTATCAAAATGAATAGCATGGTCGCTGGTCATGTCTGCTCTTTCCTCGAGTACTGTGTCCATTCCCCAAAAAAATTAAATATTCATGCACCAGCCGTGAAATTGGTTTGATAAGTAGCTTTTTTTTTGTTTGTTGTTGGACTTGCTTGCATGAGAGGCTCGGGACCAGGTTGGTAGGTTCAGTATTTGTGGTTACTTCAAGCTCCAACAACCCATTTTTTTCATTGGCTTTTCAAAACTTGGCATTCAAAACTGAAGCACGTCGATAAGTAAATAAATCTTGGAAGGATTCAAGTTTTCTTATTTTGATTTATTTCTTTAAATAGTTTTATTTAAATGTTTGCCAAAAGGCAGCGATAGGTTTTTTTGTAAGTTTTTTTTTTACCATCTACTCGATCATTAGTGAGTATGATGTTTTCTTAAGCCAGTGTTTTTCTATGTTATCGGTGGTGCAGTACAATTGGACATTTACATTTTAGTCAAATTAACAGGTTGCAGATGTGAGTTTTCTTGGAACAGATGCCGTGCACAATTTCCAGAGAATAGATTTGCACATCTCTGAGTGACTGCTCCTTTCACGTTGCTCAAATTTGTTGATGTGTAATTATTTGCACATGTGCGCATTTCCGTACTGTGTTTTCTTGGCAGTGATCCGTGCTAAACTGCCAGGCTCAACAATACACAGACAAAGGTAATGCTTTATAGACTGTTCATTTACCTCGGTGGAAAGGATATTTTGATCAGTTCTTGTTATGATATCCTACAGACCATGTTTATACATTCAGAATATAGAAATACTTTCGGGTTTGGCCAGCCTTATGGAATTGCTATTAATTTCCCCTCCTGAATTAAGTAAATGTGGTATTTTTCTTCTTTTTGAGTTTATGGATGTCTTTTCATAAATTTGGCTCCAAAGTCATATATTGTATTGTGTAGGATTTTTTTGTTGGTATTTTTGTATGTCTACTGTATATGTATACTGGATATGCAGTGTGTTATAAGAATCCTGTACATTCCAATCAGTTTTCAGGCAGTTTTTATTTTTCATTTTTTTTATTTTTTTGTATAAATAAGACGTATTGTGCTAGTGACGTTGCAGCCTTGACTGTAATGCACTCCCCTGGAAAATGGAACATTTTGAGCAGTACATTAAATCTCTTGTCCCAGAGTTTTCCCTCCAGACCTCCAGGATGCTAACGAGACGCATTGTGATTTATTTTTCACGTGGTGCATTGTGGCCGTACACATTTTTTATGTGTGTTCTCCCGTTTTTTGGGGCTAAAGTCTCGTGGCCGGGCCCCAGCACTGGGTCCCCGGGGGGGGGGTACAGGGGGCTGGGGTTGGGGGGGGCAGGCCCAGAGTCAGCCGCAGCTGCATTTCCAACTAAACAAAGTCCTCCTCTTCCGTGGAAATGTGCTCCAAAAGGGGCTGGGCCTCTTTGATTAGCGCCTCGCGCTTCCAACTCCCTACGTCACGCATCCAGTGCTCCCGCTTAACTCTTATCAACCATTGGGCCTGGTCGATGAGATTACCACTCCAGCTGCGTACTCCGCTGTGAGACCCAGCCAAAAAAAAAACCCAAAGTGCCAAGCGCTCATGCGCACCCCCCCATGCCCCCCCCCCCCCCCCCCCCCCCCAGTAAATAAAAGCAGACGTCTCTTTGATGTTATATGTGCGTGTTTCCATTTCAGCCACCGCTGCACAATCGCATTTGAAATCGTTTTGTGCGGTAACGTAACAAGAAGGTCCAATCAAAACAATAACTGTGGTTCCTTTTGACGAAGCCCTTGGCTCATAATTGTCAGAATATGTAAGCTGATTCATCCACACAAGAAGGGTGGCCATGCCTCATAGCTTGCGGCGAATAACAAAAAATAAATAAATAAATTTAATAAAAATGAATTAGTAAGAAACGTTTTTCCAACATGTGGGCTTCTCCTCTCCCCTTGAAATATGGCCGCGCGTCTTGTTAAACAAGTTTCGATATTTGTGCGGTCGTGGTAGGTGTCACGACGGAATGGAATCAAATCGGAGCTGTTGTTTCCCTTGTAATAAATTGATTTCAGATTTGGTTTTGTTTTGGAAATAGTGATGCTGTGATTCCCCCCCCCCCCACTTGCTCTCTAAACAAAAGAAGAGGCACAAAAGTTCCTAATAGGCATGTTTATCTTTAACAGCAGACTTCCAGTCATTCGATGCCATGGCTGGCGTCCACGTTGCTACAGATTCGCAGCATGAATATTCAAGTCACTCTCTGTCGGCGAATATTGCTGGATCAAGGTTGCAGGCATAATTATATTCTGAATGTTAATACAAAGTTCTAACAGGCACAGCTGTTAGCTGCAAAGATATTAGGGTCTCACACCAGGTTTTTATCTGATTTCATTTGCCAAAAAGGATTTGTTGCAAGGGAAAATTAATGCACGCCTCAAAATGAGATTCAAGAGAGAGGTTGTTGGTATACAGGCACTTTAAAAGATATTCCCACAAAATCGTATTTGGATCTTGGTAACCAGCCCTCAAGGTTTTCTATTTTGACTGGTGCCTTTCTGCAACTTGCGTACATGTATGTATTCATAATTTTTTTTGTACCTCCAAACAAATACTGGAAATAAATGATATTTAGGGCCAGACAGAGATCTGAATTTGGTTTCAAACTGTAAAATGGTTTGTTTCTTGTGAGCAATAGAAAAGGAGTCCATTGACTACCACCCAAGATTGAGGTGCCATTTATTTTACACATTGCAAGTGATCAAGCGTTTGAAATGTCAGTCCTTTAATTAAAAGGTTTGTTAGATGTTGTCTTTATTCATTCATACACTTTATTGAGGAAAAAAGGAACCTTCTACTGCAAAGCTTCCAGTGTGTCGGGGCATTTTTGGCACTAATAATTACTTTTTTTTCCTCTTCTTTTGAATTTTTTGTAAAGGGAATGTAGATTTACTCATCGTTCAGAGATGTACAGAATGTTCAAGTTGCAACAGTGCTGGATATTTTTTTACGTGATCTGCAGTGGCTTCTCCAAAGGGATAATATGTTCTATATTCAGTTGGTACCTTTCAAAAGCTTTTGTAAAGAAGCAGTACTTCACTGGGACAAATATCATTTGGCTGTTGTTGTTTTTTTTCCCCTCTCTCTCTATCCCCCTCTGTTCTTCTCCACTTTTCTTATCTTGTGAGCTCAGGAAGTGGGCTAATTTTACTCTTTGCTTTGAAGGCATCAGCCGACTCCAGCCCCATAAGTATTTCCTGTTGTGGCATTAATCTAAATCCATGAAACCAGAACAGATTTCTCATCTGTAAAGTAGATAATGTGGCCGGGGTTATCACGATTATGCAGCTTAAGACCCGACACCAGCTGTGTATGAATATTAAGGGTGGGAGATGCCTTCCTGTGAAATCGTAAATGGATTAATACATTTCTCACCTTCCAGAACAATCGAACGTGTCGAGCGTCTTTGGTGGTACACGTGATAAATATACATATGGATGTGTTGACTTGCAGTCGGGAACAGCAGTTTGTGCGTCATCGCTGACAGTTGACTCGCACATGCAAATGGTTGCGCTTCACATTGGTGTTTTTAAATTATTATTTTTTTTGTACATGAAAGGAACAATCATTAATCTGCTACTGTATTGTATCATAATATTTATTTACTGACAAATGGTCGTATTCATAATGAATATACTGTGTTATCCTTCATCAAGCTGCAGGGATAAATGAAAGATGAATTATTAAGTATCATCAGTTCCTGAAATGACAGTAGAACTGTCGAGAGCAACCAATGGATGTCACCTTTCAGAACTTTTAGGTAGCATTATTAAATATGAAGTTATTAAATATGAAAATGGATAAAATCATAGAATCTGTCTCATCTTGAGCCAAGCTATTTATTTCCAGCCGAGTGGTATTGATGATGAAAAGCTGCTTTTGTCTCCATTCCCAGTCTATTCCTCTGTGTCTTTTAGTGTAAGGAATCCGTTCTGTGTTACTTAAAAATAAATTAGCAGGGAAAATATGTGCTGCTCATTGGTTTCTTTTGTTTTTGTCTTACATTTTCCGAAATTCATTCTCTGTGGCATTGGGGGGGTGTATGTTTTATTTTATGTAATTTGTTTTGTAATGTTTCTTCATTTCCACGTTTTGTATAAAGAGCAGTCAGGGGGGGAAACGAGGAAGTAAACAGGATGTGTGACTGCATGGGGTCTCCCAGACCAGAACACGAGGGGAACTTAACAACAGGATAAAAAACGTCTGTAATTCACTTATGGCTGAGGGTCTCCTCTAACCTTTCGCTGTATTCAATTATGATGAGGTCAGGGATGTTTCCTAACAGTGATAATAAATGTGTCGTCCCAAAAGAATTTTCTGTTGTCTCATCGACGGTCGTTAGCTTGTGACGCGTGGGCCTTCAGTCAATCAGACCTGTTGTAAGCGCTCTTGCTGGCGCGAGTAGCCTTAATATTAATTTAATAATAAGTTTGTATTATTATGTGGCTGAGTTGCCACTATGGCGTGACGGAGGCCTCGTCGGCCCTTCCTTGAGGTGGATATGATGCACTGGCTCTCTGGTTTCCGCTCTCTGGTTACGGTTCCACAGTCACCGTCTGTAGAGCTTGACAGTAGATGGCGTCTCAAAGAATGGTGTTTACATTTTTATTTTTTCTTTAAACATTGGGAAAAGATGAATCTCGGGTGGCCTTTTTCTGTCAGCATCTCCTCCGTGCGAAATAGCAGTGGACAGTGTGCAAATGAGACACTCTGGGAGAGCGTGCTGTCCAAGCCGTGGAGCCTCTCCTGTCATGGTGTTCACAGATGGCTTGCCCCTGGGGACAGTTTCTCTCCTCTCTCCCTCTCTCTCCATCTCCAACCCCCCCCCCCCCCCACCCCCCATGGGCAGTTCAGAAGATGCATGTATATTTATGTGGAGACGGAGGGGTGGGTGAAGCGCGAGCGTTTGGACGACGGCGGCGGCGGTGGAGGGGTCTCAAAGGGGCCCGAGACAGGGTCGGCGTGCCGTGAGCCGAAGGGAGCTGGCCGGTAATGAGGGAACCTTGTAGAGGGGGGTAGCGGCTGTGAATTGTGAAACGAGCGCTGGGGTGCAGGCGCCGGTAACACGGCATAACATCTCCTCCTCTGAGGAGGAGGAGGAGGAGGAGTGGCTCTGTGCTTTACCCGGGCAGATGTTCCAAAGAGCCCAGCGCGCTCCTTCTCAAACCTGCAGGTGCCTCCTTCTGTTCATCAGCCTCACCAAGTAGACTGACCTGAGTTGAGTTCATGGTTTCTGTGGGAAAGCTTCACCGCCATTATATTTATTGACATGTTTAAACATTTTATTGGTTGTGTGTACGCACATAGGGGGTGAGGGTAAGTGTGTCAACGGTTTTGCTATTGCTTTTGGTGCAGCAGGCTATAAATTACGTACTTTTTGATGATCTGGCTGGAGACTGGGCCTGTATGAATTAAATGGCTTGCGACTCAAACGATATACTGTACCACTTACCAGGTGCCTTGAGCACACACAGGATCTGTCGACAGGTAATAAACCGAGCTACTTTACATGCCTTTGTGACAAATGTGAACCGCTGGCTTCCCGTGTCAGAGCTGTGCCACAACATTGCAACGAGTGAGCATTCTGTCACTCAGAAACAGCCTTTCTTTAGCTTATTTTAGCAGCATAGTCACCCCTGTATTTCCTTATAACGTATTTGAGTTGTTCTCTGCCTTTTTCATCCCAGAAACTCGGTGCCTTGAAACTTTTGAGTGAGGAACACTGCAGTGCATGAAAAATGCATGGTCCTCCTCAGGTTTGTGCGGCCAGCTCGCCTGTCGTATCATATCCGTGTCCTGTAACCGGCCTATCAATTATGTACAGCGGAGCGGTGCGCAGAACAACACCAATGCAGCAAACGGGCGCTCATCTTCAGCTTTTCAAACGGGGATATTTACAAACGATCGACAAGTACAAACATTTCGTTACGTCTAAGGCCGGTGGGTTGTCCTTTGGCCGTGTTTAGTCTGGCGCCCAGGTGATTCTGCTCTGTTTGTCTTGTAAACGTTCCCAAACGATTCCCGTCTCCTTCCACGGTCAGCATTGACTGCACGGTCACGTATTCAGTGTGGTCACTCAATCCCAGCGTTCGGACGGGGTTTTTTTTTCTTTGTTTTTTTTTCTTCTCTCCGCTTGGTTCAGCTGAGGTCCGTGACCTCAGCCTTTCTGGAGGGAGGCGGGGGTGTGGGGGCGGGGAGGGCATGGGGTGTAGTCTCTCTTATATCCTGCGCCATTCCTGCCTTTATTCTGTTCCTGTTTGTGCTCTAAAATCTGTGCTCTGAACACAGTCTGAACATACAGTACAAGGACACCGGATCGCGGTCCCCCACCCTTCTTACACGGAAGAGGGTGTTGAACCTGGACAGAACCCATTGGCTCACACAGTCTTTTCTGCGTACCAACGGCATGTTTTTGATGACTCCATCGCCAACGACGTCGCACCCCCCGCCCTGTGTCTGACGGTAAATGCCGCAAGGACACGGAGTAATGCCTGGCGCGGTACACGAAAATCAAAAACGTCATCTTTTTTAGAATCGGACGGATCGATTTTAATGCGCCTTCTAGCCACAGTCTGGTGTTGAAATGACATTTACTTAAGATCACCATTGCTGTCTGTGCAATTTACATCCTTCCAGATTTAACTAATAAAATTTCTTAAATTTCTCCTGACTGAGGTACCACAGTGATGAACAGCTGACAGAAGAATTTACTCCTCTGCTGCTAGGCCTAGTAGCCAAAATTAAATGACTGCAACAGTCGTAATCACCAGGAAGTGTAAGGATGTACATTCCACCTTTACCAGGAATGTAGTCCTCTCTTTCAAACTATATTTTTGTCACTTAAATAAATCTTACACAGCTGGATTCTTTAGAAAATGGAAAATTGGATGAGTGTGATATGATGCACTAATGCACTACAACTTGCACTAATTATAATATGATTAGATCTAATTTTTCCGTGTTTTATAGTAACACCTCACACTTCTGAGAACTTTGTAATGTAATCTTCTGTGAAAGGGGAAAATGCTGGAAGTAAAAGTGGTTTACCTCTACTTGAACTATAGCCGCTTCCTGGTCATCATCTTACAGTACTGCATACAGGCATGCTATAAATCTAAAACAACATCAGTGTCCGGGTCCTTGCTCTCAGATGTAGGTTAACGTTTTTGTGATTCAACCACTTGATGTATTTGTCATGTTCGACTCAACGTCTTTGGCGGCACGCACCGTTAAAAGCGTAGCCCAGTTGTTGACCTGATCTGTTCGACGTCATTCGAGTGGCCTTTGTTTGTTGCACAAAGGCGTGGCCCTTAGACTACAAAGACGGTACAAAGCGCTGAACGCTGGAGAATCACCCCTAGGATCTCATCATTGAAAGGCCTAAGTAATAGCTGGCTGGCATCTCTTAGCCCACATGATGTGCAGTAGCAGTCCTTTCGCTGTTGGTTTTTTTTTATAGCTTTTTTCATGTCGGCATTTTCCGGTCCTTTCCATTGCTCTTCTCTGCAGTCGTTTAGGAAAAGTTTTTTTTTTTTTTTATTAAAAAAAAATTGAAATAAAAAAATAAATAAAACATGACTTTTTGCAATTATTTCCTATTATAGCAGTAACATGTTTGACGGACGGTGATTTTCTTTCCGAGATTCCGCTCGTACCGCACAGTCCCGCTTCACTGACTCCCGCTGCTCTGATGTGAACAGCGTTTCGGGGGGAAAAAAACGCGCGGAGGGAGCGGAGATGGTCCCCACGCGTCTCCCGAAGCGGAGGGCCCGAGCTGCCACGTGCCGGCCAGACATCTCGACACACGTCCGGCATCTCTGTGTCTTTGAAGAAGCAGACGTGGGGACCATGTGTGACCGCCCGCCCGCCCCCCCCACCAGTGTTGAGCCAAGAGCCGCAACGCTTCTCCGGGATCTAGTCATTCGAGCGATTGATCTTCAGCAAGAGCAGGCTCAGCTCCATTAAGTTTTTTTTTTTCTCCCAATGAGCGGGGAGGGAACGGTTAATGACGGAATAGGCACGGAGGGAATGTGGAATAACATATTGTTATGGATTGCCCTGAAATACAGGGACACCTCTGGATTTCATCTTTTTTCTATTTTTTCTATTTTTTATTTTTTTATTTTTTGCGCTCACCAGTGTTGTTGTTGTCAGTTCAATCAATATCATGTGCTTGGAATTCCAGAGAAGTGTGGCGGTATCGGAATTCTTCGGCCAAAGAGAATTTGACAACAAGGAGATAAACGCGCAGCTTGAGTTAACTTTCAATATTTTAATCATTCCCGTAGACCTCTTCCAGCGCTCCTCTGCCAGCCGTATAATCCCGCGTACGCTTCAGCAGTGACCTCTCTTCTTTCCTTTGCCCCGCCAGTCCCCTCACATCGAATTTAGATGCGGCGCCATCACCCTGAACGACAGCGAAGAGAGCCATGTTCTTGCCATTCGTTTCAATATTTAATGCTAAAGGTCAGAATGGCATAAAAAAAAATCACTCCTTCCATAAAACATTACTTACAAGGTTTCAGTTTAATCGGTGTCTCTTTCAGACCCGCCAACCAACACCGCCCCACCCCCCCCCGCGCTCAAATGGGCTGATCTAATAAAATGTCAATCAGCACAGCGTCTCCAAACAGTGGCAGCGTCTGTCAAACCAATTATCGCAGCAATCATGGCCGCTGTTCTCTTGCAGAAGACCCTGCGCTCCTGTTGCGGTATCAGTATTCTTCGGGAGATTTCCGGTCGAGACGGAGTCTCGCTGCTCTTTTCGACCGGGGTGCTCATTTGCATGCGCGCGGAGCGCGAGCCGGTCCGCCCCGCGCCGTTTTTCGCGCCGGGTCGAGCGCCACACCGGACGGATCCCCCGCACGCATCGGCCGCTGCTGCCTTTTGAAAATGGAAAGGTTTCTCTGTTCCTCGCACGCCAGATAAGGCCAAGTGCCTCTGAGGATTACATTGGCTAAGCTCTTATCACTCCAGGAAATTCACTGCCTGTTTAGAAGTGGCAGGAGTACAAATCAAGAGGAAGTATTATTCTCTTAAGAGCTCCTATTCCCATGGAAAGTCGTTACTGGATTGAGGAAAAGCAGTTTTTAATAAATAAATAAAAGTTGACATTTTTTTAAATTTTTATTTTTATTTTTTTTTAGACCAGAATTTAATATCCCCACTTTTGGTGGTCTTGTGGAATTTTGCCCTGGATCGAGTGAAAGCAGGTGCTTTTGCAGAAAGGAGCTTCCTGGAGTGTAGTGTCGGTTATAAGGAGATGTTCAATATCCAGCGGAAGTGTTTGTCATTCAAATTGGAGACCGCCATGGTAACAGAAAGCCGAGACTCTTGGGTTCTTTGTAAAAATGAAAACCGCATCATCCGTGTCTCACATTTTATGTGTGTAATTAATGCAATCAGCTCTCTCTCTCTCTCTCTCTCTTACCAGTTTGTCAGCCACTTCAGGCTCGTATTGATCTCGAAAACGACCCGGAGCATTTCATTGCACAGTCTGTTATATATGAATAACTAACACAGATATGACCATTTTCTTTTCCCATGATGCCATGCCTGAGTGTCTTATATGACACAGTGGTCCCCCCCCTCGTGTGTACATGCTTCATGCATTCGCCGTGCGTCCCCTCTGGAGGACGGCTTATTATACGACTCTGTATTATTGATTTTCATCATGAAAATATGTCACCGATTGTATACATTATATGACTTCATTAGTATTATAATTGACATGTTATGTAAATTACATTTTCTCATTAGTCACTAAATGGGTCATTTGCCACTGAACTGTTGATATGTGCTCTGGTTTACATAGCAGTGTGAACAGTACATACTCACAAAAAAAAAACGGTCGAATAAAATAAAATATGGTCAGACCGTCTAGGCCAGGAAAAGAATGTAAATGATTGCTTTACGGTTCAAAAGACCAAAGGAATGCAAGGCCAAAAAAAAAACATTTATTTCTAGAAGTATATAGTGCTAACCCAGCCTCATGCATAGTTCAGCTTCTATTTCACAGATTGGGAACTAAATTGTATTAATTCCTAATTCGTGAGGCCCAAGTGGTGCTTTTTTTCTCTCCCTGAATGCTCTCTCTTTAGTATTCTGCCATTTAAAGTGTATGAAGATGGGGGATCAATAAAACTGTGGCTTCTTCTTATTTAATACTTTTACAGGGATTAAGAGGAAATGGAGGGAAGTGAAATTTCACAGCTCTGGGAGGGGATGGTAGGGCCAGGCCGGGCAAGGAAGCACAGCGCAGTCAAGGCTCCAGTGACTCTAAGCCCTTTTCTGCAGTATGCCTCTCCTCAGTTGCAGATTGCTTTAAGTGGCTTATGAGAATTGCAGTCGCAACGGAGAGTTGTGGAAATACAGTATCTCTTCCAACGAAGTGAGCAATTACTGATTTGAAAAGGCTAGGCATACACTGTTGGGAGAGACTTTCTGTAGTGTTGGTAAACCCCTTCTTTCAATCCTAGAGACACACTACCTGTCCTTCAATACCCTCTCCACACCGTGCCTTTTGAAATCAAAGGCCAAGGCAGGAAAGGATCATAATTCTTGACCCAAAATTTAATTGGTACTTATGCTGTTCGTAAACTTGTGCAGGGGAGCGATGAGGCTCGGCGGTGTGAAATCTCCGAGCTCGAAATGGACGTCCCCCTTTGTCTCGCAGTAGCTCTCCATTATGTCAATTTCACAAAGCCATGATTGTTACATGAAGTAGGTGGATATTGATTCGGCCTGTTGAAATGCGTCGTCTCCTTCGCGCCGAGGCAAAAGCCTGCCGCTACGTTTGTAATATTGATATCGCGGTCGAATCCTCGCCAGTATTGAGTGAATTTACTGGGGCTGTACGATTCTAAGCCTGTTTGTACGCCACTGTGGTCCCACCGTTTCAAACTTCTTACGAATGATCCGTCTCCCGGCCCGGCTTCAAGGCTCCCGCCCCCGACGCGAAAATAAATAAATAAAATAATTTTGCGACTCTCTAATTCACCGGGGTCATGTAAAACAAAGATGCATTTCAGTGGTGTTAAGCACACACGTCCTATTGCCTTGACAACCGTTCTAATTACCTTAGCCTAGGCAATCAATACTTGATCCATTTTCCCTACTGCAAAATTGTGCCACTTTAGCTCTGTAGCTCTTGCTTAGCCTTTTTGATCAGTTGCAGCTGAAGGGACTAGACCGAGTGTGTTTGCTCTCCTTGGCGAGAGGCCAAGGGCTCTCTCTAATATAATCCTCTCCATCGATCCGATTTTGTTGACTTGCGTAGTCCCCCCCCCGAGCAATTACGACTCCGCTCCCCCATCTCCGAGCCAAGCTCTTCAAGTGCTTTTCCTTTTCCTGTGCCAATCATTAAGGCTTTTTTGTTGAATAATTATGCTCCTAATTTATAAATTGTTAAGACACTGCGACTACGTTGTGCAGTCACTAAAAAAACGAGTAAAGAAACCTGCGTTAAAACCCGGCCTGGAAATGTTTCTATCAAGGGGCAGATGCAGCAGTTAACACAAAATACGAATGCATTTTTTTAACTGAATTTAATTTGCAGCGGTTTTCTTTCATGTATTTTTTATTAGATGAAGCCGATTGAGAGAAGCATTTTCGAATGATATTTCTGAACATTTCATACATTTGACATTTGCCTGCTCAACCTGGCAAAATTCCCTCCCAAGTTATGAATGTGTGAGTCAGACGTTTGCGGCTAACTGCGGCTGGCAACACATGGTACATTGCATGAGTGTATCCACATGCATTCTTTCACCCTCTGAGAACGACCACGCTGAGACTTACAAATGAATAGTGAAACACAAGATGTATTGTTTTTTAGTGGGATAATTGCTAAAAAGGGTACATTGTCCCTGTTCAGGCTCCTTCCTGTGCCCCTGTACTGAACGTGTGAACGTCAGTTGCGTCAGCATCTGGAAGCGGTTTACCTGCATGTTTGTGTTCATTGTGTCATTTTTATTTTTTTTTGCACCAAAAAACTGCCTCGCTAAGAGGATAGAGTGATTAGTATGGCATGGGCTAGGTTAAAAAAACCAGAAATGTTGTGGTTATCCGTTACATCCTTGGCAATGTGGTTGCAGCCAAGTTAAAACAAGCACTCAAAAATTCCCAAGATGCAACAACACGCAAGGGAAGGAATTCAATGAATTAGAAAACGGGGTAAAAATCCAGCTGTACTGGTCAGGTGACCTTAGGTCCACCTGTTATCACTTGCATTGTTAACGTGCAGTAACGTTTGCAGGCGGCGGACTTTAAATCGGGAGACGCCCTAGGCTTTTCTCTCTGTACGTGCATCTGGTCTACGACCTGTGGTTCTTTTTACTGGTGTCCAATGGGAGGCTTTTGTGCGTTGTTCATCATTCCGCTGGAAGAATCAGTCAGGCCATCATATACATAAGGACTGTCAATCAAACGGATGTTGATAAAGACCCACGGTTTGCGTCTGCTTTTCTTGTCATGCTCACTCGATGTTGGGGTCAAACATTCTGATGTTATTTTTTTTTTTTCCCCCCCCTGACAGTTGAGTTGAGGGTGGTAAAATTCCTCGGCTTTCCCGGCTTTGACACCCTTATCTGTTCCTCCTGTCTCTTTCTCGCTGCTGCCAGGAACCGTCGACCTGTGGATGTCATGTCCTCTAGGAGAAACGATGCATCTTGCATCTGTGACAGCAGAGTCCATCGGATTCCATTGTGGTTGATCCATATTTGACCTCATCGCTCACTCTCATCGAAAATATAGGTAATTGGCGAAAGAATGCAATCCCCGTCGAATTGCCGTCTCCACAATGATAGCTGTTGAACTCTGTTGTGGGTAACATGGCAGGTCACCCCTTATATCGACTATAACACAGACAACCTTTTCTGCGGTGCCACGGCGTCTCGGGCTACGGCCTTTCAGTGCGTCGAATGCGTTCTGTATATCGGCGTGTAGCAGCGCCGTTCCGTGGACCTGGTCAGTGGCACTCCAGCACCGTTGCGCCTTGCAGCCTTTGAAATCCAGAAAATCCTTCTTGTTCTCCTCTAAATTTTAATTAAAAAGGCAGACCTCCAAAATGAGCTTTGGGAAGGTGTTGCCCAGCAGGGAAAAGTGCCGGCGTTCCGGCGTTCCTCTGCCCGTATTCCAGAGATGCTGTTTGTTGAGATGTTTAATGATGCAGCCTTTTCTCCTGTCCCGTGGCTACTCTTTTCTCCCTCGTCCCATTTCCCCTTATAGAAGGTCATTCGTAGCTTCTGCCGTGCAGTCGTTAAATTGCTTGCCCTGTTGGTCTCCCGCAACAGAGGTCTAACTATCCTTGGTGTTATAGAGTGCAGAAATCAACTTGTGTTCTTTAAAGAGATGTCTTTATTTACCCTAGGAAGCTTTTGTAGCTCATAATAAAAAGTTTGGGTTTGCTAGGTATAATTCTTATACAATATTTGCTCATATTTCTATGTTTTTGCAGTATTTGTAGGAAAATTCACATTAGTTATATCTGTATGTACATTGTGGTAGTACTCTATATGAAACATAGTTCATTTTCATGCATTATATATCAAACCATCTTCAAACCGTCGCCAAAATCGACAAAAGCGGCCTTTTGATTTGACAGTGTAATTCTGTCCCCCATCAAGCAATTCACCAACATCTCAAAGCCATCATGACTTGAGATGTGGGGGCTTGATGATAGGGGAAACCTGGAAATGGCTGCATACACCCCCTTGCGAGATGAAGTGTAAAAGATGGGAACGTTGATTTGATAAGCCAAATTGCTTGATTGACAGCGGTGCCTGTACATGTTTAGTTTATTTATTTTGAAATTGTAAAAATAATGACAAGAAGCAGAGAGTGTAGATGTTGATGTACATGTGCAGTTGTGTTACACAGAAGCAGGCCTATACCATCAGGAGTGATTTGTGTCAAACAGGGCATTTTTTTATTCTCATTTGCAGTTAAGGACAAAAAATTAAGGCTACATTTTGGGTGGCTTTTGTTTATTCTCCGTGACACAGTAAAGTCTTGTTCATTGTATATAAAATAAGTTGTTTCCAAAAATATCGAAAGCACTCAGGACGACATGACGAGACTATCCATGTATTAGGTAGTGTGGGAGATAAAGTTGCGTCTATGAAGGGAAATTATATTTGTTTTTGTGACATCTGTATGCATTAAAGGCACATCGCTAGAGGAGTTTTACCACCCACTGGGAATGATTTAAGTTTGTTTGTGCAGCGCTACTATTCTTTGGGTGATTCATTGGATTCATATATGACCCATAAGTACAGACAGTTTCTGCACCACTCATACATTTTTTCACTTCAGAATTGTTACTTGGTCAAGGTACAGTTTAAATGTTGCAGGTAACTGTTGGTTCATTGTCATAAACATTAAAATGTGCCGTCTGTCTGTCTGGGACTCAGG
Organism: Synaphobranchus kaupii; assembly: GCA_029718625.1. Classification (NCBI taxonomy): domain Eukaryota; kingdom Metazoa; phylum Chordata; class Actinopteri; order Anguilliformes; family Synaphobranchidae; genus Synaphobranchus; species Synaphobranchus kaupii. The sequence continues at coordinate 105,896,118 of CM056379.1, read as the reverse complement.
TGATGTGTCCTCAGGTGTCGAAAAACAAAGTACATGTTTCTGAACTTTCACTACTTGAAATCTGCCTGCACGTACCACTGAATTCGAGAGTCATTTGCAGCAATTTATTGTGTTCGGTTAGCCAATGGACTCCCTAGCGTTATCTGAACTATTGATGTAGCGTTTATTGATTAGATTTTTTGCTTGTTTGTGTTCCAATGTTGTGGCTCATTTTGGGCATTTTCAAAGTTCTTAAAGCATAATCAGTCCTGGCCTAGTTGCACCCAAACAAGATTTCAGTTAGAAAAAAATGGGTAAAAATCTTTTTTCATTTTTTTTATTTTTCTTGTCTACAGGTAATGTAAAAGGTCACAGCTGTTTAGTGAATTCTGTTTTTAAGAGTAAATAGCAGTCTTGGCAGCCTGCCCCAACACAGAAGGCCAGGAGTTTGAAGTAATGCATGTTTAAGCAAGTGACGTTGAGTTCACCGGGGTACGTGCGCCGACAAGAAAGAGTAGCAAGTTCTGGTCACCGTTTCCCTTTACATTACTTTCCAAAAATTCCTCTCTGAAGAGCAGTTACATCATCCGAGTAGCCTCAGTGTGCGAGCGGGCTCCGGCCTTTCACATTGCAACAATGATGGGAACCGATTCATGAAAAGACTGCCGCGTTTCAGCAGAGAAACGCAAGCTAGGGAAGCGCTGGCGGTTGTCTGCACAAGTGGTGGAGATGTCAAAATGGCTACAGGCAGGTGTCAGTGATTCTCTCGTTTTCAAAAAAATAAGAAAGAGGAAAGGCTGAGATGGTATGTTTGCGTTCTTCACAGCAGCTCACAGCTCTCTTTGCAGAGATTTCCGGAAGGGCAAAGGTTTGACGGGCTTCGCGCTCAACTGGCCGATAAATATGTGATGTAGCTATCAAACCGCCAACCCCATTATTTAGCTCCAATCTTAATTCCGTCATTAGGTAAAACCCTCCAATGGAGAAATGGTTGTTGATGCTTCCATCTGGGATCGTCACATTACAGTTGCAGTGAGATGATTTTTTTTAAACGGGCATGAATCATTAATAGCCCACTTTGGGCTGTGTTTGAGGAGGACTGAGAGCTACTTACAGAAGATTATCAGAGTGAGTTTAAACAACTCGCACTCCCGCGTTCGGCAGCGGGGGCCAAGAATCCGCGTCGAGCTCGACTGTCTTCGCGCCGCGCCACGCAACTTTAAGTAATCCCGCGACGACGCATCGGGGACGCGCAGGAACCCCAAACTGTGCGTTTGGTGGGCGGTGCTATTAGACGGGTTCAGTCGCCTACGAGGGAACTTTAACGGCACCTGATTGGTTAGACGTATTTTGCCGGCATATTCAAACCGGAACAATATGGCGGCCTGTTAATAAACTTTTATCCCACTTAAACGGTCCACTAAAATACGTTTCTGAAAACATTTGAGGCGAGAAATAGTTTATGCAGTTGCTAAATCTTGATTCATATTTGATCTTAAACGCCTGCTTTGACCGTTTGATCCAAGTTTTGCGAGCAACGGCTGACGCACTCATTTGCCTAAAGTAGGTTTGGAATCTATCCTATTCAAATTCAGAACCGGTAAACGTGCCACACAGTCGCCGCGCCACATCCATCATGCACGCGATCGCATTGCATCCTCTCCGTGGAAAATGCATAGAATGAGTCCAACCGATGCACCTCGCCGGATTTGGTGAGAACCTACCTTTAGACTTCGTATCCCGCAATGTTCGAACGCGATATGACAGATGTCACGGAAGCGTCGGGGAGAGGTGCGCCGTGCTCGCTCAGGAGCGCCAATTTTTTTTCGCGGAGGAAATATGTATCGAATTAACTCCCTCCGACAGGGCCTCTGCCGCCCAGCGCCCCGTAACAATCAGAGCTCTGTTATTTTAGTCTCGACCAAAACCAAATATGATTCAATGGTTTGCGCAATTACCTGCAATTTTCCAATCCCCGGCTCAAGCTCTCGGCGGACAGACACTTTGCACAATGGAAGATTGTCTCTTTAGAATGGCCCGGCTTTGAAAAGAGACGTGCATTTGCACAGAACGTGTAGACAGAGCCGCATTATTTCACCTTGACTCATAGAGAAATGCAGAACCTGTGTGTAGGGCTCTTACCGTGCATCTCTGAGGTGTATCACACTGGGAATAGTAGGCCATTCACACAAAAAGCCTTCTTTTCCAGCCTTCGCCATTCATAGACATTTGAAGTGCCTTTAGACATTTGAATGTTCCATCTAGCCTGTAGGTGGATGCCTTCTGAAAAATATAATAAATATATATAAATATAAATGGATAGTTTTATTGTCTGTCTGTGAAGGTTTTCATATGTGTATTATGCATATGTGTGTTTAACTGACTGTTACCTCTATTCAGGTTAACCTTTGGCAACCTTTTCCATCAGTGTCCCCCAAACTTTTCACTAGGCATTCAGAACTAACAGCAGATCTGCACTTCCTGAAGTAGCAAGTTAGACTTTTTTTTTTTTTTAATGCATTGAGCCACTTATACTGTACCCAAAGAACTAATTGAGTATGTGATGGGAAAGGTGTGACAATTCCTGAGATGTTTTCAGTCGTCCTAATTGTGTGCTAGTAAAACAGCTCTTCCTTCCAAAAAAAGCGCTTCCTTTGTTGAGAAAGGAACATCGTGTGCAAATGTTGTTTTTTTTTCTTGCGTGTATTTATTGTCTTTGTACAACCTTATTTTGGCTTGAAAATGTGTTGCGATGCCCTGAAGTTAATTAGAAAGCTGCAAATGAGTGGGGAAAAAAAGACAAAGCACACGCATCCGCGCATGCTCACCATGTATCTGTCCGCCTTTAATTTTACCGTGGCTCACATATGGTGACTGTAGGGAGTCTGAACTTGAGCAATGCACTGGGTTATTATGTGGATTAGTATTGGCATTTGAAGGTTCTTGGCTTTAAAACTTGTCTGTATAAATCCCCAGTACATTCCGTGCACTTTTTTCCCCTCCTTTCAGTCCGGCCTGTAAGTCTATCCAGCGGGGGTTTTTTTTTTTTTTTTTCTTTTTAAACTGCAGTTCAAAGAATGCAAAAAGCCACTGATCAGAAGACCTGTGAAAGCTTGTTTCATAACAACATTAGCGAGATCCTCCCGTAATTACGCGAGCTCCCCGGCGCCGAGACGCGAGTCAACCTTTTGACCTCTCGGTAGGGTTAGAATGCGGAATGCGGCACTTCCGCGCTATCGGTGTCCTAGCGTTAAATGCGCCGTGGGTTAATGTAATTACCCGATCCTATGGCTGTACAAATTACAGCTCAGCGCCGTTTCTCCCTAATCTGTACAATAACATTCCCCTGAAGTGTAAGTGCAAGCATGCAGGGATGGGTTCTTTAATAGACTGCCGTATGAAAAATGCTCTGCTCAGATTGCGCTGCAGGTTAGATAACTGTGTCAGCCCGGGTCCTGAGATGGATGTCGGGCTAATGGCACCAGTGATTATTTATTTATAGAGATTATTGCTAAATCGCTGATTACATATTTTTCTTCTAGTATCTAATTTCTTTACACATTCATGTTTCGGATTGGAGGGTATGTCATCTCCTAAGTAAATTGATTTTTATAAAATGCCATTAGACGTGAATATGATCTCCTCGGAGCCGTCTTTAGTTATATAACAGGTAAAATGCTCTCGCCACGCTGCTGCATGGTGTATTGGCAGTCGATCAATTTATCTCATCGACTCGTGGGGATAATACATTTGAATGGTAACCCACAGGGAAAAGGCATGTTAGCCATTTTGGTCTTTCTATCTGTTTAAATCGAGTCCATGTGACCTTTTTAAAGGAGTTTTGAACAGAGAGCAATTTCAACATTCAGTGCACAGCATATTCAAGACAGGCTTGGCCCCAGTGACAGATCAATTTCTAAGCCGAGCATTCCCCTTTCATGATTCAAGGGTATCTATTGGACCTGTCCTGGAATATTATCTTGACGTTTATTTTCCCATCTTGTTCATTATACTCCTCAACGCGTGCGTGCGTGCGTGCGTGCGTGTGTGTACACGTGCTTGTACACATGCATGTATTTATACACACGTGTATGTATCCGTGCATTTAATGTTTTTTCTTTGACTTGGTCAATGCCAGATCTTTTTACATCTGAAAAAAAAGTATTGTATTTACCCCCCAAAAAATTTATTTTTTTGCTGACTTTATTATGGCTGACAAAAGTCTATACAGTAACACAGGTTGGCTTCTGTTTGGCTTTGATGTTGTTGGCTCGTTTTCACTGCCCTCAGAAGTACAGAGAATCCTCAGTATCTGATAAGGTCTTCCAGAACATGATTCTTAATGTTCGCAAAAGAAAAAACAGATGCTATCTGAACAGTCTGATCAGGAAATATGCTGAACATCAGACATATTTTAAAGCCGCTGGTATGTTGAGTCAGGCTGCTTCTTCTTTGAAACTGATTTATCAGTTCCATTGACTTAATTGTGCCCCTAAATGAAACCAACTGGCTTCTTTCTAATATGAACCATAATGCAGTGTTCTGTTTTGTTATAAGAGTACATTATCTTCTCAAGATGATTTACACATTCTCCCTTCAATTTTATTTTTTGAAGTTCTGTCCTGTCACAAATGAAATTTCAGATTTCTCATGGACCTGGACTGCATTTTTACTTTAAAGGAAATCGATTATATTTTATCCATGGTCACTTTCCTATACATAGTAAGTTGCATATCATAAACGGTGACTATGATTTTTATAAGAATGTTGAGGCGAATGTAACATAATGAGCCCATATGTTAGAAGCTCCCATTATCAACCCAGATTGTAATGTTTCAATTCAATTCAATGTCACCATGTGACAAAATAGTTTGTAATAGATGAAATACTGGAGGAAGACTTGGCAAAAATGTACTGCAGGTTCCCAATTATGCCTTTAACCTATATGATGAGTCATTTGATTGGATTTCCTGTCTTTGTGCAGTGACATAATTAGATCATGTGTGGTGATGTAATTCTCTTAGGGATTTGCACTACTTTATTCCTAAAATAATGTCTCCTCTTAATTTTTCTAACTAATAGCTTTAGCTAATGAGCTACAACAGTCTGTAATTTGCCTAACAAATTCAAGATTTTCTGGGTGATTAATAGAAATTGCTTGTAGCACCTCTGTGTTCTACGGGATCTAGTTTAAACAAGATTCATAAAGGTGACGTGAATATTTGCTGTATTGGTTTTTGTGACCTGAATTGTTGTATGACACGGACTGGCTGCCTATCAAACAGCGTATTGTGATGTTTGTGAAGGTGTATGATAGAAAGAAAAAAAAAGCTATCCACCACTGATTTTAAGAGAGGTTGCACTATAGCCTACCTGTTAATGCACTGTAACATTGCATAAGCTGTATTGACTTGGTCATCATCAGAGGCTAATTCAAAAAAAAACCTGACAGTCATTGGAATTCTGTTCTTTTTATACCGGTGTTCCATAGCAACATAAGTTCAGAATACAACATAACTGCAAACTGTAAACCTGCCTGGTGGTTATTAATAAGTTGTTCTTTTTTTCTTTTTGGGTTTTTTTTTTTGGCGATGGGGCGCACTTCTGGGTGGGGGGGAGGGGGGGTGTGTATGTTGGAACCACGGTAACATTCCAGAGGTAGTTGTCTTGCTTGGAGTCAAACTGTGGTAATGAAACTCTGAGCCCCAGATATTGATCCCCCCTCCACACAATACAGTTTTACAAAGATAACGGAGGTGGGCAGCAGCGTGTGATAACGTATGAGGTTGATCTGTGGAGCTCCGTCTAATTCCATGTAATGAAGGCTGTCTACCTCCGTGCATGACGGGAGATCTTGCCTGGGGTAATGAGATGGAGCAGAGTGGCCCTAATAGACATACTAAACACAGGCAATCTGGAAGACATTTATCAAGCCAGAACAAACTCCTCATGGGGAAAATAATTTCAGCTTTGAGAAAATGCTTTATAAACAAACATGAATTAAGCAAAAAAAAAATAAAAGAAAAGTCTTCTGACTGCATGCCCAGACTCGACGGAATGTCAGAACCTCAGGTAATTGGTGGGCTTACTCCAAAGCCCTTCAATCTCGACTCATTCTCTCCAAATAAAAAAAATAAAAAAATGAACTATCAAGTGTAGTTACAGCTAACTGAGGGTGGAATTATATGACATATCACCAATGACTTAATGTGGAAACTGTGAATATCAGGTCAGATTCTGTCATTTCCACTCGAATCTTGTGTTCAGCTACATAGTTTTTTTTTGTTTTTTTTCAGGGTTTTATTTTCTTATTATTCTCCCATCAAATATGTTATTTTGGATATGCATTTATGGCACTGCACATATATTTCTTTTCAAAGGCCGTTCTCACAGTCACTCTCGTCCTAAATAAGAGACAGTCAAGAGGCAGTGAATTATGGTACCGTGTTTTAAACCCAACTCTTTCATCAGCAGAATCAAAATAGCATTGTGGGGGAAAAAAACCTTTTCCCTTCCGTAACCTCCGCTTGCGTGACAAAAGAAAACGTCCTTCCTAAAATAGGACATTTTCACACTTCACATATCCAGGTTATTCTTAGGCGAGTGAGTTCACTCTGGCTGTTGTACACAGATATTCTGATTCTACAGTATATTGTATCCCCAAAGAATATCCTTATGGAGCTCACATATAGTCACCATGTCTTGTTAGTGGTTAGAGTTAAGCGGGACTGATGGAAGGCTTGGCAGCTTAATTTGTGAAAGAATTACCTTTTTCTTTTGGTGGTGGGGGGGGGGGGGGGGTCTGTAAATATAGCATGATTGGGGATTGCTACTAATGTATATATTAAGCGGACTTTCTTGTAAATCACAGTTTGACATGGCTAACCCTCAGTGCTGTGTCTCATTTGACAAAATAAGAAAAGAAAATCGTCTCTGAGTGATTAAATAAATGCTTTGGCACAGCTGAATTGCATAAAGTGTGCCGAAAAAAGGCCTTTTGATCTTCCGCTGCTCAGAACTCTATACCCCGCCGAATTCACAGGGCTCTGACATCCAGTGAAATTCTATCTGCTGCTCCGCGTACCCGATCGGCTAAAGACACGACGTCTCGGCTTTCCGCCCGCTAACGCGAAGCCCGTCTCCTGACGGAAACCTGGAATTTCACATGACTGGGGCCCTTTACCCACGAGCCCGCTGGAGTCACAAAGCTTTAAAACGTTCAAAAGGCGTGCGTTCCCCTTGTGAAAGAGCTGCCCGGGGCACCTTGGTAACTTCAAACACACAAACACAAAAAAGCCCTAATGGAGAAGGGATGGCGTTTTCGCATTTCTCCGCATCAAAGCAGACGTGTGCTAATGACAGGGAGTACGTATGAGGCAGAAAGGGGAGGAGGTGGAGGAGGAGGAGGAGAACGGGCGTCCCCATATAAATGGAGGTGAGAAATGTTTAAGATACCGTCCACTCGGCACCGGATGCTGTTTGCACGCCCGAGGACAGGGCTATTACGGTAGACAGACACCAGCACAGAGCCATGTAAAATAATATTCCGTACACTTATGAATACATTTTTCACGGCCAGGGCTATGAGGCGTGTTCAGATATCGTGAAACCCATTTCAGCTTGGGAAATGACAACCAGGCATCACAAGTCAATTTATTACATAAAGAATAGCCACTAATGGCGTGGATTAGGGCAGTCTCACAAATAGCTTGTGGGTTAATGTAAATGTTATATCGGAAATCAGTGAGCATTTTTTAGGATTTTCTAATGCAGCTGCCTGAATGGGGCGTCTGTGGTTTGGTTGTTAAAGTTCACCACCTCTTGGGATATTTGATAGATCTGTAGGCCTTTGATCAGGGGCAATATTGTGGTCGCAGTGAGAGTTTATCTTCGACAACAAAAAGGCTATTAATGTCTGAAAACAATCTTCCTCCTCTGACACATTGGCACGCTCCTAGAGAAAAATGTCAGGGTCAATGAGAGGCCATTTGCTGGAAGTGAGTTTCAGTGAATCACCCGGACCTTTCAAAACACATGCAGTTAAAATGCAGCAGCGTCACAGAGCAAACGAGAGCGGACTGTTTTAAAACGTATAATAGGAGAAAGCAGTTCAATGCCCTTATTTAATTAGAATATCAGTACATGTTTCTTATTTCATAAGGAAATTTTGAATATATGTATATAGGGCATAGCACATAATTTGATGTGACTTGGAAAGATTTGGGGTGGGGGGTGGGGGCGTAACATGCTGATACTAGCCAAACAGATTTTAAAGTTCGGGTTTCTAACTTGACAGTTTCCACGGATTTAGATTTTTGATTTAGGTTCACACCAGTGTTTTCCTGAGTGTTCCATGGTACCATGTGGATTTTCAGGTCACAGGGTCAAAGGGCAAGGTCATAGAAGCTCATGATAGGCTGACAATTTATCGCCTCATACTTAGCCAGTTCCACATGGCCCTTGATTAAACCTGACACTAATTTTGTCCTCACTTTTCTTCAGCACTCCACTGATCGTCAAGTTCAAGGCAAAGACATCAAGGTCGCTGCGGCTCTTGATAAATTTTTCAATTGCAAGTTTCTGATTGCTCTTGCATTTACAATGCTCTATTAAGCCTGACCATTATTCATTCCCCAAAGTTCTTTACACGATAGATGGCCGTAAAAAGTTCAAGTCCACCTCCCAATTCCAGTAAATATAAATCCTAACGTACAAAATATGTAGACTTCATATGTCCCTTTAATTACAGTATATGAATTGGATATTTATACAATACTTTCTAAGTGCCACAGTACAAGTTCTCATACTATACTTTTTACATAGATACCACCTACCCATCCACCAAGGAGCGCTTCATATGGAATATTTCCAGTCTGGCAGGGTATTGAAATTCACGCTGGTTCTTAATGAATGTTCACTTGCATTTAATTTGCCTCACGCCTACCTCTGTAGCACTTTGTGAACGGTATAGTTTGCCCTCAGCTTCCTGACACACGAAGGTCACTTTTCCTGTGCCTCAGAGCCACAGATGTTACGTGCTCAAAAGGAGTACTTCAGTTTTTACATGGACGGAAAGCTTTTGTGTCTTCATTAAATGTATCCAGCATCGAATCTCTTTGCCTCCTTCAGTGTGTTGCGGGGTATTATGAATAATTGTATGGCTTAAAACAGGGTTGAGAAGATCGGTATCAAAAGAAATGTTTTGTGTGCTTGGCATCGAGGTCAGGCTTCAGGTTTCGGGTTAAAACACCAAGGTGTTTTCTTACCTGATTTGTATTCTTTCACACAATGCAGAGAGCGGCCTCTCTTGTTACCAAGTAAGGAGAGTCCAGACAGGACTTTTGTTTTCCGCATCATTGGATACGAGCGCGTTGCTTCCTTTAGCACAGGGTCTGGCCCTCCGCCACCGGCCTTGTCCTAGATGGCTTTTTTCAGGCCCTTGAAGTCGAGTGGAAAATTACACGGTCTGCTGTTTCTTCCATTTACCTTTGAACATTTGTATATGATTAAAAAGTATTTTAGATAAAGTAACTGTGTTATGTCTAATGCAGTCTATAGGGAGACGCCGGGTAAAGACGACTTGTACATTTCCCCCGGTGCTGGCCTAGTGTGGACAGTGCCCTTTGTTTAACTGCATTATATTATGCATTATATTTCTGCGCTGTTGTCAAGTCTGGAGCAATTAAGGAGCCCACTTGTCATAATTTATCCTCGTTAATCCCGTGTTAGGGTGTTTATCCCGCCCTATAAAATCAGATTTTGTCAAGTCCGTGCACAGATCCATTGATGCCGTGTGCTTTTAAGCATCAGGAATTCCATTTGCATGATTTTGCTAATGCTCCTTTAGCTCTGCATCAATCTGTCAATCATTCGGTCATGTTTTATATAGCGTGCCACCATTCTCAACCCGAACTGTCAGCGCTGGGAAGCAGTTGTGGGAAATCGAATAAAGTTGTAATGACATTAATCACCGCCGATAAACAGATATCACACACGACGAAAATAGCAGGTGGAATTTATAGCAAAAACATGATCGTTATTGAATCGCAGGCTCGTGTTGTTGCTTTATGGAATTTTATGGAATTTTTTTTTATATCTTCTTTCCAGGGTTTCTTCCTGACTGTGTCCCCGGAGTCGATACTGAAGGTGGCGAGGCACGCTTCGGAAAACAACAAGGTTTTCAGCTTGAACCTGTCAGCCCCTTTCATCAGTCAGTTCTTCAAGGAGCCCATGATGAAGGTGATGCCGTACGTCGACATCTTGTTCGGGAACGAAACGGTGAGTCAGTTGCTCCCATTTGTCAGTGGCCCTTGGATTGACAGCTTCACACAGCTTTAAAACCCCCACACTTGAAGTATGCGCGTGGGCGTGCGCGTGTGCGTGCGTGCGGGTGTGCGTGCATGCGTGTGTGTGATGCATTTTTCCCCTCCTCTCTGCCCATTTAACATTTCTCTTGGACACCAGTGTATAAGGAGACAGATAAGGAATTAATCCTGTAATCATTCATCTTAATGGCGTCATGATTTCATGGCGTTTAATCTATTGATTTTTTTTCCCCAGCTGAGTGTAAGTGAGTAGTCAGGTGGAGGTCACGCCATGGTCACAGGGCACCGCAGTCAGGGAGTAGCTCTTGACTAAGCCGCTCAGCCCGGGAAAGCGCTCCGGCTCGGGTAGGGGGTGAAAGCGGAGGCAGAGAGCAAAGCCCCCTAAAACTAAAACCACATTACAGGGACCAGGCTGGGCGGAGGTGGGGTGCGTACAAAATTATATAACCCCCCCCCCCCCCCTAAGGTTCTGTCCAACTGAAATACCTGCCTTTGCATTAGTGACCCCACTTTCGTGCTGACTTCATTCTCCAGCCCCCCGCCCGCCCACCCCAAGGTCTCCACAACTGAAATACCTGACACCCCTTTGGCTAATTGGGTTGACGAACAGAATCTCTGAGCACGGCGCCTTTGTTTTGCAGACGTGGGAACAGTCAGTGCTTGAGCCGGTGACATTTTGCTTAATCCCATCTCGTATACCGCTGCCGCGTCCGCGCGACCGCATCCTGGAACATCTTGTTTTATTTGATTTCCGAGGAGCCGCTTGCTTAAAAACGCACATGCCCTCTAGGAATAGCAAAAAAATTAAATAAATAAATAAATCGTCTTCGCGATTTTCCGTACTCGTGCGCAGTAAACAACTCTCTCCCAGTGATGGAAACGTACGCATGTAATGTGTTCCCCCCCGAAAAAAAGAGAGGGACAGCTGTTCCTGTGCACACCCCGCGGTGGCGTGCACATCGGTAATACCAACACTCCCGGCGATCACGGGAGACGCAGTGGAACGGTGGCCACGGCGCTCGTAGCTGCTGGTGTGTTTTCCTCGTTGCCGTGTCAGTGACTCAGCTGGCGAGTCCGCGGCGTATTTTGTAATGGTTAATACTTGGCTACTTTCGTAGAGCCTTGAGGGGAGAACAAAGCTGGCACTTTCTGGGAATTTTGGTTTGGCCAAAAAACAATGTTAAAAATCAAGGCGGAGAAGCCAGTCCAGCAGATTATATTGGTGGAATTTTTAAAAAAAAGAAAAGAAAAATTGTGTTTAGTTTTTTTTTTTTTTTTTTTTCTGGAGAGGAGCAGAGTGACTGCTGCACAGGTGTGACTTATACAACAGGTGATATCCAAGGTGTGATATTGCTATCAGCTGGTGTCTCTCCTGAAAGGCCTGGCTGTTGGCAGTGGTACCTGCTGAAGAAGGCGTCAGTGTCTTTGCTGCATGTCTGGAGACATCTGTGTGCTGCCATCAGTAAGCTAGGCTGTTTCTTTCTCAGGCTGTCTATAAGTGAGGCGTACGTACAGATTGAACTCTCACAGGCTCGGGCCTCTCCCACTCGAGGCTGTGACGGACGCGGTTTTGCGGTAGTGAGTGGCGCGTCGTGACTGACAGGCAACAGGCCCGCTGCAGCCATGCAGGCCTGCCGGTGAAGGGTCTACTCTACCTCATGGTGCTTTTCGCAAGTCGCTGACAGTAAGGCTCACGGGGAGGGCTTCCTCCAGACCGCGGAGTGCGCCAAATGGAAATTTAATGCGTCTGTCAGAGCAGGGAAGTGCTGCTTTCACTTTCTCTTGAGTAAATTGCCCAATTCAAAACCCAAACTTTTCGCACACAAAAAAATGTGTGCGTGCGTGCGTGCGTGCGTGCGTGCGTGTGTGTGTGTGTGTGTGTGTGTGTGGTTTTGGGGTTGGGGTTGGGTGTGTGTGTGTGTGTGTGTGTCCTTTTCTTGTTTGCCTGAAATCTTGGTTGCTTTTTACTTGTAGGAACACATGGACCAGACAATGCACCAATAAAACCTTAATGGTAGTATTTAGTGCCTTTGTTACTTCATTGTTATTTAGTTGGCTTCACCGTGAGATAAAAAATAACTGCTTAAGTAGAGCTGCATTCCTGTTTTTCTCCTAAAAAAAAAAAAACGTGTTCAGTGAATGTAATGGGGCTTTAATTTTAAGGTTATGTTTAAATCTCCGAACCTTGAATCTCACAATCTATCCCAGTGCTGAACCACGTGCTGGTACTCGTTTTAAACCGAGTGGCTTTGCGGTGGCTTTTCTGGCCCCCCGACCACAGATTCCCTCTTATGTAAGAGCGTTACCAAGCGCGGTAATTGCTGCTTTTGGGGGAGCTGTTTACCTCTTTGCGGAAAGTGTGGAGAGGTGGCGCTGGGGAGGAGGGACGGTAAAGACCGAGGCCTTCAGTCTGACAGCTCTCTGGTTAATTGGCAAACATGTACTATAATAACCTGGGTACAGCGCTGGCCTAATGGAGCCCTTGTAGGCTGCGCCCTGATTACATGACATAAACTCGGAGCATAACATTTCTGAACATTTAATGGCCACAGTTAATTAAGCAGGAACGAGGAATCGTTATTGCCGAAACCAGATGGCGATGAATGAGCCGACGGAATTACGTGCCCACTGTTCGCGGTGCATGCGATAAACTGTACAGCGGGAACGATTCGCTTATGACTCGCGAATTTCATACGGTGGAAGGCACGGACAATGGCGATGAATGGAGTGAAGGGCCCGACGTGGAATGAATCACCCTGACTGACGTCGACGGGAGCCGTTCATTCACTCCCCGCGTGATTCGGATCATTTTAGAATAACTGGGCTTTTTTTTTTTTTTTCCCTTTCCTCCTTTTTTCTTCTTTTTATTCTCCCCATCTAGGACGGCCGCAAGGTTGGTAAATGATTTAAAGCGCTTCGCTCCTCATAAAACAGGAGCCACAGAGCCACCGTGGGCCGGCTTCTTTTTGCCTCCCGGCGATCTCCTCAGCTCCCGCTCTCCTGCCTGTCACGGGGCGTTTTATGCCTCCAGCGCGTAGCCGCGCACTCCCCCCCCCGACCCGCGCCCGCTCAGAAGGAGCTTATTTGTGGGTGCTTAAGAGAGACACCCCAACAGTAGGCCTCCGTGCGTAATTGAAAATCCGAGGAGCGCCCGGCCGTTCCACCAACGCGGAGAAATGCTTATCGAAACACACTGGGTAGCGATGAAACCTAACCGCGAATATGCCTTATGCAGGCAGAGAAACCGTCGTGTGCGCGGTCGAGCTGTTTCTAAAGGCCGTTTAGACAACATACTCTATACTCACAAGGGCTATTTTTTTTAATTTCTTTTTTTTTTCTTTTTTTTCTTTCTTTGTTATTTTCCCCTCTCTTTGATTTAGGTTCGTACCTCTCCCATTCCGGGCGAAGATTCATGCCGTCTTTATGGACCCGTACCAACCTTTCATACATTTAGGGAGAAAGATATGAACGTATTTACGGCGCGGTACTATTTCAGACACCTCCTCGGGCAACGTTGGCTGTCAGCTGTATTCTGCATGCTGAGAGAGGGAGTCTGTATGAGGGGAAAGTGGGGGGGGGGCGTTTGGTGTTGTGTTGGGGTGGTGGCATCGTGTAATGATTTTTCCAGTAAGGCTGAAGTGGGGGGGGTACTCGATGTGCATGTTCCCCACATCGCCGCGGATTCGTCACCCGGCTTTGTCTGTTTGACGGACTGCTGGGAGGCCTTATCTGTGCGGAGAGGCCCTTGGCTGTTTATCACCGCTGATGTGCGCGGCGTGGACATGCGTAGCTGCTCTAAGCTGTCACTGTGTGGGCGATGGGACATTCACTAAAGGTCCTCCTGAGGCGACGAGGGGTGTTCTGGCAGAAAGGACTCGAAACACCTCACCCACCTCCCCTTCAATCTGATAGTTTCCATGTCGGCACACCCACAGCGAAGCAGGAAGGTTCGGCCTCTTGCCGTTGCTCTCACGTGCTAAAACAAAACCATGTAAAGGCCGGATTCTTATGCTGACAGAACAGGAAAAAAAAACATAATAAATGTTTCCTGTAAGGCAGATATCTGTCAGTCGATCAGCTGAGCCAAGGCCCCGGGCGGCGAGAATCGTCTGAGACGCTAACCGCCCTGCGTTTGTCCCACGGCGTACTGAAGTGGCCCGCAGTCCTGCTTACCACGCGTCTCATCGATGTTCAGGAAGAGGAGGAATGTGTCGGAAACAGCCCCAAGGTTTACAAGAGAAACCATTAAAAGACGTCTACGACCGCCGTCTGAGAGACCGCAGGAGTCGTTTACGTCACGGTTCACACCGTACATGCGGGAGAAAACGTTCTCAAAGGACAGACTCATTGTTTGATCAGGAAACAGTTACGTATTAAGCGCATGTGGGCCTTACGAGACTTTCAGGAGAATTCTTCATGCATCCAACACTTTCCTAGATGCATTTTAAGAAAATTTGAAAACATGAGAATATGATAAATGATCGCAATCTAGAATTGGTTTCAAGTGGAAATAACTCTTTCTTGTTTGGTATTCCCGTGCTTGGTTGTCAGTTGTTTGAGTTTCTCTCCTAAAATGCTTTCGGCCGTCGTTTGATTTCCCCGAAAACTGCTGCGAAAGATATTAAAATATTTGCCTCCCTCTTTTCCGTCTAAGATTGCGTTTATATAAATTGTTGAGCGCAGCCGCGCCCGACGTGCTGTGGTGGTAATCCTAGCACTGTGAGAGGCCCGGCTCTGTGGGATCCCAGCGTGCTTCTACCAGGGGGAGTGCTGCTAACAACTGTGATTGTGCATCACGGGGCAGTCGCTGAAATCCTCCAGATTTGGACCATAAAATATTTGAAATTGCTGAGGTTAAAAAGAGAGGTCCTTGACAGTACGGAGAAATACGAAACCGTGGAGCGTCTTAACAAGTGGGCCGAGGCCGGGGTCCTTTGAGGGAGGGGAGAATAATGATGGATGTAAGTGAAGATATTGTACTGGGAGCGGATCAATAGTCGGGAGTGCTCTGCCGGCTTTGGGGCCGGCGCGTTTCTGTCACAGCGGGAGCGAGTGCAGGATGTCGTCTTGTAGCCGGAGCGAAACTGAGAAGTTTTAACAGCGCCGTGCTCCGATACCCTACACCCCGTGCCTGCGATCCTGGAGGGGTTCGGGGAGGCCGACGCCAATGTTTTCCCCCGCCTTTATCGCCCGGCGCTGCAGCGGTGGAAATGTCACAAGGTGCTCCGCGGCTACGCCACGTCCCCCCCCCCCCCCCCCTACGCCGTTCCCTGTGGTTCCCGTCCAACCGGCGTCCCCCGTGGCACTTTAAAGAGAATAATGACCGCCCACGTTTGTTAATTGCTGGGCCGCAAAATAAATTTGTTTGACCTGGATTTGGCTGTTCGTCAGTAATGAGGTGGCGGACTTGGACGTGCTATAGTATCCCAGGGGACACTGGGGGAGCTGACCTTTATCTGTGACCGAACTCAATGTCAATTTTCTCCGAAATGCTGACTTATAAGGCAGGAGATAGACCTAGAAACTATAAGTATTGTTCCAAATCATAGGCATCACAAAATGCACTCTGGTGCCCTCAATTTTGAAGCAGCATCAGATGTATCCTCAGTTTTGAAGGCAATCCCAGGAATCTTTGTGACAATCAAAAATATCTTATTTCCGTTTTTGATAACTAATTATGGCAACCAAACCAGTGCACCTGAGTTTATTAAATTATAACAAATTAAATGTAAGGGGAACTGTTACACATCTTTTTGTTATATTTGCATTTTCTATGTTATGGCTAAATGGTTCATTTACTAGATACTACTGAGCAAACAGTCGCTAGCTAACTTGTATAACTGTTAGCTGTCATAATGTTAGAAAATTTGTTTGCTTGCTCACTGTGGACAAATCATACATTTTAAGCTAACTTCTTATTTGGTAACTTGCTAGATAGTCTGAGTGCTGTTTGATACAAGTGGACATTCGGGCTAACAATTTGATTATGATCAAACCAAGTCATGTATCAGGTAAATTGACGAACTTAACGTCAGCTAACCCCAGGTACCTCGCTAGTGTGATGTAGACGCTGCCTTCATAGAATGTTTCATTTCGGGGAGATTAACTTGCTGTATTCATTGGACATGTTATTGGTTTTGCGTGTGCTAAATGGTTTTGCACCCGCTAAAGGTCTTAGTAAATCAGGCCCTTAAAGTAGTGCCATCGTGCCTCAGTCCTGCCGATGTTATCTTTACGACGGGTGATTTCAAAATGTGATTTTGCAAAGCAAATATTCAGAGGTTAAGTTCCTGAGCTCGTGAAAAAATCTAAATTACAAGACAATATGAAATACCGCCCCAAAACTGTGTGTGTGTGCGTGCGTGCGTGCGTGCGTGCGTGCGTGCGTGCGTGCGTGCGTGCGTGCGTGTAAGGGGAGGGGAGGGGAGGGGAGGGGAGGCCGAGAGGCTTGCTGACTGTTCCCCGAAACGGCTCTTTGTTGAACTGAAGGCGACGTGGCAGGACGTCGGGGGAAACGACGTCTGACGTGCACATATCTGAAAGCCAGGATTAAGACATCCACGTGCATTAGGCGAGCTAAACTTTTTTTTTTTTCTTCTTTTAATCGTCGGCAAAGGAAAAAACTAATCCGTACATCTTCTGTAGATACTCTGGTCTTTCCTGACTGATCAAGATGAATCCGTCACAATCCCGCTGGCCGTTTGCTTCAGTACATGACTCCGTGTAGGTTATGCTGTTGCTGCTGGAACTGATTATTGTGCTCGCTTGTCTTTTGATGAGCAAAAGCCGGGGGTTTGATTCTCTGCTTGTTCGGCTTGTTCAACATCTTCGCAATCCTCTGCTGCGGACTCTTTGAAAGTGGAACAGATTCAGTGTATCGGTAGAGGGCTGCGATATAGTTGGATACATAGATCCAGATGTCCACTTGTAGTGGTAAATGACACGGCACCTCTTATTCATATTACCGAGCAGCGTTCTGTTATCATCAAGGCAGCGTTCCTGCAACGTTCAGCCGAGGCCCCTGTAAAATGCCCCTTACGCCTCTGTGAATGTGTAATGCTTCTACTGAATGGATGGATTAAAGGCGAGGAGATCAATTAGAAATACCTTTCAGTACGAGCACACTGCCTGCAGAACTTCACATAAAATTGATACATGGGCCCACCCGTGGGGGTGGGAATGCTTTTTCTACTGTTCTCTTTTTTTCTTCAGAAACCGCATCTTGTTGACGCGGCCTGTTGCTCCAAGATGCAGTGAACAAGCGGGCGTTTGGGTTGACCTACATTACACGTCATCCCGTGCGCTTCCTTTAAGCGGGGCATTGTGGGTATTTTCTCTCTTCTCCCCCGACGGCGTCGCGTTCGCCGGCCGCGTTTCTGCAGGGTTTGGCGAAAGGCTTGGCTCTTGCGAGCCTCCATAAATTAGAGCCTGCTTTTCCCTTTGCTCCAGTTTCACCTGGCAAGAGGCCATTGCATGCCACATCAACAGATAGCACTGGGGACACCATCTCAATTTTCATATGGCCAATTCATTAAAACAAAGCTTTCATCTCCGCGATACGAATGGTTTAGATTGTTTTAAAAGCTTTTTTTTTTCCCTCCGCCCCCCTTTCCGTTTTCATTGTTTGATGCGAAGCAAATCCCAACGGACCAGATCTTTGTTTCACATTATGAGGTAAGTAGTGCAAGCCAAATGCTCATACATTCATAATAAAAAGAAAGGCAGGACTATTATCCTCCAACAGAAGATTGGATCTAGCCGGTGAGCGCATAAGGACTGCGGTTTCATTTCCCGTTCGGAAGATTTCTCTCAGGGGAAAGTGACCTCAAACATACTATTGTGTCTCAGTAAATTATCAGTAAATTATCCTCTTCCCCACAATTAAATAATCGGATATTGTTTTGCATTTTTCTTCTCGCCGCTGCACCTGTCCTACGTCCACACAATTCTCACTGGATTTTCAGCATCTTCAGCGAGTGTTTAAAGTGTCACGACTGATGTTCTTTGACATTGTGCTGTTGGGTCATGACGTCCTATTCTTGTGTAGAGGTGAGGGGCAATACCAACAACCACACACACACACACACCAGGCCAGTATTAACAGCTAGTACTGTTAGCAAGCTGTTCTCGTGATGGCTCCTGCTAGATGGTAAGATGCCAGAAAGTGCCCTGTCGGGGGAAGAACAATATACGGCTTTGCATTTGTTCCTTTACACGATGAGGTCATGTCCTGTATTGCTAATTCTGTTTGCATCCCGTTTCCTCCTTGGGATACACAGCCCGTAGTATATTTCCAAACATTTGACCTTTAACCTTTTTAGTAGCTGTTGGTAAAAAAGCTCATGTCCTTGCAATTTATGGGCAGACAAAAAGGGTAACAGCAGAGCAAAAGGCGGACAGATCATAGGCCTACTTAAGAGTGCTCTGGGACCAGCAAATGTACTGTGATGAAACGGCCTTAATGGCTCAACTCACAGGTTAGCACACTCTGTTGCTACGTAGCAGTGTTTGTTTGCGTTGCCTGCTTGTCACCCCAATTCTGACAACCAAGCCGCGGCAGGAAGTTTGAAACGTCTTGCTTGGCTGCTCGCATTTTGATTAAATTGCATATTTTTTGCCGAGCGGCAGTATGGTGGGGGGGTGGGGGGGTAGACGGGAGCTTGCATCCTGCAGGAAGAAGCCCCCTGTTATCTGCTGCTTAATTGAGAGAGGGGCGCTGAGGTAGTTCAAGCCGAGCTCTCCTCGGTTGGTAATGACATTTGTAATCCACTGAAGCAGATCTGGTAAAAAGGTTTAACATCCATCTCCTGTAACAGTTCGTAAACACAATCCTTCCATAAAGGCATGAAAATTAAATGAACTGTCGTGAGTTGGTTACGATGGCGTGGCATTTCCAGGAGACTCGTGAGTCCTGAGATCTGGACATGCTTTTCAGTTGTCATGCAAGATGAAGGTAAACGGTAGTTTATCGATGGCTTTTGCTCTTGTGTGGCCATTATTGATTATGCGTAATTATGTTATGCTATGTTATCATCGAAGGGTGCATATTGTAAATTTTGTTGTTTTATTTGTTCATTCGAGAAGCTTGGAGTTCTATTTTTTTTTATTGTGCAAAAATCCATAAATTAAGCGTACATGTACAGTATGTTTCCTGTTTAATAAAAATCATGCCATATCAGTAATGTCTGACGACAGCGATTTTTGCTTTGACGGTACATTTTCCATGATGGATAGTTGAAAAGTTCATGACTGTTCGCCATCCAAGATTGTGATGCACTGGTGACAGATTCAGTCGATGGTTGTAGTTGTAGCTGAAACAAGATACGCAGGATGACACGTGCACTAATCGTTCTCTGGGGAAAAAACAAAAAAACAACAGATATATTATTCGGCTATAATGCTGTCTTCACTTGTCATTTTGATGAATGTAACGCAGTCTATTCAGTAGCATTGTGGTATAATATTATTTTGTTTGCTTGTAACTAGACAAAAATAAGCTTGTCTAAGTTTTAATTATTAATTAATTATGCTTTCTTAGTGTGCTATACACTAATTTAGCAAATGTGTGTGCGTTCCATGCGTAGCTACAGACCTGTTGCTAAGATACTAGCTTTAGTGTGCCAGAAAGCGCAAGTGTAAGACACAAAAATGGATCATACGGCCGTTTTATGTGCTCAGTCTTGCAAAGGATATTTGTTGAAAACAGGAGCAAGATATTAAGTGTAATCACTTGAGACCCACTGTTCAAGCAATAGATATACAGCAAGTGTCCTCACGCGAGTTAACTTAGCAAATGACAGTTACTCGGGCAGTATTGTTGGTCAACTTTTCTTAGTTGCATTATTTTAATTTCTGCAGAGTTCCATGTTTTGGTGCCGATAATCAAGAATAGCTTTGATTTCATTCACGTGCATATGTAATATAGCAAAACAAGCAGGCTCATTATAACCGTTGAGCCGAACGCAATGAGGGTAACATTGTTCAAACACACCAGTAGGCCTAAATTAGCTGACGCTCAGCTGAATTATCGGCCTGCACAGAAAGGGTAAAATTAGATTTTGCTGTATCCGGCGCGATCTCTTGTTCCGTGTGACACCATTTAATAATTTCAGCGCTGAGCTTAGATTGCATCACTGCATCGTTTACGCGGGTTCACTCTTCTGTTTCTCCCAGTACAGATCTGCCCACCGTTTTCATAATGAGTTTTTATGAGTGGATAATCCTCAAGGCATTAAGGATGTTCGAGGCCATTCTCACAAGTGTGCGGCATCCTGTTTCCTTGTATAATGTATTCTGTTGCAGGGCCAATGAGCGTTTGGTCTTCAGTAATCACTGGCTCACTGTGGAACAGTCTGACTTGTTTGCTGCAGCTTTTGCCTCCAGAGGTTCCTGGGCAGAAGTCAAATTTCAACCTATCAAGCGCGTTGCAAAATGACTTTGTAATGCATTTGCACTCAAATATTTATTTTGTAATACATTTGGAAAGGAGAAAAGACTAAAATGATAGAATTTTGATAGAATTGCTTAAAAATGAGGCGCTCTTGCACAGTGAGTAAAGCTGCTTATCACGAGCGCGGGTCTGTCATCCACACATCGCAGGTCCAAGCCCGGTCTATGTCATTATCTCACAATGACTGAGAGTTTGCAGGAGTGGAACACAGATTTGTTTTGTCCTGCCAGCCTAGTTTGGGTTTTAATTCGGCAGTGCGTCTCGGGTTACTCCGAGTTAGTCTCATGTGCCAGGAACTCACCAGTGCATCGTCCCCACTCCCCCCATCAGTTTGAGCTGCTGTGGTTTTGTGTGGCCGGCCGTGTGGGAAATGAGTCACTTGTGCTCACAAGTGCACAAACTTCAGCCGCAGTGCTGCTTGCAAAAATGGATAATATAAGGTGGCGACAGTCCACTCAGGTTCCAGTTGAATGGCATCCCGAACAATAGTTGCTATCTGAATAACAAATTTGTATAATGCATCATATCAAACCCAGTATTTTTGTTTAGATTGAATACGTATTGGTTTCTTAAATGTATAATTATGTATATTATCTATTTAATTACATTTTATGGATACAGTTTATATGCATTATCTATATTATTATAATATTGTATTATACCGTATTATGTTTGTTTTATCCATGTGTTTAAGTAGAGTCAGTATGGAATGTGACATGAGTCACAACAACTAACGCGGCGCTTAGTTATTTGTGAATATCATATTTCAAATTCAAAAAGTAACATATGAAAATAATGTTTGAAATTTGCATGAAGATTTGCCAGAGACTAATTCTTTCATTATTGCAGTTTATTTGGTATGCTGGTAATTTTTAAAGCATGAAATTGTGTTATTGATAGGGTATGCAGGTTGTTTTGAATATTCCTGCTGGCTATAGCTTATCTTAAATTAGAAATTACTACTGGGGTAAAAGAACCTTACTGAAGGGCTTTTGCAGTGAAGCCAGAAATTATCTGAAGCGATTCGTATTATAATTCAGGTCAAAAACGCATGTTCAGGAGGCCTGAGGTTTTTTGTATTTTTTTGTAGTCTGAAGGCCATTGCAGGTATTTGATTTGCAGTCAAAAACCTGTGATGTGGAGAGAGTATAGACTAAACATGTCAGGCTTTGGTAAATGCAGGACTGATGCTTGTGGTTTGGGGGGGGGGGGGGGGGGTCCATTTCTGGCGGCTGTCCTCCACCTCTCTCTGTTGTTTGTCGCATGTCATGGTTGGGTAGGAATGCTGCATTCTCTAGGGAGGCTGGAGACCTCAGTGCAGGTTGTTTATTTCCTTAACCTGTCCTCCTCCGAGCCGGACGCCGTCAGACCGAGCGGGCCCGGGCCCGGGCCCCGGGGAACGCCGATTATCATATTAATAACGGCTCGCTTATCCGCGTTATCCTGCCAGGGGGGACGTGGGGATGTGACGCAAAACCCTCCGCCCCGTCCCCCTGGCCCTCCCCATACAGCCGGCAGCTGTTCCAAACTAAACCCTCACTTTACTGGAGCCCTGTCCTGACATTCTTCCGCGGATGGCTCAGGGGTCAGGGGTCACTTGAATCTCTAGCTTTGTTTTCTCTTGATTAGCTGTTTGGTTTCCTTTTGTACGATAGAGAAAACTAAAACTATTCATTTGAATACCTGATCTTGTTTTGTTTTTTTTTGTTCTTGCCCATATCCTGCCAATGTAAACAATGTAAATGTGTCTGTCTGTCCCAAGCCCCACCTAAGATCAATCAAGAGAACTGGCAGGGGCTCCATGCTAATCGGACATGTCTGGCTTCAAACTCTTATGCGCTCGTTGACATATGCCTTCCAGTGTTCACATGCTAAATTTGAATAAATGCCAGTAATCCTGATAAACGGCTGGGTCTGTGGGCCGCAACATCTGCCAGTAACATTATGAAAATACATACTTCTTTTGCAGAGGTTTCCAAAGGTGATGAAAATTATATCGGGCCTGACCGTAAAAGTCATGTTGGCCCATTACATGATGGCAGATTGGAGCAACCGTGAAAGTTTGGGAGAACTGTATATATTTAACACCTGACATTCATTGTAGACCCTTAAGGCCCGTCCCACACCAAGAACGACAACTATAACGATAACAATGTGAGCATCCACACTGATGACGATACGTTCTGTAAACAGTGGCACCAAGCACGCCCTGTTCTGATGGATTTTGATCGGCTGTCAGTGTTTCTATCGTTCATCAAATCGCTCTGAAAATTATTCCAACGATATCGTTCGTCACTGTCGTTGACGTTATGGTTGTGGTGTGGACTCCGCCATCCACTTGAGTTAGAGCGATTTTTAAAACAATGTATTTATAGTTATCGTTATAGTTATCGTTCTTGGTGTGGACGGGGCCTTTAATCCTTTGAAACCTTGATGTTTTTTGAAAATTCTAAGTCGGTGTCCTAAAACATTCAATCACCAGTAGTGATTGTTACATCAGCATTAGAATGTTCACTTAAGAACATTCTATTCGCATATTTAAAGGGATAAGAAATACAGGGGGTACGCAGTCGTGGGCTATATCCAGCGATGTGTGTGTTTCATGGTGGGTCGCATATTACTTGCCTGAGTCTTTGATGTGGTTCTCCGTTTCTTTGGTTTGTTTGTGTTTCTTTCTTGGACTTGGAGGTGGCTTTGCCTGGTTAAACCTCAGCCTTCCAGTCTCACCTGAAAAGAGAGTACCTAACTCAAAAGATTTTCCCTGGCTTAAAGCACACCCAGCCATTCAATGGGGCTTTGTGACTGGAAACCACACACTACACAAAATCGCACACATAAACAGACACACACCCACCACACACACACACACACACACAAGCGCACAGGACGTACACACGTTTTTCACTCTGCACTGAAGATCCGCACACCTCTCTTTCCCCCTTCTCTCAAAGGTCACCCAATCGATCCATCAATAAGTCAATCAGTCCAGTCAATTAATCAGACTCATTTATCGCCCTGCACAATGGGGAATCGTCAGAGCAGAGCAGCAACCCGTTCTCTTGAATTTCACTGATTTTCTTCCGTAGGCCGTAGTGTGGTATGCATGCAGGGGAGCCTGTAGAAATCTTTTGCATGAGAGTTACCCATCCAGAAATGTCTTCTGCTTAATTTATGTGTAAAAATAAATCATAGAAGGTTCCATTGTCTCTGTTGGGTGCCTATGCATCTGTTCAGGGGAAAATAATCTGTTAGCCTTGCAGACAGATGTGAAGGATTTAAGAGGCTTTACAAGTGACAATGGACTCCACCCTGACATGAGATCAGTTTTCCTTTCTCTTGGAAACCACGCGCTCGCTCAACTTCGCGTCGGACCTCCCCAAAAGCAGCCGCTTATCTAGTGGCTATAAACAGGAAATAAACACAACATCTCCTTGTAAATGGCTTGTCCGGGCCAAACCTCCCCAGAAAAAAAACCCCATGTCAAACACAATTCAATTTCTGCGTCGGCATCAGCCTGGGCTAACCCGGTCAAGCTAATGCTGATTTTTTTTATATGGCCCGAGGGAGTTAATGCTTTTCAGCTTATCAGCTTCTATTAACCTAACCACTGGGTCCCACTCTTTGATTTATATACTTTGTGAAATACTGGAAAAAATGATTGTTTTTCTCCGCTGTGAGCCATATGTCTGTCAGCGTATTATTTTTAAGAGAACCGGTCAATTTATGAAACGAGTGGATAGTCGTTTTTTTTTTGTCTAACATTTGCTCTTTAGCGGCTTCAAATTACAATCCAGAAGTTTCCTGTGGGTTTCAAGGTCAGCCGTTACATCATCGTGACCACTTTTTGACCGCACAGGGAAGGAATCGGCGTAACCAGTAATCCTTTTGCATAACACTCGGGTTGCCAAGGAGGTCAGACTGTGTACTTTTAATAGCACTCAACCAGCGAATCAACACTAATTGAAGGAGCTAATCCAGATTTATACGACGTAATTACTCCCAATAAACTCTGTTTAACCTTACCGAGGCGAGTAGCTGAACCGTCTTCTGATGCGGCAGTGATTGGCGTAATCTAATATAAGATGGCTGCTCCAGCGGATTCCAACAACTTGCCTTGGCGTGCCAATGACACACACTTCATCACAATGGGAGCAGGTCTAAAGTGTTGTGAAAAGTAAAATTTTTAATAAAGGTGTATTTTACCAACAAGGCCTCCTAGAGAAAGTCCTATAATGGAGTACCCCCCACTGCGCCATTATATTGGCTGTACCCTGTGTGGAAAATAACTACAGAGAAAGCAAGTGTTTAAAAAAAAAAAAAAAATCATAAATAATGGTTGTTATTGACGTGTAGTCAGTGTTGTTGCTATTCATGCCGTTTATGTGGAGTATTTATTTTTTTATTTTAACACTTCTCAGGTTATTTTTTTAATCGCACATATGAGTCCTGTAGGGCTCTTCACAGGCTCCAGAACTCTCAGCTCTTTTCTTTGTGTAGAATAATAAAGAGTGAGATGCTGTGAAATAGCCCCCACGCCCCTCGCGATAACGTATGTACTTTTCTTAGTTTTCCTTGGCTCGCTGGCTCAACTCCCTGGTTTTGGCTTTTGGATTATTAGCCCAGGCTCTCTAAAAATATTTCATTTGCCTTACAAGCCCCCGACAGTGAGCGCGTCTCATACATTTTGATAGCTTTATATTAAATATGGGCCTCTAGGTCCGCGGGGAATCGACAGTCAAAGCCTCCTTGTTATACTTTTGCCTCGTATTCTGACCAGAGAGACCATATGCGGAGGAAGGAGTGAATCAAGCTGCTAACTTCACCTCCATAAAAAACTTGATTATTTATTTTGCGTGTTGTTATTTTTAACCATGAAATATTTACCTGCCTGCAAGTAGTGGGGGGTGGGGGGGGGTGGGGGGGGGGGTGATGGTGCTGATGGTGCTGATGGTGCTGCTATCCTGTCAGCCCGGATTAGCCTCAATGTCCACGATGACATCATTAAAAGGGAACACATATTTTCACAGGTCCTCCACAGGAACAATTAATAAATCTGTTTCATGTATTTAAAATGTTTATATGTACTGCAAACATTTATTCCACGACAGTCAGTATGTCACAATATGTCAGACGGTTCTACACGGTGGCGCATATCTTAGGATCTGCCAACATAGTTGGTGAAGATTGGCAGGTGACACGTGGCGACATAGCCCTGACGGTGATCCGAATGTCAAAATACAAAAATCCAGTTTTACAGTGCAGTATTTTTTATTTAATATTTTTTCCCCAGTTGCTGTAATTCAACTATTTACTCATCGCATCAAGCGTAAACTGTATTTAGCACGGGTTTGCTTGTTTGTTCATTTTCAGTCCTAATTCACACCACTCACTGAGGGCTTTCAAAATGGCAGTGGGTAAAATGTACCCCATTGTGCTTGTCGGGCTTCTAATGCCCCAGTGGATGGGGTGGGAAATGTCCAAGAAAGACAACAAAAAGAGACTTTCAGCAATGAAATACTGTGAATGGAGAAAAAAAAATGAATTGGAAATAAATAAATAAATTAGTTAACCCCCCCCCCCCCCCCCCCCCCCCCCCCCATTAAACTGCAACGGTGCCAGGGTAGTCCAGACATGGCTCCATCCCTCCTCTCCCACGCAGAGAGCTTGGGCAGCCCTGTTTTGTGTTCCTTTGCCTGTCACAAAGCCCAGGCGGGTGCTGGGGTGCGCTAACTTGGCCGGGCTCGCGGTTCATCTGCGTGAGGCAGATTAATTGACGTGTCCCGGCTCCATTATGCCGACCCGTGGCAGACAGGCTGCGGGCCGCCCCCCCCCCCCCCCGGCCCCCAGGGACCCGCTAACCTTATTGTTTCCTGAGGCTTTCTCTTTTCTTCCCATCCTAAAGGGCCTCTCCCCAAGGTCACGCTGTCAAGCCAAAGCAAGGCCGTCCTGACACAGCCAGGCCATTTAACGCCGTCGTATCGCCTCATTGTCCCAGTTTGGGGTCAAATATGAAAATGGCGAAAACGGGTCCGTTTCTTTAATGTCTCTGCTGTCGCGTTACGTCTCAGTTTTTAACGGCTTCTAAATGTCACGCTTTTGATTTGGACACACGGCGCCGGGTAATTATAAAGGCTTTTTTGTTTTGTCACTTCTGACCATGTACGTCATAGCGGAGGAGGTATGCGGAGACCGGTCCTCGTTATCCGTCCATTTTTTTTTGCCAGATTTCAATTGGTCAGTTGCACGGCTGGAAGCTGAAACGCTGTCGTCTTGTCTTGTCATGCTGGTGTTGTAAGTTTTAAAAAAAATAAGGCAGGCAGATGCCTTGGAACAGGTGCAGGCCTTTGGAATACTAATTGAAGGGTAGGCAAAGCAGAACCAGTTCATGGGACTTAATCTCCCAAAGTGGCACACAGCTTGAGAGAAGTGCCTGAAGAAAGTGAGATGTGTGTGTGTGCGGTGGTGTGTGTGTGTGTGTGTGTGTGTGTGTGTGTGTGTGTGTGTGTGTGTGTGTGTGTGTGTGTGTGTGTGTGTGTGTGTGTGTGTGTGTGTGTGTGTGTGTGTGCGCGTGCGCGGTGTGTGTGTGTGCGCGTGTGCCTATATTGTGTGATACCCCCCCCCCCCCTTCACACACACACACACACACAGCCCCCCCCCCCCCCCCCCCCCCCCTTGTCTATAATTAACTATTCATTTGCGTTTCGTTTCAGGAGGCTGCTACTTTTGCCAGAGAGCAAGGCTTTGAGGTGAGTTGACCGACAATTGCGCACTAAACAGATCCTGAAGGATCATTTCTGCTGATAATGAAGTTCTTTCGGACAGTGATTGATTGTGCTATTATACTCTGCAGGCCCTTGCAGCAGTTGCCATGGAAACCTGGCAGTCGTCATGGTTTCTTTGTTCAGCCAGCTCTCTGTTATGACGCACTGTGCTAGGTCTGCACCCAACATCGCCTACAGATGTTATTTATTGAATTTTGAAAAGCCTCTTGGGAAGCCGAGAAACCTTGGGCACAGATTCAACTCGAGCTTCCTCTGCAGAAGGGGAGCCTGTCAGGTTGCTTAGTTAAAATGCTCTCTCATTAGCTTCATTACACTCTGGAGGATTCAGCTCCGCAGCTCTGCAGCAACGCTACACTAAATAGTATAGTACAGCATCCTTTTAATAAATGAATTACTGCCACCTGTGGTTTCAGATTATGTAAATTAAAATTATAGTGCTTGTTAGTATATAAAGTATGTGAGTGTAAAAAGGGGAGACTGCTTCCTCTTTGAGGGAGAAGCGCTAATTTTGCCTTTTTTTTCCTTCCTTTTCTTTTTTTTTTCCTGATCCCGCAATAAGATCATCTCACCCGCTCTTAAACATATATTCAAATTAAAAGCAAATGTGAGTTTATGAATGATATGCTTAAATAATTTAAGTGGCTTATCTATTCAAATGTAAGGGGGCTCCGCTCAATGTGTTTCTTCCCGGCATGAATAATTGTCTAGAATCACTTAAGGTGCGATCAACGTGACTGGAATAGAAAGTAATGCCTGACAGCGGTGACAGGTTTACAGAAAAAAAAAAAGAGAGAGAGAGAGAGAGAGAGAGAGGGAGGGAGAGAGAGACTCACATCACAGAAAGTAAATACAAAGGAGCAAACGGTGTGAACAAGATGGGTACCACTTCACAATGACATTACCTTTATCATGTTGATTTACAATGGCGCTGTGGAAAAACAGCGTATGATGTATGAAAGCGGCGTCTTCGGGAACGTACGTTTGCTTTCTGCATCTGGGGTTCAGCAGAGGCTCCGTGGTTTTAGTTCCTAATGCAATTTTTGTTGGTCACGGTTGGGCTCGTGCTGCAGTTTGTCAATTTAGTCAGTGGAGGAAGATTATGTCTTCTTGACTGTGCCTGCTTATTCATATGAGGTTGAGAGAGACTCCTGATTGGTTCAGCCGGTAAAGGCGCTTACCGCAAGCACAGGGCCGGGACCTATAGCCTTAACTTTTTAGGTTCAAGCCCAGCTATGTCTGTAATTGACTATAAGTCTGCAGTGGTAGGACCATAGACTGTGGAAAAAATACGGACAAAGCGATTGTGACGTCACCCATTGACGTTTCAATAGGCTTGAGAAAAGCGTTTTGGAGCTGCGGAAGTGCTGCCATGTTTCTACAGAAATTGGAGCCAGAGACTGCGCAGTAGGGCTCTCGGGGACCCTTATATGGTCCGGGGCGGGTCCGGTTCGTTCACTAAGCACGTGAGATACTACTGACACGCAATGACTAGGAAGTGCTGCAAACTGTCCTGGATTGGTCCACAAAATATTTAAATATTGTCCCAAACGACACAATAACTTAGCAAA
Organism: Synaphobranchus kaupii; assembly: GCA_029718625.1. Classification (NCBI taxonomy): domain Eukaryota; kingdom Metazoa; phylum Chordata; class Actinopteri; order Anguilliformes; family Synaphobranchidae; genus Synaphobranchus; species Synaphobranchus kaupii. Next base: position 105,867,014 of record CM056379.1, on the reverse strand, counting down.
TCTGCACATGGGGAGACATTAGACGAAGAAAAAGCAGCTATTGCGACTACATGTTCTCGTGGGAAAAAATTGTTGACTTCGTATTTCAACCGCATTTGGTACCATAGACTTGCATTGAAAAAATAAAAAAGAACCTGAAAGACCTATACTGGAGGCCAACCGCACTGGTGCTAGAGAGCGACGCTCTCACAAAAACCAGGAAGTGAACTTCAACAACAAAGCCCGGTTTTGGCCCCATGGTTCGGACACAGTTGGCTTCGTCCAATCAGGGAAAGAGATATGGCGGGTTTGAGGTCGGCCTGGGCCCTTTGGGTTGCCATATGCATGAATTACCTCCCGGCAATGCAAAACAGCTCGCGAGGGTACTAGCGGTTGGCACTGAAAAACGCGCCTCTCTCGCCTCCGCTCGGTGCAGCCCTCGCTTCTGGAAAGTTCTCATAGGCTCATAGGGGGAATGATGTGGGAGCTCACCTGCTTCAGCAACATGGGTTTTAAGTGGCACAGTGGTGAGGCTCCATTGCAAATCCAATGGAAGGAATAACCTTAAACGATGATCTTAAAGGAATGACCTATTACCTAATGGTAATCTACTAGTATCAACCAATACAGTAATCATTTGAAGGAAAGATTAGGTAGTTCATTTATAATGTTTTAGTCAGGAATGTCTCATGAACCAGTTAATTACTGACATACTGCTGTGTACCCAGCTGTGTGGCATTGCCCATATGGAAACCCTACCAATCAGGAACCCATATCTGAACACCACATCTGCCTGCAGCCAATGCTAATTCTTTAAAGGAAGAATTCTTTGCAAAAAAAAAAAAAAAAGAACATGTTGTTGATTACCCAAGGAACATTTTGTGAAGTTGGTGTCCTTTTCGCAAAGGCATATCACAGAGTTCTCTGGGAACATCTTGCCTGCTTCACGAAATGATCGCTGTGTTTTCATCAAATGAAATATGAGGCCAAGTTCTCACATTGACGGACCCCTGCTGGTGCATCCACTTTTGTGCCCAGTGATATCGCGTTTATTTATTTTATTTTTATTTTTCAGTAATAAACCTACATGTGCATTTTATGAGATCTGTGTTATGTCTGCTAATATTCCAGTGCACTTGCACAAAGCAAGAGTCAGACTAACAAAGACAACAGAGTTTATATTACCTGAAAAGTACCCCCCCAATACTCATCTGTCTGTCGTTGTACTGACATAAGCTGTACTCATCTTTCTCTGTTCATTATATGTCAGGTGAGGATACTCATATTAATATTTTATTAATATTACACAAAATAGCATGGAAACTTCCCATTTTCAACGAGTGCCAGTACCTGAAATGACAGTAAAATGACAGTTGCTTTAATATAGACAATCTTAATTAAACCCTACTATGTTTGAATATTTGACAGAAGGAAATTAGAAGAGAAATATATTTCCGGAGTTGAGCATTTGAGAGTGCTGAACTTTTCAATTAGTAAGTGAGTTAGTAAGAGTGTTTCCAGGTAAGTACGTGTTTGCCGTTTCTCTATGGAGAATTATGCATTGAATAGAAATTGAACATGGGTCATTTGTGTCATTTGAAACTGCAGGAAGCAACCACACATTGAAAACATGTCCTTTATATATACTGTACGTTTTGCTTTATTACATGAGTGCTTAGCCATGGAGGTTTTGATTTAGCGAGTGATTGATATAGTTATTGCAGAGTCAAGCTTGTACAACATGTTTGAATCCTTTCATGAACAAAGGCGTCTCATGGCCCAGAAACATCTCAATATTTAAAGACTTAATCCTGTGAAACCCTGTTCCTGGAGGGCCATTAGTGTGTTGGGTGTGATCCAACTTCTGCTCCTAATGACTTAATAAGCTAAAGAATTTACTTACATTTTTACCATTGTCATAATGTTTTAAGCGCAGATATAATGTTTCAGCCCTTTTTTCAAAGAAACCATTCACTGTAATGCATTTCAGGAAATGTACAGGTTTGAGTGTTATAAGGCTAATTCATGATTTGGACCAAATAATCTGATTAATTGGTTGGAACTTAATTAAACTGACAAGCACATGTCCCTATAGCAAGGGGGTTCAAGCCCATGCTTTTGGGTCTTATATGTGTACAAATCTGAATCAAAAATTAGCCAAAAGAATTGGGATTTCAGATTCTGTTGGTTTTAGGTGTTCCAGGTTTTTTTTGGTTTTCAGACAGGTTTTGATTGGATACCATCTTACATTAGATAAGACATCTTGATAAATATGAGTATATTTCTGGAACACACCCGGGCTAAATGATCAGATTATCATGGGACTGGAGTCATTCAAATTTAATAACACCACATCACAGGAATCACGATGAAACCAGTTATGCATTGTCGTGATTGAGTTCATCAGTGAAATGGGTCATATCATATATTGGATTAAACTGGCTTTGGTTATGAATATGAAAGTAAACTGAACGATGGAAAAGCTGGTTGCGGCTGACATCACATCTTTGCGATAGGGTTGTCCTGAAGCTTGCCGCTAGTTATGATGAAAGTGTGCACATCTGCGCTGAACTGATTGTTATGCTCAACTGGATGTGCGTGCGTGGGTGGGTGGGGTGTGGGGAGGGGGGATGGGGGTGTGGCTGATTAGCGATAAACTAAGTAAACGGATGTTCACGATCTCGGTGTAGTGTGACAGATAAAAAGATGAAATGCTTGATTGAGCTGGCCCCTTATTTTTATTGCACCCTGGGGCAGCAGACTCAACCGTGCCTGGTTAAATTCAGCCACGTGACAAATTGCTTTTGCTATTACCTGCTAACCACCTCAGTATTAACCTTTCCATTAGCACTCTCTTAGCCGCTCTCACCGTTTTTTTTTTTTTTAAACTCAAGACCGCAAAAAGGCTTTTTAAACCGAGTACAAGGCTTGTTTAGGACGCCCTTAAAGACCCCGCCCCTGGTTGTCCTGAGGCGCCAACGCCGTTGACGGTTCGGGACCGAAAGGTCCAGGTTCCTTCACGTTCCTGTGTTACCAACACCTTGCGCTTTTCCCACAAAACCGCCCGCCCCCCTCGCCTCCGATAGTGGGGGACGGCTCCCTTACGAGGCGTTCCGCTGGGCGGAATGAAAGGGTAGTTTTCCCCCTCAGGCCGGCGCGGGGGGAAAACCGACAAGAGACGTTCCACCTGCTTCCAGAGCGTCTTGATGGGTTAATTATGAAGCGGCTCTGACGGGCCGATTGCGGGATGAAGCTCACCGGAGAATTCCGCGGTCCCCGAGCGGCACATACGCGTTCTACGCGAGACGCGCCGGAGAAGATAACCCGTTTCAGAAGAGGTGGATTTAAGCCCGTTTCACACCGCCTCCACCGCGGTCCCTCAACGCCGGGACTCCGTGAGCCTTTTAGCTTTTGAAATCAATGGAACAGCTGGGAATTTTTTAGATCAGCCATGGGGGGGGTCTGCCGCTGGGGGTGCCACGATGGATGCTTCGCCGGGTAGTGTGAATAGAGTTTGCACCGTAGACCCCCCCCCCCACCCCCCTTCCCTCCCCGCCTGAATCCAAGGAATATCTAATCGGATGCAAAGCAAGCTTGCACTATGTCAAATAAGCTGCCATTTTAGGACAGCAATTTGTAATTTCCCAGTTGTATTTGGTGGTGAAACTAAAAATGTACCATGGGCGAGTGTTTATATTGAAGCATTTTGTTTCCAGAGCAATTATGGAAATAGGGAAGGCAATGGTAGCCTGGATTAACCATCAAGGAGACGTTTTTTTTTTTTTTTTTATGGCCCTGACAAATTCTCAGCAGTTGTGCAATTTTCAGTTTTGTCATTTTTAATGCCAGCCAGTTTTTTTCCCTATTGGTAGCAAAAATACATGGCCTCCTCAGGGTTCTTAAATCAATGGGTGTATTTCAAATTGGCTGGACCGTCATTAACACTGACATTTTGAGTTGGTGTTTGGTTAGCGTTATCAGTCGGCCGGGGTTCTTTGGGTTACTGCTTCATTAGCTCTCTCCGACGATGGAACAGGTGCCCACAAACTACCCATTGTCATGAGCGAGAGATAAACTTCTCCTGCATTGTTATGTGCTGTCCTCTCGCAATTCCACGGCCTGCTGTGTGGAAAATAGTCACCTATGTACAGGCAAGTGGTGGGTGGATAAGCATATATATATATATATATATATATATATATTATATATAGCAAATAAACTTTTAAACTAGACAAACTGATTTCAAGTTATTGTGAAATTTGCCGGTGTACTGAAAATGAAAACCAAGAGCAGGGAGGTGGGGTGCAAAAAGAGGCCTTTTTTATGCTCAAGGTTTCTCAAGTTCTTACAAAAACATCTGCTTTTTGAATGGATGTTTGCTGCACCAGAACCTGTTATACATCTGAATGGCATATAACAGACTCCCTTTTTACAAGCTCTGTGAATCCATCAGCATTCATTTCCCCTCTCTGAGCTGATTTGGCTTTTATGACACACCACCATCATCGCTTCATTCTAAAAGGTGTTTGAGATCAACAATTGCATTTTCAGTCATGTTTTGTGTCGTGTACAAGAAAACTGTAATGAGTAATCTTATCTCTGCATATCCAGCATTGAAATGTGTTTTTCGAGTGTAAAATGACAAATGCTGTAAATGTGTCACTCACTTTGAATTAGAACAGCTATCTGAAGAAACAGCCTCGAGCGAGCGAAGTTTAATTTAATGCTTAGCTTGTGCGTGGTTTATTTCGGGTCTAGTTTCTTGGCGGCTATTTTTCACAGTTATGCTTGTTAAATTGTTGTGGTCGGATAAAATCAATAACAGAGTGTGCCTGTGTGCCTCAAAATAACTGCCACTCCCTCTCACTTGGAATAGCCAGATTCTGATTTAATGTCAGTGTATATTAACCAGTAATTAATACTGGTTAATTATTTTAAAACAAAAACAAAATGTCTACTGGAAAAGCTAAATGAGACAAATAAAAAAACATACCATGCAAATCTATGGAAATATTTTAATAATGTACATGTCAGTTTATTCTAATACTTCTCTATTGTGTAAATGGATGCTTTTCAGTAAAAATAAAATAGCATTTCCAGTATTTTTAGTATATGGTCATTTACTTCATGTACAATGCGAGGCTATAGCTGAACACTGTGCATAAGGCCATGCATGGGTGCCCCAGTACTTGTTCCTGCCACCCTGTGTATATCTCTGATATGCTACTGAGTCGACTGGTTTTCACTGGTGGCTCAGTGTTCATAATCTGGGAGAACTTGTGGGTGTTTTCAGCCATTAGCACGAGGGTTCTCTGCTGTCCTGTATTGTTCAGCGGTAGTATTGTGTTCATGACATATTTCCCCTTAGGAACAATAAAGTAAAGCTCAAAATCCTGACCATATTTCTACATAGGCCTTCAAAGTTGGCTCTTTCTTTTAAAGATTAGATTCAGGTCCACTGTAGTTTCTTGACATGTACTAATGGAAGCGTCGTTTCTCTTCTTACGTGTACTTGACTTGATTTTTTTATTTTTTATTTTGTGAGACCATAATTTTGACCCGACTGTTTGAAATACATTTCCCTAAGCCTAATGGGATTGATTTGCATGTGTTCTGCCAAGACTTCCTATCTGGGAGCAGTGAGTCTGAAAATTAAAATATCAAAATATTTGGAGGGACAGGAGTGGGGGGAAAAAAAAAAACTGAAGGTACGGAGGTGGTAGGGTAGAGGTGGGGGGGGGGGGTCGGGGGGTTGGCAGCAGCTGGCGTTGGCCGCGAAACGCCGCTGGTCTCTCAAAAACAAAAAACAAAAAAAACCCATCAAGTGCTGGTTAGCAGTGACTGAGAAAGACCCCCAAATCCTCAGTTTGGCTGGCGGACAGCGACGGAGACGGAGTTTGGCAGGGTGCCACGTCCCCAGACTCAGTGGCTACAGCTTTGTCTGGATCAGGAGAGAGGGATGGCGATGGAAGTCACCAGAACTATCGCCACCCCCACCCCCCGCCCCCACCCCCCTCTCTCCGCTGCTGCCTGCCAGCTGGTAGGTGCAAAGATTAGGTAAGCGCAGATGATCCGGTCCTGCTCTGAGATCCGGCTCCGGCCTTTCAGACCATGTAACCCTCCTGCTTTGTTGCGATGGGGGTTTTTTTTGGAGGGGGGGTTTTTGGCGCTGTCTTTCTGTTTTTTTCCTTTTTCATTGCTCAGAGTTATCGAAGCTCATGCTTCTTTTCCAAAAAAAAAAGTCGTTTGGTACTTTTGTGAAATTAGTAGGGTAAGAAAATGGCTTTTTAAGTCAGCAAATCAGACAATATGTAGGTGACTAAGCAGGTTTCACGCTGCTCTGCTAGCCTGAGTTTTACACGCTGGAAGCTCGCCTAGGGGCAGAACCAGACAGCTGCCATCTGCCTAAAACCAGCTTGATGGTCAGCATGGAAAATTATTGGAACAGCCCCTTTCTATTCATCTATCCATGTTATTTCACTTTTCATTTTATAGTACGTCCTTTCCATTCAACATTTCAGCCATTTCAGACTGAACGCTTGTAATCTACTTCCCAGGACATTTTTTAGCCAGGACACTCATCAGTGGAGCCTTCTTTCTTTAAAATACCTTCGTGAAGGCGTTTATTTAGTGCATTCAGGGTTTTGTATATATTTAGCTGCCTTTTTTCTGAAGTAATGTTCAGCGAAGAATGCCTCGAGCAAAGCAAAGAAAGAACATTTGCAGTAGAGTACGGGAGAAGTTGAAATAATTGTGGATTATTTCATTATTATCTCTACAGTGTAGTCTGTTTTAAATCTCTGGAGATTCACATTCCGTTTGGGAGCCATCTTGATTAATTTATTCTTGAATTCTGAAATGATTTCCACTCCATTTTGACAAGGGCCTGGTTTCGGTCTAGTCATAATGCATTTGAACTCTGATATAATGATATTAAACAGCTGTTACACATTTTTTCACTTAAACAACATATTTTATTTCTGTGACTGACAGACTGGCAAGGATGCATAAGTGGCAAAATATGTAAACCTCGCATAAATTCATTATTCAAAGTTACAGAAAAAGTGCATGGCTGTCATATCAAATCTAGGTCTAAACTGAGGTTTGAAGCGCGGTATATTTTTAATTCCAGAATTATATGAACTTTAATATTTTTTGGAGGAAGAATTGTTCATCAATTTTCTAAGACTGACTTTATAACATTTATTATGTCAAACCATACACATTCCTTTGTGCTTTTGCGCCAGTGAAGCCACACCGGATCGATTGTAATTCAAAGTAGGACTTTTTGTCTGTGGATGCAGTCCTGCAGCAATTAGCTTGATATAACTGCGCACAGCAGCTGATCTGCAGTCCGATGTGGTAGATGTTAATTGCTGTTGTCGTAATCGGTAAAAACTAATCTTCTGTTCTCCGCAGACGGACGATATTAAAGAGATCGCGCGGATGGCCCAGAGCCTGCCCAAGATGAACGAGAAGAGGCAGAGGATGGTGGTCTTCACTCAGGGAAAGGGAAGAGACCGTGGCGACTAAAGGTATGTCGACCTCTAGGTGCGTACTCAGAAAGTCACCAGTTCAGCAGCATTGTAATAAAAGCTTATTACCTTTTTGTATAAAGGGATGCCGTATTCTGCGTGCGATATGCTGCCTTGCTTGCATGTTCAATCAGGGGCCAGTAGCATAATGCATGAAAATGATGCCACTTACTAAGATCTGAAGAACCATAGCAATAGAAAAAAAAACACAAGGAACAGCAGCTGATAGAATAATTCAAATGGTTCCCGTTATTAACCCAGAAGGACGAGAGCAAGAGAGCAAGGGCAAGAGGCGGTTTGTATTGATGGGCGGGGCGGTGAATGTTGAGCACCCTCACTTTTCCCCCCTTACCACAGATAATTGAGAAGTGGCTACAATAAGCAAGCAAGGCTTGAACTGCTGCCTTTTTTTTTCCAAAGTGCCGATGCAGTTTGTCAAGAACAATTGAACAACTCGGCTAGTTTGCATATTCTCTCATCGGCCTTAGAGGCAGAATTACCGTTGTGCGAGGGAATATGATCGGTAACACTCTGCTATAAAGCTGTCATTGTGTCACTGTCTTCAATGTGGCATAAACGCCTTTAATAACTGGTTTAATAACAGTGTATTACAGTTTAATATAGATGTCATTACACACGACATAATGTATACCAAGTACTTGACAGTTATTTTCTGCTTTATAAAATTTCCTGCATGCATCAGGAAAGTGATATAATGCCTGTCATGAGTGGTAATATGCTGTTGTGGCTGGTAATGATCGCCATTATATCATGATTATGGCAGAATTATGTCAGCAATATGGTGTTTAGTTCATTCAAAGTGCTGCCATATGATCGTGCTTTTCGCATTGCAGTGTGATGAAGACCGCCATTTTGGTTTGCTTAACTTTCTGTATGCATACATTTAGAGAAATGGGAAACACCTCAACCCGAAAACCAATGGGTTTAGGAGAATAAAGTGGCCCTCTTCCCTAATACAGAGTATAGAGTTTGTTTTACCGTTTGCTCTAATCTAAATAATTTTTCAGTATTTCATAATTAATTACACATCCTTGTGTATTTGTGATTATATTAATTAATTTGGATTCTGTCTAAATTCTTTTACAAATAAGTGGACTTATTTGTAATTTGTGGATTTGTTTAAGCAGTGTAAAGGTAATGTACTCACCGTATAATACATGTCGATAGATTTAATACTACAATAATTGAAAGATATATAAGCACTGGTGAAGTATCATCTTATTGAAAGAGTGTGATTTATTTAGTCTTTTTTTTCATCCTGTAACAGCATTTGAAATACCTTCACCCTTGGCTCTGACCCCTCATTTCTCGGTTGCGGGCTAGGTATCCAAACTTGTTGCACTCTGAGCCATTGCTATGGTAACAGAGTGGTGGAGGTATGTTTCTTAGATTCTAGAATTTCTGAATAGCTGGAAAAAGTCACAGTCATAGCTGATTAGGTGAGTGGGTTTGCTGTTGGAAATACCGACGATGTCAGGAGAGGCCAAACTATTGTGCTGCACAGCCTTATGTGTGAAATGTTATGCACGTAGAAAAGGAGCCTTGTTCATTTTAAAGATTATATCTTTTGTCGTACAGCGTTGGCATTTGTGAATTAATAATTGGCCAGTGAATGGGAGGCTTGTGTAATGCATGAGATTATTTAGCAGGCTACACATCCCCACTGAGTGTGTGTAGGTGAGATGGCCTCAGTTAAGAGCCACGCATTTCTCATCTTTTATATTATTCAAAATGAACAAAGGAAGCATTAATGGGATTATTTCTTTATCATTTTTCATGATTTTCCTCCTGGGATTTCATTTCCTCAATGAAGGCAAAATGGACGCCAAAAGACTGTTGGCTAGAATGGGATGAAACTGCGATCATGGCGGTGCTGGGGTCCAGGAAACGGAAGCGGATGTGTGAGCGCGTCCGTTGTTATTAAACACACCTCACAACGCTGCCAGTGAGGGAAATATCAGCACCTTCCTACTCGGTGTCTGTTTCCCTATTCACAAGATTTTTAAACCATTTATTTTATATTTTTTAGTTTGTTTCCCTTACGGCATATCAAAAGATTAGTGTCGCAAATGAAAAATGGTGTGCAGAAATACTGATGTGCGTTCTGATTCTCCCTTAATTGTTACTTTAAACAGCGCTGTGTTTGTCACACAAATGCTGATTTAGAATGAGTCCCTCTAGGCCGGTGAGGGTTCTCCTAACGTCGCTCCTGGTGTGCGCTTCATCAGATTTTAATGTGCGTGGGATCTCCGTTCTATCGGCAGCGATTGAAATCCAGGAGTCCGTGGGTTGGGTTGAACCTCAGGCTCCCGGAGTTTTAATAAAAATGTACCCGCCCGTTGTCCCGACGGTGGCAAATGGTGACGAATAATACCCGAAGTACGAAGTGCGGACCGCGGAGCCGCGCGGCTCCGTGAACTTTATAGAACATTTTTGTGATGAATGGCGGTAGGACGGGGACGGTTGCATTCCGACGCCGTCCGAGAAAGGCAAACGTGATAAATGTCACGGAACGGCGGGGTGAGCGGGGACGGCGGGGGGGGGGGGGGGGGGGGGGGAACGCGGGGGGGGGGGGGGGAGCAGCGGCGGACGCATCGGAGCGCTCCCGCGGTTAGTCACCGCCGCCAAATAAATGTCAATGAAACGGGAGAGTCGGAGGTTTTCATTTCCCAGAGGCGGAGCCCGAACAAAACTTGATCTCTCGTTCCGTTTTGTAATTCGCTCCCTTGTCAAGGCGCGATCACTCGCCAAGCCTCAGCGTGTCACGCTAAGCCATTTAATAATGATTAAGGACATGAAAACGCTTGTCCTGTCGGGGTTATTCTCAAAAGAGATGCCAAATTGTTATTGTTGGTTTTTTCTTTTCAGTCCCTCAACGCACCCGCCCCTCCCCACCCCCACCCCCACCCTCCTCCTCTCCTACTTTGAATATTAAAGTGGCCTTTCCTCACCTCTTGGCATTAAACATGCTTAATGACAGCGTCGAGAGAAAGTGTTGTCCTTAATTTAGCAGCCAGTCACACGGCTGAACTGTGCCGGAGCCTCGCTGGTGCACCTATTAAAGCACTAATTAAGATCATTGTGCCCCCCGAACCTTAGCGGGTGAAAGATCTAATAGATGACGGTGCAGCGGGGGTTGCCGCTTTTAATCGCTGATAAGGGCTGGATAAACCCTGACTCTGCGCTCCAGGTCATAAAAAGCTCTCTGGGGGGGGGGGGGGGGGCTCTCGCCGTGATGCGCTTTCCAGAAGGAGCCGGCCTCCCTGTGTAGGATCCCCACAAGAAAGATGCATTTCAATAGCAGCGTGAGAAGTAAGGGGTGTGTGTCGGGGTGGGGGGCGTTGTTTTGAATTAAAAGCAGAACTGTTCTCCATGGTTGGCAGTCTAGTCTAGCCTAGTCTAGCCTAGACTAGAACATCCATGAATGTTCTGTTCACAATGGAGAAGTTGATTTGTGTTGACTGGGAAGAATGGAGAATTTGATAGGTTTTGTGGATACATAAGTCCATGAATATTCCTTTAGTTGTCTTTCGAGCGAGTCCCAATCTGTCGTTTCCGAGCGTGCTGAAATCAATTAACGATTTTATGCAGTTACATCCTTAAAAGCGACAGTTTCATTCACTTACTGTGACATCGATTATGAATGGGTCTATTATTGGAACCATTACCACTAGAAAGTGAAGGAGAAGCCTGTAAAATGCCATTTCTGTGCAATATGTATTAGAAATCTATGTAGGGTAGCAGTAGAGTAAATCTTTAATGTCCCAGAGGGTCATTGAATCATTGAGTCACGTTTTTTTCTTTAGTATGTTGAACAGTCGATTCATAAAGGGAATGGGTTAATGAGTGTCAGAGGAGGTTGTTTTGAACAAACATGCTTTCAGTGTACCTGCAATACAGTAGTTATTATAGAATGATGGAACCCATCACCTGAGCCTCCTGTATCCCATGACACTGAGTAATATCAGCAATTTGCAAGTCGTTCTTTGAAGGTACATTCTCCATTGTCTTTCCTTGGCGGAGTTCCCAAGCTTGCCTGCACGATCACCGCATAGCAGCCTGTCACTCAGTTCCCCTCATACTATTTCAAGTAGATAAGCAAGTCCTCCCTTGTTTTTGGAGAGATTTGCATGTTGTTTGTGGTTTTCAAGGTTTATTTTTTGTGACTGTTTTCTCCTCAGTTTTTTTTTTTGGTAAATATTTTTTCTTTGAATTGCTAGCTCATTTGAATAATTTCCCCAGGGATAAACCTCTTGATTTCCACAAGTGTTTTTTTTTTTTTTTAAAGGTCATTATTCATCTATAAAGAGCATGCTCTGAAAGCATGATACATCGGTAGTTTTAGAGCTGATTCCATCAATTTCAAGGGTTTACACTGGACTATTATTGTGGAACGCCTTTTCTTACAGGCAACATCAACACGGTACGCACTCAGATACATCTCTAGAAGCCACAACATTGATTTTTTTTTTTTTACAGCAGTCAGAAATCAGATACTTTGACATAATCACAGAGCTTCAGGACTGCACACGCGGGTAAACAGCAGGATGTCGGTTTTTTTTCCAGATTTTTTTTCAGTCTTGTTTTTTGCTTTGTTTTTTTAAAGTTTTTTTTAATGAGAATGTATTGTAATTCCATGGGAAAAAGGTGGAAGTCATTTGTCACAGTGCACTACTGCGAATTTGCTAAGGAGGCATCCTCAGTACATCCCTGCCTGGTAATCAGAATGATGCGCTTTAATCTAATAAGTGAATGCGAGAACAGATGTCACTTATATCTGCCTCACAAGAGAGACATGCACGGGGCCAGGCTTTGCTTGGCACACTGATTTCTCTCTCTCTCTCTCTCTCTCTCTCTCTCTCTCTCTTGTCTCCGCTCCATCTGATATGTGCGCGTATCTGCACCCATCACCTCTGCAGGTGGGCTGCGGCTGCCTGAGCGTGTAGACACGTGCGTCTGCGCGAGGAGTCGAGCCGAGGGCCACTGCGTCAGACCTTCGCCCACGTTTCGCCGACGTGTTCTCCGAAAGGATTGGGTTTTTTTTTTTAACGCCCTGCTGTTTTCAGCGCGATAATCCCATCCCGAATATGAATCCGGGCTCACGCCCTGTGGGCGATACGCACGCACGCACGCACACTCGCGCGTACGTACACACACCCCCACGCACACGTGGACACACTTCACAGAAGTCCCTCCTGAGGCCGTAATCTTGCAGCGGAGAGTAATTAGCGGAGGCCTGATGTGTTCCGTGACATGTGACACGTGTCAGCGTGTGAGAGGATGGACTACCCATCAGCTCGTTTTTCTCCTTAATTATGACCTCACCACTCCATGGACTGATGTGATTAGCATCACAATGGAGCCTTAGGATGAAATCAATGGCCCCTTTGAAAAGGTCCGGTTATTGTTTTTTTTCTTTTTCTCTTTAAAGACGTGGAATTATTCGGCCCCCTAATTATCACAATTGTCTTTTCTTCTTTTGTTCACAATTTAATCGTTTATCTGATTAAGTCTTAGAAGGTTTTTTTTTTTTGCAATAATCTTCTTGGCAGTGGACATAAATCACCGTCATATGTTTTTCCGGCTCGTTGTAAAAGTGTATGCCAGTTATGACAAGGAAACAGATTGAATGTTGACTTGTCATTAACTTGGCTCGTTAACTGCCAAGAAAGTGGGATCCTTGTTTTCCTTTCAGAGTTTTCATTTGGCATAAAAGTGAAAGAAACAGTCCAGAAAAAGTATTATTTGGCAATTGGCACACAGTAAAATGCCTTATTTTTCAGCCTCCATAAAGATTGAATACAGGCCCTGTTCTTTAACTTTCATTTATAACAGTGAATAGACTTTGCTCTTCATGGTTCAGTTGAAGCCATATTATTAAAATGTTTCACTGGCAATATTGGATTAAAAAAAAGAGTTATTTATCGTTCTAATCCATGAAATGGGAAGGGAATTCACACAGTTGTGTGCAGGTGCTGTTAATGTGACATTTTTCCAACTGTTTCCCAATTTTTCATAGGAATACACAAAGGCCATTAGCTATGAATTCGTTGGAAACCTCTGTTCATATTGCACATAAATGTTTTTAATGCAATTTCAAAGCAGCAAAAAGTATCTGCATTTGGTATAAAAATTAATCACAAACAGGGCCTGACGTTCACTCGGTATGAATCGTGTAAACCATTAATTCAAGGCATTCCTTCTCAAGTTGACTGAGAGAGTTCCAGAAATGCTAATTGGTGATGTTAAAAATGGCTCTTCATTACCGCAATTCTTTCTCAATAGTTACATTTGGGCCCCGAGGCCATTTTCCCCTTGTTATTCAACAACCTGCATTTAAACACAGAACGGACTAATAGTTTTGTGAAAGGGGTAAATAAATCTTCACAGCTACAAAAGTAATCCTATACCCTTTTTTTTTAAATACCCTTTACAATTCAAGCAAGGAAAACAATTTAGTTTCTCTCTGGACTTGTAAAGCAAGGATAGTGAAGTCATAATAATAATACAAAAAAAAACCTCCCCTGCACTCTCTTCAAGTAATATTTACATACAGAAAGCAAGCCAATAACAACAAAGAATCAGAGTCTTGGCAGCTAAGCTTTCATTACCATCCCTATTAAAAAGCTGTGCCAATGGGCTTTTTGTGTTTTACATTAACTGAAAATTGGTCGTGGAATAGCCGTGGACTTAACTGCAGCTGACTTTGTCTAGCCAAGTTTAATAATCTGCTTCAAAAACAAACAACAAAAAAAGTGACTTGAATTATTCTTTTTGGATTAAATGCATGGGCTGGCCAGTGAAGAAGGAGTGATGTATGGTATAATATATTGATTCTGTTATCTTTAACCTCTCCCGTTTTTAATTTCTGAAAGTATTTATTTGTTATGTACAGAGTAATGTTATATAAGTTATTTTATGTACATTCTAATTTCCTCAGTCAAAAATATTTTGTAATCTTGATTGTAGTGGGTGGGTGGGGGGGTTTGTATAGCCTATGTACGTGTGTGTGTGTATATATATATATATATATATATCTATATATACTGTATATAATATGAATTTCATCATTTGATTGACCAAAGTACATCAGTTTTTATTTTTTAAAAATGTACTTTTAGAATCTGCTACTCTTGTGCTCCACAATTCAACTCATTGTTGCTCTGGGACTTTTGGACACCATTTGGCTAGCAATTGGTTGGAAATCCAAAGACTGCACAGATTGTCCTAGCTCGGCCCTGCTCATTTCACACATCCTCGTGTTATTATCATATCAATTGACGCAGCTTGTAGGAGACAAAGCAGGGTTGTGGGAACCACCTACAGCATGATGCACCATTAAACACCAATGCCGTTGACACGGACATGTGCAACTTTATCCGTGTTTACCAAGGTGAAATTCGGCCATTATGCTACTTGCTTTCCCATAGATCATGAAATGTGAACTTTTATCCCCATTGAAAATTCTGCAAGCTTTTGGATGCATATGAACCAGTTGTGTAATAATGCATTCGCAACTATCGTTCAGATTGTTCTAAATGTGCAAGGGTGGCCTGAGCTGTCATTCTTGTTTCAGTACAGATTCTTCCTTGTTTATAATCTTTAAAATTTCTGGGTTGGGGCCTTATTTATTTATTTATTTATTTATTTATTTATATATTAGTAGTAGTATTATTTTTGGTGTGTCCAGCTTTGCAGTACACATGAAATGGCCATTGTCTTGTATGAAAGCTCATGAATGCTAATGCCTCCACCTTGCAGGCATGAGGATAAAAGTGGTGTTGCGCTGCACACACAAACCCAGAGAGTTATGGTTTCCTGTTGCAGCGCTGGGCGTGACCTCGATGTGCAGATATCCTCCGTTTCTCATGGGCGCGCCATAGTTTCGCAATGAGTCACGGAGGCCCAGTCACCTGCAGCCTCCCCAGCCCCTCCGGAGGTCTTCTGACCCCGGGACCAGCTGGGCAAGGAGAAAAGGACGGCTGCTCGGGCACCGTTTCCAACCGGCTCTTTTAAAGCCCAGCTGAGGACAGCGCAGGCCGCCAGCCATCGGGCCCGCAGTCACACAGCCTCAGTTTCCACTGGCAGCACAGACTCACACACTCCTCCAACAACCACTCTCCCCCAGCCCTTCCACTGTAAAGCCATAATATTAATAATGATGTTCTGAAAAATTAAAAGGATTTTTTTTTTTTTTGAGGAAAGACGTTGGTTTTGTGTTTGCAGCCCTCACTGCTGTACGAACTAAATACTGGCGTCCAAAAAGTATTATGCCTAACGTCAGACAGGACTGGGTGAGGTCTTTTCTTAACTCTGAGGAAGGGTTTATAGTATGTCTGCACGTTAGCACATTAGCTATGTTTGCTATTACAAGATTCATGTGTGTAGTTCACCACTAATACTTGTATACCCTTGCCAGCTGGTCCACATTGTTTTCTCTTATGAGTTTGGCACTGGCTTAATTTATTATAATGGAATTTGCACCAAACTCTCAGTAGCACTGTGTTAAAATGGTGTATGTGAAACTATTTTGTCTTTTACTGAGATGTTTATAGTTAGTAGTAGTAGTTAGTAGTTGGTAGTTGCCTATAGCTTGTTTTGTTATGTGTTTCAGGGGGAAAACGGGGTAGTGCATAGGTAATGTGTGTATTCTTCTCTGGTAGAAAAATAAAATAAGCTTTCCCATACAGCCGCACATATGTATGTGTTTAAACCCTGTTCATATGTATACATTATACAAACACACACACACACCAGTATTGACAATTTTTGGCTCATGGCCCTGGACATTCACATTCCATCCCCTCAATGGGCATTTTTTTTGCCTGTCATGCTATTTTTTTCATGATTTTTCATTATACAGTGATAGATGCAGGTACGGTCTGTAATATTGCACATTTCCGAAAGAACTTGACAGATCTTTTGGACATACTTGATTGGATAATCCCTTTAAAGTTACGAAAAACATTTTTTTCTGTCTGTGATTGGAACTATGCACACTGTTATTGCTCTGGCAATAGGTTTTGAGGATAGGATCTCTGTTGTCTCTCCCAAAGTACTGGACAAGCCCTCTTTGTCAGAGAGGAACACATACTACAGCCTTTACAACCGCCCGCTTTTATTTTCTGACTTACCCTCATTTTTATCCTCCACTGGAACAGAAGACGTAATTCATTCACCCCTGCAAATTTACAGAGGACTTACAAATCTATGCGGACACGATATTCAGATGGTATTTACAAGACAAGTAGGCATTTCTGGAGAAAGGTAATAACAGAAAATATTCACATTGAAGGTTGTTGAAATGATATTTAGTGTGGTAAAAAAGAAATCTCTGGAGAAGAATCCAGGTATGTTAAGCAGATTCATGTATGAGATCGACACCTGCATAACTCAAACAGGAGTGGTCCAGAGGTTCTCACACTGAATGAAATGAATTTGCCTCGTCAAAACCTGCACCAGCAGTATCTGCATGGAGTTAATTCAGAATGACATTTTCCTCTTCACAAGAACCATCTCAGCACAGAGACACTCAACCTTTAATTACTTGCAAAATGGCAAGTGTTTCACTGAAAGGGCAAGCTGGACAATTTGAAAGATGTTTTTCACACAGTATTTTCATTGATCACATTCAAACAGTACACGGGCAGCTCGGGCATTTAGAAGCTCCTTTGTATCCTGTAACTTATCTTAATGATGATTCAACGCATTTTCTTTTAATGACATTAATTATGCATTGGCATTCCACTTTGTGAAGCCATAATGTAATAGTGCATTATACTGTAGCTCTGTTCAATAATTGCGTTAAAGATCTTATTTAAATAATTGTATTATTTTTCATTAATAATGACAAAATCTGGCATCCCAACTTTTGTGCTATTGCCCCATTGAAATGAGAATAAGGATGGCTTTTGGCTTTCAGATGGTACTTTATCCGCAAGCCACATTGGACTGGTTGGCTGCAAGTGTTTACTTATTGTGTAA
The DNA here is from genome assembly GCA_029718625.1 of Synaphobranchus kaupii. Lineage (NCBI taxonomy): Eukaryota > Metazoa > Chordata > Actinopteri > Anguilliformes > Synaphobranchidae > Synaphobranchus > Synaphobranchus kaupii. The sequence goes on along the minus strand of CM056379.1, from coordinate 105,849,495 downwards.
TGAGTGACAGTTTGTGCATAAATCGGTTTTCAATATTCGGTGTAGTAGCTATGATGGTAGAAACCCATCAGTAACATCACCGATCAATGCCACGGGCCCTCACCAAAATCGCATATAATATGCAGTACTTGCTCTGGGAACATTAGGAAAAATTCCGGCCATTTTACAACAGATGAATTGAATTGATAGGTGATGGCTGCCATTGGGATAGAAGGTGCAGGATGCAGAAGATTGAAGTGAATTTAAAATACGCATAAAAAGGTAATTTACAAAAACAACTATCATGAAGCTGAGTTTAAATCTCGTCCTTCTTTTTCGTAAAGTAATACTTAATGTAAAATGTTTTACATGGTCTGCTGAGACCCACCATTCCAGTATTTGAGTAATAAACCACCAGAATTTGGTTATTTATTATGATTCCTGTCTATCATTATGGAGTGCAACCAAGTGTAAAATATAATTTGAAGTTTGAATGTTTTGTTTGAGTTCTGAATAGCTACTTGGAGTCATGGCACTCAACAGGAATGTTTTTTCTTGGTGAGAAAGTGAAGCCAACCATATTCAGTTGCTATAAAAGTAATTCAAACAAATATGAACAATCCAGCAAATGTTAACATGAAAAGTATTTTGGCTATTTTCTTATTGCACAATATTTTGGTCTTATCTTGGTGCACAATAAAGCTCTTGTGGCTCCGACGTACTATTGGTCAAATTCTTGTATTTCTGTTAGTCTAAATATAGTTCTTAATTGCTGAGTCATGGTGTGCACAGTCTGTGTGTTTTAGTCATCATTTTAATTCCATGACATTTAAGGGTCAAAGAGAGTTTGATTGTATTATGCAACTGCATCACTGGTGTACCATATTCAGTAGACAGGCCTCAGATACCTGACTCCTTTGTAAAATTACCTTGTTTGTATTCAGCATTTTATTATTTGCTCTCTAAATGTGTTAACTGCCTGTAGCTATTAAATTGTCTAATCAGGTTCTTAAGTCATACGCAGCCTAGTCATGATCACAACTATTGTCATAGACCTCTTATTGTGTGCCAAGCAGTTCATTAGCAAAACTCTCGCACGCTTGAAAGGCCTCAGTACTTTGATGGTTTTGATGAGAACTCCACACTCTTATATCACATCCCAATTAGTCATTTCAATCTCTAACTGTAGAATAATTGACAAACTGTGTATTTGTGTTAACATAATTTACATGTAAGATTTGCAATTAATCATTTCAAGAGGGAGGTGGGCTTTGCATGCTTCATCTGCTACATTAATTAAGCCGAGTCGTTTTACTGCTAATTATCTGATCCTAAAAGGATATAAGTTTAATGTAATTAATTATCAAAGCAAAAATCAGCTGCTTCACAGAGAGGAGGGGTGGGTGGCTGGGTGGGTGGTTGTGGGGGCGGGGGGGGTGTGGAAAGGTCTCCCTGACAGAACATATGTATCCGCATGATTTCTGGTAAGTCTTATAAGATATTTATGTAGATGGTGTCCTTTCTCATGTGAAATTCTCCTTTGGTTTCTCGGTGCCAACCTACACTAAAGCAACTCCGAAACAGATTTTCTCGGATGATGTTCTTATAAGAAGAGAGCACAGGAATATTATTTCTGTTACAAAATTGTCTAAAAAAAAATTAGGCATCGGTTGTGTCCATTGCATCACAGGGCTGCATTTTTTTCAAAAAAAGTATCAGCAATCATGTTTTTGGATCACTGAATCACTGGTTGCACAGTACCAGAAACAATATCATCTCGCACTCTGTAAATACTGGTCTCTTTACATTATAATGGATAAGTATGTTAAATGTTTCAGCATATAACCTTTTGTGTTTGAACTGGCCAATCGGATATAAGAGCTGGGTTATTTTTTGGGGGGTGGGAGGTGGGGGGGGCGAGCATGGGAAGTTGAGTCAGCCAAGGCTTTTTGGTGGGATTGTGCCAAAATCGGGACAATTGGGCTCTGTTTAAATGGACATTGCTGAAGACCAGGCCTCTCCCCTGCAAGTGTGAAGTGAATAATGCAGGGGACGTATGTTTTCGTACACTTCATAAACTGCAGCAGTAAATGTACATCGGAGATACGTTTATTAGAAATAGATTTTTCAGATCGCCAAAAAAACTAAAAACCCCCGAAAGCATCCACCAGGCTCTTTTCCTCTAGACGCCTGCCACATTTTTCATCTTGATTTGTCTTTTATCCTTAGTGTCAGTTTTTTTTTTTTTTTCCCCATTCCTGGAACGTTTTTTTGAGGCACCTCTCAGTCACACAGACCAGAGCTTTTTTGAAAATCACGAGCGGTTCAGCCCGTTCTGACACCGGCTGCTTGACTTCACGTCGTTTTGATTCACTCAAGTGCCGTCGTCTGCCATGTTTCACTCTTCATTTGCTTTAGTGCGTTTATTTTATTTTATTTTATTTTTTTTGCACGAGTGGCTTCACATGTTCAGTACGTCATTCATAGTTATGCCAGTTCATACTGTGCTTAAGGTGGTCTTATACATGCATTTATTTTCAGAGAATGCATTTTAATTTAGCGTATTGCCAGAAGTCTCATCAATTTCTGTTTAAATCTCAAGCTCTCGATTAAGTGACGCGGAGGAAGACTTTGTGGAATCTGTCATTTCCCTCCTATCAGCCAACTATTATTTTGTCCTCCTTGGGCTCTGGAGGAACAATAAAAAATAAACAAATGGCAGATAATTGCAAATTATACAAGGAAATAGTCATCCGGTTCGGAACAAAATTTTCAATTAAATATGACTCCATACACCCTGTGACTCATCCTCGTTTAATATGTCTGACATTTACCCAGGCTTGCATCTGAAGTACTATTAAAATGTAATGGCACCGCAGAGCCGTGCCACAGCATCCGCAGTGTAAACTCTGCCACGTAATTACCGCTCGTGCCGCGGCTCTTAAAAAGACGCGTGCTTCAGGCTCCGATTCCGAGGCGCCGTCAGACTCCCTTTTCTCACGTGCTTTCTGTTCCCTTCCCCCAGGTGATGAGGTGGAGGCGTTCCCCGTGTTGGACATCGATCAGAGTGACATCGTGGACACGAACGGAGCCGGTGACGCTTTCGTGGGAGGTAACGTATACGTTTCCGCCGTAGGCCGCAAGCACGATCCACTTTAGAAAACGAGCCACTATAACTGCGTCCCCTGTTGCGCAGTTGGACAGTTTGTAAATTGTTTGCTGAGAGAATAATGGATATAAAAAGAAATAATAACAATAACTTTTGCTTTGAGATTACTGCCAATATATTATTCATTCATTATAAGTAATTACAATATATATACTTAGTGTTTTTTATGGCAAGCACACCCCAATACAGTGGTATTTATCTGACTGATGTTTAAATGCCTAGTATGTCCAACCAAATGCTTTCACTGGGTTTCCCTCCTCTCTCCTATGGAGCCCCCAGGGGTCTGTTTTGTTAGTGTTTACATGGTATAAGCCACAGAAGAAGCACCTGTGCTTTAACAACGCTGCTTCCGTGTGAGAAATTACTTTGTAAGAAAAGCATCTTGGTGATTCTTGTTTTGCAAACACTGCAGTGTTTGACATGTTGGTCTCATAGTGCTTAGACACAGAATAAAGCGTTTTCTGGCTGTATCTTCTTTACCAGGTTTTATCCTTCAAAACATGCCCGGTAGACGGATGCTCAAGTGTATTTCTTAACTCGTACGGCAATTAGCAGGCCCAAGGAGGCTGTGCACACATATCCTTAAATGACAACGTTCGTCTCGGTAGCGGCCCGAGCGCTTTGAGATAAAACGAGCTTCCTGCAGGAGACTGAGTTTTTCCTGAGTTAACGGCTCTTCCTCACCTAATTGAGATGAACAGAATTCCTCACTTTCTGCTTCACACTTCCACACCTTCGCTGTCACTCGTGGCGTGCCGTGACAGTTCCGTTCAGTGTACCTGAGCGTTGGCGGGCAGTGTCACTTCAGACGTCTTATGTGCAAATGTTGTGTGATTTTATGTGTTGAAGTGTTTGAGTGGATGTCAGAAATATTACGAGCCTACGTAAATATAATAATTATCAAGAAAGAATGTGGTACTCATGCAGGTGTACTCTTCTCAAAGCTCCAACTGAAAGTTAAACTGATGGGTTAGTCAAATATTTTTGTATTTTTAAATTTGAAAAGGGTAACGTTTTATTTTTCAGGCAGTGCAAAACGTGGATTTTTTTTTGTGTGGTGGTGCAGTTTGTTTATCAAACATCAAACCAATAAACACATCTTCAGACAGAAATATTGACATTTGCCATGCTGTTTGCTGGTGCCTTTGGTATCCTGTAGTATATATTTTTATTATAACCTTATCAGTGCACCTCTTACCAGGCCCTCTTGCTTTCAAGGGCTGTGAGTCAATTTGTTGACAAGGCTTCCAGTAGTTCCTGGACAACCAAGACACCCTAATAAAGCTGTAAGCATGTTTTCTCAAACATAGTATTGATTTTTTCTTTTTCCGTTCCACGAGAGGTTGGAAGCCAGTGGTTTGCAGTGTCAGAAAATGATTCTGCAAGCTGGGTTTTCCGGCAAGTTTCCGTGGTGAATTGGAAATGGACACAGGTGGAGGATTTTGAGGATTATAATATAATTGGTTCTGTCCACTAAATGGGCATTTCTTACATGCTTGGAAGCAAATGACTGTTTTTACTGATAGTGTGAAAATGTATTATATACTGTAAATGAGTGCTTCTCCGGGAACTAGCAGATATGATTGCCCTTGGGTGCATATTGTGTTTTATTTTGTTTAGTTCTTTGTCATTTAGGGTCTGATTTACTAAGGCCTTTACCATGTGCAAAACCTTTTAGCACACACAAAACTAATAACACAGCCAATGATTGGTGCAAAACAAATACCATGACCAATCATTGGTCATGTTATTGATTTTGCTTGTGCTAAAATGTCTTGCATGCGCTAAAGGTCTTAGTAAATCAAAGCATGTTTTCATGCATGACTGAATCAAGACTGTGGTTCCCAAACCTGCGGGTAGAGACCCAATGGTGAGTCATGGGTTGGAATTGAAGCGAGTTTTGACGTATTCATGACCAAAGTAACCCAAAAGGATTTGGGAACCTCCAGTGTATAGTACTATATACCTATGGACGTGAATGGCCAGTGTATTCATCACCCACTCCGCCCTTCGTCTCTCTCCCTCTCTCTCTCTCTCTCTCTCTCTCTCTCTTTCCAGGTTTTCTGTCAGCGCTGGTTCAGGAGCATCCCCTGGAGGAGTGCATCCGGGCCGGACACTATGCCGCCAACGTCATCATCAGACGTGTGGGATGCACTTTCCCGGAGAAGCCAGATTTCCACTAATGTCTCTCTTCTACTGTTTTGTGGGACCGCAACCTTTTTCGCGTTTATAAAAAAGAAAAGAAAAAAGAAAAAAAGGCCTCCTTCCCTCTCCCACTGCCTGCATTGAGGTTACTATGGCTCTGTATTGCATGTTTACAATTATGGGGGCTCCACACTGCAGCTGGTCATTGTGTGTGTAATTGTGTGAATGAACTTGACTTAATGAACTTGTGTTTACAGGGGAAATTAATCTATTACTTAAAGAGCTTAAAAGCCTCTGTTTAGCAGACGTGTCTTTTTGAATACTGACGTATTTAGTTTCCTTCCTCGATGTTGGATTTCGACATAGAATTCACATCTGATCATGTTGTTCTACCAAGTGCATTCATAAATTTGACTTGTGGAAGTGATAGGATTGACAGACAGTGAATGAACTCTGTCTGGGGAGTTAATTAATGACACGCTGTAGATCAGTATAGATTTTTTTTTAAAAGAACGGTTATTGAGGCAATATACTGAACAGTTAACCGAATACTTAACATTTGGCACATGAGTATTTATTTATTCATTCATTCTTTTCTCAATATGCCAAATTCGTTCCTGAAGGGCACATTTCAAATGTATGGGTGTTCCGTGTTACAGGAGGGCTACTGGAATATCCTTTTACTGTACGTTCTCAAGCTGGGATCCTTCTGCATGCTACACTCTTTTCCAATGTCATACCATCAAACTGACTAAATAAAATGTAAGGCTTTGTGACCACATGAGTTGTTTACTTTGCTAATTTATTGCGGGCACTGGGGGGGACTACTAGTTGCAGCGGCCTAATCAGGACTGGTCCTGATTACACTGTAGGATGCTTAACCCTCTCATTAGCAGAAGGGGGGGGTAGAGACTGGTGCTCTGGTGCTGCTCGGTAATCTCCCCTGGACTCAGTGGGACTCCGACTGGATGCTGCATGTTCCTGGATCTCGATTGCATGTCCGCAGGAGGTCGTTTTTCTCAGTTATGGGATTAGTGGTTGCTCTTCACGGTGATCATTAGAGGGACCTGGAAATTAGGCTGATCCTTTGTCTCCAGCTGTGCGGCTGGTGGGTTACGGAGCTGGCATTGGCAGACCGCGATCAGGCCCCTCCTTCTCAGCGTGGGGCGGCAGAACATTCAATCTGGAGGCTCAGAGAACAGTTGTGTGGACGCCTCCAAAACCCCCCTCCCCGCCCCCAATCCCTCCCACTGCCCAAACATAACAGGGACACACACTGCTGCTTCACGCACACATTATGGCTCCACTTGCAAACTACAGTGTACAGCTTGTTCATATCACGCCTGCTTTGTAACCAGAGTTAAACATGTAGCATGTCGCCTCTCTTTCGTAAAGTTCTACTTCTATGGTTTGTATTTTCAGTTACTCTTGATGCCATTTTAAATGCAGGTCATGGAAAAAGGCGCTGTTTAAATGGATTTTGATATAATATGCTTTTGATACAGTATGACATATGTACACACCTCAAATGAGTACTATGCAAATTTTGAGGATATATATTTTTTCCTTCTACTTTTTCTCCTAATAGACAAGCAAACGCTATACCTTTTTTTTATTTATCCATTAGTGCATTTTAACTTTGTGGATTGCGCGTAGTAGAAAACACTACAAGACTGAGTGCTCAATATAATTAAATTGTTTGATATGTGAGTTTTCATAGTGTTGCAAACGGCACTTAACCACTGATGTGGTTATGAACTGAGCCATGACACACGGCAGATATTTAAAATTTTTACTGTGAGGGTTTGGGAGTGAGAATTAACACTAACCGTTATCTCTCAAATTGCTTTTAAAGCAACTCTTTTGAGGACAGTCATGAGCAAAACTCGGCTTCCCTGCATTTAAACTTCTGTCATACAATAAAGTGGATTCACCCCCTCTCTCTGATCTATACACTTCCAGGAGTGAGTGATATAGTGCTCTTTCTGATTTAATTTGTCTGTGTGTTAATGTATTTATGGTAATGCTGCCTTCTAAGAAAAAAATAAGTTGGGGGCAAATGTAATTAACAACTTGTTTGAACCTTTTTTTTTTACCCGCATTTTCAAGTTTTCACACAGATGCGCATTGAAAAGGGCCACATTGCTGATTGGGCCCAGATCACACTCCATGGCAGCTGGTTCATTCGCTCCTCTGGGTGACAGATGGTAAAACGCAAACACGCTAAAAGATGGGAGCCATGATCGGGAGATGAGAATGTTTACTTTCTTTTTTTCTTTAGCCCCCCTCCCCTCCCCACCCCACCAAAATAACTTCCAACAAAGAATACATAGACCTTATTATCGCTGCAATTAAATGTCCATTCGTTTTGTTTTTAGGTCATTGGCTTCCAGATGAAAAGGAATAATTATCTCTTCTCATTTCTTAAATGGAACATGCTGACGTGTAACGGTCAATCTAAAGTTTATATTAGAGGTCTTCATGAAATTGACTTTGATGCGCTCCTAGAAGAACGGAAGTCTGCGCCAGGTTTTTGTTTCCCCAGAATGCTTTTGTGTTGTACGAGCTTTAGTACGAGGTTTTTCTTTTTCTTTCACTTGGCTCCTGACTAGTCTCCGCTCCGAACGCGAGGCGAGGTAGGCGAAGATGTGCTTGGCGCTTGCCCCGTAGATGGGCGCCGGTGTTCTGTACACCAGCGTGGCAGTTGGCAGAGGCCCGAGTGGGGGGGGGGCGGGGGATTCGCCAATGCCACATGCTCCCAGCCCGATTAGCCCCGGCTCGCGCACACCGAGGTCCAGGTGAGAGGACATTCGCTGATAACGAGGGCTCTGTTCTGTTCTGTCACTGTCTTTCTTGAAGCCGATCCCTGCCCACAGTATTTCACGCAAGATCTTTTCTTAATTTCAAACCCGTTGTGTTCCAGCAGCAACACAAAGGAAATTGTTTTTCAGTTGATCAGAATTCCCTGAGAGTCTAATCCGTTGTGTCTGAAAGTAACATTAAAGCTATTTTCGAATAGTAACATGCTGCAAAACAACACAACACACATCTCTCCTGGGACAGAAGGGTAGCGTGGGAACGCATTGATGGACGAGGGTTTAAGTTGATGCCAGACATCCCTCTAGTCCTCCAAGTTGGGTTATTTAATTTTTTTTGTCATTCTGTACACAAGAAGAGGGAAATGTTCGAAATGCTAGTTTAAAATAGTTTGCCTTGAGTTTTCCACACCAATGATATGCTCAAATCACTGGTTTACCAGTGAAATGATGATACAAATATTACCAAAATTGTTATATGTGCAGATGCTCTTTTCTCCAATGTATGGTCATCAAATAAATGTGCTTTTCCTAACATGTTTTCTTCACTTGGTGCACCCAGTGCCAGACCTGACAGTGTTTCTTTTTAACTGACGCTGGGTAGGTACTGAAGTATTCATTTTTGGTCCAGTGCGCAGCTACAGTATGTCATACTGGATATGATTGATCATATCTTGAAGTCTGTGCTGTTGTCATGTAACTGTATTTGACATTTAGAATTTTCTCTGCCCCTGTAGATTTAATTATTTATTTACTTGTAAAAATGTGCCACAATTTTATTTAGAAGTTGCATAAAGATTGGTGACCGCATCCAACATAAATTATAGCCTTGAAGATAATCTGCAAGTATATGTTTAAGTATGTCAATGTTTTGATTATACATCTGAGCTTTTTTTCTGAGCCCTTCATAAAATTGAAATCATATGCAGATACTTTGTCAGTTGCATATTATTGTACCTAAATTCTATCCATGTGTATTGTCTGTGGAACACAACACTTCTACAAACACTCAGAACGTTTTATTGATTACTAATGTGAAAGGCTGCAGCAGTTATGTTCCTGAAGTGCTTCATTTGAAACCCATTATCATAAGCCAATATCATCAGCTGCCTTGTATGTTTAATTTTATGAAATGAGCCATGAGAACAATTTCGTGCAAATATTATTATAAATTAAATTTTAGATTGCTTTCGTGACAGTATCAAGTGGTTTTAAGAAGGGATGTTTAATGAAAGCATAAACATATTTCAAGTTTATTTGCTAAAGATGTTTTCATAAGATTCTTACAGGGCTGTCATAATAACTTGATGTGCTTTTGAGCTTCTATTTATAGCCGATTCTCACTTAGAGGTGTGCAGGACCAACCTTGTATATTCATTTGCATTCGCAAGTTATGAATACTGTCCAAAAAGACACAAATCCTTCTCCCATCCATTTCTTTAAGTTGCAATGGGGACTTTATAGCTTTCCACTAATAACAGTAAATCAAGGATTCCAGAATGACACATTTTTCTAAACAACCTATAAAAAACAAGAAGTAGGCTATTGCAACTACCAATTAAACTGAGTGAATAAAACTTAAAGTGGACTTGTGGATAATGTGCATGGAAATGTCGCGCATGACTGTTTTGAAATGTGTACAAATCACTTCATCTGAAGTAGTTTGTTCCATAAACTGGTAGCAAGATGTTTTTTTTTGCTTTTTCCAATCTGTAGATTACCTTATCATAAACGACGTGTGCAAATTACACATAGCTACTTATGTCGACTACTGGTAGGTGTGTACAGGCCAGGCCTCGGTTTACAGATTAACATTTGATGTGATCCATATCAAAGCAAATTTTATTCCGGAAAATGTTTATCCTCTAAAACAGGAAAATAGAAACTCTCCTCAATTTTTTTAAATCATAAATTGTCTAGTTTCATGTCACAAGCATGAAGCATTTTGCTCTAAATCAACATGTCAGTGTCAAAATATAACATTTAGGCTACAAAACATTGAATACGGTGCAAAATATTTGCCTTGTTTGTAATGATGTTGTCATATCTTGAGACGTCGTCTGAAACTAATTATTGCCCCGCATAAATATTTGTATTTGCAGCATAAAACATGTGCAATTATGCGATTTGACTGTTGTTCACGTGAGCAGAGGTCTGCTTCATTCCATACCGTAAATGAAAAAGGTTAGGCTTAATAGGCTATCTAAAAATGGTAAGGCAGTTTACGGTAAAACTGGCATAATTAATTAGCAATAAACGTTCATGAGAATCAAGTAGGGTAACTACTGACTCCACGATTATTTATGGAATATTTATCTTCAGAAGAGCTGTCATTTATCCGAATCAATTCATTTGTATCTCCCAACGTTAACACGGTGGTCTTTACAAGTGTGGTTATTTCCCCGTGATCACACACACACACACACAGCGCTACAAACATTACAGATAGCTTGAGTGGAGAAGGGGGAGGGAGGGTACTACTTTGTCACAGGCTGCTATGTAGATTAACCTTTCAATTAGTTGTTATCAGGTCCTTTCTGCCTCAGCGAGAGCTGTCGCCTGCGTTCATTTATTAAATCACGTTAGCTAAAAGAAAAGCCTTTGGATTTATTTCCTTGTTGTATTTATCCACCGTTTCAAGTATTGCGCTTATGAAGAGAGGAGTCTCCGAAAACTTGAAAAGGTAACAAGCCTCCAACACATTATTTTTTTTTACCACAGGGCATTTTTTTTTCTTTCACTGACTTCATTTTTATCTGCATTTCTCTAGGTAGCCAGCCGTTTTGTTCCTACATTGTTGAACCGTTTAACGTGAAGCTTGTTAGCCTGCTAGCTAGCAAGGTAATCTACATCATCACCGAGGAATTTCAGGTTTAAAATGAAACCGCGCCGAGATATGCTATAGTAAAATGCATTAGCCAGGGCGAAGGGATAGGATGGATATCCATGTGGAAAATACTAGATGCGTATTTATTTTCTCATACTAGCACTTGCAATGCAAAGTTGAACGGGGTTCTAGCTGCTGTTCTTGTAAAATATTACTAGATGCTGCGGAGGTCGCATGCTTGCCAGCCAGCAAGTTATTGAGTACGTGTAACGTTATGCATTTCGAGGAGCTTGCTTGCTAGATGGTTATAGCGATAGCGAACATCAGTGACGTTGGTGTATCATTGGTAAAAGCCAATATGCACCAGGCTCGCTGTGGAAGTTGTCTTTGGTTGCAGAACATACGATAAAAAATTTTTTTGCCTTTACCTACACATGCATGTGCATATAAAGTTACCAAGCTTATAAATGTACTTAGCCACATATCGCAAGGTGTGCAATCAAAAGAGAGACTGTGTAGCCAGGTACTAGCATAGCAAAAATAAATTAAAATCGAGGGTAATCATAGCTCAACAAACTAGAGTACAGCTAGCGAGCAGCAGTACAGGGATTGTGTGACACTTTAGCAAATGTGATGGATATAAAAGCCCACCAATTAAAATCTAAAATGTTTCAAATCACTTTAAAGTGTAACCAATCGTTTCAAGGAGGAGCATGTGTTAAGGTGGTACTTTGCTTGTACTGATGTATTTGCCAAGTCATGGACTATTTTGCTTGTACCAGGTTGCTGTTACTGCAGTCATACAGAAATGACAGAAAATGAAATCGACAGAACATCGAAATTATAAGGAATATTTATTTATTTACTGTCGTATGAAAGAGTTGGGAATATCTTGTTTAAGTAAAAGTATTCGACTGCATTGTGCGAAGGGTTACCTTAAAGGGCGGAGCAATTGGATATCAATGACAGATCATGTAGCCAACAAATGCTTAGTTGGGCAGAGCTTATGGTTGATGATTGGCATGTGCTTTATCAAACCAGAAATCGGATCTTGTCTTTTACAACCAATATTAAAGTTGCTAGGGAGGGCACATCAGTGTGTAGGTAAGGTTTAATGAGACTCCATTGGGTTGTAATCAGTGTCATGTCGGATTCATGTAAACTACAACATTGTAACAAAATGGCGTCTGTTTAGGTAACACCAGCAGCAGGCAGGCAGCGCAACCTCACCTCGCTCAGCTGCTAGAAGCCAAGGTTTGTGATTTGTCTTTCATTCATAGCAGTCACAGGTTAATTGGAGTGTTAATGTACCGTCATAAATTATCCACAGTCATCTTTCGGAAGCTGTCATAAAATGTTTACCATGAGATTTGAGTTGATTGTAATCGTTAGCCCTCTTGATAGCTAGCCGGAATTGTAGCTAACGTAACGTTAGCTAGCTGTATCCATCTAGCGGGCTGGCTTATTAGCAGCTAGGTTGTACCTGCTTGCTTTCGCAATATTGTTTAGCTAGCTAACTAGCTAGGTTATCTTGGTAGGTAGTTAACTTAGCCGTGTAACAAGCTCCGTAACTTTTGAAGTAAAATGAATCGTATTTTAAAAATTTGTATCCGCAGTTAGAACTTAGAAAACGTTTTGCAAACAAGTATATAGGCATATTCAAATGTTTTATCCCTAAATGTAGCGAGGCAGCAAGCTGCCACTTGGATTTCACGGCTAGCAGCCTGGCATGCGCACTAGTTAGTGGTGGTTAGCTAGCCGTTAGCATTATGGTGGTTTAGGTAGCGAGCGCTGCATATACGGAGTAGATGACATTGGCTACTTAAGTGTCGAAGCATGCATTGATTGAGATGATTAGCAAATGATTGAATTGACCCTTGGAGGGATCGTTCAGAGGGATGCAGTGGATCTTCCATTCCCTGCAGTTCTAGTTTGACCCTGCTGCTGCAGTATAGAGCCCAGTTTGATGTGTTATTTTTGGGTTTTGTTGCAAGCGATCAACGTTAGCATGGAGTTGAAGAATTTAACACAATAGCTAAATGTCACCTGCTGGTTGCTCGATGTACTACTATTTTTAAACTCATCTTTTTTTGTTATTGAATTCATTTTTACATTGATATGGTATTATTTTCCTCATGTTCTGACTTGTAATGTAACAAAATGGCCTTCTTTCTCCAATGCCTTTATTTCTACATACTTTGATCAATGATCCTCCAGCGAAGTTATGCTTTTAACATTAAGTTTGGGTTGTATATGCATCAGGGATGGGAGGTCCTACCTCCTGAGCTGTCTTCACACAGGTTTCAAAGTTAGCCTACAGCTGTAATGTATACTTTCAGCACTAGGTGAGTGGAGTAAGACCTAAACCAGTGCACACTACAGTGTTGCTACGTGCATTATTTACTTAATTACTTTTTTAGAAATAAAACTGGCTGTTTTCAAACATAACCATTAGGTCTTCATTCTTGTAAGTCCTCAAAGGTGTCAAATATTTAAATTGATCTGTGAATTGGTCTCATACAAACTGTAATGGATTTAATACACTTTCCAGATTCCATCTCTGGTCCTTGATTTGTTGTCCATTTTTCTCTTGCGTTGTACATTTAAAATTATTAAAACTTGTTGTATAAGTTTATCTGGTTTGTGCCAGTGTCTGAACTAAGAGATCATTTTTGGGACAAGCATGTTTATTGTATTAGGAATGTGATGAAGCTACTATTGCTTGTTAACAAGCTTCTCAAAGCAATTTATACAGCAGTCTGCTCATTGTCACAGATTTTGAACAGCTTTGAATGTGTGCTCTACAAAAGAACGTGAAGTGGTGTCGACAGTGCTGTTTGTGTCATGAATGGAATTCAATTATAGTCACATTGTTGCTGCTGATTCTTTCAGATCCAAGTGTAAGAAGATGATCTAGGCTATATCAAGAAATAACTTTGGTGCTTCTTAAAGATATTTTCAGGTGTTTGAAAGTAAAATAGTGGGTCAGCCCCCAAATTCCCAAAAGCCTTCTTTAAGCATAGTTGGATCACAGGTGGAAATCAATACAGTAAAATTGTACCTGCATGGCTGTGTGCAAACAGGTGTTCACAATCATGACCTCATAGTAGCAAATATGCTTTGTTCTAAAAAACACATTTTCACAATATAGGCTACTGACCTGTCAGTGAATGCAGATTTGGTGTAGGCTAAATTGAGTTTAATATTCTTTTCAGGGACAGAGTTAGCAAAAGAAATACATTTCTTATCCATATTTTTTAAAGTAATCTGCTTTTTCTTCTTTTTTGTTTTAGGATTCTGCTAAAAGACATTTGCTCAGCAATGTTGTATGGTGGATGATGGTCCCAGCAATTGAGTAATTTTCTTTAGACCCTGATCTGAAATTTAATTTGCCATTCCCAGGATTTACAACAATGTCCTATATTCTTGGTCATAAACTCGTTTTGCAGTGATTTTTGAACAATGGGTGCTTTTAATTTTTAAAACGAAAAGGTAAAGCTCTATGGATCACCTGGAAGAAATAATTCAAACATGGTAAAACTGGCAAACCCCTTGTACACGGAGTGGATTCTAGAAGCAATACAGAAGATCAAAAGGCAAAAGCAGAGGCCTTCGGAAGAGAGAATTTGTCATGCTGTGTCAGGATTGCGTGGACTAGACAAAGAGACTGTTCTTGAGCAGTTGGAATTAAGTGTTCACGATGGCTCCATCCTCAAGGTTACAAATAAGGGGTGTGCATCATATAAAGACCCTGATAACCCTGGACGCAGTGCATCTTTCAAATCTAGAGGCGTTTCTTTGTCTTTAAAGGGATCTTCATGGGGCTTGAGTGATCTGCGCCACGTAGATTGGAATAAGATTCTGAAAAGAGCCATTGAGGCCCTCGACGATCCCAGTGGCTCCTCTTTGAGGAACATCGAAAGGTTCCTTCGGAACCAGGATGACCTGTCGAACGTCATCAGTAACCCCATGTTCCAGCAGCGGTTGCGGTTGGCGGCCAAGCGAGCCGTTAATAACGGAAGGCTACTGAAGAACGGACCGCTTTACAGAATGAACTTTGGAAGTGCCGAGGGAAGGGGATCTTCCAGATGTTTAAGTGCTTCCCCATTGCTCCTGCCACGTGTTACACTTCTTCCACACGAGAAAGACCAGGTATGTTGTTCCCATAGCCGCGAATCTTAGCGCGCAAAGTTTTAATGCCCTAAGATGAGACCCCACCCCAAATGAAAAAGCTTTTAAAATGACTTGGAAATGACTAACGGTAGGATGCTAGTATTTCTGTAGGACTAGGACACTGCTGCATTTGTTAGGTTAATAATCAAAGTTGGCTCTGCTTTTGTTCTGCCTCAGTATTCTTACGATGGCCATCAGAAAAAGATGTAGGCTACCGAGGCACCAGTGTTGCAAACTATCGATCCTTCTGTGGCTCCCGTAGTCTGAATATATGATATGATGTGATGTGTGGACTTATTCACTCATTGCTTTCTTTTTAAGTCCTATTTAGTGGCACTGGAGTGAATATGTATGGGTCGAGAGCAAATGGTTACTTATTCAAACGCTATTGAAAAAAATTGTCAGCATTGTTGATGGAGAGCTGAAGAACATAAACAACAGAGGCCCAATTCATTTTATGATCAAATTTCACTACCTGTTTACCGTTGGTGATCATCTTAGGTAGGGTATTCTCTGTACTGTTTGAAGGTTACATCAAATAAAATATTGGAAGCATGCAGTGTGCGATTCAAGAATCAACTTAAGAATTTATGGTTGTGTGGTGAAGTAACTGACTAGATCAAAGGCTTGTTAAGAAACTACCCTTGATGTGCAGTTACCTTTTTTTGCAGGTGATTATCTAACGGGTGCATGCATGGCTATTGATATATGTAACCTGTGGGTGGGCTTAAAAGGGAAATTTCACTCTGGTTTATTAACTATCGATTATGGAATTATATTATAATGGTTTAAGGAGAAGTAGGCCTATGGCCTGGTTTGATGCTTAATGGTACAATATGTTATTTTACATTGTGTTGGGCTTTATTTCTATTCGTGCTAAGCCTTCTGACGGTTGTTTTTTCCTAAACGGGCTTAGAATATCTCTGAAATTAAAGCTGATTCACTGCCTCACAATTTGGAGAATCAAATGAAAAATGACTCACGTTGACAGCTTTGATGTAATTGCCTAATTATTTAGGAAGACAAGGGTTTAAAATTATGCTGTTACAAGGCACATGGTATTTGTTAATTATTTCCCCATCTGTACTGAACTGAAAATCGCTTTGTTACACAAATGGGCTATGACTCTTGATACAGTTAGGAAAATGGCTATTCCTTAAATGTTAGGCCTAGTCTTAACAAGCATAAAGGACATGCTTGCCATGAGAACCCCCCCCCAACCCCCCCCCCCCCCCCCATCCACAACTCACAATGAAATGGCTATTTTCAGAGTTAAGGAAACCTCTCTTCAGACTGATTATTTGTTGAAGAAACGGTGTCAGTGCTTGTAATTTGGTCTTTGCCTACGTGTTATTTACCAGAAAATGTTCTTTCTGCTCATATGGCGAACCTGTGATTATTTTCAATGTGTGTTAAACTACATGCATTTACCTTTATCTTTTCTATCCCCAGTTAAGAAAGATATGCTGTATTGATTTGATGATGATACATTTTCTTTGCAGGACTGATGATTGTTTGAAACATGGGTTTAACTTAACCTAAGCATACTTAATTTTAAACGCTGAAACAAAGACTGAACTTAAACATAATTTTCAAAATTTTGGCATTCTATATTTTTGCTTGGCTATATGCTCAATAAAACCTCATTCCTTTATCAACTTTGTTCTTAAAAGATTATTCGTAGTATTATGAATGGCCTACTTATTTTGTGAAATAGGCAGATGTTGGTATACAGGGACATCCTTTGGAATATCAGTCAGGTGCAACACAGTGTAACTGTTGCCTTTTGATTCCCAAGAAGCTGCATCAAACTTGGCTTGCTAATTTTATCCAGCCTACTTATCGTAGCTCTTTCTGATGTAGGCCTGTGCCTTGAATTTGAAGATAATTGTACATGGGGCATACTTTTCAGCTGAGAAAATGGCTGACTTTGAACTTGAAACCTTTTTGGCATGCTAGTCTCTAAAGATGTCTCAACTTAAC
Organism: Synaphobranchus kaupii; assembly: GCA_029718625.1. Classification (NCBI taxonomy): domain Eukaryota; kingdom Metazoa; phylum Chordata; class Actinopteri; order Anguilliformes; family Synaphobranchidae; genus Synaphobranchus; species Synaphobranchus kaupii. The sequence continues at coordinate 105,832,403 of CM056379.1, read as the reverse complement.
AAAGGTTTAGCAAACAATTATTATTTTTATTAACCCGTTGGTGTACTGAATGGGTAGCAATGATTCAAGTAAAACCTAAGTATTTTGACTAGTAACTGGGTTTTCTCATCTTTATGCCAACAGTTTCGAGGCACTGTCATAGCTTATACATGAACATCCAAAAACAATACTGTATTACAAGGTTTGGGTCAATTTCATTTTACTTCCATAAATTCATTAATTCAAGTTCAGTTCATTGAAATGAACTGATTTGTAATGGAATTAACCGCCAGTCATGCTGGGAAAACATTAACAAAGATGATGATTGGGTGTTGGCTACCTCATTGCTGAGAACCTGGCTGGTGCACCTGATGTTCCATGAATGTTGTAGAATATGCAATTTGACATGCAAAGTTTAAAAGAATATTAAGGTGGCCTGTAAAGACCAGCACTGCTGAAGCGTTGATCGGTCTTTATTCCATGTAAAGCGATCTGCTTGCTCAAAATAATTTCCTATACTCAATTTGAAAAAACATTAATGCTGTCTTACTGATTGATATGATCATTTATGATAGAGCCTTACTAGTTGTGTCACATAGGCTAATCAAGTTTTTTAAAAAGGAAATAGGACTATTATGTGACGCAACTGGTATGTGACACAGCCTCTATCATAAATTTTGTCTTATCAGTGTGTTTTAAAGAAGTTGCATGAAAGAACAGCATTTAAAAAGGCAATGACAAATTTCTAGGCATGTTTGTAAACGTAATTCGGCAGGTTTGACTCGGAAATGGTCGCTGCGTGGGAGACGATGTATTCAGGAAGCGAGTTTGACAGTTTTGGAAAATGCTTCTGCTCGTTTGCTCTCTTATCTTACTGGGATACAGAAGTCTCCCGTCCACTGACTGCCCGTACAACCAGCTGCTCCAAGCGAGGTGAACCACAGGCGTTTCCACAGAAGAGAGACCCACATCAACAATACAAACACATGTATGCTGCATTGCCTTGTGTCAAGGCAAGTCGAGCAGAAGTAGCCTTGTTTATCATATTGTCATTATAACATCAGTCTCCACCAGCCAAGCACTCAAAACAGAGGTTACAAGAACTAGGCCTATTAGCTGGTTATTTGTTATCCTGCAAGGTCATAATGACTTGAGATAAAGTGTCTTATTGACATTGGCTGATCAGTTGGTTAAAATTGCAGTTAGCTAAGCCCTCCTCGTTTTTAAGATTAATGTGAACATGTAAGACCATTTGAGACATGGGGATGGGGGGGGGGGGGGGGTCTGAACAATCAAAATTGGTGGTGGGGGGGGGGTTTAAAGAAAGTGGAAGACGCCACACAACCTGCAGCATTGCACCATTTAACGGAAGCAGCATTTGGTTTATGTCCAATGTACAGGCACACGACCACTCAACTGGGTGTGTCTACCGTCGTATGCACATGGTTAGCTTGGTAGCACTGTCTCCACATTTTTGCTGGGGAATGAACTTACTTCCGAGCCAGTACCTTGGATGTTCATGTAACTCTACTGGAAAGCGCTGATATTTTAACCCCGTGCCTTCCATTAAGAACGACAAAAGCACAAGTGTGCCGTTTGGTTTGAAGCAGTGAATGCTTCGCGTTCTGAAATGTGCCGCTGTTTAACTGCTTCAGTCTTCGGTCTCCGCTCACCTTTGCAAATGTACAGATCCAGGACTGCTCTAAAATATGGGAGTCTATTGAATTGAATCTGCTGCTCCATATGAACTCAGACTAGAAAATTGATTTGGGGAAATGCGGACTTGCGCTAATTCCTAACAGACACTACCATTTAGATATTGATTTTTAGCTAAATGGTCTCTCAGATCTGCTTGGACTGTCATCTTGAGTACAAGCCGCACAGGAGCCTAAAATATTTCCATAAATCTGCGTCAGAAATGTCTGCAAGCTTTCTGCAGTGCTACGGGAGGACTGCTTGCGAGGAGTTGTGCAAGTCTACACTGTTTTAGGCAGGTACTAATCCATGGACTTAGTCCATAATCTTGATTGTTTTGTCATGAGGTCAAATAGATGTCATTACTATTTACAGAACATACAAAATCTAGCTTGTGTCCACATTGTGCTTTTGTTGATTGTGGAATTGGCTTGGTCTCAAATGAACATCCAAGCGTGGGTCATTACACTAATTAATTTGTGAAGACTTCGTTCCACAAGCTGCATTAAAAAAACATAAAACAAATAATGCTGATGAGTTTTGATACTTTGGTTCAAATAAGGGGAAGTATATCCCCATTGGCCTCCTCTGTGCAGTAATGTAGGCTACAAGTTTCAGTACAAGTGGAGGTAATTTCACATAGAATTGCCTGTTCTGTTTAGTCTATGCTTCAAAGATAAAGTATTGAATGATTGTTTACTGTTATTCATGAATGTACTTGATGAGTGGAATAATTTTATCTTCACTAATGAGCTCTTCATTAAAACATTTTAAAGCATAGTGTTTTTCAGATGGCTGTTGTTCATTTCGTTCGCTGCCTCGTGTGAGAGAAAAAGTGTGTGGACCTGGGTGGCTGACATCATGCCTTGTAATGGTGACCTTTAGCAATACATGAAATGGCCCAGTTTCGATGTAAAGATTCTAGTTAGTTGGCTTGCTATGTTTTCTGGTATTTCTTTTGTGAATAGGATGCAGCATTGCATATTTGCGCCTTCAGTAAAGAGTAAATCTCATGTATATACACCTACAGTAAGTATATGTATATGCATATGCATAGGCACTTGGTCTTAGCTCACTGGCGCACCCCATAGTCCATACTTAGTGATTCCCAAAATGACTATATGCGCATCATTGTGGAGGTAAGAATGTGAGTCAATTTGTTTGTGAAAAGTTAGACCTTTTTGTGCTTGGGATATAAAAATAATCTGCATAGTTTACTTGTTCTCATTCACATGGGTCTGATTTCAATGTCATATCAGCCAAGTACAAATGAGACATATCTCTGTATTCAGGGCATATGAAGAGCGAGTAGGTCTGAGTGTTATGGACAAAATATATTGTATGATATTTTTCATATTGACGGTATACCAGTATTTGGTTTTTCAATACAAATTGCACAAGAAGTAAACTTTTTATTTTTATTTTTATTATTGTCATTCTAGGAACATGAACTTTGAACGTTGTGGAATATTGAATGACTTTCAAAAGTCATGACTATTAAAACCCCAATGTGCAAATATTAGGCTACTATACAAAATGGGCTATTCAAGCAAAAAAAAAAAAAATCCAAGATTTTAGGTTGGGAATTAAATGGGCTGACCAGATGTCCTCTTTATCCCGGATATTTCTTCTTTTTGGAGCCAAAAATATCAGTCCAGGCCGGATTTCTATATTCCTGAAACTGTCAGGTTAAATTTTGCTCGTCCTACAGACCGTATAGCCTATAGCTATACAAATAGCGTAGTATTATGTTCATAACGCCCGCCTGCCCCCGTCCCCTTGTTTCTGAAATTCAATACTTGGTCACCCTAAATGAAACGGAAAAAAACAGACTTGCAGGTAGGGCTGGACGATAAACCATATTCACGATTATCAATTATTTTTTAAGCGTATTACCGATCATTTCAACTTTGGGAAAACATTTTATCGTATAGCCCTGGATCATATCACGTGATCACAGAAAGGATGATTGTTATTGTGCTTTAAAAAAACATTCAATAATTATCCATATGGCTTATCACCCAGTGACCAGGTAGGCTGTTCCTTAGTAATGCACCAGTGTTCCCAGATGCACCAGTGGCTGCAGGGTTTCACCGCATGGTGTCGCATGGCTTCAACTCCATCATGTGTTTCCACACACTTGTTTGCGACGTCATGTCACGTCACATTTTTTTAAATGAAATGGTGCAAATTCAAATTCTTTATCATACTGTTGCAACTGTGCAATTTAATATTCGTGGGATGAAAAACGATGAAACACCGTAGACGAGTTGTTGCGTGAAATTTAAACTGATGTACTGAAAAATACTGTGTACCGCCCAGCCCTAAGTGCAAACATAGAACCGTTCGTTTTTTTTTGTGTTTTTTTTTTGTGCATTTTGGCAGTAAGCAGACAATTTTAACATGCACCCCCTTTTTTGTGCTTTTTGCTGTGTCCTGCACACAATGGGAGTCATTTTGTAATCACATCTTGAGCGCGGGACATTCCTCGGTCTTTGAATTGTTCATTCGATTACCAGCCTTTGGTTTCCACGCATGGAGCTTGACTGTTGCTAGGAGGTAAATTTCATTGACATGAGCACACGATAGCATGGTGCCAGTTGTTTCACAATAAGGAGGGTCTGTCATCTTGCAGATGGTCCAGAGAGCTTGCGGAGGTTGGATGTGTGCTGATTAGCTCAATGCATTAAAAGAGGCTTTTGTGATTAATTGTGTTGTGTGGACTGGTCAGTCTGCAGCTGCTCCTATGCCTTTATTGCATTTCTTTTTGAGCTGGCCTAATTCACAGAAGGGACCAGACAAAATTCTTACTCCTCCTCCGCCACATTTTGCAACAGGACATCATTCAAAAATAGGCAGTTTTGTTTTGTTTTGTTTTTTTTTGTTTTTTTTTAAGCGAGAGCTTGCGTTTAGTTTTGGCAAATGTTTTAGAAACGCCAAGGTTTGCGTGACACGGAGAAATAAAAAAAACGGCCAAGCGAGCAGTCATTTGGCTCTGGTTTTAAACCATTCATAGCAGGAAACCGCTCCGTGCAGTTCCATTAAAAACAAATATGAGACATTGTTTAGAAATTGTCCATGATTTATGATTTACAAATTGAAACTAATAGGAAGCACAAAGATGTAGACAAACAATGTTTAAAAAAAAATAAATAAAAAATATAATTTAAATCCTGGCCATGTCCAGGGAGCACATCCGTGGCGTAGAACCCTGATCTGTGACTCTGTGTATTGTTCTACGGTCTATGGGCAGATCAGGCCTGAAGTCGGAGGACAAATCCGGGGGCCCACTAGTGTCTGATACCAGCCGCTATACTGGTTCCACTGAGTCCAATACCACTGAGGACATTTATCACCTTGGCACACTGGGCCGTGCTGTAAAAGAAAGCTATTTGAATATGGCTTGATGATTTTCCCATCACCTCGCAGGTGCTGTTGTATTGTAAACCACTCGTGGAACTGGTAAACGGATCACAAGTGAACTATAATCTGATCAGTTTGATTTATGGGCGTCGGTGGGGGAGGACAGATGCGGCCCGTCTGATTAAGAGATGGGAAGAACGGGGTAGAACCCGGCTTCCGAGGTACTGGCGCTGCTCCGTGGGGGCCGGCGCTAAGACCGCCCGCCCTTAATACTCCATAAGGCCTATTCTTTTGGTTCGAGGATTAATGTAACATGGTTAAGTGGGTTTTCCTTTTAAAGTGCACAAAAACGTGCTGCCACCCTGCTAAACATCTGCCCCGAGCGTGAAAGGGTCGGCCATCTTTCTTCTGCTCTCACGCCCACCAGCTCTCTAGAGCGCTGAAGTCGAAGAGGAACGGACCAGAACACCGATTAGTGGCGTGATCAGTCGTGGCCCGGTTGGGGCGGCTGTGAAGTCGTCATCGCTCGACGCGAGCGGCTCTTCTGCCGCCCGTCTTTACACCGCCGCCGGCATCCGTTCATCACAATAAATCCTCTACGGTTGAGAATTAATTTAGCCTAAGTGAATGTTTAAAAAATAAATTTGCCTCTGCCTTGATTGGCAATTTAATGGAACACTTTTCCATTATCCGTCTCCAATAGATAAGTGATTAACACCTTCAAATTAAGGTGTAAAAATCATTCAGCTGTGAGACTGCTTTTTTTTTTTTTCATTTTCAAATTATATGCAACAAGCTGACCGGCTGATTCTGTCCTGGTTTACTACATTGATGAGCCCTCGCTGTGTTGAGTACATTTCACTGCAGGCTGCCTGCAACTGTGGATTTCTGCAGCTTCTGAAGCCGATGTTGCCAGCTGACTCCTAATTGGCCAGATGAAGGGATATGCAGGCATTTCATCCTAGGGTTAAAACAAGAAAAACAGATGTGGAGTTCAATATTTAATTAGCCAGATAGCGCTGTTGGTTAGAGTAAGATTAGTCCTAGGCGCATAATACCTGTAAACATATTACAAGTCAACCCCCTATTGCTTAACTTTGCGCAGGCAATTGTAATATAGTTTAATCTCATTGCTGTTTCCAATTATTCTCTGTATGTTGAATGAAATGGTAAATTAATGGGAAGCAACCGTCTTATGCGTGGGATTAGTGAAATTTGAATGGTAGAAAATTTACCTAACGTTTACCTCTTGCAGTTTTATCTATGCAGCCTTGCCTTGCATCGCAAATAATTATTTAAACATGTTTCTGAAAAATGATTGAAGCATGCATTTAGCATTGATGGGCACCAGGGGTGATTTTATTAGATAATAAAACTCAAACAGAAAAACTCAAAATAAGATTGCAGATGTAAGTCATTGCCTATAAACTTAATCTGACTTGTAATGAGTATTTACTTACTGTGTTTTGTCGGCCGAACCAAACCCATTCCCTTGGCTTCAGTTACCCAGTACTTACAGGCTTTTTTACAGAAAACCTCAAATTACATCCAACATCACGTTACATTAAGATTTTATTGAACTTCACTTTGTGGCTTTTAAGGAAATGCATTTTATTAGGTGTACTTATTGACAAGAGTAGCCAGTATTACAAGACGTCTGGCAATAAACCATCCTTTCAATGCACTGTTAAAGCAAGGTCCTATCTGACTGGACAGGGCACTTGTTGGGCTCCTGGTCAAATTTCCACGAAACTGGCTCTCTACAGCTGATCACTTAATCATTCTCCGTACATCTGATCAGATTATACAATCCCTTGTATTCCCCACCCACTTTGATTCCTCAGGACATCACTCCAAACTGCAGCCCAGTTCTCTGGTTCCCTGCCTAGTTAAATAAACGGATACATTTTTTTTTTTTAAGGAAAGGCCCCTGGTTTGTTGTCAGGAGTAGGGCCAGTGGAATGCTGCAATGGAATCTTAGTTAGGTAATGCATTTTCACAAATATTCCTGTAGTATCACATTAATGGCTCAAGATGAGAAATGAGCCGTTTAGGCAATATAGGTGTTGCAGACTACCAGAGTTCCTTTTTTTAATTTTAATTTTTATTTTTTTATTTTTGGCAGCTGTTCTTCCTAAATTATGCATTAGTGGTGTATTTGCATTTCATATTTACAGGTTTCTCTAACAATAATGCTTAATCTGATACTACAACAAGATGACTAGTTTTCCTGTCCCATGGTTACCATTGAAGACGTGCCATTGTCAAAATGACACAAATTAATCAGATAATTTGTGTTTTTGGTAATATGACAATATTAATTCTGCCTATTGAACCTGTAACATTTCTTTTTTTTTGTGTGATATTTTCTGCTCTTGAATTCTTACTGCTCTATAAAATCATTAAAAATAACGATGCTGAATTGGAATACATTTCACCTTCCAGAAATCAGGAACTGTTACCTTAGCAACAACAGAATGGAAGAGAGCGGGCTCGTAATACCGTCTCATGAAGAGTGCTGCTTGCGTGGAGGCTTTTAGTTAGTTCAGATGTGCTCGATATCATAAATGCATGCTGGTCATTTAGGCGGTCTCTTCGGATTGCTGCATTTTAATAAAAATCACTGATGGACTCTGCACTTCTGATGCCCGCGTCATAGACTGTCGAACGGCTCACCCCGCAGCCCAGCCAGACGGCTTAAAATAAACATAATGAGGTGGCTTGGCAGTTTGTATCATTCAAATGGTTTGCATTCATTTAGACGCTCTCAGCCAGCTCTGCTTACAGATCAGTGCACTCGAGGCTGGGAGAACGGCGGCATAGGCGGCGGAATGTTCTGGAAGCGAAGCAAAGTGTCCGTGTGAAAACGGCGCTACAGTAAATATGTTGTCGCGTTCGAGTGGCCCATTGAAGAAGAGGACCTGAAACCAGCCCAAAGGAGAAGTGCTTTTGAGATCTGTTTGAAGCTCAATAAATCCTAGTTAGGGCGAAGAGAGAGAGGCGAGCCTCTGTTCAGGGGGGCGCTGGTCCAGGCTGGAAGGTGGCCGGTGTCTGCCATCCTGACTCCTGGGCAGATAGCTCTGCCACTTGTTGAGGAAAGAATTCGGAAGGGTCAGGCAAAGCTAGCTGCTGGCCTTGTTTGGAAGGCCAGCAGCCTAGAATCTAATGCGACCAATAGCCAAAGGTGGGAGATGAGCCGAGGTCAGAATATTGTGATTGGATGTACAGTAGATGGTAGATGTAGCTGAGCTGCTGTGTTGTAAATTGGCTGTCGTGCCCTGGTGACGCATGCAGGCGGGACAAGACGTTTGAGGTTTATGAAAAATGGGAAAGCACAGAGGCCTGAGCTAGGGGCTGGGAAGAATCGGTATGTAAAAATAAATACATACAAAATTAGTGGGACTCAGTGAACACGCAGGACGGCAGTGTAGATTAGTGGGTTCGTAAAAGCAGAGGTTGCAGGTTCAACTCCCGGGCAGGGCTGTACCGCTGTGCAGCTGTACCCTTGAGCGGCCTATTTAACTTGCTTCGCTGGGTATCCAGCCGTACGTGTCAGTTTAGGCCTTGCAGCCGACCCTGGATTGCGCCGCTATTCAAACAAATCATGTAATGTCAGAAGATTCCACAGCTCTGGGTCACTGACCCCGTATTATCTGCAGCAGAAGGCAGATTGTAGCCCAGCGTCACTCTGAGGTTCTCGGCAGTTTGAGAAGCAGGCACTGTTGTGCCGTCAAGGGCACTAGAGAGATATTGGACGGGAACGGACTTCGCCTGGAGGTAATGCAGCGCAGTTTTGGCAAGGTTACTCATCCAGATTGAGGTGTCATTGCGGCCTGTCATGATGCATGATGAGATTTGTTTGTTGGAGGGAGGAGGGAAAGGAGAGAGTGAGCTTCTTCATCAGCATGCTAATGAGAAGCCATCGCTGAACCAGGGGGTTTTGTGGTAAATGAGAACACTAGCGGGCCGTGCACTGAGCCCTGGGGGACCCCAGAGAGTTTGGAGGAGGGCCGGGACACAATGGGGCGTGGAGGATGGGGGACTGGTGAAATTTGCTTTCTCGTTTGTTGGGGATATCCCAGAGTCATCTGCAAGATATTGCGAAAGGTAATGGTGCCTGGTGTTGCACAGACAAAATAAAGGAATGAGCCTTTATAAGCATAAATTAGCCTTTCTGACCTGTGATTGAACCCTATGTGTTTTGAATTTAAAAAACAGAAGCCTATTAAGTAGAATATGAAATTGCATCTAGATTGCTACCGAAAAGTGTATTGTGTGGGAGCCGATACAAGATCGCGATCTAACTTGCCTTCATTTCCCGATAAGACTATAAGCTTAAACGTGTAGAATTTAGTAGTGATAATTGTTTGCTTTGGGGTATTCTGCAGTTAACAGAAATATGCTCTCCATTCAACTTGTGCAGTCATCTGTTCATGTTCTTGTTTCGCCTAAGTAGCGCAGAAAATCTCTAATGTGATAATTGTACATTGAGATGGTAAACATGTTTGACAGGGGGAAAAACACACACACGCGCACACACACACACACACACACACACTTTTGTCAGGCCTTAATATTGATGGAGATAATCCAGCTAGCAAATTAACTTGGAGCTCGCCAGTTTTAAGATCTGTTCGGTGCCATGTGTGGCATTGTGCCGCTCACCCCTGTCGCAGGCACTTTGGTAAATCAGCACCTTTTAAATTTCGAGAAAATAGCTCCCCTATTCAGAACGCATTGTTGAAAACAATCAGCCATTCCATTGTAACCTCCTGCATACACAGAAGGGCAGTCCGTATGTACTTCTGGCGCCTCTATTCCCCCTCAGCCTTTCCCCTGTTCTCCTGATAAGGTGCCTATAATTTGCCTCCAGTTTCCCCAAATAGGTTGTTGATGTGTGTTATGATGTTCGGAACAACATATTTAAGGGGCGTGCATATTTGTGTCCGCGGGGAACATGTGCCTTAGGCTCCCCCCTGAGCGCTGGCTGTGTTGTTTGTTGGTAACAGACCCTTTGAGAATTCCATCAAGCCACCGTTAAGCAATTCACTCTGAATTCTATTACTGTTCCCGGCTGGCAATATCAATTTACTGATAGCTGTTCATAGTTGGGATGATTATTTTGAGTAGCACTTTGAGGTTGAATCGATGCTCCCGATGTTTTCTGACCCACCCCATCGATATAAGAAAGGATGTGCTGCTGTCAAAGGCAAATTACACTTCACAGGACTTTAAAAAGCTTCCCCCTCTCTCGGTTGGTATTATGAAGCTGTAGTGCACTAGTTAAATCCCACCCCTGCAGAGAACACTTGACCTCGAATGCTTTGCCAGTGTTGTAGTAGATACTCATTTCTCTTCCTGCTGAACATGATCAATAAGCAGGAAAAATGCCAGTTTGTCCTACGTCTATAGCTCTTGGGCTTTCTGTTAAAGCTGAGCTTATTTCTGCATTGCCCTTTTTGAGTCTGTGCTTTCCTCTCAGCCTCCGTAGGTTCCATTGATAATTCTGTGTGCAATCGGATCCATCATAAGTTACCCAACCAAAAAAGGAAAGGAATACTACTCAATTACTAATCAAACCTCAAAACTATCTGCTTCTCTGAGAAATTTGGATACCTGAATATTTGAAATGTTTGTTCCAACTTTCTTTTACAGGACTCCCCATTGACATCGGGGTGATGGTAAAATGTATCCGATTTCACCGGTAATGACCTACATCTGAATTCGACATGATGTCACCACATAATCTCGGTTATATCTGTCCACACCATATCTGCACCAAGTTGAAAGTTCTCATGCAACCATTTTAGGTTAAGACCGCAATTTTATGGCAACCCCCTTACAAATTTGTACGCAGACATCCTAATCTACACACCACCAGATATCTTTCCATTTCAGAAATATGTGTAATTCTTCAAATATTACATTTAGTTTTTCTTTTTTGTTGAGTGTTAACTAAAATGAAAGAATTGAATCCCCCACTTCTAAAACGGGTGTTTTGTTCAATCCATTAACATTGTGCCTGGATGTCTCAAGTGGACAAGATCTTGATGGCACAATTGTTTGTGGCATAACATTATCTGTCCATAAGGTATGACACCTTGGTCTGTACTACAGTGTATGTGGCATGTAAAGGTTTTTTTTCCCTCTTTATCTTTACATTTATTGATTTTTTTTAATTTTTGGGCTGGCTTTCTCTTTCGTGGCTCTTCTAGGTTCTCTTAAGTATGCACATTAGCCTGCTACTAGGACTCTCCCCATCAGAGCTGTCCTTTTTAGGGTCTCACCGGTGGTTCTCGCTGATTGCCCCAAACTGGCCTTTTCCAAGTTGGCGATTGCTGTCATTTGTCCAGTACAAGATTCAGTGACATTACGTGTCGTGGTGGCTATCGGTGTAGACTAGACAGCAGCATGTTTGGCATAAGTGTAACATTTTCCCTGTGGTTTTTAGTGCGATGTGATAAGCATTACTCATTACTTGTCAACAGGCTAACGCAACCACTTTTTAAAAAAAAATTTGTATTTGCTGTTTACTGTTGCAGAAATAATTAGGCTATGCAGTTCGCTGCAGTGTTAGCTGAGATCCTCAGTGTAGCTCCAGTTTCTTTTTTTTCTTTTTTTTCTTCCCGTCTTTCATGTATTTATTGTAGCTATACGTTAGGGCTTTTACTGACAGCCCCTGAGTAGAACCCCGGCGTGTTTATTGGTAGTGTTTAACGCATTGATTATCTTTTTGCAAACTGATAAAATTTAACCAGCTGCTATCTGCAGATAGAGAATTGTCAATAGGGATTCACTTTGAGACGTAGGATATTCAAAGCTTTCATGGGTGTGTTTTTAAAATAACCACCTTGTGTTGCGGAAGTAACTTCCCAAGCAGGCACTGCTTGCTGCAACATGCATCCTTTTCTTAGATTTTATGCTACTTGATATACAGTATACTTTAATAATATTGTCACTTAGATTAAACAGTAATCCTACGTGGCATCTGCTAACATATTAACCTTGATTTAATAAGGCCTACTCCATTCTTTCATGCAAGTATTATTTCTATTTTGGCTACCCAAGGACATCCATTTTAATTTGTGCAATAAAAATGATTGACTTGGTCACACAGTTGCATCACAAATTGTTTTCGTAATGAAATTAGTTTTTTATTGTAATGTAGGCTTTTATATTTAATTTTGTCCAAGCTCTTTATTAACACAAATCTAACGGGTGCGATTGTTTCATGTCATCAAATTTTCACTGTGTTCTAGAATATGATTTAGCTTGTCGTGAGCTAGACCATCATGCATTCCAGTGGTAATAATCTGCCTGCTGTTGCAGTCCTATTCAACATCCAATGTTGAACATGTCTAATAATAGCATCAAATTGATGGCATTTCATTGTTTTCAAGCCAGTTATGTAACTATGTGCGGTTGGCAGTTTTATGTCGCAGAGCCCCCTGGAAAAAGGAAAATCCGCAGTGGCGGAAAATATTTGGTTTATGTATTTTAATAAAACGGCACTGCGGCTCTTAGCGCTCGTCTCGCAACCCCTTTCTCCCTGTCTGTCAGTGGCCTCCAATCCCCTCTCTCCCTGTCTGTCAGTGGCCTCCCATCCCCTTTGTCCGAAGACTGCAGGAAGCGGAGCTTTCGGGGCATGGCCTCAGGGCCAGGATCAGCCCAGAGACACCGCTCTGAGGAACGGTTTCGCCTCCCCGTCCTCCGCCCGGGGCCCTTGCGCCGGTCCCGTCTCTTCTGACACTGTGCTCTTTCTCCCCCCCCAGCCCCGCGCTGACCCCATCCCCATATGCAGCTTCTGTCTGGGTACGAAAGAGTCCAACCGGGACAAGAGTCCGGAGGAGCTGCTGTCCTGTGCAGACTGTGGGAGCAGCGGTAAGTCCATTAACGGTCGAGACTCACGATAAACGCGGGGGGAAGATCGCGGCCGAGTCCCCGTACTCCGCCGACGGCACGCCCCCCGCGGAAAAGCCTGTGTTCCCCCTAGCGGAGGTGATTATAAAAGCCACCAAGGTCAATTTACACAACTCCTGTGTTCGCCGCCCAGTGGAGAAGCCTGGCACAGTGAGGTATTGAATGTTGGCAGGAATGCGCGAGGTCTACCGCTGACTGCAACTGCAGCGCTTTGTGCGTTAGGCGGTATTAATAAGCGGCAGCTGCTTAATTTTAGTGCCGCCCACCCCCTCACCTCCCAGCCCCTGGGAGGCTGTCTGTGGTTAGCCACTATATACAGTAAAAAGGGGGTACATGTTGCTGAGACCTTACACCCTGACCCAGTAAGGTGTAAAGCAGCCTTTTCTTATAATCTGCAGTGAGCGGCTGTACATGTTTATTGCAATGTGCCGCAAAAGGCTACTTGTGTATTGAAGAGTGTTTAGAAAGCATTCCCGCACCGGCATCTCCAGTCATTCAGATGAAGAGGACATGGATGAAATGAGATCCCGGGACGAATCCACTTATTGTTTTTGTTTTTTTGCCACTTTATCGTTATTGGGTTATATCACTTTCTATTCCTTGATATGTGAACTGAGTTTCCTCCCGTCTTATATTTTACAGAATTGCAGCTCGCTAACAAACTCAAAAAGGCATACGAGTGGCCTGTTATTTTCAGGCAGCAGAATTGAATTTGAAATGGTTCCCGATGATTGGGCTGGTAAAGGAGAGCGCTCCTGCGCTGTGATCAATGACACAATGGAAGTGTAAAGATCTCTCATTTTCAGCTACACATTGGTGGCATTTACTTTACCCATTCTTCTGTTTCTGACAAAATTGCCAACCTTCCATTAAATTGCCTCCAATGTAGTCATTTCTTTTTTTCCCCGAACAATTATTTTAAATGCCAGAAAGAATTGTTCTCCCGGTGACATTTTTATTGCCTGAATTTGACTAAGTAGCTTTGAGGTGGTTTTCATTAACCGTTGGTAGTGTATACAAAGTGTGTTTTCACTGTAAAACAGCTGTTTTACAGCCCTGAGAGGGTGCAAGAGGAGGTGAAGGCAGGCTTTTTACATGACTTTCACGGTTCGTCCTCCATCAGACTGAATGCTGCTACTGTTTCTGCCTCATTAAGATCAAATTATCTTTAATTAGCTGCTCAGATGTTTCAGCTCACTGTTTTTAGACACCGATCTTGGAGAGAGATCGTGCGCACTCTCAACAATGTTGCTGGTGCAATATTTATATATTTAGCATTGTGTGGTGCACACACTAAGGTCATGCCATTCCCATTAATAAAACTGAGTTTGATGGATCATTGGAACCGCTAACTCTGCACGTGACTTTGTTTTCTATCAGCTCATGAAAATGTTACTCAATGTTTTTTTGTTTTTTTTGCCTCTTGACATTGGTTAGTGGGAACAGGACTGTGTTAGAAGGTCAACCCTTGCATGTTTGTCTTTGAACAGAAGAGCTTATAGGAGTTAGGCTATATACACGATTTGGGACAAGGCAGAAACGATTGAATTTTAGGGCCGATTTTTACTTTGCACAGGCCGTTTACAAACTGGCAAGCTCATTTTACCACAGAAAGGGGGTCCTTTCATTTGAAACGGGCATTTAAGTGCCCCACCTGGCGAGAGGGGCTGTATGCCTTATCACAGTCAGGTGAAAATCTGTCATTGTTGAGGTTCCCCCACTACAAAGTCTACATCATCAATGTTAAAATGCTTAATTTAAGTGTGTTACTCCATAAAATAATTCTTGCCGTTATTTTTATTTCATTTTTTAAAGGACATCCGTCGTGTCTGAAGTTCTCTCCTGAATTGACCGCAAACGTCAAGGCGCTGCGGTGGCAATGTATCGAATGCAAGACGTGTAGTTCCTGTCGAATCCAGGGCAAAAATGCGGTAAGTGGGTGACGAAATGCCTCCGAGAAACAAAAAGGATGAAGTTTTGACTGTTTTCAAGCTTAACTCGTTCCGCCTGAAGTTCACCTGGGAGATAAGCCACAAAGTTGCACGAAGGAGCTACAGGCTAACATTCATAAATATTTAGAAATTACTCCCCTTTCACCCTATCAGTTTTCATACAATTGAAAATATTTTCAGAACTTAACCGACTAAGCCCTTAATCCTGCTTTGTGAAATATCCCCCGAAGTTACATTGTTGGCTACTATGTCAAAACCGGAAAGGGACATATAATGGTAATCTCAAGGTAATCTGTTATGCACCCTATATAAACTTAGACTATAGACACTTAGCCCCGGTGTCCTGGTTTTGGTTTTCCACCACTCATGGCAAACATGGTGAATAGCATGTGATTTTGTTATATCCAGTCATATCCCAGTGCAGTCTATCCCTGTGATATTGTTTTGTTGGGAAAATGATATACAGTGTTACTGAACGTGACGAGGGATCTGAACAACACGACCTGCTCCCTCTGGTGCAGTATTCTCTCTGATTGTGTGTCATTCCTCGTAGGATGATATGCTCTTCTGCGATTCTTGTGACCGGGGATTCCATATGGAGTGCTGTGACCCTCCGCTCTCACGAATGCCAAAAGGTAAGATGTTAACAAACATTCCTTCTTTAACTCATTAACTGAATGCCAGTGCTCAGGAAGACCGCAGAAAAGCACCGTGTGTTTTTATATATATATATTCAATATCGGCTGATTGTGGAATTCTCCGTTGAGAATTGTATTCCGGAATTGTCACTGCGTTCCAGACCATGGTGCCTGTCTTTAACAAGTTTAAAAGCATGCCACTCTTACAACTAACCTAATTACATTGCACAGATTAAACTTGAACTCAAACTTCAGAGGGCGGCAAATTGACCCGCCATTGTTCCTCAGATTGACTTTCCTTTTTTGTCCCGCAGAGAAACGAGTCGTCGTTGCGACTCGTGGCGCGGCGCATTTAAAGGGAATATTTCTAAACGAACGTGCTCCTTTGAATTGACGGGCCTCCTAATACTCTTTGTTTGGATGTCCTCCAGGACTGTGGATCTGCCAAGTCTGTAGGCCTAAGGAGAAGAGGAGAGGATTGCTACATAAGAGAGCCGCCCAGATCAAAAGACGATATGCCAAGCCAATGGGAAGACCCAAAAATAAGCTAAAGCAACAAACCATGTACGTTCCTCGTGGCAGGCCGTAAAATATTTAATGTTCTAAAATATACTGTTACTCGTGAATGGATTTCATTCATATATGGTGTGGCTGTTTTTTCCCCTGAGTTTTTCTCCCCAAAAGGTCATGAATATTTTCTTGTTCTTGCATTCGGTTAAAAAAAAAAAAAAAAAAAAAAAAAGGCCTCAAGCAGCCTCTTGTCAGATGAGTTCCTGGCTTACATGTTAATTAAGTGTTCATCTTTTGAAGCTTGTGTTGTATCAGTCGTCGCCTCGGATACAGAAAACATTGAATTGAACTGATTAGTTATGGATTTGAAATGTCCATATGTCAAATTGGTAGCACCGCTCTTGGCTTTAAGCCTCGCCCTGCCGATAGTCTGGAGATCTTTCCGCGTCGGCATTACAACATCGGGACCAATAGATTTTTGCATGCTTTTGATCCTCCGAATACCTACGCAGCTCGTGTGCCTTGTGCTTTTGAAGCGTCTCCCCGGAGCTTTAGGGCAGAGCGTTTGAGGTCTGTGTTCTGCCTTCCACACTTCACTTTTGTGAATTCAGTCGGTGTCCTGTAAAGGCCAGGCAGCAATATTCAGGGGCCTCTCTCTCTCCCTCCCTCTCCCTCTCCCTCTCCCTCTCCCTCTCCCTCTCCCTCTCCCTCTCCCTCTCCCTCTCCATCACTAACCTGTGTCTGCTACACATTAGCATGAGCTGTCCACTCGTATTACAGTTTTTCTGTATTACAGACTGTCTTGTTGTGTAGTGAATTCCCCTTAGACTGGCTGCAGTTGTTTGTGTGTTGCTTAGCCAAACGGCGCTTGACATTAAGCTTTTTGAGCACTTGTCCGAGTGGGACTTCGTTTTTCGCTTATCTGAAACCCCCCCCCCCCTCCCCATTTGTGATCTAAATTGGTGTGAAACAAAAAACTCTGCAACACTGTGTCTCTAAATGGGTAAAATTTGTCATTGCATTAGATGGGAAATTTTACTTCTGCCGACCAAAATATATACTTGTCCCGGACAATAGGACAAGCCTTACTGTCAAGCCCTGCCAAATGTATGTAGCCTATATATGTATGCAAAAGTAAGCTGGCAAAGGCAGCTTCTCGCAGATAATGACTGGACATTAACGTTTGATTTATCCGCAGGTCTGTAACCAGCGGAGACGGTTCCATGATAGCCCTGACGGGAAAGGGGTCACCGGGTAGGGGTCAAAAGATTACAGTCTGTACCACACCTTCATCTGGTCATGCTGCATCTGTGAAGGCCGCAAGAAGCAGATTGGCTGTTACAGACCCCTGTTGGGCGGGTGACGCCACCAAATTCACCACCACCACCTCCTCCACCACCACCACCTCCTCCTCCTCCTCCTCTTTCACGTCTACACCCACCTCCTCCAAACTCACTGTTAACAAGAAAACCAAAGGTCTCATTGACGGGCTTTCCAAATTTTTCACGCCGTCGCCCGTGGGCCGCCGGTCGCGAGCCGGAGCGGTAGGCCTCGCGAAGCAGTGTCGACCAAGGAAGCGGCGGCGGGGCCTTCAGAATCCGCCGCGCGCTTCCCATTCCAGCACGGCGGCCGCAGGCGTCGCCCAAAAGCTAACCGCCCCCCTCTGTCCACTCCCACCCCCTCCTCCATTGTCCGGACAGAGCCCCACCTCACAGAAATCCAACAATTCCACCTCTGCTAACTCCCCCCAGAGTTCTTCCAGTCAGTCTAGCGTGCCCTCCCTTAGCAGCCTCAGCAATAGCAACCAGCTTAAGGGACTTTTCGACGGACTGTCTCATATCTATACCACTCAGGGACAATCTCGGAAAAAGGGGCTCCCTAGTTATGCACCGCCGAAGCGAATGCGTCGTAAGCCCGATTCGTCTTCCACGTCCAAATCTTGCCCCCAGCTCCACGGGAAGAAGGAGGTTAAAAGTAGGCTATCGTCCCACTCCTCCCCCTCTGGGTGGGGCCTTCCGAGAGGACGGCCCTTTAAGGCGGTCGCCCATTTCAGACGCACGCCCTTCCTCAAAAAGCACAGGATTCTAGGCAGATTAAAATATAAAGTGACCCATCACAGGGGTACCCCCTCGCCAGGGAAAGGGGGCTTGGCAGACGGAAGAGTTAAACCCGAGCACGACCATGGTAAGCAAAGGCTCACGGCTCCAACTAAATCTGCGTCTCGTCCAATAAAATAATCTTGTCACATTAGGCTTGTCAGTTGGCTTCTTTTTTTTTTTTCTCTTTTTTTTTTTTTTTTTAACTTTTTCTTCTTTTTTAAAAACTTTTTTTAATGTTTTGGTCCTATCTAAACTTTAATTAGAAAATAAAATAAAAATCCAAAAAATGTTTTTTCGCCTCTCTCACCCCCCCCCCCACCCCCCCCATCCAAATGCTGATTAACATCTAGATTGTCTTTCAACTAATCCTATACCACCGAAAATGTAATTTATTTATCATTTATTTGCCTTTGTAGTGGCTGTAGGATCCAACGCGCATTCACATCCTGCTAATGGCTTTATGGTAGTGCATGGCCAGCCAGGTCCTCATGCTGCTCCCCCGCTCTGTCCTAACCCCCCCCCCCCCCGCAGTAGCCATTACCATTGTGATTGCCTTCTGGTAGAATCACTAGCCGATTTCCAGCCCTTTCCATCCTACTCTGCTCTGCCACCACGCTTCCCATAAGTCTGCCCATTCTTCAATTGCACCACAAAACCTGGTCCTCTCCACACCAACGTTTCCGACTCACCCGTTCGCCTCTTGATTGCGATCGCTATGCTATTTGTAGCTGGATTTTCACAGCTCCCCCCCCACCCCCCCTTTTGTAATCCACACCCTGTTGAATATGGCAGGGAAAGGCATTTGCCATCTGTGCCGGGATTTAAGGGGTTAAAGGTTTGCCTGGCTACGGTGACTCACTGTGACTGTGAGGTCTTTACTGGCTTGTGATGGAATTGAAGTCTGGGCCACTGGCACATATGAACACGCACATTCGAATGTCTGTCGAACGCAACGTCCCGCGTTCCTCTCACCTTGCTGCTTTTTGGCTTCTGTAGCTGTAGAATGGCTTTCATGCTCCTATAAAGCAGTGGTCTGAATTGTGAATAAAAAAATAATAATTTATGAAGATATAATTCTCACCTTGCTCCATTTCTATTAAAATGTGATTGTTAGACTGATAGTCCAAGTTTCTTTACCCAAGATGTTGAAGGTTTTCTTGCCCAGCGTTTTAAAGCGCAATATTCACTTCAGTGCACAGTTATAATTAATTGGCTTTTAATTGGCTGATTGCCGCTAATTCTGGGGGTAAGGGTCATGAAAGCTATTACTCAGTCGCTTTTTCATTGTTTTATCCATTTCATCTGATCAGGAATTTGGAGATGATATAGCATTTTCCTCCTCATTTAAGATCTTAAAATACTGTTTGATGACAATTATATTTTGAAGTTAAGAGCATTTATTTGACGTGCAACAAATGTTGTATTACCATTGTGATGTCTTTGTAGTTCCCTAGGATATTTAGTTTTTTTTAATAAGTTGACATCTGTTTTCTGTGCTTAATTCATTGTAATGAATTTGATAAAGCTCAATGCACATTGTGTGGGTAATTTATATGTTTATTGTGGTCTGATGTGAGTGCATTTCCACTTTCCATGTAAACAGAAAATTCTCCATAGGTTTTATAAAACATGTCTAAAATATGACACGTACCCCCCCACAAGAAATACTCGTGGATTTTCTTGGCATAGGGAGATATTAAGCAAATGCAGCATTGAATAACTGAAAATTCAGTGTACTTGACTGAACTATACTTCTGGGAATTGGTACAATTGATTTTATTTTGATGTCATTGTACAACAAGGACATCTTGAGACATCTTGCATAAATAAACTCTTTGCCCCATCAGTAGCAATGTTTCTTTTAAGTCAGGAAATGATGTATGTTCATGTTCAAGTATTTTGCAGTGCATTTAGTCTTCTAACTCAAAACCGATTGATCTTGATAGTGCTCCAGTGTGATTGCCTTGTATTTCTTGAGCAGTCTTTGACATGACTGTGATCTCTGTTAATGAAGCAGAGGACGAAGGCTCGAAACGCACAAAGAAGGACATTCACGATGGGATTGTGGCCATTTCAAAGGAGCATGTTTCGCAGGACGATCTGGAAATGTTTAAGCATGTCCAGGACCTCTCCTTGCAGGTGAGAGATCGTGAGGCTCTATTCAGCGGTCAGTCATTGTGCTCTTTTTGTAGCTATCGCTGCACTTACCGACCGTTCTGGATTTATTCAGCAGGAGTATCTTAAGAGACCTGACTATGCCAAAAGAACATTCCTGAACGAATAACAGAAATGTCTGTACATTCACACATTCATTATACTACTCCTACTATGATCGTTTTTTCGCAATGTGTTTGTAGCAGTTTATTCAAGTGTTTGTGGCATCAACACTCTTTTTCGAGACTCATGTTTGCAAATGAAAAGTCTTAAATGCTTTTTTGTTTTTTTTCTCTTTGCTTTCTTAATGTTTAGAAAACTGGATGCACAAACAATGCAGATTCTGGACGCTACCCAGCAGTCATTGAGTTTGGGAAGTACGAAATCCATACCTGGTATTCCTCGCCTTACCCGCCTGAATACTCAAGGTATAACGCTATGTCGCCCGTGCGGGTTTACGGCCTGAAGAGTTTAACGCGTTCCAACCGGCGGGCGCTCACATCTCGCCTTTTCCCCTCCGACAGATTGCAAAAGCTGTATCTCTGCGAGTTCTGTCTGAAGTACATGAGAAGCCGGAATATTCTCCAGCGGCATTCAAAGAAGTGTGGCTGGTTTCACCCTCCGGCGAACGAGATCTACAGAAAGGTTGACCTCTCCGTGTTCGAGGTCAGTTCCAGTAGAAATTCATATTCATGCACCTTGTTTATCTTTAATGTATCCTTGACCCGTGTCCGGCTTTTTATTATTGAATGCGAGCCATAGCCCCGCGCTTCAAAACGTGGACCGAGACTATAACCGCTCGCACTGCTGCTTTGTGCCCCGTGTTGGAGCACGAATGGGGTCATGCCCTGGGTTGAAGCGGTGGTGTGAAAGGGTGGCGTTGATTGTGTTTCATCCAGGACCATTTCAGTAAACACGGTGTGCAAACACCTCGCTCCATTCTGTTGCTTTACCATTGTTTATCAGTTTGACTCTTGACTAACTAAAACTTCCCAAATTGTCCACTTGAATGAAATTAAAAAAATTTGTGTTCATGAAGTACCTCTTATAAGCGCTGGCTGTTCCTCTTTATATGTAGAATTTGAAACTGAAGAGAGAAGTTCATTAAACAATGTTGGACCTTTTTTTTTTTTTTTTTTGCGACCCCCCCCCCCCCCCCTCGTTTAGGTTGATGGAAATGTCAGCAAAATATTCTGCCAAAACCTCTGCTTGTTAGCCAAGCTGTTTCTGGACCACAAGACTCTGTACTATGATGTGGAGCCTTTTCTCTTTTACATCCTAACAAAAAATGACGACAAGGGCTGCCATCTTGTAGGGTACTTTTCAAAGGTAAGAGGCTTTTTCTCTAATCATTGTGCACGTCACATTGTAGATTCAGAGATACCCTGTGTGTGTGTGCAAATAATTGATGTGCCAGTGCTTGCCTAGGAAGAAATATATTTAAAAAAATGGTGGAATAACCATGAAACTACAGACATAATTCTGTTACTACATAAAGATAGTGATATTTGTGCAGTTTGGACTTTTCTAGGAAGCTCTTAAAGAAAAGGATACTGTGTACCTAAGGGATCACATTTTTGAAATGCATGTTTATCAGCGAAAGCGTGCCTTATCGGTCAGTGTGTGTAGTTGCGCGTGCTTTAGACGAGGACATCGTCAGGTGCAATGATTCGCCAGCTTCAGCAGAACGTTGACGTACTTGATCTGTCTCTCCTTCCCCCAGGAAAAGCTCTGCCAGCAGAAATACAATGTCTCCTGCATAATGATTATGCCTCAGTACCAAAGGCAAGGATTTGGGAGGTTTCTTATTGATTTCAGTAAGTTCCTTTTAATACGTTTTTAAGGACGCGGTGTGCTTATTCTGGCACAGTAGAGGTGTGCATGCATGCTTGTGTGTGGGGTCATTTATTGTATTTATTGATTCTTTTCATTTATTGATTCTGAATTTTGATTGGCCTAACTGTCTAAAAGTTACCAAAGTACATTTTATTTTCGATGGTCTTCATTTAAAGTGCTGTTTTGCTCTTTGTGCAGGTTTTGAGGGTAACCTTGGTTTGTTTTTACGCATTGTGGTTTAATTGATTTGGAGGGCCTAGCAGCCTGCATAAGACGTGCTCTTTTCCAGACCAGCCTCTTCTTTTAGCCAGCGTGTTGAAGCCCTTTAGAGGGTTTCCAGACAGGTGATGGGACCTGGAATCTGTGCTTGGAGCTGTACTGATGTTTTTTTTTACTTTTTAGAACCGTTGAGAAATTCAGGGAGTTTGAGCTCTAGAAAGCCACCAGATAACAAAGAGTAGGATTAGGGGAGATGGAGCGCGGGCAGAGTTCCAGTTTTTAGGAGCCCTCGTCGGAAAATAGGGTTCAGCTGGAGGAAATCAGGTTTTGGGTTCGGATTTGGCGTTTAATTTATTATTCTTTTTTTTCTTTTTTTTTAGTTGACATTTTTGGTACAACACTACGCCACAGTTTTCCTTGGCAACCAATAGTGCAATTATAATGGTAAGAGTGGGGGCTTCTGGACTGTTAAAAAAGAAAACCGTGATGAGTAGTTTGAATGAGCTTTTGATTGTGCTTGTGGTCTGTCTGGAGCGTACTTGGAATAGTGCGCCGTCCAATAAATTTTATTACTTTTTTGTTGCGTTCAATCTAAACAAGCTTAGTCAAAGACCTTCTGGTTATTTTTTCATTGGCAAAATAATGCCAAAAAATGCCTGTTGTGGGCATCTCCACCATGACTCCTGAATCCGGAACAAAATTATCTTTTTTAGAATAATTTTTTTGCCAACATTCAGAGCTATACTGAAGATGAACCAGGAACTGCAGCACTTGAGTATAAATAACACATGGAAGTAACAAATTTAACTAGGAAGTTAATATGTACTTTCAACATTGTAATGTTAATAATGAAATGATGCTTTCCCCACAATATCTTATCCTACCACCCTATCCACCATTATTTGTTTCGTTGGCATGGTGATATTTCTAGGCTCAACAGCAGACTAAATTCATAGCAGTGTGTAACATTTTCATTCAAGAAAAGAAAAAAGCGCTAAGAAATCTGCACATTTTATTTTTAGATGTCTATTGCTCTGTTCCAAAGAAAACGATCAATATGCAGTTATATGTCCTTGCAGTGTTATCCATCTTACAGTTTGTGACACTAATAGCCAGTGCTTATTTGTGTTTCTGCTATTTATCTTAAAAAGGAAACAAATAAAAAGAAAAAATATTCTATCAGCTGAGTGGCCCAGCCTGGCATGAGGATGTTGAGCCCTTTGAAGAATCTCCTCGTAAATGCAATCCTTGCGTGGTGTCCAAATCCCACCGAGAACGGCCGAATTCCCCTCATTTGAAGGAAGCCACATTAAAGTAGCCATGTTTTTTGTGTTTCTTCTGAAGCTGGCCTTTACCAAGTGCTTTATAAAAACAAACAAGCCCGCCGTGTTTATTTTTGCTCTCAATACGTGTATTAATTCTCGAAGCCCTCCTCGGTTTTTATTGAGATAAATCATGATGTTTATAAGCTCAGCTGTCAGACAGGTTTTCCAGCCTGTTAATTGTGCGACTGGCACCGGAGAAAGGCCCGTTCTGCAGCCACAGATGTTCCTGGAATATGAAGCCTTTTCCCTGCCAGTGTTTTAGCCCGGAGAAGCAATCTCAACTGACTTGCCAACTGAATTCCACCGTGGCTGCACTCCAGCGATGGTCAAGGCTCTCCGAAATGGATTTGCACCTAATTTGCGTCCGTATTCTGAATTCGATAGGCATGATCTTCAGAGGGGAACGTCGCGGTCACACCTGCACTTTTGAGGGCTGCGCTGACGGCGGGCTTCTCTGCAGCAGCACTTGCTTCTGCTCCCAACAGGCTTGGCGGCCATGTTGGTTTTATCGTTCCCCTCATTGAACACGAGATTTTCGGCCACTCTTGGACACCAACGGGAGTAAAAAAAATGTCATAAAATATATTTTATAATATTTTCCGGGATTGCTCTGACGACGGCTCACAGCCAAAACGCGTCGCCATTTCAAAGTGTTTCATCATAGACACATTTTTTGACTTCCATTCCGCTCCAACAGTGGCTGAAAATGTGTTTTTGTCCTCCCTTCTTTCATGCACCTTGGTTGAGTCGCGAGGTTGCGCCAGAACATTATTCATTCCTCATTCTTGTTTTTTACATTTTTTTTCTCATTGCAATTTGAGGACGACTAAAAAATGTCCTGTGAATGTTCGCTCTGGCTCGGATAAGTGTGTGACTGTGAGAGTTCACTCAGGTCCTTGGGTCAGAATGTCATTCCCCCACATATTTTTAGCTTGTGTAACCTGGAACATGATGTACACAACCACAGTTTATTAACCGGTTTGTGTTGTTAGTTTCTTTTGTCTCTTGCAATTGTTCTCTTCAATTGTGCGCTGATGTTCCCTTGAGCTCTACGCTTTGTGATTAGAATTGCTCTGTGTGAGCCGGGCTGTTTCCTGGTAGGCGTTTACCTGTAATGGTAGACCTTGGCAACGGAATTAATTCCTTTCACACTGCTTGTAATGGATGACCCTTGACAGAGCTGCTATGAGACTAATTACTGATAGAGGTGGCTTTAGTATTAGCCGTTTTATTTTTGTTCATTATCTTCAGTAAGCGAAGGCCCTTGTGAGCGGTGACGCCCAGCTGTTTCCCTCCAGTTTGTTCCAAGGCTTCGCCTTTGTTTTTTTCCCTCTCTCTCTCTCTCTCTCTCTCTCTCTCTCTCTCTTTTTTCAACCTTCCCTGTTGCCCTTGCCAGCGTGTATCATGGCATCTGACGAGAGGTTTAAGGAGTGAAAAATAGATTGCCTTGCCTCGTTTGTGCTCTTTGAAGGTGGGAGCAGGAGGGCTTTCAGCTGCACCGCACGTAACCCACATCAGACAGGGCCGCACTGTTTTGGAGGGAAAACGGCAAATCTAACAAAGGAGAGGCGAGTGTTTATCGTTGTTTGTCAGATTTTTTTTAATTGTACCCATTTTTTTTTTTCTAGGTTATCTACTTTCCAGGCAAGAAGGACAGGCCGGCTCCCCGGAGAAGCCTCTGTCAGATCTGGGTCGGTTATCCTACTCGGCATATTGGAAAAGTGTCATCCTGGAGTACCTTTATAAGCATCCAGACAAACACGTCAGCATTAAGGGAATAAGCAGGGCCACGGGGATGTGTCCGCACGACATCGCCACCACTCTGCAGCGACTCCGAATGATTGACAGGCAGGATGGCAGGTGCGTCAGACTACACAATATATACATTAATCTCCGTGCGGCGCCTCCGCCCGCTTTCCGGTGTGAGCGGTTTCCTTTAGCCTTTGCCACCACCGTAATTGCTGCAAGTGTCTTCGGGTCCTCTGAGGGATCCGTCGGCGCCTGCTTTAATGTGATATCATCTTTCCTCAGCCACTTCATTGTCGCGAGGACGTCGCCAAGTGTGTGATATTTGTGAGGGAAAAATGTTTAAGGAATTGACTCGCCGTCACTCCTCGTTACGTTGTGTTAAGGCGCGTTTAAGCGAGCGGCTCGGCGGCTTTTTTAAATTTTTTTTAATGAAAAACGTTGAGCGCAGCCATAGTTTTTATTTTTTTTTATTTTCCCCGCCGCTGGTAGCCGCCTTGCAAACGGCCGAATGGACTCCCCGCATCACGCTTCTGGCTTGTTGGGTCTGTTGTGTTCAGGTTCGTAATAATCCGGAGGGACAAACTCATCCAGAAACACGTGGAGAGGCTGAAGTGCTACCCCCGGCTGAACGACGTGGACCCGGACTGCCTGCGCTGGTCACCCGTCATGGCCCTGAACGCCGCGCTGTCCGAGGAGGAGAGGGAGGCCGAGATGGACGTACGTCTATTCCCAGCCGTTTGTATCGAGCCGACGTACAGGGCCTTGCAGGAAGGGCTTGGGGACCCATCACCGTAGGAGACACAAAGCGCATTCTGGGAATAAGTGTTTGCTTTTGGGCCGACCGTGCAAACGGTTAAACGTCACGGGAAGGAACGGACACAAAACTGCCACTGTCTCCCATTCTCAAGCCCTTATCTTCGGGGAAACCCGTGCTGCGTTTTTGGTCTTGGTTCATGTGGTGCCACCAAGTTGATGTATTACAAGTCGCTAGCGTATCATTTTGGTGGTATTGAAACGGGGGGGGGGGGGAGGTTGGGTGTGGCCCCGCTGCCCTTTGCAGTAAAGAGTTTGCTCTACAAAGCGTATTTCCCAGAGTGAAAGTTTCCGTACTCCATCATTTCCCCTGACAAAGCGGCTTGTGTGTCCTGACATGAACAAGCCAGAAATAGCAAATCACTTCTTAGAGTTGACAGTAGAGATGAGTGCAGAAATACACAGTAGAAACTAGAGTGACGCGTGTAAAGATGATCACTCTACTGCTTATCAGCTCAGTTTCTACTTTCCGTACAGATACTGTATGCTTTCTTCATTACACAATGGGACTGTAGAATGAATTTACATCAAACCGATATTCTGTCAATCCTAGCTTATCTTTGAACATGCCACACTAGGTACGGGTGCTGATACAAATGCATTTTTTTTCCTCCGTAGATATTTTCATACAATTGCTATGGGGAGTTATTTTCCACAGTTTTTCCCAAATGTCGTACTTGCTTCTATGTTCATTAATGAGATTCAGGCTTTCACTGTCAGTAAGCATTTAATGTAGTGCAAAATGACCCAAATCCGTTCACTACATTATTAATACCAAATATTCCATGAAATAGTTGTTGATTATAAATGTTTGTCAAACTGCTTGAACGATTTAAATGGATGCTTAGGTAAATTCTGATTTCCCATGAGCCTGATTGGTGGGTACTTCCTGGATATGTCCTTAATACTACCTTAATACTTTTGAACTGCAGGCCGAGCGCTTGATGGAGCAGGCCAGCTGCTGGGAAAAAGAGGAGAGGGAGGTCTACATGTTGAGCCACAATGGCCGCCAGCCCCACACCAAGGTTCACTGCAAGAACCCGTACAGGAGGTCCCCTGCGACAGAGAGGGCCGCCCAGGAGAGCGACGACTACAGCGAGGAGGATGAAGACGACGACGACACCTACGACAGCTCGCCCCCCATCCTCACCAAGGCCCAGGGCATGCTGGGAGTCAAACGGAAGGTGAGGCGGAGGCGGAGGGGGAGGGTGGGTGGGTGTTTCTGCAGGTTAAATTTCACTGGTAGATGCCCTCAGCTAGTGCGCTAGGTTCCGGTAATCTGACTTTTGATTTAATTGTCTGACTCCAGTACGATGTGTCGTACAAGCAGTAAACCTGTAGTACAAGCTTGGTGAGATGCGTTGTGTTCTGCTGTGTTGTCTTCAGACAGGTTTGCCTTTTATGTAAGCGATCATTTGAGACAGAGCGGAAGCACCGGTGATATGTTTGCTCTGTTTATGGTTAATGCCCGCCTTTTGTAATTTTACTGCTTTTGTTTATATGGCACTGCCCCCTTGTGCTTAAAATGTATATTACACCATGGTAGTCATATCTTTTAAAAATAGATAATTTGTTTCCCATATTTCTAAGGCAAAAATGCACATATAAAACCTCCTAATGGATTCTACAGTTCACTGAACAGATGTAGAACATAACAATTTTTTATTTAAGGGCACGTGTGATTTACAATATGCATAATGCGTTGTCACAGATTCACTGAGTTACAGTAGAGACTGTAGGAAGCAGCTGTGGTTAGAATGATCCTGCATGCTTTGTTTGTGGGTTTCATACATAGGCAACACTCTGCTGAAGAAAGCACCACTTGGGCATTGTGGTCGACATTGAGACATTGAACATTTATTTTTTTACACAACGAGAACCGTTTAGAATGTGGTTTCGTATCCCTGTATTTATTTGCTTTCAGTCAGAGTTATAAGCGTTTGCTTTGTTGTGAGTTGCAAACGGGAAGCGAATGGGGCTTTTTGCGGACTGGTGAAACTTGCGCTGGTAGGCGTTGAGAGGAAGGAGCAGCGCTGACTGGATGTGTGTCTGCGTGTTGTTTCAGAGAACCGCGGTACTGAGGCGGAAAAGGGGCCGGAAGAGGAATAGGATCAACAGCAGCGTCACCACGGAAACCATCTCGGAGACCACGGAGGTCCTGAACGAGCCCTTCGACCACTCGGAGGAGGAGAGGCCTATGCCCCTCCTGGAGCGCACCTGCAGGATGGGTGAGACCGAGGAAGAGGACGACGACGAGGAGGAGGAAGAGGACAAGCTCAGCCGGATGGTGGTGAAGCGCCGCCGCGGCCGGCAGAGGGCTGTGAAAGACGAAGAGGAGAACGACAATCGCAAACGCGGAGCGAAGGACGCTACGGATGATAAAATAAAAGGTTTGTTTAAATGGCTTCCCTTTTCCATGAAATCTCACAATGACCTTCAGCGTCCTAATTGAATGTCACCATTTTTTAAATGAGTCCTTGTGGCATCCCGTACAGCTGGATATCGTTTTTTTGATTATGAATCGAATTGTGTTTATTTATATGGATATATTTTCCCCATTTCTTACAATGTATTTTATGTAGAATGGTGCATTGTTGAACAGGATGAAAATAAAAAGAGAATACTTCAATGTGATTCCATTCAAAAGATTTTGTAAAACAAAAATAACTGAGCATGTGAACCAAAATTGAGCATCTTGGAATCGGACCGACGACCTCAGTGTTGCATTCCCAGTTCCTTAACAAGCATGTTGCCCTGGCTGAGTAAATGTTAACACATTGTTAAACCTTTGTTTAAACTGTCTGCCCCTTGTAGCCTCCTTCGGACTCGTGAAAAAGACAGACAATCCCCGGCCCGTGAAGCGGAAGAAGGGCTGGCCTAAAGGGGTGAAGCGGGGCCCTCCCAAATGGAGGCTGAAGAAGGAGCGCAAAATGGGCTTCAAGCTCAACCTCTACACTCCGCCCGAGACTCCTCTGGAGGCCGACCACCAGATCCCGGCCGAGGAGCCCAAGGAGGGCCAGGAGAAGGCTCCCGCCATCACCGAGGAGGAGAGCGAGGCCGGCAGGGACGTGGAGCCCCTGGACGCGGAGCTGGACAAGCTTCTCTCAGAGTCCCGGAGCCCCGCCGAGCCGTCGGCCAGGAAACGGGACGAGTCCTTCCACAAGTTGGGGTCACCTGAGGACTCCTTCAGCCATGAGGAGAGCCAGGACCCGGAGGCCCCAGACCCTGCTGAGGAGGAGGAGGAGGAGGAAGAAGAAGAAGAGGAGGAGGACGAGGAGGAGGAGGAGGAGGAGGAGGAGCAGGAGGAGGAGGAGCGGGAGGATAAGGAAACAGCGTGCAAGGAGAAGGGGCATGGAGGTGGGCTGGTGGAGCAAGAGGATGAGGAGGAGGAAGAGGAAGAGCCAGTGCACGTGGAGGACCACGACGCGGACGATGAAGACGACGGCCATGCCGATGTGTCAGAGTCGGATAAGGCGGGGGAAGTGGCCGAGCCTTCCGAGGAGAGGCCAGAGTACTCTGAGCCTTTTTTAGACCTTGATGGCCCCAACGAGCGAGAGGCAAGCCCCGCGGACCCAGTCCCGAGCCACGCGGGAACGTTCGCCCCCCGACGCCAGCGAAGACGTGCCAGAGACCGCCGCTGACTCGGGGCGACCTAACGAGTCCGAGTCCGACGAGGAGAACGTCCACGGCCTCCTCCAGAAGGAGGCGGGACCCCCGAGTCCCGTGGAGAATGAGGACCAGCCTGTCTGTCCCGAGATGGACACGGAGACAGTGCAGGCAGTGCAGTCCCTCACCCAGGAAGCGGAGCATGAGAGCGGCTTCCAGGACTGCGCCGAAACGCAGGAGGCCTGCCGGAGCCTGCAGAGATACGCGCACGTAGACCAAAGCCCCCAGATGGGCCCACTGGACGACTGCCCGCAGTCGGACCACAGCAGTCCCATGTCGTCTGTCCACTCCCACCCCAGCCAATCGGTGCGTTCGGTCAGCAGCCCGGCCGTGTCGGTCCTGGAGAGCAGCTACGCGCAGATCAGCCCGGACCAGAGCGCCATCTCCGTGCCCTCCCTCCAGAACATGGAGACCAGCCCCATGATGGACGTGCCGTCGGTCTCGGACCACTCCCAGCAGGTGGTGGACAGTGGCTTCAGCGACCTGGGCAGCATTGAGAGCACCACGGAGAACTACGAGAACCCCAGCAGCTACGACTCCACGCTGGGTGGCAGCATCTGCGGGCCGGGCTCGTCCCAGAACAGCTGCTCCTACAGCGGCCTGTCCCAGAGCAGCTGCGCCGTCACCCAGCAGATGGCCGGCGTCAACGGCGGCTGCGGCCTGCTCCAGCAAGGCGGCCTGAGCTCGCCGCAGAACTGCGGCGTCAAGTCGCCGCAGGGCTGCGTGGTGGAGCGGCCCGCCCAGCGGCGGGCAGCACGGGCAGCACGGGCAGCACGGGCAGCACGGGCAGCACGGGCAGGGGCCGCAGCACCAGCACCCGCACCAGCACCCCGCACCCGCACCCGCACCAGCACCAGCACCAGCAGCTAGCGCAGTGCGCCATGCCCGCCAACTTCTCCTCGCCCATGCAACTGGCCGACATCCCAGAGTCGGGCAACCCCAACCTGGGCATCTACGAGAGAATGAGCCAGAGTGACTACGGCGGCGGCGGCCACTACTCGCAGCCGTCGGCCACCTTCAGCCTGGCCAAGCTGCAGCAGCTCACCAACACCCTGATGGACCACCCGCTGCCTTACAGCCACTCGCCGTCCCACCCGATCACGTCCTATGCAAACGGCGTGTCCCTGTCCTCCCAGCTGGGAAACTCGGGCCTGGTGTCCCTCCCGCAGTCCCCGCACGGCGTCCCCGGGGGCCCCCAGGCGCAGGCCACCATGACCCCGCCCCCGAACCTCACCCCGCCGCCCATCATGCTGCAGCGCAACATGGCCGCTCCCAACATGGGCCTCCCGCCCTCCCAGAGGCTGCAGACGCAGATGGCCGCCAAGAACCACATCTCCATGAGGTCCAAGTCGGCGCCCCTGTCGCACCACCACCAGCAGCAGGTGTACGGGCGGGCCCCGCAGGCCGTCCCCATGCAGGCCCCGGCTCGGACGCTGGCCATGCCGCGCATGAACATGGGCGTCAACCTCATGCCGGCGCCCGCCTACAACGTCAACTCCATGAACATGAACATGGCGCCGCTCAACGCCATGAACGGCTACCGGATGAGCCAGCCGATGATGAACAGCGGCTACCACGGCAACCACGCCTACATGAACCAGTCCCCGCAGTACTCTATGCAGATGGGCATGATGGGAACGCAGCCATACTCTCAGCAGCCCATGCAGGCCCCGCCCCACGGCAACATGATGTACACCCCGGCAAGCCACCACGGCTACATCAACACAAGCATGTCCAAGCAGCCCCTGAACGGGCCGTTTATGAGACGCTGAGCCTCCTCTCCCGTTTTGCCCACCGTGCGCGTTGCCCCGGAAAATGCGCGCCTTTTTTTTTTTTTTTTTTTGCTGCCTGGAATAATTTTCTTTTCCTTTGTTGTTGTTTGTCTGTACTTGTTTTGTTTCTGTTCGTTTTTGAAAAACCAGCACTTGGTAAGAATGCAAAAAAGAGATTTTTTTGTTTTGTGTTTTTTTTTTTTTTTTTTTTTTTTCAAGATAAAAAAATTTGAGCTTTTTTTTCCTAATAACAGGAAGCCTTACATCATCAAAACAAAGATTTATTAAATTAATGTTAATCTCCAGTCATGAGTGCAGTCCACTATACTGAGCTACAGTCGGATCAGGCTTCAGCTCTGGGACTGCAGCATAGTAGCAGCCTATCTAATGGAGCCATTTAATGTGCCTGCTGCAAATATTCAATTGGACATTAGAGCCTTTTCAGTGTACCTGTCCAACAGAACTGAAATTTAGTTTGTACTATACTTATGCCTTTGTATATTTAAATTATTGTACATTTTCGTTTTATTTTTTGTAAAGTGACACTTAGCATGCTACGATGTCTTTGTTAGTGACAGTGCATTAAGTAGTACTGTACAAGTGTTGTGCTTTATAGCAAGCCATTTTAAAAATGTATGGCCTTCATTAGGTTTCCCTGTAACGGGAGAAAGATTAAACTCTATTTTTGTTAATTCTAATACTGTAAAAATTGTAAACTTAGTCCTGTTTCAGTTGTTAAGTCTGAAAGGTTTTATTGCGAAATGTGTATAATTCTGAACTTTTTGTATCAAATTTCCTTAAATGAGGCAGCTTTCTGTTTTATAATGCAGACTGATTTCTGTCTAAATGAAGCATACCGTATCTGTGTTTGTACCCAAACAATTCTAAAACATTTCAAAAAGTGCTCGTCCAGAAATGTGGCAGAATTTAAAAAGTAAATAATAATAATAATAATAATAAACATACGTAAATTAGTCCAAAGTTGCTATTTTATGAAAATGACTTTAAATTTACACTTTCATTCCATCTGTAGATTTGTTTTCTATCTTTATAAAACGTTGGATTTATATTTTACAAAAGTGTAGAGCAGTAGCCTGTGAATAGACCAAACTAAGCTAACGAATCGCATGTAAAAAGCAAATTGTATTTGTGTCTGTTTATATTGCCTTTTTGTAGCCTTTGTATTTGTACAGAGTGGCTGGTGGAGAAAGAGCGGGAAACCTGGCTGTGTACAAAATAGGACCGAACGACAGAACGTCTTGTATTTATGAGTTACCTTCTTAGTCAGTCACTTAAAAATGCTGTACATTTTAGCCGAAAATAAATTATGATGAACCATACACGCATTGTTTCTTGTTAGCCCGCTGTGTCGCCTTCGCGACGAGAGTGCGCGATCGCCTTCTGATTTAAATCGCACTCGTTTCCGACAGGGGTTTGGCGCGTCTGGCGAGGCGGCGGAATGACTCCGTCGTCGTGTCGCGACGCTGCAGGTTTTACGCGACTGTTGTTTGCAAGCGTCTTCATGCCGGGTTCACTGCAAGCTCAGCCATTTCACTTGTAATTGGAGCAGCCCCTGCGGAGAGTGGTGAGGCTGTAGACGAATGAAACGCAGTATCCTTCATTATATTCTCCTCAGCTAACCCGCCGGCAAAGTCTTCACAGTTCAAATGACCCTTTCAATGTTTAGTGTTCAGAGTCGTTTTTAAGATACCGCTGTATCAAATTCAAAACTCTGCAGTTCAATCCAATCATGAATTGAGGTTATTCACACTGTATTAAACATGGGTTTACTTGATTTAAAATGATAGGTCTACCAGACAAATTTGCATTTTGAAAGCTGTGGAGATGACTCAGAAATATCAACTTGATTCTTTGTCTTGCCTAAAACACAAGCTAATTGAACCGAAACCAAAAGGCGCTCGCCCACAGAATATTTTTTCAAATAAGCTGCAATGATTTCTCATCCCAAATGACCGGAATTTTGTGGGGAAAAAGGCGTAAAAAACAAATTGATACAAATATGGGTGAAAATGTGGTTTTCATGCGGTTTTATTTCTCGGATAGTAACTTGTTAACTTTGGCAATCATATTTTATTCCCCCAGCTACAGAAACAATCAAAATACACATTTCTTATCAGAGAGAATTGTTTGGTCGGTTGTCATGTTTTCTATTCTGGCTGCTTCCACACGTGACATCATCTCCGTTATTAAAGCGTTTCATTTCATCTGCTCTCTGAGATAAAAGTGGGCTGAATAAGCCTGTGTAAGCTTATGTGTTCATGGAGATAGTCTCGGAGGAGCCGGCAGATTGACTTCCTCCCCTGGCACTGCATAGACATGGCTCATCTTTGAGAGGGAAAAGAGGATGTCAGTTCAGATGTGCAACACCTCTTGGGCTGACAGTGTTTTTACAGGTGGTACATGTCTACAAGCGAAAATTGTGTGATATTTATTAAGGTAATGTGTGGACTTGTCACATATATCGGTGATGTAATCTGGGGGCAATTGTAACGGGGCAATTGCAACACCATAAAATTGCACCAGTCTGTAACAAGCTAGAGCTGAAATTCTATTCAAGCTAGCTAGTTTCATGTGTTCAGGGTTGGGGGCAATTGTAACAAAAAATTGTTACAATTGACCCGTTACAATTGCCCCCAGAATACTCTATACAATTCATTATTGTTCCATTTTTTTGGGTGTAATATTCATATTAAACAGTAGTTTCCGGGGTAAAAATCCCAAAGATTTTGGGAATTGTACTATGTGGTGGTTGAGGAATATTTTGTTTGAGCCTTCCAGCCCAGCGAGGTAAACCAAACTTTTCCCCTGATCAGTTCAAAAAGAAAAAAAAAAAAAAAAAAGAAAGCTAAGTAGTGCTCATGTGGTCCCAATGCACAAACTGTATGTGTTGTGAAATTCCTGAATGGCACAGTACTTACATTTTCCTAAAATAGAATGGACTTTTCTGATGATGCGGTAAGACTAGTAAAGACACCTCATTGCTAAGAGCCTTTCAAACCCAAAGGTGTGGTTTTGCTGAAAGTCATTTTGTTTATAATTAAAAGTAAGTGCATTTATCAAAATAAGCATCCAACAGAATGGATTATGGAAGATTGCTAGAAGGTATACCGATGTAATTACTCTGTTATTGTGTACGGCTTAGTGGAACAAAACTCCAAACCCAAACCAGCACAATCATTTTGCAAGCGTGACACAGGAGGATTAAATGTAAACAGCTTTATGGCATCATTTGATCTTTGGCCAAGCTGCAGTCTGTGTTAGCAAGTGTGTTCAGATGCCTGTCTGTTCATAAACATGCATCTCGGAACTCTAACCACAGTGCTGCCGACAGTACGAGCTATGCTATTTACCCTTTGAAGCTTTCTCTGGGAGCTGGGAAGACTCCCAACTGTCAGTTGGCGGATAAATAGAACTAAATTGAGGAGATCCTGCCAATCGCTTTGTCATGCGATTATTCTGGCATGAATCTCCTCAACAAATCCAGCACCCCTTAAACCTGCACGTCGAAAGGATCAAACTTTAAAACGTCCAGCGGGTATTCCTTTCACATTATTAGATTATAAAGGATCTTTATCCGTTCACAAAACGGATCTAGCCCTTGTGTAACATCAGCTGAAACTGCTGGCAAAAAAATCAAAACCGTAGGAGAAAGGTTCACGTTGCTTTGACTAGCTCGTCATTTCCCCCGTTTAGTGACACATGATAGCCTTGACAAGAGGCCCTGTTAGGGCAAAGTGACTCTCCGTCATGTCCCATAGGAACGCATGCATCCTGGCCCTATTCAGTCAGTCCATTATTCCCTCCAAAACCTGCCCGTAGGTGAAATCTCCCCCCTCGCTCTTCAGTGCGGAGTAATTGAGGGAGACCGGTGTGATGTAAGTGGCTCATCTCCCAGGCACAAGGCTTGAAACGTTTTTCAGAACGGCGTCGCTTGTCATCACAAATTCAAAATGGCCGGCATTGAATGTGCAAATGTAAGGATAATAATTGCATTTTGGTCTCCGGAATATGAAGACGACACACGTACTATTTCAAGATTTGGACCACCAGTCTCATCCCCTGGCTTGGTTTTCATTCATCCCGACGGTGAAATCATTAGACCTGTGATATCGGATTCTTTTTATTGTTATGTCGAGTTCTTTGTATTACTGCTCTCTTGAGATCTTTACAAGCCAGTCTCCACTGTTCTGTTATTTCCCTCTTCAAAAGATGACCTGATTCTTTTTTCTCCCTCCAATAGGGGAAAGACATTTTTTGGCTGAAGCCTTACAGTATCTCATTGTGAAGTAAATTCATAGTCTTATAATTGCAGAACAATAAGTGAAGTGATCGGTGAATCCTATACTTTGTTGGAAGTTGGTTTTGGGCCTGCTACTAATCCCAAGCCAGTAAAATTCACTTTGAAGAAATGATGTCAGACTTGAGTTTTCTATTTTTCTAAGGTTTTAAAACCAAGCTATAGTTTAATTTCCTTAATCGGGAATCGAAGCAATGTTGACCCTTACGGAAATTGAATGCACTGCAATCTATTTTAAATGTGTTGAATTTCGAAAAACAGGAAAATTGCAATATTATGAAAATATATTTTATTTCAGTATATTTTCAGTTTAGTCCATTTTGTAAGGGGAGTGAAGGAGTTTGAGACATAGTTCCAGCTCTTGCAAGACTTACAAGCAACTATTCCAAGTTTGGGAAAATCCTCAGGGTATCCTGTTCTGTGATCAAAAATCCCCTTTTGAGGTTTGTAAGGGTCCCTACCTCCTGTTCCTCTCCATGCATAAAGTCGTGTCCAAATGACAGAGCTGGTTTATGAATCCGACGTTGGGGAGTACGTTCCTGTGTTTACGCACAGCCTGGATGGCTTCGGGCAAGGTGAGCTTCTCGCCTAACATGAGGTAGGCCAACACGAGGGTGGCCGATCGGCTGATTCCCCTCGTGCAGTGCACTAGCACTTTCCCTGCAGGTCAAAGAAAGAAACTCAAGACTGCATCTTACCGATACCAGCTACAATAAATGACCAAAAACAATGCATCACGCCACATCAAACGGAACCAAAAAAGGGTAACGGATTGAGAAGGGATCATGGTGTAGAAAATGCCATGGTGAACACCCAGCTGCGTAGGGGTATTCTTGTATGGGTTGAAAGTTGGCCACATATCAAGCCCCCTGAGGTCTTGATTTTTAATAATTGTGGACCTGGGCCCCGTTTCCCAAAAGGATCTTGGAGTAAAGATCATCTTAGGCTATTTTGTTTTTATATTACTTTCATTGTTTTTTGTCTTTTTGTATTTTTTTTGTCTTTCTCCTGCTGTTTTTATCCCTTATGTAATGTAAGTACATTATAATTGTTTATATCATAAAATTAATAAAGAACAAACGCAAAACACTCTAAGATGATCTTTACTCCAAGATCCTTTTGGGAAACTGCGGGCAGTTAAATAAATAAATAAATACTCCAGTGTGGTTGTATGGCAGTGTGTCATGAGTGTTTTTGTAATTCTCCACTTGCCTTTTTGGGACAGAGCCTCTTGTATGAATTCTGTGGTGGGATAAAAGAATGGGCTGAGGTCAAAGTCACGATTGTCGGAAGCGTCCACTCCGTAATAGCGCATGGCCACGTCCGAGTAGAAGCTCGGCCCGGTGTCGATGCGCTGTGGGCCGTCCGCAGCGTTCACGACGTGGGTGATCCCCAGGATCGACAGCAAAGCCTTGTTACGGGCTGTGGACCTGACCAAATGGTTATTTTTTACTTTAGGCATTATGACACTTTATTAAGTGATGTTAAAAGATTAAACAATGCAAATTTTTAGATAATGGTTAAGGTTTCTTTTTCATTTAAAATTAATCGCTATGCAGGTGCCAGTGTCGGCCCAGTGAGACCTCAATTTCCCCGATTGCCTGGCATTGTGTGTGTGTGTGTGTGTGTGTGTGTGTGTGTGTGTGTGTGTGTGTGTGTGTGTGTGTGTGTGTGTGTGTGTGTGTGTGTGTGTGTGTGTGTGTGTGTGTGTGTGTGTGTGTGTGTGTGTGTTTTTTTGTGGTGGCAGTGGGACTTTTGCATGCTGCCCTGGCCAGCTGGCCATTTGCAAGTGTTCCACTGAACACCTGTGCGTCCAGCTGTAACGGAGCGGATAATGAATGGTCTCCTGTGGACGTTGTATTTGCATACAAATGTGTCGGTGGCGCTCCGTCCTCGTCCACGCCCCGCCCGGTACGTACGCGTCTCCTATGTACACACTGGGCCAGACCTCATTGACGGGCCCAGTGGGATGTCTGTTCTTCAGCAGGAGGTGCAGCAGGTCCAAAATGGATGGTGTTCTGTACTCATATCCGGCCTGACTGCTGTTGTTTTCATTCAGGGCCATTCTGAAGGAATACATTTTACGAAATAAAACCGCAAATTTCATGCCTCTGGAAGTACTAGAGATTTTCCAACCATAAACAGTGCTTGACTGATGCCTTAGACTAACTGCCAAGATTCCTCTACCTCTCTCTAGTTCTGTGTGTGCTTATTGTCTGCTCCTGGCTCCTATCCTCTAAGGAGACTAAAATTGATCTTGAATTGGCTAGCAGCTTTCTATTGCTGAAGAAAGATGTGACTAAATGCCTTAAAATATATATTAAAAAATAGCGTTTTCAAAAAGGCGGTTGACATCAAGGCAAGAGGACATTTCAGTGCTACAGAAAATAAATTCTGCAAAGAGTTCCTTTTCTGATATTGTGGTATAACTTCAATATTAAAATGTTTTTTCTAAAAACAACACAATTGTTTTTCGTGGCATTTTTTTTTCCATTCTCCTGAGCACCACTCAAATAGGCTCATATTAAGCTTTTGCATGAAAGTGCCAAATATTTCAAAAATAGTGAGAAGCTCAGACGATACCCTGCGGTCTATTTAGGCTACTGTGTGATGGAGACTGGAATATGGCTTTTCAAACTTGAAATAAACCTTGAACCTAAGAATTTAACTGTCCCCTTAGTGGTATGAAGTTTCGTATTTAACTGTAACGTGCGATCTCCCAAAAGTTCACTTTCTAATGTGCCCTTAAGCGCAGTAAATCAACAAGTTTGGGTTTCCAAACGGCACTCCGCACTTACTTTCAGAACGTTCCCTCGTCTCCAGTGCTGTATGTCTGCTTCCGTTTCAGGCCAGGGAGGGTGGTAACAGCCAGCCCCAGTTTTATTTTTGGAGACCGTTAGCCTTTTCAATTCAGTGATAATTATAAACCTTCCAGCTACAAAAGCATTTTGCCATCTGAGCGAGCCGTGGAGCGTCCAGAAAGGCCGCTGGGGTGGCTGCGTTTCTCGCTGTTGATAATTCACGGGCTGTGAAGCCTTGTGTGGAATAGCAGGTGTTAGGATACACATCGCAGTATCCAGATGTACTACTCTAATTGAGAGTAATTCAGGGACCTCCTCGCCAGACTGCTGTTGTTCATGTCACCGGCAGCATGAAAAGCCCCGAGGCTCAGAGTGAATGATGTTTTTTGAAATCAATAAAAGGGAACTTGCAATAAGGCTTGTTCCACGCACTAAATCCACACTGACAATACATCTTATACATTCTGAAAGAGACATGCACTAAATCCATACTGTTATAAATTATACATTCTATAATATACAAGCACTAAATCCATACTGAAAATGCATGCCATGTATTATATATTCGAAAATAGACGCATTAAATCCATACAGATAATTTGTGTTATAGATTATATATTCGAAAATAGACATGCACTAAATCCATACTGACAATGCATGTTATATATGAATGTATGTATTCTTAAATAGACATGCAACGCTGGCCGTTCTTGTGTTGTATCTCCAACCACGCTCAATAATTTAGCTGTGTCGGGTATGTTTTGGGGGTGAGGGGTTGAGATGGTTGTGTTACAGGAAACGTAGCCTACAAGGTAAAATGTTCAGTGTTAAATTGGGAGAGTACATTAGGTCCCACTTGGCCTCATATAAACACTGTTGGAGATAAATTAACAGGGAACATTTTACTGTGTACAAGTATATATGCACTATTGAAGTGTAAGTGCGCTGTAATAATTGTAAGTGCATAATGTAAGTGCATGTTAATCGTATTTCCGTGTGTGTGAAAAAATAGTCAAATCGGTTTTAATGTTATTTATTTTTGGAAAAGCTCTTTATTTTACATGGCATCAAAATCTCATAATCGGTCATCTAAACAATTCTTGTGATAACCTTAGAAGCAATTTCACAGAAGGATTTATTGGACCAGGTTAAATCCAGCAGACT
The DNA here is from genome assembly GCA_029718625.1 of Synaphobranchus kaupii. Taxonomy (NCBI): domain Eukaryota; kingdom Metazoa; phylum Chordata; class Actinopteri; order Anguilliformes; family Synaphobranchidae; genus Synaphobranchus; species Synaphobranchus kaupii. The sequence goes on along the minus strand of CM056379.1, from coordinate 105,792,430 downwards.
GCTCATCTCGGCAAACCCGCAGTTAAACAGACGATTTGTACTGACAACATGTAGATTCCTCTGGGGAAATGGATGCACCTTCTCTGGGGAAAAGGCGCAAAGCTAATAAAAGCACACTCCTCCGCTGTGTGGACGTCCCATTGATCTGTCAGCGGCTGCTGTGTGCCGGATGATGATCTCGGCATCGTCGGTGACCCTACAAGAGACTTCTGTCAAGGGAGGTCGTCATTTCTGTCCGTATTTCCGATTATTTCCCTAAACAGTTCAGCCTCTGGTCGAGCTTACGGAGTTGCTCCAGGAAGCCGGAGTTCGGACTGGTGTTCCTGTTCTCGGCGACAGCCTTGATGGCCCCCACCAAGGTCATGTTCTCATGGATCATCAGGTAGGCTAGCACCAGTGTGGCCGAACGGCTCATTCCCATCGCACAGTGGACAAGCACTTTGCCTGCGAGCAAAAAAAATGGTGCACTGCTGGTCAGGGAGACCTGAAGAAATTATGTATATGAAGAACTTTAGCTCGTTACATGCTGGTAAACTCTCCAGTAGATCCCTGAGGAGTTCTAACAAAATGTGTTCCTACCAAAAATGCAAAATGATATGAAAGAAAAATCTTGTTCTGCACATGGATGAAAATAGATGTTTCTTTTAAAATGGAGTAAGCTAAAGCATCTAAAGGGTTAAATTATTTGAGCACAAGGTCTGTAGTTGTCACTCTAAAATCCTCACAGGGAACTCCTGTATGGGGACACTGTTGGGACAGAAAGCAATATGATGTGGTACAGGCTGTAATATAACTAAACTGTGCGCCTATGGCTTGACATCCTGCTGGGCTAAACGACTGTTTTAAGCATCAGTCAGGGAACTGAGGCACCTGATAATTGAGGTTATAACAGCGGCGAATGCTCCACTGTAGAGAGTGAGGTGGGCTATAACTTTGAAGCTGAGTTAACTTTTATTTTTATTTTTAAAAGGGGCCGGGGGTTTAGGGGTTCAACTTCACTTTTTCATTTCCACTTTCATTCTCTCCTTGGTTCAGTTCTTCCCAATCCGATTACAGGCTGTCGCTAACCCCCCCTCCCGTACACACACCAACTTCTGCAAAATAATTTATTTTCCTCTCAATACCACTTACACCAAATCCACCAAGAAATACTAATCCAATTTAATTAATCCAAAAATCCATTTTCCACATTTGTTTTTTTTTCTGTCAAATTTTTTTTTAGCTTGCTTTCAAAATGACAATAATTGAATTCCTTTATTCCCAGTTAATTTCAAAGCAATTCTAACTGTGGTCCAAGCCCTTACTCCTGGGACAAAAATCATCTTGTAGCAAGTCCAGGACAGAGATTTACAACTGTGTGACTCGGTGATCCCAAAATCTGGCTTTGAGGAAGGATTTTCTCTCTTTGGCTGCTGTGTTCAATATTCTATTTACAACTTCAAGTTCAAAGGGAGGTTGTTGAATGAAAAGTATATATGGTGTTCTTTACCCGTCCGTCTCTCTCCTTTGCTACTTTGTAATATATCGGCAGTCTAGTTTTGTGTTTAATTCATGTCTGTAAATGTGCAAAAGGAGAATTTTAACAGGAGCGGCTGAAAAACATTCCTTCCCTTTTATCGTGGCGACGGATTAGGGCTCGCGGGAGCGGATAATATAACTGTCTCATTAAGATGCATATTTCTGGCGGGGATTATTGCCGGCTCAAAAACACGCATGCCGCTGGAATGACTCCATCTGAGAGAGAAAGGCTCGGTTTATCATCGCCATGTCTTATACCAGATAAACGCCACAATCACAATTTTCGGAGGCAACAAACATAATTGTTATTTTAAAAGATTTTGTGCGCATTGTAGAGCAGTTCACAAATTACCCCAGCAACACATTTTAACAAGTTTTCCTGTCCATGTTCAGAGCTTATGAGAAGAAATATGTCCAAGATAATGTTTGGGCCTGCACTAATTTTCAGGGTCTGTTTTTCATTTAGACTGTGGACATAAGACAGGGATAAGGCAGGGTGCAGAGAGTAAACATTATGTACATTTACCATTAATTTATTATCTGAACGGGAGCCTCTGCTAAATTAACACTATGTACAGTACCTATTGACTTGGGCATAGTCAGTCATTGGCTTACTTTTCACTACCATAATTTAACGAAAATAAAAACCTTCAGCGCCTGTTGGAAGCAATTATCTAATTAAAAACAGATCAACAAAAATGCCATTTAGATAAACATTTCTGTAGTTAATGGATTATGTCCACTGATATGAGGTGAAACGTTAACTCAGACCGTAATCATAACTAGTGTCTGATGCAACACTGATAGCAGCACAGTTGATAGGGAATCCCAGGCTATATGGCCGCGCACACACACACACACACGCACACACAGACTAACAAAAATTAATGAACAATGTACAAAACTAAAACTGCTGTATTACAAATAATTCATCAGTTGTGCTTATTAATATAGGCTTTGTTTTCTAACCAGATGATTAAATTTCATAAATTGCTTGTCATATCCATTGATGATCTGTTGAGGTTAATGTTGCCATTTCATCCAGTGGGACTTCAAAGAAGTCCATATGATAACATAGGAAGATTCACACAAGCTCTTTAAAAGAAACCAGTTCTGTACTCAATCTTCCTTTTCATGTCACAATTTCTGCCAACCTATAATACACAGTAATTTGAGAGAATGGTTTGACTCTAGTAGGATTTGAATCAGTCATCCCGCAAATCTTCTCAATTTATCATATGTAAGTTACCATGGTAACATTACTCCAAAGGTTCTGTCTTTTTTTTTTTTAAAGAATGCGAGCGTTGATAACTGCACCTTTAAGCTGAATGAATAAGCAATATCAACCCCTGTTATGAAGGGAAGAGCAGGTTCCAGCTGGTAAGAAAAAGATCTGACAAAATATTTGATCTTTGACCCTCAGAGTTTTCTCAGGGGTTTTTTTTTTTTTCTTAGTCTGCCAGCTAAAGGGTTAAGACTCAGGATGAATACGTGGGGTCCTGACTCCTCCCACTAAGTGTGTTTCGAAGGACTCCAGTTCCTTACCTCCAGGGACACTCAAGGCGTTCTTAATGAACTGGGCTGAAGAGTAGAAGAAGGGGCTGAGGTCAAAAGAGGGCATGTCGAAAGCCTCCACCCCGTGGTAAGTGATATTGGTGCCTCTGTAAAAAGCGGCCCCTGTGCACACGTTGAATTTCCCATCGGCGGCATTCAGGACATGAGTGATGCGGAGCGCCTGAAGTTTTCTCTTGTCCTTGGCCGCCCACCTAGCAGACAGATTGGCGGTGCAGATTTGTCATCGCTGGCGTTCAGACGCGCGCGTTACGCGGCTGTGCTTCTGCTCAAGAGCTGGAGAAAGGAGAGGCACCGCCATTCGCACCGCGCTTATTCACGCCATCATTTTACAAACGGCGTATGTCCTGGGTCACATTTACATTTTACGCTTTCAGCAGATGCCTTCTTCCAGAGCGACTTACACAGATTACATTTTTTTAAAACGTAAAATACATTTATACAGCTGTATACTCTATATATTTACTGACATAGTTCCTTGCTAAAGGGCACGACAGCAGTGTGTTCCGCTTGAGACTAAAACTCACAATGTTGCACAGTCAGTTCCCCAGCCATTACACTACAATGCCACCTCTAAAATCACAGTTTAGCCGAGAACTGCAGCATACGATTGTGTTAGGCTGCCAAGTTGAATTATTACGTTCCTCTTGGAGATGCTGGGGATTGAACCCAGGACTTCATACATGCGAAGCATGCACTCGACCACTCGGCTACATCCCCTCTTCAGAAGGGTTTTGTGTGCAGGATGTTTACCTGTTAATAGCTACATTTACATCAACACAAATTTATGTGGCTTTACAACAGCGCTACTCAACTCCAGGTCCAGCAGGCCGCAGTATGTGCAGGTATTTGCTCCAACCACACGCCACACCACCCGATTTCCTGAATTATTTTACCTCCTTGGTTCAGGAAGTAAGCTCATTAATGAAATCAGGCAGTGTAGTGCATGGTTGGAGAGACCTGGCGACACTGTGGCCCGCAGGACCTGGAGTTAAGTAGCTCTGCTTTACAATGTTTGTTCCTCACCAATTATGCAACTTGTCAATAGAAAAGTTAATTCTAACAACCGGCTGAGCTGTGCGGTCATTGCAGAGGTAGCACAAGCCGCAGGTGCAACATTGACCAAATGGAGTGCCTGGTGCACAATGAGATGAGGTCACAACCACGCCTTGTTCCCTATGCGACCTCCTCAGGCAATGCTGCAGCTAGCCCTGTGGCATCGCTGCCTCCTCCACCATACAGGTGGCGTTGTGAGGAGGAGATCACTGTTCTGCTGTCCTCTCACATTATGGGTATTTAACAGAGCCACTTACACAATGACTTTTTACATAGCATCCATTTATACAGCTGGATATATACTGAAGCAACGCGTTGTAAAATACCTTGCTCAAGCAGTGTCCTACCTGGGAATTGAACCTACAACCTTTAGGTTACGAGGCCATTATAGTACACTGCCGCTCTTACATGTCTCCAATGTAGATCCCTGGTCTGACCTCATCCAGGTTGGAGTTGGCCCCACTCCGCACCCACATCAGTCTCTGCAGGTCGTAGGCCGAGGGCGTCTCATACCTCCCTTCAGCACAGACCGTGGTCCTGCTGCCGGCTCTAGGCATACCTGCTTCCCCCTGTTAAACACAAACCGCCTCCATTTGTTTCAGTACACAGTCAGTTAAATATGATTACAGCACCGACTCTCAAAGCCAAGTTCATTCGAAGCGCTGCCTCCTTGTCAATGATTCTCTGGCCAAGACTTAATAACCGCCGTCTCTATCCGTGATTCTTATGCCCAGATTCAGTCTGCCCATTCTCTCCTTGTCAATGAAAGGGGTGATATTTGTACTGAGTGGAAAGCTAAAGTGTTTCTCACAAACACATATTTCACCCTTGGTGATGAACTGGTTTGTGAACAGAATCATCCGTCCTTTTTTTTTTCCAGGAGAGACTGGGAATGCACAGCAGTAGCTACAGACAAAAGCCTCCTTCAGAGCTAAAACCAATGCTGATTATCCAGATTCACAATCCGGCTGCTAAATAAAAGATCCGACCTACAAGTCTTCTATTTTGTGCGCATTCTTTAGAAAATCGTCAGATGATGAGGCTCTGGAACTATCCGCGGCTCCACAGCAGTCGAGAATGAGGAGCTCTGAGCCGCAGTCCCTGGTAATCCCTTTACAGAAGGGAAATGTCTGGTGATTATCCATTTGTGCATGAATAACATGCTTGATAACTGCTTCCATATAAGCTGAAATTGGTATTTGAGAATGACTTCTGGACAGCATATTCTACATGCTGAACGCACGGTAATATTCATCTTTGCTGTATGAAAACTATTACATCCCTTTGCTCTCAACAAATCACATGATTGCTATAGCTTTGAATGGTACATTTACGCTATATATCACATAAATAGCCTGAAATACACACATGTTTGTGCGTCGCCACTCCGTTTCATCGAGCTGCGCTCATTTATTTATGTGCATTTATGTGCATCTTCATTGTACAATATGTTAGAATACGGTATAAAAATCGCTATGATCCTGGTGTAGTTGCCACTTGAAGACTTACTGTAATGTGCTGCTCAGCTGGTGGTGGGCTTATGTGTGTGTCCATGGGGACGAGTGCTGGAAACAGAATCTGTGCGGCTTCGCTGACCTTTTCTAAATTTGGCACGGCTTAGAGGAGCGCACTCCAACATCTGCTTGATAGCTTTATCCATCTGTATCTGTCACCCCTGCCAGGGGACGGGGAACGGACGCGGGCTAACGCCTGCACTCTTGGGGGGCGGCAGATATCGGTCGCCAGCGGAGGGTCACGGAGCTCATCTCTGACATCGGTGAATCAGAGCACCACAGGAAGAAGTCGCGCCTCCGGCGCTCGGTCCGGCTGTCCGGAGAGTCTGCGGAAAATGTAGGCCAGGGACTTCCGGAGGGAAGGGGCAGAGCGCTGATTTCCCCAGAGAGACCACGGGGCCGTTTACTCACCCCGCTCTTTTCCTGGGGCGGATGCGTCTCTTGTTGCCGCTCTGTGTAATTGAAGTCATGTTGTGTGTGTGGCAAAAAGAAATGTCCCCAAAACCCACAAGCTCTGATTGGCTCAATCGCAGAAGAAAAAGTGTCTCAGTAGATAAACTGTGACCAGCTATTTCAAGATGCTGGCATAGCCCATTGAGCTGGCAGAGAAGGTGGCAGAACTCCAAAAAGTTTTTAAAGTTGAAAGTTTGAAGTTTAATCCATGTCATTACAATATTTAGAAAATCATTTGAATCCATGTCAAAAAAAAGCTTGCTTAATTCAATTAAGCTTCTTTAGAGCATAAGAGATAGCCTACTCCTGGATTACTATTATTTAATTCTAATTCAGGCTCAAGTGAAAGCCAGTGTAAGAATGTCACCTAATTCACTTTTTTCATGGAGAACCATAGTACTTTCTCAGAGCATTTTCAGAGGCGTGAGAAAACCCCAAAGTTCATTTCCATGTGAGCCTTGCAGACACATGTACACACACACACACACACATCAGCACACGTAAGACACACACACACACACACACACACACACACACACACACACACACACACACACACACACTTGCCTTGATGTGCTGCTTGTCAGGATCGCTCATTCACTAGAGTAACATCCAGCCTGACAGGAGAACGCCCATGTCTGTGCTGTGAATCAAAACAACTACCCCTCAGCTCTGTCTATTTTCATATGTGAACCTGAACCCTAAATCACTCTGGAAACATCCTCTGCATTCCCCCCGAAGGCTAAGCTGCTAGCCCAGAGAGAAAGGGCAGTATATGCGCTAATTTAATTTTAACACGAGAGCAAGCCCTTATTTCCCCACTGTATTACAATGGAAATACTAATCTACATATGGCATGTCCTGACTTCTGTAATATCAATAGCAAAATACGGTGAAAACACGATTTGAGCTTTATGAAAATTTGTCTTTCATTCATTTATCTTTATTAGATTTTTTTTTTAAATTTCATCCAAGCTAACATGTGTACCAAAACAAAGTCAAGTGAACATATGACAATGTAAATCTAGACTATACGATTCATCCTACATTATGTTCACCTTCAAATACAAAATAGTTTCTAGAGTTAATTCTGCCTATGTGAAACAATGAATGAATGGCAGTATTTGGAACATGTAAAATTTACACGCATCACACAAGTATAATAGGCGGGAAACATGATTTGTGTTTGAATGCCCATTCAAGAGGTTAGTAAGGATTACAAAATAAAACAGTCATAGCCTTTCACATTTTTATAAACATACCTTTGGTAATGGTTCATGACTTATAATGCTTATAATGAAAATTACAACATTATTACTATTATTCTTTCAAAATACAAGGTGAGTAACTTGTAGCAGCTAATGAGGTAATACTGAATGTATAAATATCCCATTATAATTCAATATACTGTAAGTAATTTATTAAACTAACCAAAAAAATACAATAATCTTTCAATAATGTAATGATTTGAAAGCATTAATATAATAGTTACACAACTTTTGGTGACATGACATTTTCTAAAAATCTGTAAAATCCACAAGCAAATTAATGAATAATTGAATATAGTGTTTTTCCAAACCTCACAAAGTCCAGTTTTGATAAACCTTTTTTTTTTAACGTGGATATAATTTTTCTGATAAATGGTTATTCAGTTTCATTTACTTTACTTACATTATTATCCTTAGGGATTTAAGTATAAAAATGTGATTTTTCATGCAAAAAAACTCCACCATTTTAAAATAGCCCAATTTTTTTGAGAAGGTCAGAATTTTGGTTTGAGTGAGTTTTGGAAAAACACTCTTCAGTTAATAATGGATTTGTAATTACAAGTACAGCTCAGAAAGTAGACGCCTTAAACAAAAGACCCAGATGTTCAGAACCCTGTGGCTCAGTTTACAAACAGATTTCACATCTATGTTTGGAAGTGTTTTGGTCTATTTGGTTTGCCGCACTATTGCCGCAACAGCATTTGAGTGTGTGTGTGTATAGATATCACCCAGCATGGCCATAGAACTAGAACCCTGGGTGCCATCAAACATTGCATCTCATGAATCTCAAATTGTGAGCCAGACTTTTAAAGCCCTGGCTTGGAAGTGGGCAACCTCCCTCATGTATACATTTAATCTGGTCCTGTGGGTCTCCCACTCGAATCCTTGGCTGAACAGAAGGGTCTCCCCGTGTTTCATATCTCATTTAACGATGAGTTGAACAACACTGTGGGATGTGGTTTGTCTGAACAAAAGATGCTTTCTCATTGATGTTAACGGTTTAGATGTTTTTGTTGGAGCAGAGAATGTGATGAATTATTGAAATGGCAAATTGAGAGTTTGTCCTGGTGTCTTAAATTCTTAAGTTGAAAATCCCAACTAAGAAAAGTATTTCGAAAATAGAAAGCAGCAAAGTTGCCCCTGGTCATATTTTAGTACAATTCCCGTGCTTTGTATATGCTTAAGTTTAAAAGTAAAAAAAAGTTTGGGAAAATATATGATTCTAAAATTCAACTGGTCCTTAGCGGAAGCTTCCTTCAAGTCCGACTGATAAAACTGTAATGAATGGAGTTCAAAAACCGATCGCACTAATTAATACCTTTTCATGATAACATGTAACGTTGACATAACTGCAAACTCTTAAGACTAAGGAAATTAAACGACAAATGTGTCACTTGATATCCAAGTGTCAACGAACATTCAACACGTTATATTTTTCTAAAAGTAAAAGATAACTAAATTCAGCAACTGCACACAGCTAAAGATATGACTTTTAATAACTGCATGAATAAGAGCACATGTGATTTCAGTATTACTTGTATTGAGTTTTTAAAGATTTTCTTCAATTAACTTGTGAATGAATCAATGTTAGGGATGTATCTGGTACTTACTTATCTGGGTTATTGTGCGGTTTCTATGGTTCAGAGATTATCTAAACTTTACTGTTCTGTCAGTGGTCAATTTGAATTTGTTAAAATGCCAACAGTGACATCATTTTTGGTGTTTTGACACATGGGTCAACATTTATGATCTTCTACAAAAAAATTAATTTCCAGCCACCTAAGCCAACTAAAAACTTGCTATTCTGTGGACTGGATTCGCTCATTAATTAAATGTATTCAAGTCATGATTCTTTTTTTACATGCACTGTAAAATCACAGATGCACAGTAGGGGGCAGTACTTGAAATACATAGCAACAGATACCATAATAACCAACCAATGAGGCGCCAGATTTCTTTTTTTACTTTTAGTCAGCTGTTGGTTAAATGTTACTACTGTGCTCTTATCTGATTCATTGCGTTAGGTTTCACTACAAAGTTATTTGAGAATAAACATTTCTCTTAGTTCTCCGTTATTGCATTGGTTTCTACCCTGACTTTAATGTATAAAGGTGTGTGCATGTGTATGCGTCTTCCTTAACAGCCTTAGAGACTCCACTGGAATGTGGTATGGAAAATGTCTTTGCTACAGAATCAGACAGGTTTTCCGTTTTCCTCTTAACTGAAAGTCTAGATCCAACAGCAGCGCGAGGAAATTCCTGTTGGGGTAAATGGCCCTTTTCTGAATAACTTTTTTTATGGCGTTGCAGAGGGAGAGTCGCTGGTGCAGCATGAGGTAGGCGAGCACCAAGGTGGAGGACCGACTCATTCCCATGATGCAGTGCACCAAGATCTTTCCTGGAAGGAGAAGAAATGAAGTCAGAGCAGCACTAGGGAAAAAGCTCAGTCTTATTAATAACACACTTGACTGCCCAGCTTTCTCTGAGGACCACACATTCCCTGTTGAGGGCTAAAATTAGCTCCCACAATTCGTTGCCTTTGTTCATTTAAGGTCTCGTTGCTGCAGTGCCAGATTAATGCTTCACTGTCTATCTGCATGGCTTTCACCAGAGGAAGCAGAAGTAGGAAGGCTCATGAATGTACGTACACCTCAGGTCTAAAAGGTAAGCCTTTCCACCGTCGTCCTGTTGCAGACAGAACGACAACAAGCAAACTGTGACACGAGCCACAGTTTACATTGTTTCGACAATGGCTTAGCGCAAAAGCACAGCTCTGGTAGAAACAGTGATCAATGTCACCTTATAGTTTTTTATTTTTTATTTTCAGGAAAAAACTAAAAAAACTGTATATCTCATGCCATACGCGTTTGACACGTAAAGACTCTTACCGTCCGTCTGTTTCAGTGCTTTGTGGATGAAATCAGCAGCAGGTTTGAAGTAAATGTTTAGGTCAAAGTGAGTGGAGTCATCTGCCGGAATACCGCAGTACACAAACTTGCTCCCGTAAAAACTCTGGTCCCCAATGCTGCCTTGCTTGGAATGTGCAGCGTTTAATACATGAGTAATGCCCAGTTTGTGCAACGTTGTCCTGTTCTGGGCTACTGCTCTGTTAAGATCAAGAAAGACAGAATGTTTGGAACTTAAGTTATGAGAGAACATAACAGCACTTAATGAAATGCACATGTGGGAATTAGACTCAGGTTTTTATACTGATCAGATTGCTTTTAAAAAAAATGCACTGGGTATGCATCTGCACATGAAACAGCTAAGCATAGTAATTAGTCTTCAGTGTCGTTGTACTAAAACAACCTGCAACTTTCAATTTGTTGCTTAAATGTTGGTATTTAATATATAAATGAGCAAGACATCTGAATTTGTTTAAATCGGCCTAACAACCACAGTCCTGTGTACACCGAATACGCACGTATAAGAAAAGCAGTGCCATACTCACACATTTCCAATGTACAGGTTTGGCCAAACCTCATCTATTTGGGTCAGTTCTAGTTTGCATGTGTCCAAAACTTTCTCCAGATCTTTGACAGAGAGGTATCCGTTCTTGTTTTCCAGTGAGGTTGCCATTTTGAGGCTGGATTCTGACCTGATAAATGAAATTGCAGCGTTTGATGTGTCAAAAAGTGGCTGCCTTTCTTGTCCCCCTCCATGCGTTGATCCATCTGAACAGGTGCTTACTCTCTGTCACTGACCAGTTTCCCAATTTAGCACATAGCCAGCCCTGTAGTTGTGCTCTCTGAGAAGACGTGGTGGAAAACTTTAGCAGTGCTCATCAACACAATAATTTCCTCCAAGTGGATTTTGAATTGACTAAGCTTCTATCCTGGAAGATTACTTTTGCTGGCAAATGATATTAAATATTATTGACGGTGCTCTAAATTTATTTTATTAAATTTTTATTTTATATTTGAGTTTCTGAACTACATTAACTTAAAGTGACCTTACCAGACATCAGAGAAGAAATGACAATGTACGGGTTTACAATGTGTAAAAAAAAAAAGAAGCAATACAAACTACTGACCTAAATTGTAATTGCAATTGTTTACACAGGAACAGTACAGAAACTGTTCCTGTTAAATATGACTACTTTGGTGGCCTCTAGTGGCAGAATGTCATTACTGCAGGAGCCACCCACTCAGAAAATATGAGTCAAATGAACGAGGGTCACAACTGTTTCAAGGGCTGCTGCTTACCCTCCCAGCCACAGAATGGCAACTTTAACATATCAAGGGAACAATACACTACATCAGGAAGTCAGAAACGTACCATAGCACTTTTTACATGTTTTAACAAATTTAAGAAGCAGGAATGATTGTTTTAGCTACTAGTTGTACCAACAGAGCTGTTACTTAAAAGTTTAAAGTTTGCAACATGGCATATTCCCTTTATAATTCAATCTTAATTATGGCATCTTAGCTTTGCTAGTAATTCTGATTCCAATCCCAACAGCACCCACTGTGCATCTATGTCTGTACCATAGTACAAGTTAATATGCATCCCTAAATTAACTTCACTGATGAAACTTATTTTCTTTCAAGAAGGAATCCTTTGTAATACAAAATTAGCAGGGTGGATTCCCAGCAAGAGAATAAACATGTAAACGTACAACTAACCCGAAATATTACTCCAACCAAGGACGGAACATGCCTTTAGCATATCTGAGGTCACATAGGCCTACCCAACATGATACATAATCTGGAGAAAATTGCAAATATATGCATGGCGATATTACAGTAAAAACTCTCGACTATTATGCAAGGGGAAAATAGCGCTGATACAAGTATACCCCATGACAAAACAACAGCAACAGCAGTATAGTGTTTAGCCGAAGTTGGGCATATTTATTCCCGGCCTACATTTTGGGCCTAATGTAAGAAACAATATCACAACAATAAAATCTAATTGGTGCGGTCTAAATCTTTTAAAAAACCATACTGCCCCAAGCCTCATAGTCGAGCGCAGGTATATTTTTAAGTAGTTTTAGTCTGCTAAAATAGCATTCAACCTGCGCGCTGCTAACTGCAATTATTGGGCATATCCTATAAAGTGTTGCCAGGTTTGGGAACGCTTTATTCATACCATTGGTAACAAGGAATGTCAAAACCTGGTCATCATTCTGCTCCTCAAATAAGCCTTTGTATATGCCACAAAAGGAACACATTAAAATTAATAATGGCAGTACATGACTTCTACTAGACTGATTTCTGCAGTTAAGATACTGAAGAAGACACAAAATATACTTTAAATATAATAAGATAATTTATTAATGGGAGTAATATGTTGACGGTAGCCTACATGTGGCTGTATAATGACAGTACAGTAGATATGGCATAGTGGTAGTAATGGAACATTATGGTAATAGAGAGTGGGTATATGTTGACGTTACCAAGGTCTTATCAAATTGCAGCAGCAACATTAGCAAAACGTAAACAGTCAGCTTACGATGGCCACCCTGTACTTGAGGCCGCTTGATTACCATGTGGAATCGCAAGCTTGGAATCAGTATGTGGCAACGTTTCCTGTTCAAACCATGTTGAATTGCTTGCTGTATAATTAATGATAGTACATGACTTCAGCTTAGCTTTATAGTTAGCCAAGTGTTTTAACTAGCAACCTATTAAATGCACATTACTTAGCTTGCCAGCTGAACCGCAGCAGGGTAAGCTACATAGCCTATCAGCTATCACTTTGAAATAATATATTGGTCAACAGTTTCTATTTTATTTATTTTTATACAATATAGATATTACAATAACACACATCAACAAACGGAAAAGGTCACAAACAATAACAGCAAGGACAACAACAAAAAACCTGGCCAACTGAAAAAGAAAAGAAAAAATAAACATCTTAGAGAGAAGTCTATCATCTGCAGTTCCTCTTACACAGGTAAAAAGGTCAAATCTCTGTTCATGTCTGGAAAGGTAAAGGAGAAAGAAAGGAGAAAAAAAGATATTGCAGAGACATTTTTGGTTTACGGAATACCCTGTTGGAGAGTAGAAACAGGCACAGCACCCATTACACAGAAGAAGAAAATAAATAAATAAACCATAAAATAAACAACAATAAAAATAAATAAATAAAACATAAAAAAGTCCAAAAGCATTCTCATTGGCGCCCCCAACTGGGAGAGAGTAAATAGGACGGAAATACATTGCACATAGTCTCCATACCCACAATTATAGACCAGAAGAATTACTCTCCCCCAGGATTGGCTATATAGAATGTGAAAACATGTGCATTATTGACATATTCACATACATATACATACATGAATGAACATGCATGCGAGTACGTGATTAGATATGTTCATACTCACAGTGTTTTACAATGACACGTCAAAGAAAATACAAAAATATATTTTTGTATATATAAATAAAGGATATTTGAACACCATCAATTTTATCATTATTGGGGAAATATCACAAATCAAATAGACATTCTGAATAATTTTGGTATGTCGGAACAACTAATCAACACAAGCAAAGCAAAAGGAAAACGGTTCACTCAAGTTCTGGATTATTAAAAATACCCTGAAAATGTCCTCATATTGTTTGTGTCTTTTGAAATAGCAATCATTGTTTCATACCTGCAGCAGCCATTCACTGAAAAGAGAACACTATCTCAGAATAACCTTCTTACCCGCAAGTGCGAAGACCCGGAATAAGGACTCTTATTTAATATTTAAAGGTAAACCGCAACCCTACACGATGTATGCCGGGTTACTAAGACTTGAACTGCAGCAAAAAAGACAAAAACCTTTTACCAAGATGGTTCTGACAGACAATAATCATATGAACGAAACCAGCATTGTCCTTTTTACATCACCTGCACTGATCGTGTTGAGCTAAACCAGCTTTATCTCACTTTGAAGGTGTCCTCTATTTAAAAACCTATATTGTACCATTTGAGTTTTGGAGTCTCTACGTGTTTTGAAACAGTACCTCCAGATCTCATCTCACTCATCTATTGCAATATCTGATTCTAGTTCCTTAGCCCACATTTCTTTTAGTTTATCCTGTATTAATGTTTTACCGTTCAAATAACATTTTCTAATAATTACACTCTTACGGTCCTTACCAATGGAAAATCAGGTGTTCTATCCCTGAGCTCAATCAATTTGTGCCGTTAAGCTACTACATAAGACACAAAAATGCACTTTAAATGTAATTATAAGGTCATTTATTAAAGGGAGTAATATGTCAACAGTAGCCTACATGGGGCTATATAATGTGTATATGGTAGACAAGGCATAGTGGTTGCTAGTAATATGATGATGGAACATTAGAGAATGGACATATGTTGACAGTACCTAGGTCACGGCATATTGCAGCAGCAACGTTAGCCAAACGTAACTAGCAGTATGCTAATATTAGCCATTGCTTGCCCTTACAAAAATATTGGCCTTCATTCAAATTTGCAGCAAACCTTTGGCATTATTGCCACAGGGTTGCGGCAAGCTCATATTTTCACATGCTAATTAGCTTTGTGGGAACTGCCATTCACTTCTGGCAAAGTTTTTAGTTCACCACTACTGGCAAACTCTGACAAACGTCTGGCAACATTTTGTGGAAAACAATTTAGTTTGCGGCAAATGCGCTACATATTAGCTGCAAGTTTGCGGCAAACTATCCAGTTTTGTAGGGGTGAGGCTGTTTGATTAATATGTGGAATCAAACACGTTGAAGCTTGCTAGTTAGCAATATAGCACATATATAACAATAGTACACGATTTCAGCTTAGCTGCATACATTTCTGTCTTTGCAGGTTAACTGCTTGTTAGCTAAAGCAGCAGCAAGGTAAGGTGGATGCGCCCTGGTGCTAGTGACCATAAATCAATATTTTGTTTATTTTGTTAGGGAATACAATTTAATTTCAGATTTGAATACAGGATCATATTTTATAAGGTATCATATGACTTGGTATCATTATGATTGCATCTAGTCTCCCCTTTCAGCTGCACGTTTCAAATTATTTTGTAATTGCGATGGATATATATAGTGCATACATATATTTCATACCTACTGTTGGTATGTGATATGCTGATAACCCAGTAAAATGATTAACATGGCATCTATGAAATGTATTTTGGGGCGTTTGCCTTCGTGACTGTGTATTGCGTATTCATTTTGAATTTAATTAGTTACATGAAGGCTGTACGACCAGGAAGGATATCACTGTGTATAACTGTTTGTTATATACACTTTCCTCCTGGATTTCTCTGAAGCAATAAAATACCATCCTTTCCAATTCAAAGCCTCTTAATTCCTTCCAGTCCATGTGCACATATAAGGCCTTCAGGTTAAACTCCATATTTTTTGCTAGTCGAATCATTTCCAATTAGTGCTATTTGCTTAAGGTACTCTCCAAAGTCTTCAGCTGTTTAAGAAATCCTCTGTTAGGAAATATCCACCTGTTTTCCTTCACTTTTCTGATAGCGTCGACCAGAGTGAAATTGTGATGGATCATTAGGTAGGCCAGAACTAAAGATGCAGACCTGCTGACCCCATAGGCACAGTGGACAAAGATCTTGGCTGGAAACACAAGAAACACGAGGCAGGTTAAAAAACCAAGAACAAACAAATAAAAACAGCGTCTGTTATACTGAAGTTCTGTGTAATTTGCTTGCTACATTTCTCATCTGCAACCCGGTGTTGGCCTGCTGAATGTCTACCTTCCTGACTCAAATTATGCCAGCATAAGGTTGAATTTGATGTTCCCGTTACATTAGATGAAGCTATAGCCAACATCTCCCAACCCAAAATGTCAATGAATTCAACAGAAACATTTACAAAAGGTCATATGGATCACCATTATGTACACCGGACTGTGGGACTGTGCCAAGCAGAACCAGCATAAATATGAACATCCTGGATATATCACATTTGGGTAAAATTGTGGTTCTAGCTTTGAAAAGTTTATGTTTAATGCCTACCCCTTAATTCTTAGATGATGCAATAACAATTTAATATAATTATAATGAAGATTAAATAGTGGTAAGAATGCATTTCCATTTTGCTGTGGATGCTAACAATGGTTAGCATTTAACCATGCCCTCATACAATGTTCCATTTGGTTTGTGTTAAACCCACAGCCACAAATAAATTGTACTGGATTGAGGGCAGCTAGATAGGTTTGATTTGATTTACCTCCAGGAGTATTCAGGACCTCGTGGATGTAATCAGCAGAGGGACGGAAGTAGGGTGACATATCAAAGCTTGGCGTATCATCAGCAGGTACCCCATGGTATTCCACCGTTTTCCCATAGAAAGCATGACTCCCTTGCGCATGCATTTTCCCATGGTTCGAATTCAGAACATGCGTGATCCCCAGCTTCCATAAACAATGTCGGTCATGAGCCGCAGCCCTGGTATCAGTCATATACACAGAAGGGAAAAAATAACTGCATTTTTCGCATGTCCATTTTTCCTGCAGACAAGGTAAACAATAACAATTTCAGGGTTCATTCCTGCCATTCCTGGAGTAGCGTACATTTTACTCTGAGAGGGTACATTTGATCTCTCCATACTTGAGATAAATTAACAGTGAGCATTTCACTATGCGTACAGTATGCATAGACACTTGACGGTGATCAGTTTTGGAAGAGCCGTATATTTAAGGTAATGTTTCACAAACGAACAAAAATAATCAGTTAGGCCATTTGAAAGTACGTGGGCGTTTACAAGTTAGTATTCGTTGTAGCCTACTCACATGTCCCCAAGAAATAGATTTGGCCATACTTCATCAAGATGGTCATTGTCACTTTTACCGCTGTATAAAATGCATTCTAGCTCTTTCACGGACGGTGATTCAGAAGAAATATCACTTCCCTGACTATCAGGTGAACTCTCAGTAGTTGACATATTCTCTATTGTATTTTTCTATTTTTTTCTCTCTTTTTTTCCGTTTACTTAGCTTCGCTTGGCTTGCTTATCGTTGTCGGCAGATTATTTTATTTAGATCCGGAAGTTTTTCTCCTGAATATGTTTCAAGCATTGACTTCGGACAGTTATGTGGTTTCCAGTGACAGGACCAGCGCCCGGGTGGTTTCACGTATCTCACATTTCCGGGTAGACTTGGAAAACCGGAAAAGTGTGTTAACTTTCTTCCGGTAGCTTTGTTTTTTTTTTCTTTTTCTTTTTTTTTTCGTTTTTTCGAGTTACGCTTGGCGGGCATGCCCCATACATATACAGTTAGGCACTTTAAAGGATTTTCTACAGAAATAACCAGACTCTGCACTTAAGAACATTAACTTCTGTACCTTCTGACCTCATGTAAACACACAGAATTCTTATACAACTTCACACGTCCGCACAACAAAGCCTGAAACTTGGGTTCTTCTTCTTCACTGTCAATTTGGGAGAGTGTAGGCATCCATGGTTCTCCACCGAAATGCCAGCTGCTTCTTTTCACATATAGCAACGAACACGGAACCCTATCCGAATGAGCCCTCCCTTTTCTCTGGGCGACGCAATCGGCAGTTGCGAGTTGCCCGATCAAGATACTGGCCACGGTTGGCACAGGCACCGTCCGGATTCGATCCGACGCCATGAGGCTCATCCATGCACCACAGTGTGGTGTGAATGAGCAATCCAGCAGCGCATACATCATATTATTTTCAACAGACCCACCTGTCCCTCTAAGAAAAAGTGCCATACCTACCCACCACCTCCTTCCCCTTTCCTCCCCCTAATATCCCACATATCCCCCATCCCCGTCCAGTCTCCCAGACCCTCTATCGCTATCTACAACATACAATTCACAAAACAGTAGCACATGTTCCAATGTATTCATCACACAGGTCTGTCTCCTATTCAGTCTCAATGAAGCATTTAGTCCTCTATGGCTAAACCATTAATCTACTCCATGTAACTTCCGCTCTCCAACAAATCCTATTCCCCACCTGTTTGTTTACTGATTTGTGTAACGCCTCCCCTTACTACTATTGACCCATTGAGTTTGCCAAATATTGATCCCTATTGACTGGATCAAGGACTTGACTTCCCAATACGGCCCAGTGCTACCTGTATAGAATAGAATAACTTTTATTTTCCCGTGAGGGAAATTCAGTTGTAGGTGCCAGCAGTAAAAAAAGACATAGACAGTGGGGCAGACCCACAAAACACAAACAAACATGTTAAATAAAGACATTCAATTGAATCAGATGTGTCACATTATATTGAAGGCATGAGTGGAGTGGAATACATTAAGATTATGATTAAAATGGCTATTTTATAATAAGTTTTATAATCATAATTATATCATATTAAATTAATTAACTATTAATTATAATGACAAATTGAGCATAAAAGCAATAACAGTTCCTCATCAGCCTTTACTGTCTTGAGATGTCCAATATCATTAAGCAGTCTAACAGCTGTAGGGACAAAGCTGTTTCGGGCTCTTTTGGCTTTAAGGGACAAGGACATGAGTCTTCGACCTGATGGAAGAGTCTCAAAGAGAGAGTTCATGGGATGTGATGGAAGGGCCATAATCCTCTTTCCTTTTTTAATTGTACGCTCCTCATACAGATGATATTTAAATATTTAGATATAGATCTACACCCCTCTCTCCTCCCATCAGGCTTAGCCACAGCATCCGTGTTCTCATTGCCTTCCAGTCCAACATGAGCAGGAACCCAACAGAAACAAACCAACACTACCATCCTCTCCAATCCCATCAACATCACCATTATCTCCACAAGTAAATCTCCCCTATCCCACCTACCAGACTTCACACTATTCAATACTGCAGCGAACCAGAGCGTATCACTACTCTGAGTAGCTTTACCTCCTCTACCCAGTTTAAGCCTATAATCATAACTATAATCTCAGCCTTCTACACTGAAATACGATCTGATAACTGATTTTATAACCTGATATCAAACTGTGGAATGTGCACCCATGCCCCCACCCTGTCCCTGGCTGCGAACATCTTAACAAATGAATAGCACTTGCTATTAATATACCTCTCCGTACATCTATTCACATCCTCCTCCTCACCCCATTCTCTCCTGCCTTCAATCATCTCCACATCTACTCTCGGTTTTGGAAAAAACCATGGATGAACATTCCCTAAGGCATTTGCAGGCCCGGTTTCTCTCTCCCAAAGTCCACATTCAACCATTTGTTTGTCCGATTGTCCTTCCAAATGTCCTTTGTTTACCTACTGTCCGCCCCAGTTGCTATAACTGCAGCATGTTCTTCTGAACTCCCTCTCAAACTTGCCCAATAGGCTGGTGCAATTTTATCCCATCCTTAACGTCTGTCGGGTAAGTGAGGACTAGGTAAAATGTGTATTTTCTGAATCCAGCGGTTCCAACAGACAATGCCCTTGTTAAAACGTTCAGCACTCTGAATACTGAACACAAGCGATATTGCGTGCTAGAACCCCTCACTTAACCTACATTCAAAATAAGCTTTACGTGATTTAATTTAATAATTATTATTAAGAATTACAATCATCAATTAAATCGCCAAATTCGTTAATAGGTAAGTCGAACAGTAACCTGGTGGATCAACCAACAAGCCAAAACAAAGTCTAAATCAGGTCTTGAGATTAAATAATTTTATTAAATGAAAAACATTCAATTGGAATAATGAGTTGAAATCATACATTCACTAAGGAATGTAGGCTGACTACTTATAATTTACAAAATGGAAGACATTAAACCAGACATTAATTAGGAAATACCAGTAAAGAGAGAGATAAGCCAAAAATTGCCAAATTATTTACCCTCCAGCTGAACAGGAACAAAAGGAAACGCACGAGGAACCAAAAAGAATGACTTCTCCAAACAAACTCCACAATTGACTAACTTCTTTTTCTGCGGTACACTCATAAAATACCTCCACAGGAAGACCATCCCTGTCCTGATTGGGTTAAGGTGTGGGGGGGGGGGGGGGGGGGGGGGGGGGGTCATTTATGACAAAGACTGGCTTATCTTTGATGGGGGGTTGAGAATGAGAGAGAGAGACAGAGATAGAGAGAAGGGGGGAAATATTAGATATCCTACACGTCTATGGCCATTCCCCAGTGTCAACCTGCAGTGCCTCAACAGGCGTTGACCTGAAGGCCCCATTGCACACTCTCAAGGCTTTTGTCTGTACTCTATCCAACCATAACAAAAAAAAGTACATCATCCTATTCGCTATAAGTTTTTCCAGTCATTTACACAAGTTGAATGTCAGGGTGACAGGCCTATAGCTGGCTGTCTTTTAGAGGGATTTTTACCTGGCTTTACAATAGGTAACACCACTCCTCCTTTTCCAACTCACAGATAACAGCCCAGTTCTGCAAACCTTATTATATAACTATAATAGTGCTTCCATCAAATTGTCTGATGCGTGTCTTAACATCACATAACCGACTCTGCCTTCTCCTGGAGCCGTCCGCCCACATCCCCCCAGAGCCCTTGTCAATTCATAAATATTAAACTCCACATCCATGACCTCACCCGTCTCTCCTTTCTTCCTCAAAACATCTCCGTGCTCCTTTAACATTTCCCTGCTCCTCCTTTTGCTCTCATTGCACAGACAATCACATCTATGAAGAGCAGCAAACGCTCCACCAAGTAAATTTGCTTTTTCTTTGTTTCTTACAGCATTGACATTTCCCTCCGCCAACAACACTGGGATTCCCACAGATTTCCCCATTCCTATCATTTTCTTCAAAACATTTTCCAAACTGTACCAATTTCAGTGCTTCCCACCAAAGGAGGAACAAAAATTCATGCAACACCTCCCATTTTGCTCTCTTAATCGTTTGTCTTGCTAATGCTCTACTCCATTGATATTCCATGCAACTATTTTCTGTCAATCCATTTTTGAGTACCCGGGGAGCTTCATCTCTACACCTCAATGCCTTTGAACATTCATCGGACCACCATGGCACCACCTGTTTCACGTCCACCCATTCTCACTTCACCTCTGCAGAGGACTCGGGGCTCGTTCTGTAGCACAATTCCAAAAGGCCATTGGTGGAGGGCATCCCTGGGGGCACTTGCTCTGAACCAATGGTTGGATGCAGCAGCTCCTATATTAGTTGTGGGCACAGTTCATTCTCACAAAATGTACCGGTGTCTGCATAGAAACCTTCCTTAATAGTGTTCGCCCTTGCATGGCCAAGACATCTGAACACACTATGCCTTTGGGATGCAAGGATACTCTGGCTTTGCTCATATTTTCATTTATGTGGTTTTGATGATGTTTCTCATTTTATTTATTCTTAATACTTTTTTTTTTTGTCTCTGCCCTGTTTTAATGACCTTATTTTTACTACTGTATTTATTGTGTACTGTTGTATCCTGTTTTGTTTGCTTTTAATTTTGTTTGTTTTCATTCTCGTCTTCAAATGCGAAGCCCTTTGAATTGCATTTTATGTATGAAAGGTGTTCTTTTTGTAATGATAATACAAATAAACATTATATTTTACTTATATTTAAAGTGATTAAATTAAAATCTATTGAACCTGCAATTGTGCAACACACGTGTCGGTCTGATAATGATCAGTAGAGGGCACTGTCTCAATTACGCTCCGGCTATTCAGCAAACAAGAGGCGACTCTTGTACAGCTCTTGTATCGTCTTCATCGTTGTTACGCAATTCCTTAGGGGTTTTAGGGATAGGTGAGAAAATCAGGGAGTGCTGTAAGGCTCTCTTTGTTTTTCTTAAAGACACAGGATTATATCGTAAGATATAATTTAAATTTTTTTTTTTTTATAACCTGAAGTATGTAAAGACCTGATGTTACACACTCCGGTACAGTAGGTGGCGATATGCACATATGCACGTATACGCATTGTTTACGATCCGCCATTAAATCAGAGAAGAAGAAGAAGAAGTGACGCAATTCCTGTTTACTGCAGCTGGGTTGACAACTCGGAGCGTGTTTCTTGCTGCTAAGCTCTGATCAAGTCAGGGAGGGAGAATGATCTGCAGCCGTCCTCCCATCGCAAGGAAAATCAGAGGACAGTTTTCACTGGCCCATGTGAGAAGTACTGAGCAGTGTATCTAACGTTAACTGCAAATTGTATCGAATGAGAGAACTGTTCGGGTGAGTGTTTCATAAATAGCTGTTGCTGCATTGATTTTAAAAAAATGAGAAATTACTGATGATTTTAACGTGACTTTTTTGCTGTTCTAGCTAACGTGCCCGAGATCAGCTGCCCGATCCCACCTTTCTATCGGCTGTTCACAAATACCTTTAAATCTGCTGTACGGCTAAGACTATTTATGTTATTTTTAAGTTGATGTACAGCCATGCCTTGCTTGTTAGCTGGTTACCATCAGTGTGCCGTGCCGTGCCGTGCCGTGCCGCGTCACCAGTCGCTTGTACTGCAGCTTCTGCCAGGCGCTCTGAATATCTAACGTTAGCTAGCTAATTCATGTTAGCTAACTTGCAAGGTAGATATCTAGCTTGACACCATATTAGGACTGGTGGTTTGTCATTAGTTAACTAGCATCAAGCGAGTAAGTGGATCTTGACATCTTGACATCTTGACATAGGTTTGTCTTTTAGTAACATTAACGTTAAACCTTTGTTACAGCACCAGCAGTGACCTGGCTATAGCTAGATTTCTGGCCTGTGCTAACATTATCAATATATATTAGCTAACATTAACTTTTCTGGGTACCGTTGGCTAAAACGTTTTTGATATAAAACGATTTATGGGCAACGTTAGTTATGGTTATGGTTGGCATCGTTATCGCCTCATGTAGTAAATGCTAGCTAATTTATTTTTTTAAATGTAGCTAGCATAGATAACAAGTTGGATGACTTGGCCTGCTATCTAACCACGTTGTACAGTTGGGTAAACCCTAGCTTAATTAACGTTAACTCAACAGAAGAGAAAGAATGCACATTAGATTAACTTAATTTATGTCAGTAAATAGCTAAGAGGTTACTTTTCAGCTGATGTGGCGTGCAAAGTGCATTCAGATATTTGCTTTGTCCAATCTATAACGTTACCTATCTTTTAGGTCAGAGTCAAGATATAATTATGCGATAATATTTAGCTAACGGTAAGTGATAATTTCAAGGAGCATTGATACACTGGTATTCACATCATTAACACGGTAGTGGTGTAATAAAAATACCCTCCCTGATGGTTATGACATACATACATGTCATAACTGAGAGGCTATTCAGAGTCATGCAAGTAAAATTAGTTAAAGGCATGTGGTGTTTTAATATAATCTTGCATTTATATCTGTATTATAATCTGATCTTGCGTTTATAGCTGGCTGTTGGAGGACTTCGATCTGTCAGACAGTATCCAACTGGAGTTGTGATTACCAAAGATTACTATTTTTACAGTCCAGCAATATCTGAGATGTTTCAAGGCTTTAGCACCCTTTATATTGGTGGTTTCCATGACTATTTTACCAAAGTCAGCACAACAGTTCCCTTTCACTGTGAAGTCACACCCATTAGCCTTTGTTATTCGTAACCTCACCGTTGGGTCCATTCCCTTGGGCACAAGCATGCATCTATGCAGACAGGGGACTAGTCAATTGAACCCTCCTCGTGCGTACATCTGTTAGAACAAGGAAGTACATTTGTAACTTTGACACAGTTTTGACACACTCCCCCCTTATTCCAGTTTTGCGCAAGGGGGAGTGATGTCCTTCTGCGTGACTGAGTGCATTGATGACCTCACCCAAATCATTCAACCCTCAGTGTTTTTTCGGAGCTTGTGAGGAAGGACTTGTGCCGCCCATAAAGGGCAGCTGGTCCTGATTTCAGGGCTTATGTTACAGGGGTAGAGGCCTGATCTGTGATTACTATTGAAGGTAGATTTACAGCTGCTTTTATACCAGAGCTGTTTCTGGAAACATGAATCGAAACGGGCAGGGGTGATTCCTCGATTTTGGTAGCGGCTTGTGGATACGTCTCTCCTTTTTGCATACAAGGGAATTAAAGGAAAAACAATTGTAATTGTTATTTACTAATTGTTAAAAGCAGTACGACATACAGGACTGTAGTATGCAATTCTCTTGTGGAATTTTTCTGGCTATTACCCAATTCTAAGTTGTATTTTTCGAGATATTTTCAACAAGCATGTGCTCTATTATAGTATAAGCTGATGGGAATTAACCTTCAGCTTTATAAATTTCGTGGACAAAGCATTATTATTTCAGTGCAGATATATTTTTATTCAATTTCTGCTTTCGCAAGTGTATATAATCTTTCATTTCAACGGTTTATTGCTTGTTTTTAAAAACATATAAAATTACCCTGGAAACCAAAACTCTCATTTGGTCATTTTCCTTGTGAACTTTACAGCTAGTTCTTGAGAACAGAATGTCTGTGCATGATAGTAACCTTTTGTTTTTGCCCAGTGTTAGAAAGAAGCATCTGTTTGCTTCGTGGGGGCAAGGGCAGCGTGTTCTGCCAGTGGACGCTGTCCTTTGGTATGTGGGTGTGAGGGGGAGCTGTGTAGATCGGAGGAGCGCTTACTGTGGAGGCTGTGCTATTAAAAGCTGAAAATATCAGCCTTACCATCTAGTATGTCTGTCTCATTTTCATGCAAAGGTTGACACTCCTTTTTATTGACTCAGCTTGGGTTGCAACAATCTTACTAACCGATTTAACTGATTACAAAAAAATAATAATGACGTAGAATCTTTACACTGTGGTTAATTGCTATAAAAATTTAAGAGCCTAATAATTTCCCCAAAGTGTCTGCAAATGAATGAGCATTGTTTCTTACGTTAGGATAAATGGGTTCTCTACTCTGTCTGGCCATTTGTTGGGGGGGGAGTGGGCATCTAATAGATTCTACTTCATAATTTTTTGTGTGACTGGAATGATTGACAAGTATTGCTCAGATCCTTCATTGTGTCATTAAAATGTTCAGCATCGTTTCAAAAGACAATGTTTTTATTTGAAAGTTTTTTTTGGGGGGAAATAATAAATAGTGATAGCCCTAGACTGTGGTTCAGTTTATCATAAGTGGTGGTCCATAATTTGGTTGGTGAGCTTATAATTTTTTTCCTGCCGTATTGCCAGAGTTTACGTCGCTGTTAGTTAGGCTGGTGCGTTTCATGCTTTGTGATCATTTGGGAAACAGCTGGTAAGTTCAGCTGTTGTTTGGTTTTCCCAATATTAGCTATATTGTAATTTGTGACTTAAATTTGACCCCTTTAGAAGTTAGAAGGCTGTGTACATTACCAGTATAAGAAACAGTAACAACTAGGCTAATCTTTTGTTCTGTGGTGGACTGGTGGTATATGTGATGCCTTTTCAGAGATTGTGGTCTCAAATATTTGAACTTTGTGTTTGGCTGTATATACTAAAACTTCAGTTGATTAAATTCAGCACATATTTATTTAACTAGTACAGGAACACAAACAAAATGCACGTTGTGTGACACATAGTTTTGCGGTGTAGGCTATTTCTGTAACGATCTCAGAAGATCATTGATAAAGGCATATCCTTTAAAACTAGTCATAGGGCATGACAGTTTGCCTCTGTGATAAACAGCCTGTTTTTCATAAATGGGGAGAACTGCCAGAGGTGTTCACATGTCATGCAAAGTTTGATTACTCTGCAAAGGCAACCCAAGACACAGGATCAGGAGGTGTGGCTTTGTTGTGCAACCCGCACAAGTTTGCTTCGCAAGTATTGTGCCTTCACCAGTGGGACAGTAGAGGGTTAACTACTGCCAAAGAACAGGGAGACTGTGGAGAGACCTCAGGCCATGACAAGGATAGCAGACATGGTGGTATTGAAGTTCTCCTAATGTTCCTACAACACAGTTTCTATGGCAAAGAAGAGTTAGTCTGTTAAAGCAGTCAGATTGGAAGAGGTAATGACTTGTTGTCCGTCAGATTCAGCGTTTGGTGTGTTTACATGTGTATGTTGTGAGTCGTGACTGTGGGTCAAAATATTTTTTAACCTTATATATAAGAATATTTTATATATAGAATATTTAACCTTATATATAACCTCGTTTGAAAAGTCCTGTCTTGAAGCGCTTTAATTTGGATTTTCTCAACATCGTCACAATTCTTACCGTTTGTAACATAACTAATGTAAACAGTAATCTGTTCTTTAAAATAAAAGTTGTTCTATAAAACGAGTTATGTAGAGTGAATCATGAGTTTGACAGAGAACTAAAATTCCGTTCTTTTTTTTTTAACACTTGTGGAAATGATGTTGCAATAGTGTAACACGAGTACACTATCTGGGGAAAGGCACCACTTAAGGAGCTGTTTGTTCCATTGTTGTTTCTCCTTGACTGCGCACTGTAAACGCAGATCCATATGGTATTTCAATTAGCAAAATATCAGTGTCTTCTAATGCAGAAAATGAGAAGAGCGTTAAATGCTCTCTACAGTAAAGGGTTTTGTTTTGAACTGTTATTTACTGTTCAACTGAAACTAACTATTTTATCATAATAGGCTAATGGTGATAAAGACTTGTTTTGTAGAGCACAAGTCGTCTCAAGTCTGTGGGAGCATGCTTATCCATTGAGGGGAGATAATAGCCTGCTTTTCTATGCATCTACTTTTTTCTGCTTTACGAATTTAAAAGATTCATAAGGTATTGTGTGGAATAAAAGCACTGACCCTTCAGAATTGCGTGGAGGCTAACTGTAGGGACATGGTCCTGTTTTTGTACTGTTGTTACCATGGCAATAGCAACAGTGCCCATAAGAAAACTCTACACTGGCAAAACGTACAATTTCAGCTTTTTTTAAATTTTTTTTACCTCATTCCATTTGCAGTAGTCAGATCTGTTCCATTCTGCAAATTACTGCCTGCACATTTCCACAAAATCGGCCCCCGTTGCTATTTTTCCAGACAGCTTTCCTTCTGACCTCCGTATGAAATGGATATGATATGAAATATGCAAATGCTTTATTGAATTAAACAAGGTTGTTTTTTGATGTTAGCAATACAATTTCCAGAACGAAAGCTAAATGAAAATGGCTACTGAATTACAAAGGTCAGGAGGACGGTGTGGATTTGCGAGGATTTTCACTGCATTTATCCGTTTTTGAATCCGCTGAAAGTCACGCACAGACCTGCATTTATTAATGTTCCCCATTTAATAATAGACACGTTTTCCAACAAAATCTTTATGAAAAGAAACAACATGAAACGGTCAAGTTAAATGGGAACACAGTGTTGTCCCAGTTATGCGAAACAAGCAGTTTTCTGTGTATTGGTTTGTGTTTCAACATTTATTCATTTGTAAAACTATAATGGAAAACGACCGTTGTTTTGAGGGTTGATCAGATCTCGTGTAATAAAGTAACATTTTATGGCTTGCAATGTTCATGACCAGAATGCCAAGTGTTTTGAACATTGGTTTAAATCATGTTGTGAAGCAAAATACTGCGAGAATTTACCTCAGATATTGTCATTATTTTAATACAAGTGCACACCACTGGGAGGGGGGGCAAATTCGGCAAATACCCATCCAAATAATGAAGTGATATTAAACCAAGTGCTTAAGTATATTGCGATGCCAACGTGACTGAGAAAGAGGCCCCAATGCGCGTGTCCTACTTGTTTTTCAGGTAGAGTGAGTAGAAATGGCAGGGACTCAGGTGAGTGTACGCCGGTGGACTACGAAGCACGTGGCCAAATGGCTGAAGGACGAGGGCTTCTGCGACTACGTCGACCTGCTGTGCAACCGGCACCGGCTGGACGGCACGAGCCTGCTGACCCTGACGGAGTACGACCTGCGCTCCCCGCCGCTGGAGCTCAAGGTCCTGGGCGACATCAAGAGGCTGATGGTGTCCCTGCGCAAGCTCCAGAAGAGGAACAGCGACGTTATGGAGGAGCTGGGCTTCAGCTGCGACGGCCACGCCCCGCAGGGCGACTGGCTGTGCAACGGGGACCCCGGGGGGCGGGAGTGCGACGGCGGCATGGGCGGGCTGCCGGGCGAGCAGTTCCACCAGTACACCAACGGCAAGTGCAAGCAGCACGGGCGGCGGCTGGACCCCGAGTACTGGAAGACCGTGGTCAGCTCCGTCTACGTGGTGTTCGTCTTCGGCTTCACCTCCTTCGTCATGGTGATCGTGCACGAGCGCGTGCCCGACATGCGCACCTACCCACCCCTGCCGGACATATTCCTGGACAGGTATGTGGTTCCGGGCGCTTTTGGAATTTCTCAAGAGCTTGGCTTCCGTCACGCGTTTTCAGAATTTTAGCTGATGTACAGAAACACTTAACGAAGAAAGTTCACAATTGCAGTTCAGTGTTGTGATGTAGCACGTAATGTTCTTTGGTTTCTGTAGGGTAGCAAATGCTACTGGCACAGAAAATGCTTGCATAAAAATCTGAGTGGTTGCTTGCAAAAAGAATTTGGCCTCTAATTGTGTTAATGTGGAATCTGGCTGTCATTAAGACCAGCTTTGTATTCCCAGTTAGACATGGCTAATCTCCCAGTAACTGCACAAGTTAAACCTGTGTTGCAAATGGAGTCAGTCTGCTGGATATCAGGAGGAGATGTGCTGTATATGTATCACCTGTTATGAATTGTAACCCCCCCCCCCCCCAACCCCCCCTTTTCTCCCCGCATTGAAAAGTCCAATTGTAATTCATTTGCACTCCTTGCTGCAACCTCTGTTATTGATTTGAGACAGAGCAGACTAGCGTGTGCTCTTCCTCTGAGGCACGTGGTGTCACCCGTGGCTTCTTATCACACATCAGTATGAAATTCTGCGGTGTGATAGGACGTGACTGAAGGAAGACGGTGAAAGACGCTCCATGTGCTGGTCAACAGGCGGACCATGAGCACCCTATCGACCAGCAGGGGTCACTGGCGTGCCATGAGATACGGTCCTCCCGGCCTAACGAAACCCTCCCTTCCTAGGATGATGCTTGTTCCAAGCCAATTGTGTTGCCTCATGGAGCTCTGGCTGAGGTCCAGATTCGAGACTGTCAGGCATGCGCAAGAACAGTGCCTTAACCGGATGAGCCACCGAGCAGTATCCCCAATTTATAATCTTTCTTCGTTTTTCATGTACTGGACAATTTATTTTAGATATTTAGTAGTAAGCAGAAGTAAATTCAAGTTAAAACGGCTATTCGGTCGAATTTTATTTAAAAATGTTGAGGTCATCCAGACTTAATGTTGAAAATTGCACTCACTGCTTCAAAGGTTATTCACTTTAAAACATAATTCACACCATTTTTTTTCTTTGTAAGTACAGAAAGAAGGAAGGAAAGCAGGTACAAATAGAAAATTTTATTTATTTCTGGATAGAATCCCCCCCCCCCCCCCCCACTTGACACTTTGAAAGGTAACTTGCCAACTTAGGCCTCACTGCGACTCACTACAAAAATAAGAGTAGCATTAGAAACTGAGATAACTTGAGAACACATAGACTCTAGCTGTATGCCAAGTACATGCCCAGAATGTAAGTGAAGCCACCTATGCCCCTTCAGAGTGAGTCCCCTGTGTAACTTCTGGTATGACCAGACTCACAAATCAAATTAGAGAAGGTAATTGATTAAAGTCAATTATGTAGCAGTTGTATCCCCATGCCCCTCCATTCCGTTTCCCAACAACAACAAAAAACACTTAGTGTATTATTTATTCAACCTTTCAGAGTTGCCAGTTAGCCAGCTAGCAGTGGTTTAGTGAATGTCCATATGTTCTCTAAGATCTCCTCTTTAACACCTTTTTAAGGTCAATATTATATTTTCCTGTTCAGTGTTGTGAAAGGACATGAGTAAACCGAGATGGAATGGAGTTGCAGATGAATTTGGGTGGAGTATATTCCAGGAGTTGCTCTGAAAAAAAAGTTACGCAATTTAAAAGCAGTCCACATGAAAATCAGGTTTTTTTTGCCATGCTAGTAGTCAGAGGTAGATTTAGCTTAATTCAAAACAGTATCTTGTTTCTATAATACAGTAAATAATGACATTAATTACTTGTCTATATAATGGCTTAAAGCACAAATGAGCTAGGAATCCAGAATCATTTTATGCGTTTTGGCTTATAAAGTATCTGTTGGCCAGGTTTCAAGTAAAAGCTTTATGGAAATAGTCTGCAAATAGGA
Source organism: Synaphobranchus kaupii (assembly GCA_029718625.1). Taxonomy (NCBI): domain Eukaryota; kingdom Metazoa; phylum Chordata; class Actinopteri; order Anguilliformes; family Synaphobranchidae; genus Synaphobranchus; species Synaphobranchus kaupii. The sequence goes on along the minus strand of CM056379.1, from coordinate 105,762,015 downwards.
CTAATCTCTGGTGTTTCCGATTCAGTGTGGTAATTAGAGAAGGATAATACACTGTGGATTAATCTCGAGAACAAGTAAAAGCTGCCATTTTTACTGAACTTACACAAACCAAGCTGCTCTTACAGTTCTCAAACCATACTGTGCATATACAGCCTTGCATATATTGGATAAATATGCGAGAATTGCAATAATAAAAGCAGAAACGACGTACAGGACACCACATTTTAATGTCATTTCTACTCCATTCCCTAACCTTATTTTTGCTTCCGTTTCCATTTACGGGTTGGTATCATTGACCCTGTGGCTTAAAATAGCAAACGGTTGAACCCAATCTTAATTTGAGAGTCCTATCTGTTTTCAGCCCAAAGGTAATGAGTAAGTCCCTGCTGGGCTGTTAGCGGTAGCTGAAGGACGCGGCAGTAAGTCATTGCACAGGAGCGTTTGTGTCGTCATGATGCCTGTGGCATTTTGTGCTGTTCACATTCCACGCCCAGCACTGTTGACACTAACATACTCAATTTGAATTGAAGCAAGACTGTGCAGACCTGCCAGTCGGTGTTCTTGCACTTTTTTAATTATTATTATTTTTTTGCACTTTCTGTAGGCTTGCGGCACATTCGCTTCGAACCAGGGAGAGGGAACAAACCATAGATATAGAACCATAGATGTGACATATGTCATAGTTAGTGGCACAATTTTTGAGACCATACCCATGTAAGATGGTGGCCAGTAACCATAGTTTTATATCTATGACCCAATCATCAGCTATCTGGCTTCTGAGACCCGATTATGACATCACAGTGGGTTAGAAATTACATGACACTTTGCCATAGTAGCTGTACCCAGGTAAGATGGCTGCCAAATTGTTCCATTTCAGAGTTACAAATTACTATTACATTACATGATATGTCATATCTATGGAACAAATGCTCTGAACAAACGCCTGCAGTTCCAACGCTGAAATTTCACCACGGTGCCACGGATTCCGCTCCCGAAGTGCTGCCATTGAGGATATCTGAAGCCACTCGCTGCGGTCACTGCTAATCGTCACGACTGAATAGCTTTGCGGTGCTCCCAACAAAAGAAAAACGGGCGTGTCTGTTGCTGGTGGAAACTAGGTCACGTTAGCCAATACAGAAAGGGCGCCTCGCACAGGCCACAGTCCCTGATGCGATAGTGAAGAATGAGTCTCGTCTGTCCGATTTTGAAAGGCCGCCGTGTTAAACGTGCTCGCGAGTGGCCTTGTGTTCCACAAGCATTCATCCTGATGGGAGTGTCCATAGAGGTCAAGCCGGAGCAGATTTAAAAGTGCAAATATGGCGCGTCTGGCCTAAGAGGATTAAAGCCGGCCCGTATCTCTGCTCTCTTGGCAGCGTACCCAGGATACCATGGGCCTTCGCCATGGCCGAGGCCTGCGGCGTGATCCTCTGCAACGTCTGGCTTGTGGTCCTGCTGCTGCACAAACACAGGTAGCGCACGGCTCTGTGGGAGGGGTCACAGCGCGCAGGGCTGTGGGAGGGGTCACAGCGCGCAGGGCTGTGGGAGGGGTCACAGCGCGCAGGGCTGTGGGAGGGGTCACAGCGCGCAGGGCTGTGGGAGGGGTCACAGCGCGCAGGGCTGTGGGAGGGGTCACAGCGCGCAGGGCTGTGGGAGGGGTCACAGCGCGCAGGGCTGTGGGTGGGGTCACAGCGCGCAGGGCTGTGGGAGGGGTCACAGCGCGCAGGGCTGTGGGAGGGGTCACAGCGCGCAGGGCTGTGAGTGGGGTCACAGCGCGCAGGGCTGTGGGAGGGGTCACAGCGCGCAGGGCTGTGGGAGGGGTCACAGCGCGCAGGGCTGTGGGAGGGGTCACAGCGCGCAGGGCTGTGGGAGGGGTCACAGCGCGCAGGGCTGTGGGAGGGGTCACAGCGCGCAGGGCTGTGGGAGGGGTCACAGCGCGCAGGGCTGTGGGAGGGGTCACAGCACGCAGGGTTGTGGGTGGGGTCACAGCGCGCAGGGCTGTGGGAGGGGTCACAGCGCGCAGGGCTGTGGGAGGGGTCACAGCGCGCAGGGTTGTGGGTGGGGTCACAGCGCGCAGGGCTGTGGGCATGTCGGAATGTGTTAAAGCAGGGGTGGGGAACCTCATCCGCAAAGGGCCGGTGTGGGTGCGGCTTTTTGTTTTAGCCCAGCACTAAGACCCCTGATTCAACTAATTAACTAACCATGGTCTTCAATCAAGACCTTGATAAGTAGAATCCGGTGTCTTAGTGCTGGGCTAAAACAAAAAACCCGCACCCACACCGGCCCTTTGCGGATGAGGTTCCCCACCCTTGCATTAAAGTGATGGACAAGGAAAATCAGTAATAGGCTCATGTTCACGTTATTTATGGCTATTAAGGTTTGTATTGAGCACCAAAAAAGCACGAGGAATCAATTCCATTGCAATCTTGTTCAATTTCAGTCTATTTATATCTATTTATTCCTGTATGCTGACAAAAAAAAGGGCGGAGTCGAAAAGGGATCCAAGTTGACGTGCACTTGAGACCTCAGCCCACAACCAATACATATTTTGATCTCAATACATAACTCCTCCCATAGTTTGAGGCGAATTAAACTGTCCTGTCCCACTTGTTGTTTCGATTGAGGGGTGTGAATTTAGACCACACCCCTACAATCCTTAAGTTTATTAGCTGACTTTGAGATGTATATTTAATATACCTCAGCGGTCTTCAACCTTATCCCGCAAGGGCTGGTGTGGGTGCGGGCTTTTGTTCCAACCAAGCAGTTACACACCTGATTCTACTAATCAATCACTAGAGTCTTTGCTAAGGACCTTGATTAGTAGAATCAGGTGTGTCACTGCTTGGTTGGAACAAAAGCCTGCGCCCACACCGGCCCTTGCGGGATAAGGTTGAAGACCCCTGATATACCTATTGCCATTTTCTTGAGAAGATACTTGGTGGGTATGTAGTGGATACATCCCTCTGTGATATGTTGTGGTTATTTGACGTTTTTAGAGTCCCTTGTCCGTCACTTTAAAGGAGGTGTGGCTCCGGTATGCGTCTGTTCCAGGTCCATCCTCCTGCGCCGGCTCTGCAGTCTCATGGGCACGGTGTTCATGCTACGCTGCGTCACCATGTTCGTCACCTCCCTCTCTGTGCCGGGACAGCACCTGCAGTGCTCGGGAAAGGTAGGATTCCGCTCTCCGGCGCAATGCTTCGGAAAACCGCCCCAACCGTGCCCCGGTGATGAATGTTTACCTCAGCGTTTTCTTCCCAGACCAGTAATTTAACTGAGCGGCGCCTCCTGGCTGGTGAGGCAAGCTAAAGCGCTAGCCCTTAATTGGCGCAGTGACGCTCCTCGCTGCCTGCCGGGAGACATATTGGCCATTGCGTCACCCAGAGTCCCAACTGTCTTGTTGGGAAAGAATGTCTGCTGTGGTCCTCCTGCACATGAAGTGTGTGTGCGCACATTGATGGTTAATTGATGTTGCTGCCATGAGTTGGGCATACAAATGTGATTAGACGTACCAAATTGGGAGAAAATGTTAAAATAAGGGATACAGGTTTTGGTGGGGGGGAAGTGAACGTAGATTACCTAAGCCCCAGAGACTGTAGGAAGGCCTTTATCTACATTATGAGATTTGTGAAGAAAATGTACTGAATTTTAATAACGCAGTCGTTTTGTTACAAGAAAAAAAGATGTATGAATTCATTCCTGAAGACGCGTCTTGCAGAGTTTCACACCGAATGATCGGGTAAGTAGATGACATGGTGGTATTAAAATAAGCAGGCTATTAAAATCATTGATTGAATGGCCCCTGTGCAGCCAAAGTGCAGCGTGTAATTAGCGGTGCGGCGGCGTGCCGTTGAAAACGAATTTCCTTTGTGCGGGGCTTTGGATTCGCCAGATTAGCACGTCCGCTCCTCCGCTCTGCCAGGGCCGCACAATTAGCGAGATAATGGCGCTGCACTTAATTGATTTCTCCCCGGCGAACCTCCGGCGGGCGTCGCCTCCTCGCGCACACACGGGAGGAGGGGGGGGACGCCCCTCCGGCAAACGTTGCACTTTGGCTCTCCACCCGGCCGAAGCTTTTAACGGCTGCTTGTCCCTGCAGATGTATGGGGACATGTGGGCCAAGCTCCAGCGGGCGGTGGCTATTTGGAGCGGCTTCGGGATGACCCTGACGGGGGTGCACACCTGCGGGGACTACATGTTCAGTGGCCACACCGTCGTCCTCACCATGCTCAACTTCTTTGTGACCGAGTGTGAGTGGGGGGGGGGCTGATGGGAGAATGTGGATATCGCAGCACTGAAAAACTTAGGCTATTATTATAGCCTATTATTTTTTTTGTGTGTGTTTACATGTGTGGTCCCCAACCCCGTTCCTGGAGATCTACCTTCCTGTAGGTTTTAATTTCAACCCTAATTTAGCACACCTGGTTCTACTAATTAGCAGCGCAATGAGATCTCTCTGTGTCGAACGAGGTGTGCTTTTTTAGGGCTGGAGTGAAGACCTACAGGTCATTAGATCTTCAGGAATAGGGTTGGGGACCGCTGGTTTACAACCGTGGCCTCGTGCTGACGGAGCTGCGCTTGTATCCCAACAGCGATTGGTTCAATATCCCAGTGGTGTAGTACCCATTGTAGCTTTTAGGGAGGCACATAGACCTGAATTGCTTCAGCAAATATCCGGCTGCAGAAATGGAAAGTGTGCAAATATAACCTCGTTTAACCGTGGTTGAGGGCGCCTCCCATGCAAACAAGCCTCTGATCAGGAGATGATTTTTTTTTTATAGCATGGTTTAGCTGCATGACATAATGTCGGAACGCGCTGCCCCTTCGAACGTAATGTCACGCTTGATTGTGCTTAATTCTACTAAAGCGACACCATTTAAAAGCACAGATGGTGCAGGCTCATTTATGAACTGCGTCTGTGTGAGGGGAAACGTCTCGATGGGTTCTTGTTCCTATACTGCCATCAGATGTCCTTCCGCAGAACTGCACACAATTCAGACGTCAAGAAAAAGGATTGTTTTTCGCCTGTCTACTTAAGACGTGTTCAAAACTGTGGTCTAGACTGCACACTAGTTGTATGATGGTGGGCATAGGCTAATCTTGCTTAACAATTATGACTTTTAATTCTATAATGAGCAATGGTTAATGTGAGTGAAGATGACCATGACAAATGTAGTCGGCATTACACATTCGCTGTTTCGCCTAAATCAACTACAAATGTTGTAACTAAGTTACGGGGTTGTAACTGAGTTAAGATGTTTAATGGATTTAGAAGGATAGATCTTTAAGAATTCAAAGGGCAGTGTCGACTAAGTCTGGGTGGATGACATTGAACTGACACTAAAACACCGTTCCAGAAATGAATGCCTATGTCTTTAACATGCATATATGCATAATATGCATGTATACATGAGACACACAGAACCACTTTTAATGCATGCAAATCATCTCGCAGTATTTCTGTAATTTGACACTCCAGGCAGCCAGCACCCTTTATATCTTTTTATTCTTTCTTCTTCTTCACCAGACACACCGAGGACCTGGAACTTCATACACACACTTTCCTGGGTTTTGAACTTGTTCGGAATCTTCTTCATCCTGGCCGCCCATGAACACTACTCGATCGACGTCTTCATCGCCTTCTACATCACCACGAGACTCTTCCTGTATTACCACACGCTGGCGAACACCAGGGCCTACCAGCAGAGCCGCAGGGCACGCATCTGGTTCCCCATGTTCTCCTTCTTCGAGTGCAACGTCAATGGCCCCGTGCCCAACGAGTACTGCTGGCCCTTCTCCAAGCCCACTTTCATGAGGAGGCTAATTGGATAGCCAGCGAGCCCTCCGCTTGCCCTTGCTCCGCAGCAGTGGAGCGGAGAGCCTGTGCAAGTCGGCAGCTACCCCCGTGTGGAAAAAGTTGCAGAGGTTCCGGGGGTTCGTCTGGCTTTGTGGAGATTTTGCCATTTGCAATACTAACATGCTACTGAGCTGACCGGTGTGCTGCTAGCAATGCAAGAGGCTGTCACAGGGTGCACTGAAGTTAATCTACCAGTGTTCTCAGTGGCACTGCAGTCTGACTGGTCTCCCCACCAACCTGTGTAAAGGGATTAAATGCAATTGGTCGTCGGCCATGTACAATGACATTGTGTTTGAAACTCTTACCTGTCTCTTTTGGAAACAAATGTCATGAAAGAGGAGGACTTTTTTTTTTTTTTTTTTTTTAGATCTCCAATTCAGGGTATAACAACAAGATACTATATTAAAAAGACATTCCTACCCCCCACCACCTACCTACTTTCTTATGCCATGATATGACCTCAGTAAAAAGTGCAAATGTAGAACTTGGAACAAATTGCATACATTGAGAGAAATTAAAGCAAAATGTTTTGCCATTGTGGTTATTAATGTTTCTATTAGGAATAAAACAATATGAAAAGTTACAGTCACAGAAACTGTTTACAGCTCCAGGTTTTCCACCTTTTCCAAGACAAGATGCACCGTGTGGTATTATAAACAAGGAAAATAAGGGTTTTCCTCATAGACTACATAATTTTTTAGGGCAGACATACAGTATAAACACTATGTTATGGTATTGTCAGAGACTAGCATTGTATTTTCTCATCTTTTCTTGCATGAGGCAAAACGTGTGGGAATTGAGCTAGCTATTTAACTGCAGTAAGTTAAACTAGCACAAAGCAAAATGCTCTAGCATTCCTTTGTATACTGTTGGTGTTGCCATGGCAATGATAGACCAATGTTGACACATGTAAAAACTAATCATCCATTGTTCATGGTGCATTTTTTAAACAGCCGCTATAGTGATGGTAATGAATTTCCCTTTTTTAGTTTTTATTTTGTATTTGTATTGTCCGGTGACAGTTCTACTAGGTTATAACTTATTATTTCCAAAAAAATATTAATTTTGATAATTCTAAAAATACAAGACTAATAACAAGGTAAGTGTCACTCTTTCATATGTTGCCAAAATATGGGATGTTCTACATTCCCATTGCCAATATATTGTCAGTATTATATATTGTAATTCCTTCATACAAGATATTTTCCCTGATGTTGAATTTTGAGCAGTTTTACTCAGATGTTAGTGATGTGGCATGAGTAAACAATGTACTGGGTAAATAAATGATAACTTTCCAAAGTTTGGGAACTGATTATTGTAAAAAAAATCTTTAAGCAGATCCCATATACAAACTAACAGTAAACTTAGAGTAGGGGAATGTGTGTGTGCATATCGCTCTAATATAAATTTTAAAATGTAAGGTTTGCAAAAATGTTTTCAATTGTGTATGCTGTATATGTTTTAAATGCAAGTTATAGCATGTGCTGGAACAGGAATAAAGGTTTACATTAGGACACCCTTGTTACTTAAAATATATGGAGTTAAGTTGTTCTGCATTCATTCCAGAAAATGTTTAAAACATTTTTTTTTTTGTGGTTATGCAAAAAAAGAAGAAAAAAAATATGAAAGCAGATATATATTCGAAGTTCAGACTGTGCTCTCTAGCCTTGTTTAATTTTTATTTTGGCCTTATTTCAGTCCAGCAGCATATAAATCTGGGTGTTATGACCGGTGTATTTGACCCTAAGGACAAACGTGAAAATTCACAGTAGTAGTATCTACACAATGTGGCTATACAAATGGTGGCTACTTTGGTGTTTTGCACCCAGTATATATTTAATGGTGGTAGAGCTACTGCACCCCTGTTAAATATAGTTACAGGGTCGCAGCAATGATGATAATATGATTTTAGAAAAGTTATTTTCAACCCAAGATATCGAAGTGGGGTCCCGTGTGTAGTGGATTTGTTCCAACTGAGCTCATTCCTACGAAAGTGGATTGAACTGTTAATTGAGTACTGAGATGTTTATTACCACTTCACAGGTGCCTGCTATTTGTCTTTTGTAAAAGTTTTGTATTCCCGGAACAGAGATTCTGCCAAGGGTCTGGTACAACTGTACTAAATGTATTTCTTCAACATTTAGCCCCAAGAACAGTAGTTATAATATGTTGATTAAATATTTGTATCCTGTATTGACACAAAAACACCCCTGCAGACCTTTTTCACTAACGTAGAAAGTTGACTCTGAAAATGTTAAATACTTATTCAGTTAACATCTAAATCAAACTTAAAGAAATGTTTTTTTCAATAGTTTCTTATGTGCCCTTCACACAAGCATTGACACATGCAGATACACAATTGTAAATGTATGTTTGAGTTCAGCTGAGATAACCAACTATTTTCCAGTATGTCAGTATTTTTAAGTCACTATAAATGTATTTTAGAACAAGCCAACAATCTGGCCTGGATTCAATCGACATTTGTACTTAACTTTGACTCAAAATGAAATGCAAGTGTTCGGTTTATTCCTCACAAATGCATTTTGCCAAGATACATTTTGTGATTGCTGAAATTGCCAAAGTGTGTTTGTGAAGAAAAGAAAGTGCTTGTTAACACTTCCATTTTATTAATAAATTAAAGTTAACAACTGTTGACTTACTCCAGGTCTCAGACTCCTTGTTGAGAGAGAATTAATATCTTTCTCAGTGCATCAAAATGTATCTTAGGTTGATCTGAATGATAGATGTATGAACAGCCATGATTGAACCGCATCGAGTAGCCCAATGCATCAAGCATCTTGATAACCATTATGTGAGCTATTGTACTTCTGCAGCATAAACACTCAATTTAGCACAGCCTCCCACATATGCCAGGTAACTGTAGCTGAGCAATGCCTAGCTGTTACAGATGCTATATGAACAATTTAATGATTAGCCTACTGGATATTTCTCTGATAACTGTTTGGAGCAGAGATTATCAAAGAACCAGCACTTTGGAGTAGTTTTTTTTTTTTTTTTGGTACTGGTACAAGTGTTTAGTTTTATTTATTTTTGAGGGTTATGTATTATTGGTGGAAAGACCACTCTTGCAATAATTTTCATTGTGTAATGGGTTTGTTGTATGTGTTTTGTGTATGGTGTCTTTGCAGCTATTAAAATTGTAAAAAAAAAAAAATATATATATGCAAGCAGCTTGTATGATTAATATTGCACACAATCTGGTTCCCTCAACAATGAGACAAAAGTAACATAAAAATGCATTAATCTTTGGAGGGAATGTATATAATAAAATAGCCAGCATGTAGCCTATGCATGCTAGAGTGCCTTGAAGTAAAAAAGGATTCTGGGAATGGGCTCAGAACTGTCCTCACCACTTTACAATCTGAAATCATTTCCACCAAATGTGCCAAGTCCATGTTGGTGTTGTAAGGTTTAGCAATGATTTCTTCTTTTTTTCCCCTTCTGAGGAAAATCACCATTAGCACATCTAGCATCAGTTGATGTGCTATTATTGTGCTTAATTGTTTCAGTGGCACTTGTACACTTACAATAAGTTGAATAAAAAAATGTTACATGTTATCAAAGTGCCTTAAGGTTCAAAAATTCACTTAAACCTTAATCCCAAATCTACAGTGTTGTCCAACTACTCTAAACAACTACAGTAATTACCAAAAGCAAGAGATGAATGTGGTTTTATCCTCAGAAAATAATTTTCTGAAACAATCATTTCTACATTTGGGTAGCCTGTAGCTTCGGCTTATATTGTAGAACTATTATCTCACATCACAATGCAGGGGTGTCAGACTCGAGTCCTGGAAGTCTGCTGGTTTTAAGTGTGTCCGGAAGTTAGTTGTTCATTTAAGTTACTGATTCAGTAAAGAGTCTGCACATCTTATTTCCAAGGCCTAAATTAAAAAAATTGAAGGCAAACTACAAAATTCTGGAGAAGCTACAGTCCTCAAGGATGGGAGTTTGACACCCTGGCAGGAAATTCAGCATTTTACAGTGCCCACTTCCACTTTGAACCTCATTGCAAATATTTTTAAATGGGACAGGTGCAGTTTTCCTTTCCATCCTCAGAATCTTCAACATTGTGGACTCAGTAGCAGTTCGTAAATAGCTAAAACTTATTGAAATTTTAAGAATGCATTAGTACTCATTTAGTACAACCGCGGGTCGCATTGCATGTGTACATTCCTGTCAGTTAACCTCAGACTACTACATTACACCTATGATATAAAACAGAAAAAACTGCCAAATAAAGGCGCATAACTGCACAAAGCCAATGTTGCAATACTGAGTACAAGCTGAACTTCACGGAGAGGGAGGCACTAATTGGCCTTTGGTACTAATTAGCTCCCTGAGTTAGGGCCGAACTAGGTAACGTTCACTTAGTATAATTCCAATGAATCACTGCTGCAAACAATTAGCCTACTACAAACAAAACATACGGTGTTAACTTCAAACATAACAACGTACAAATGGGAACTAGCTCCCTTTGATTTGGATCAAGTAAAAGTTAAGTTCTCGAGCGATCTCGCATTACCCTCAGTGTACGGTAGTTACCAACCGGCCATCACTTAGCAACATGTTCACAGTTCACACTAACTTACATGGAATAGATAACGTCATGCTGTCCTAACGTTACTCTGGTTCTACAACAGCAAATTAGCGAACGTCAGCGAGTGTTCCCCCTGTAGGCTACTACTACTTACCTCTACCTCAGGGGTAGGCATTAGGCAACCCTAGTCCTGGAGTGCAGGTGACGTTTCTGGTTTTTGTTCCATGATCTGAGCTTAATCGGCTTATTCACAAGAGTTTGATAGATGTTTAAAAGCCTGAGACTTGATAGAACGGTGAAATGCTGAGTGCTTCCAGCACATAGTCACCTGCATTCATTAAATCTGATAAATTAAAATGAATCCAGTTACGTGAGCGTATAGGTTTGGATGGAGCAAAAACCAGGACCGTCTCCTGCACTCTAGGGTCGGTCAGAGTTGCCTAACGTTGCCCCTGCTGTAGCTAAGGTTAGCTCGCTTGTTAGTTATGAGTTTGATTAAAGCATATCTGTCCATATTATCGAGTGATATAGCAATACAGTCGAGTAAACATAGCGCCATTTAATGTATTTGCAAACTAACGTTAATTCGCTGGAATGTTCTTGAACAGTAAATTAACGACACAACGCCGAGACACACCCACCGCCATATCTAAACTGTAGCCGCAACCACTTACGTAAACTCACATTTCTTTCGTAAGGTTTGCGCTAATCTGGTCCTCCTTTCAAAGTTTCCATGGCAATAATTTTTAAAGGCAGTCCAGGCGGTTGCCTGAAATAAAAGGTGAGACGTTTTATTGAGTTCCATTAGCCATCTTTGATATGAGCGAATGTCTATACTGTCTGGCATAACATTTAAAGTAGAACATCATATTTAAAACTTAATTAATGTTATTTTTCAATAAATAATGATAAACTGGTGCAGATATCTAACTTAGCAAGCCTGGTAACTTGTTTCAGACAGGCACATTAAAAACAGCTTTAAGGGCGGGTCCTACGGTTTGAGGTTATGAGAGGTTGCTGTGGCATTGCAGTGTCTCCTTCACTTCGCCCTCCAGCTGGAGAGATTTACTGCGGCGGTGCGGCGCCAGTTGCAGCCGGAAAATAAAGCATACGTTGTAGTTTACCTCTCTATTTTTGACAGGTAAGCAGAGACAAGTTTTCACATCAATGTTTAGGCTATATACGAATTGTCGCTAAGAGAAAAATCAGTGTGATGACTCTGCAAGGAGTTTACTAAGTTTGAGCAAGGCCTGTCGTAGATCCCAGGGACAATTGAAGCCTGTAACGTGCTCCCGCACTAGGAAAAATGCAATGAGCCTTTATCTAACGTTACAATAGGTTAGCTTAGATTGTGGCAGCACGTTTTTTTTTTTTTTCCAAATAAGAAATGTAGTTCTAAATACCGAGTGACCGGTAATTACCCAAGTAATATGGAAAACTTTTGTTATTTTGGTCTGTGGCTAGCTAAGGTTAGCGTTAGCTCGTGGATAACTTTGTTCAGAATGGCTAACGTTAGCTGCTAGCCCATGGACCCACCTTTTTGACTAACGTTAGATTGCTGTAACGTTTAATGATTAAGTTAGTCTATACTATAGCACTAGCTATCGTTAGATTGCTGTAATGTTAATGATTAAGTTAGTCTATACTATACTAGTTTGACACTAGGAAACGTGCTGTGGATTTGGGGGGCGTTTCACCATTCGCCTGCTAGGAAACATTAAGTAAAGTTAGTTATTTCAAAAGAAAATGTCAAGGTACGAATTCGCATTAATAGACAAACTAAACTTACTAACTAGGTAATGTTGACGTGGTTCTTTAACCCTGAATACCTGCCTAACGATATTTGTATTAAATGCATGTTATCCTAGTTAAGTTGCTAATATTGGTGCTAGATGGTGATGATTGGACATTTGGTTAACGTTAGCTGAGAGGTTTGCCGTCTTGAGATTCGCTGTTAGCCAAGGTAGCATAGCCTGCTAACAAGTTAACGTTAGCAAGACTGAATTTTGGGTATAGTTAACGTTAAAGCTGCTTGGCTAACGTAACTGACCAAATAGCGAGCGAAGCGCGTTGGAGCGGCTAATTCAGTTGGCTAGCTTGGAGAGTTAACGTACTGTTAAACGTCAACTCAACTGACATCAAGCCGAAGATGTCAACTGCCATGCCGAGCCTGTAGGCTAACGTTAGATAGCTGCAGAGCCGAGCCTGGTAAGCTAAGCTTACGTTAGATAGCCGCAGAGCTTGGCGAAAGATAACGCTAGGACGTTAACTTACCTCGCTTATGTTCTGTCAAGATGGCTGCCTCCTGTTCGGAAACTTAACCTTGCTTCTTTTAAAATTAACAAACGGTCACATTCAAGTTTTTCCTTAGCTAACATCATTTGCTTGATAGTTAAGTGTAAATTAATATTTACGGCCCAGCGTAGCTATCTAAGCTAGCTAATTAACAATAAATAATTGAAATAACTGTATACATTACCACAATCTGAACGAACTCTGGCTAGCTAGAAATGTGTATCTAACGTTAGCTAACGTTAACTGTTCCGAAACAAAAGCTGTTCAAATGTAACACTAGCGATGTTTAGGCCCTTATTTTTTTCCACAGCGCTGATCTAGTTACTGTAACGTTAACGGGTGACCAAATATGATCTATAAATGACGAACGTTGGCATTAATATTTAATTTGGCGAGTAACGTTGGTTTAGCAGTCTAAAGTATTGGGAATAACGTTACGTCTTGGCCATTATAGGTAATGATCGGTCCTGACATGTGAATTGTCCCATATACTAGTTTGCTAATATAGCCAGCAGCTACGTCATTTTTGCTAACGTTAGCGAAGCTCTGAGATCGCCTTAGTAAGCCAGCCAGCTAATGCTAGTAGCGGCCGAACGAGCTAAATCGAGAAGGCTCGGTAACTGCTAATGTGGTAATATTTGCTTGAATTGCTTTTTGTTTTTTTTTTCCAGTTAAAATGTTGTAACTGCCTAATCTGGAGAGTAGTGTAATCTTGAGGCAAACGATATAACTTAACTTAGGCCGTTATAGCTAAACGGCATTAACGTTAACTTAAATAGTTCTTGTGCAGATTTTCATCAGTAAATCATTTTATTTGTCAATCTGTCATAAAACTAAACACCCCTCGTTTAAACTTGGTGCATAGCTGTTAAATGAAATTAAAATGATATGTGAACAGTAAGAATATGTTTGGTGCAGTGTCTTTAGACACCGAACTGTAGCACCGCGAGGCCATAGCTATTAAATGTATTTATATATATATATATATATATATATATATATATATATATATATGAATGTGAACAGTAAGAATATGTTTTGTGCATTGGTATAGTGTCTTTAGTCACTGAACTGTAGCACCGCACGGCCATAGCTGTTAAATTAAATTAAAATATATATATGAGAACAGTGAGAATATGTTTTGTGCATTGGTATAGTGTCTTTAGTCACTGAACTGTAGCACCGCACGGCCATAGCTGTTAAATTAAATTAAAATATATATATGAGAACAGTGAGAATATGTTTGGTGCGTTGGTATAGTGTCTTTAGACTCCGAACTATAGCACCGCGAGGCATATAGCTGTTTCTTCCTCGTGCCATTGAAAGGCGTGGTCAGCTGTCTGTTGTGATTACCTGTGAGTGCTTTCTCACAACCCTCCCTGGCACCACGGAAAGTGCCTGTGATCCGGTTTGCAAATGTGGGTGTGCACCAGAGATGTTCATTCTTGTCTTCACTCACACGGATCTGTGCCTACCTGCTATCCCTGGATTGGTTTCTTGCTGACTTGGCTGGCTTAAGATGGTACTTGAGCACTATAGGGCTTTCTTTAACTGCTTGCATTTGTTTTTCACCAGATAGAATGGCGGTACCTCCATCATATAGTGACCTTGGCAAATCTGCCAAGGACATCTTCAACAAAGGATATGGTAAGGCATCTTAAAATGGAATTATGAAATGCTACCATTTCTGTAATATTTTAGAGCATGCATGTAAATGGTGTTCAGTAAATAATTGGAAAGTGTTTTTTTTTTTTGTTTTTTTTTCTCAAGGTTTTGGATTGGTGAAACTTGATGTGAAGACAAAGTCTGCTAGTGGTGTGGTATGTTCAAATTATATAAAATAATTCCAAAACAAATTTCAAGATTAAAATAATTTTTTTATTTAAAAAAAAAATCCACATTTGCTTTTGAAACTGAATATTTCAGGCAGGTAGCCCAAAGTAACTGTGTCCCCCCCCCAGAGTTGACTGGTTTCTCTCTTCATCCACATTTTGTCATTGTTGACCGGTTATCTTTTTGTTACAGAACTATTTGTCAGTTTTAACACTTGGTAAACTTACCTTGTCAACTTTTTAGTGATGTGCATGAACACTTTGAAATGTTGTGCGTCTTTGCAGGAATTCAAAACCACTGGTTCCTCCAACACTGACACCAGCAAAGTAAATGGAAGCCTGGAAACCAAATACAAGTGGTCAGAATACGGACTGACCTTTACGGAGAAGTGGAACACTGACAACACACTCGGAACAGAAATCACCATCGAAGACCAGGTACAAAAAGTGATGGGAATACAAGATGGGTGAAATACAAAAAAAATAAATAATAATCAGTTGGATATGGTTTGATTCATTTTATTTCTTGCATATTTAAAAATTAATAATAAATAATAAATAATAAAAAAATAATCTGTGTGTATATATATAATATATATGTATATATTTTTTTGTTTTCAATGTTTTTAATTCCTAGATTGCGAAAGGCTTGAAGCTGACATTTGACACAACTTTCTCGCCAAACACTGGGTATGTGTCCATTTTACGCATATTATTTTTTTTGTTGAAACATTGTAATTAATTTCTTCACATTAAAGTATTTTGGCTGTATTCTTGAACCTAAATATCTTGGGTAAAAAAACATTACTGATTAACAGCAAGTCTCGTGTTGAATAACACCAATATAGCTATGGGAAGTAGGCCAAACCGGTTTGAAAGCATGGACCGTTAACTTACTGAACTGAGAAACGCTTTTATGAACAGCTTTCACCATTTTAAAACACTATTGTGGGGAAAGTTCTTTCTGAATATTGGCTTGACCTGGTTGGTGTCCTCTCTGCTAAATATGCTTCATTTTGAATCCTCTTGTTGGCACACCACCTTCAAGACTTGCCCTACATTGGTGCAGGCAGTATTTGTAAAGCCTTGTCTGTGAAAAGCCCTGTATAGCTTGCTAGCAGACATTATTTATTAGCATTAAAAAGATTCTGGATTCACTTCCAAATGGTCTGGTAAAACACATATAGCCCAAATAGTCTGAACTGCTCTTCTGTTCAAATTTAATGGCCTAACGGTCTTAGTGCGATGATGCTTATTTAAGCTGAGATTGAACACTGTAATGTAAGGCTAGTCTGTGGAGGTCATGTGCTTTCAGTTTGGACTTGTTCTCACTTTCCCGCTGCAGTTTCCGTCACAGGAGAGTTTAAACTTGTTTTGGGTCTAAACTTGTCGACTATAGTAATGCACATAAGAATAAGTGTTACACTCTCCAGTATCATAGTGTGTGTGGTAATAGTTGGTGACATTTGGAATGTGTGATCCTGCTCATCTTTTTAACCCTTGATCTGCTCTGATGTTCAGCAGATTGGTGCATTTCTAGATTTCCCCTTACTGACCGCTGCTCTGAGCAAGCAGAAGGGTGCTTCAAATCCGTTTCTCAGGCTGAGAATTTATTTGATTTTGATTTTTTTTACATGTCAGCCATCTCCATTTCTCTTGCCTACAATGCTGATATATGGCAAATATGGAATGCAGATCAAGGTCTCTGCCCAGATTTCCTTTATTCAGCTGCTTGAAAGATGCAAACTGTCCAAGCGGAGATGATGGCACTGAAAAAGCAGAGGGCAGTACACCCCTTTGGCTGATCTTAAGGGACAAGATGGTTGTAAATTGAATTTCTTGATTGTATGGTGAGGATTGTTGCTTGGTGCGGGGTTCAACTACAGTCTTAAAAACGTTTGGAATGGCTGAGTTCTCAAAGCCATTCCCAAGAGGCATTCATTCATCGGTTGAACACCTTTGTGAATTGTCTCCTCCCTCTGCTGGCTACCTATATTGGCTGATGTTAAATTCAAAAACTTGGTGCCATCAAGCAGCTCAAGAGACTGCTCCATTATACGCATCTTCAAAAGAGCATCTGACCCTACACACCAGCCAGACTTCTCTGTTCTGCCCCCTTTGGGTTTCTGGCCCCTCCCCCTGGTGTGCATGTACTTCCAGGTCACTTCTCCTGTCTGCCCTAGGCTGTCTGAACACAACCCTTCACCCTTTTGAGGGCGCATATTTGAGTCCACTTCATCAAAAAGATTTTGAGTGGGCGACTTTCTCACAAATGGGGGCACTTAAAATATCAGGATGAACCCCTTATTTCCGGGGTTTTGTTGAGGGAATTCAGGAGCGCACTCATCTGCAGAACTATGCACTCATCCGACAGTTTCAGTAAGTAACCCGGAAGTAAAACGTGTTGTTTTTGTTGTTATTGGAGGAAAACGTCAGCGAAGCAGCTACTCATTTTTATTTTTTTTTAAACCGAAGCTGCACGTCATATTTGTGCGACCAAAATGTTTGTGTGCTACTTGAAGTGTGCTCCCGTATGTACTCGGCGAAACCCCGGAAGTAAGTGTATCATACGAGGGTTTAAAGTATACTATATATTTAGAGAATATTTAACGACTTTTTTGCCCTGTCTAATCAACAAACCTACCTAATTGTTTGGAAGGGTGCTGATTCAGACACAGCCCTACTCAAGTAGCCAGCTTTCGGCTCTGAACCTCCGCCCCGGATATAATGTCGCCCTCCGCTGATATCTATAATTTGCGCTCAAAAAGCCCATTGGGCTTCATAAATTTTTGAAAGTAAAAATAAAATACTTCCACTCATATTGATGTTAACACTGCATTAAAATGTCTTTAAAAATTGCTTTGTATTTTTTTCCGTGGTCAAATATTTTTTTACCGCACAAAGACTTTATTTATTCTCACTAGTTGGTAATCAATTGCGTATTTGTAAGGCTTCGACGGAGCCATCTCCACATCACTTTCATCCCTCCCTGTTGGTGGTGTGAGCTTCCCCCTGCGGTCAGGACCGCGGAAACCCTACCCAGCTTCTGACTCACACTTATGACCCACTTCTTCAGACTGTACCATGGCTCCACTGATTTGCTTTAGCCTCCCGTTATTTTGTTTTTTTTGGGGGCGGGGGGGGGGGGGGGTGTAATGCTTTAAGCTTATAACTGTGTAAAGATCTGTCTTTTGTTTCTAATACTTGTTGGTTTTGTTCAGTTCATTTTTATTCTTACAGATTAAACTAGAAATAAATGCCTTGCGGTTGTGTGCCTCCGCCAACAAGTCAAGTTGCAGTTTACATCCAGACTCATAAAATATATGTAAGGAAGACTTTGAAGGAATTTAATTTAAAAGATATGAAGTGTATTTATTGGCGAAATGGAAGTTATCACTATATTGACATGTATGATTCCAGTGAGAAACATGCTGTCTTCACTTAGACTATTTTTACAGAGGAGCACAGAGGACTGATAGAGAAGCTAATTAGCCAGCCAGTTTTTTTTTCTTCTTTTTTGCAAATTAAATTAGGAAACTCTGCAGTAATGTATCTGAACATGTTAAGACATACATTTGGCCACTGATCACTGAGACATAAGTTGAGATCAAGAAGCTGAGAACCATGCCAAAAATAACACAAAAAAAAAGTCTTGTGCAGTCAGTGACCTTGACCTTGACCTTTGACCACCAAAATCTAATCGGTTCACGAGTCCAAGTAGACATTTGTGTGAAATATTGTCATAATTAGCGTAGGAATTCTTGAGTTATGACCAAAAACATCTTGTGAGGTCACAGTGACCTTGACCTTTGACCACCAAAATCTAATCTGTTCATCCTTGAGTCCAAGTGAACGTTTAGGCCGAATGTAAGAAATTCCCTCAAGGCATTCCTGAGATATGGCGTTCACGAGAATGGGACGTACGGACTTACGGACAACCCGAAAAGATAATGCCTCCAGCCACGACTAGTGCCGGCGTGGAGGCATAAAAAGGGCCTTCTCTGCTGCCTTGGTGATCTCGCATTTTGTATTCCTGAGGCTAACCGTGATGTTCTCCACCTTTATAAGTTGCTCTGTGTAAGAGCATCTGTTAAGTGATTGTTTGTGATGTAATGAGTGAGCAGTTTAGAATTTTCAGAACTGTATTTGAATCTTTAATATCTGAGGGCCTGGACATGATGCACTATACAACTGGGCTCTAATGGAGGCTTTGCATTTTAACCAGGCTTCTAATTGTCCCATGTATCTTGTGTTTTCATACTATGTCACGCTGTCCATTTAAAAATTACTTATTTAAATCTAACGCATGCGTTTCTCTTCATCAGCAAGAAGAGTGGCAAGGTGAAGACGGCCTACAAGCGTGAATATGTCAACCTGGGCTGCGACGTTGATTTTGACTTTGCTGGCCCAGCCATCCACGGGGCAGCCGTTGTTGGTTACGAAGGGTGGCTTGCCGGTTACCAAATGACCTTTGACACCGCAAAATCCAAAATGACTCAGAACAACTTTGCTGTTGGATACAAGACTGGCGATTTCCAGCTGCACACCAACGTGTAAGTCTAAAGTTGTGGGTGCAAGTTAAAAGCTGGGATGGGGTGCACTCTTCCTAGAACTAGAGGTCACTAGGAGTTGAAGAATTCTGGACGAAATGGAACATTAATGCAATGTACAGGGCGTACCTCTAGGAGCTTTAGATGTGATTAGTGAGGCTGGAGGTGAGCCAAGCAGGTGGTGTTCTCAAATTTAAATCATGAATCTACAGTGTTCAAAGCAAGAGAGCAGGTATTAATGGCTGGAGGCATTATGCACTGTGTGCCCTTTGGGATAGCTTTCTGTGAGAGCCTGAAATCCAGCTTTCTGGGAATGTACTGTTTGTATTTCTCAAAGATGCCTTTGTGCTGATAATTGGACAGTGGCAAGTAATCGGCTTGTCTGTTCTTGGGCTCTGACACCTACCTCATTCTGTCATTTCAGCAATGACGGGTCTGAATTTGGAGGGTCTATTTACCAGAAAGTCAGTGACAAATTGGAAACCGCTGTCAACCTGGCGTGGACTGCAGGGAGTAACAGCACACGCTTTGGCATCGCTGCCAAGTACCAGCTGGACTCCAGTGCATCCATTACTGTGAGTACATCCATCGCTTCTTCATTGAGCTTCTCATGACGTTAACCTTACCTACCTTTTATTTTAAATTTGCAACTTTTCCACTGAAAGTGCATCACAGATTTTTAAGATGCTTGAAGTCATCTAGCTTGACCTGTACTGGTGAACATATACTCTGTATACTATGTGGTTAACGAGCACTAATGCATGAATTACATGGCTTTAGTTGAATTCATTAAGTTTGTAATATGGTATATTGTAATATGGTTTAATTCAATTTACATGCACCACTAAGAAATGGGATACATTTTTAAATATTCCAGTGACATTCATAAATTTGATTATTGAACTGCTATCTTGTTTTTAGGCTAAAGTGAATAATGCCAGTCTGATTGGAGTTGGTTACAGTCAGACCCTGCGACCAGGTATGTACCCTAACAAGGGAGAGGGAGAAACATTTTAAAAAATCAGAATGGTGAATCACACCTTTAGAATTGAACATTTTCTCCAGTTTAAAAAAGAAAAGGGAACCGTCTTGATACCATGATATGAGAAGTGCATTTGAGGATTTGCGTTTTAAGTCTTGACAATAGATCAAAAGAAATCACATTATATTCAAGACTTTCACTTGTTAAAGTTGTCATCTTTCATTTCTGAGTTTGTTTTTCTGTTTTGTAGTTTAGTTTTGAGCTCTTATGTGACACCGCACAAGCATATTTTCACCACTCTGGTTGTATTAACCACCAGCCCACTCCAGCTCAAATGCAACACCATTTTGATCCCTAAAGACTCAAGCTTTATCCTAAATATTAGTTTATCTTGCTGGAGAATATTAATTTTGGTTCCTTTGGGATCCACTGTTCAAAATTTCTTCAAGAATTTGCAGATATGATTTGAATTTAATCTCAAAATTCTTCTCTTGCAGGTGTCAAGCTGATCTTGTCAGCTTTGGTTGATGGGAAGAGCATCAATGCTGGTGGCCACAAGCTGGGACTGGGTTTGGAGCTGGAGGCTTAAGGGCCTTCTCCATAGCGTCAGAGATGAGGGAATATCAGAAGAATTTGGCCTTAAATGTTATTTCCAACTCAACCAGCAGGGGATTTCTCAAAGGGATGCGTTTGAAGCAACAAGATACCCGATCCTGTAATAATACTAGATGGTTGCCTGCCAGCTGGTATCCATACATTTGGTTTGTAGTTATTAAAGATGCTTGTAGTAGGTCAGTTATTTATACATTTTGATGTATCCGAAACTCTGTGCGCTGCCATCAATGAAATACACCATTCTCAAAAGTGGACATTTGTGAATGTTTCGCTTTTTATTTCCAATGTTTGGTTGGTCAGACATCAATGGTGGTTATGGAGTGGGGCATGGCTGCTTTCTGACATTACTGCAGTGTTCTTTCTTAACACGATATTCCTAAGTTCTCTGACTGTAGAATGTAAAACTCAAACATGTTATCAATACTCCAGCAAGCACTTTTTTTTTTTTTTAAATTTAAATATTGTTGTACCTCCTTTTTTCTCTCACACATGACATGCTTTAGCAGTTTAATTCTTTATGCTTTGCCAGCCATCAGGACTACTTGAAAGTAAAAGTAAGTGAAACCTACACACGATGGCCGCCCTTAAGCTGAGCAGTTTTTGGGTGGTTACTACATTGAGGAGTAGCTTACCTGCTGTGACAACCAGTCAGTTGGAGACCAGCATATTTGGTTAAAAAAAAAAAAAAAAAATGGCCGGCGTTTATTTTCAACCTTGGGTGAAAACTAATGAAGGTGCGCAGTACTGCCAAAATTGATTTTCTAGATTGGTTTCAAATGGAATTCAGTACTAAAGCTGTCAGTGCCCCCCACCATGTTATTGACTGGCTGAGACATTGCTGACGAGAAATCTCAGCAGTCCTCTTGTGTATGTTGAACTTTTCAATAAAGTCTTTGAACTCAAGAAAGCCTGCGGTCTCTAGCATTGGTATTTCGAAAGGAGGAACAAGCTTGTGGTGTCATGAGATTTCTCGATGTCTGATGGACTTCTGGAGATCGAATGATAATTTCCAGGTGCCTAAACTGAAATGCTGTCAAGTCCACCATATGACCAAGGCTTATGAAAAATGTAAATTGCAATTACTCCATGCACAGTAAACTACAGCGGTTTTTATGAGTGTCAAGGGGACAGTGGTGTACATTGCAGGGTCGTGTGTAGGTATGCACGCTTTGTCGTGTTTTTTTGTTTCAGAACACACTTGATGCTTACATTTTTATTTGGGTGAAATCTCCAGTTGAGTGGCTTCAGTTGGTTTAATTGGGGGTTTAATCTGATACCTGACATACAATTCTACACCTGAGCACATAATGCCATTGTCTTCATTGGTGCACGTTTTATTTTTTAACTGAAATGACTTGAGGGACTTTGTCGCTTAAACAGCCTTTTATCTGACCTGGAGTGGCACAATTCGTTATTTTGATGGTTTGTACCGAAAAAGAACATGGTATGAAATGGGTGCTAAAAATATGCACTTAAAGTTTTCTGGGTTTGGTGTGTTGGACGATGTTTAAAGTGAGGTGAACACAGTGCGCTGTGCAAATCAGGCTTGGGGAAAAAGCTCAACGAAAGCAAAAATTATACAGGTTATACAACATGATATGCCACCCTGTTACACTCATTATGGTCCTTGAGAGCTGAGGCCTGCTGGTTTTCCACCGTCCCTTTACAAGGGAGTCCAGTGTGAAGTCTGGCCAATACGTAGCACTAATTGTTCAGTTAATTACCTGGGCGAAAATATCGGGGCCAGATCCATGCGTACAGGATTACTTGTGTGAGAGTTTGGTTCAAATATGAAATTAAAGCAAATTAAATTTTATTTTATTGGACATTTTGAATGTATTGTTTTATTAGTCCTTAAGATGTCCTAATGATTGCAGGTGTAAGTACGATAAAACAAAACATTTTTTTAAATATTTATTTCAGAGCATTTGGGCAGTCGCTTGATTTTAAGCTCCTGCATAGCTGAAGGGGATACAGGTAGACGCATTTGTATTGCAGTACAGTCCAAGCTAGTGATTGCAGTTAGTTTCAGGTTCATAAGCAATTTCAGGTTCAGCAGGAAATTGGGGTTTAATTCCCTCATGCATTTAAGAACCTTTCTTCAGCTTTCACTGTTTACATAAACATTCATTATGCCATGTAGCTTTAAGGCTCTACCATTACACAAATACATTCATTATGCCATGTAGCTTTAAGGCTCTACCATTACACAAATACATTCATTATGCCATGTAGCTTTAAGGCTCTACCATTACACAAATACATTCATTATGCCATGTAGCTTTAAGGCTCTACCATTACACAAATACATTCATTATGCCATGTAGCTTTAAGGCTCTACCATTACACAAATACATTCATTATGCTATGTTGCTTTGAGGCCATTTTGTTCATGCAGTTTAAGCTTGGTTTGCATGTCACATTTTGTAGCAGTATTTTAATAAGTACACATGTTCTACTGAGAAGCCTTGAGTTCAGCCTTTTTCTCTTTGGTGGGTTCAACCGGACCCTCAGTTACAGTTACTGTTATTCCCTCTACTTGGGGGCTGGGTGGTGTCTGTACAGTGGAATCTCCACTTTCATAAAGGCCATTCTCTTCAATCTTTGGATCTGCATGTTCTTCAGACCTTTCTGCTGAGCCTTTATCTTTCACATCGCCTATGACGACCACCTGCTCTTTGCTTTCTTTCTCTGGAAGGTCCTTTGCGGCCTCTGCCTGGTCACCCTCAGAACTGTCAGTTGTCTTTTTTGTGTCTTTAGCTTCCTTGCTGTTTGGACTCGGCCCTTTCAAGTCTTTGGACTCTTCTGGTTTTGCCACCTCTGCAGATGCATCTTGAGATGCAGGCTCCTTACTTATGTCTATTTCTGCCCCTACCTTCTCTGCTGTTTCTACCGCTTTTTTCATTTCTTCACGGTACGTGGATTTCTCCATGTCCACTTTCTCAATGGCGACACTTTTACTCTCTTCTTTTGAAGGAGGAGTTGCCTCTGTTTTTCCAGACCCTTCTGGTTCTTTAGCTAACTTCTCAGCAGCTGTGTCCTTATCTACTGTTTTGTCCTCAGCTACAGCAACTGGAGCTGACACCTTCTTTTCAGCCTCCACTGTAATCTCACTGCAGCTTTCCTTTTGTTTAACAGTGCTGGGACTCTCGTCTTCTGGGAAGTCTTTGGGTTCTAGTTTAAAATCTCCAGGTTCTCCTTTTGTCAATGCACTTGGAGTCCCGCTATCTTCCTCATGTTCTGATGGACTGGCAACTTTCTCTGTGGCTTTGATGGCCGTGTTTAATGGTGTTTCCTGTTCGTTTGTTGCAGTCCCAGAACTGGAACCATCTCGAGACCTTCCTGGATCTATAGCCTCACTTATTTGTTTGACTTTGACCTCTTTGCTCTCAGTGGGTCCTGGGACTACATTTGCCGGTGATATTGCAGTGTCCTGAGGCTGCTCAGAGATCTTGACCTCAGCCTTTTTGGTAATTTTCTCATGGCTCTGTTCAACCTCAAGCTCCTCTCCCTGAGCTGCTCTACTTTGCATTTTTGAGGACTTGTCATCTTCCTTTTTAACGGGACTGTCCAGTGAACTCCCCTCCAACTCTTTGGTTTCTTTTTCCAGGGCTTTGGCCTCTAAGGGACCCTTTGGTTTTGAGTCTTCTTTAGCACAGCTCTCTGAGGTACTCTCACTGTCAGTCTGCTGGGGAAAACTTCCAACTGTCATTTCTTTTGTGTCTTCATTCTCTGCTTCCACTGTGTCTGTGTAATCCTCTTGTTTTTGCTCGGCTGAACCTTCCCTTGGTAGCTTCACAGTTTCCTCTGCATCACGGGTCTTTTCTGTCTTTTCATCCTCGTCAGGTTTGGCACATACTATGTTTTCCTCTTTCTTTGGTGAACTGTCACCCAGCCCTGTGTCTTTGGTTTCTTCTTCTGGGCAAACACTATCTTCAGTGCCTTTGGTTTCTTCTTCTGGACAAACACTATCTTCAGTGCCTTTGGTTTCTTCTTCTGTACAAACACTATCTTCAGTGTCTTTGGTTTCTTCTTCTGGACAAACACTATCTTCAGTGTCTTTGGTTTCTTCTCCTGGACAAGCAGTGTCTTGTTCTCTGATGTCTTCACCCAACTTCTTTTCTGTGTCCACTGCATCAGGTGCCGTCTGCTCTTGCTCGTCCTCTGCTGTTCGAGTGTCCTCTTCGTCTGCGGCCACCTCTGCTCCCGCTGTTACCTGCGCTGCGTCATCTTCTTCAGTGCTCTCCTCCTCTGTCCCTCTGGGTCCGTCCACGCCATTAACTTGTTCTGACTCGGACTCTTCGATCTCTGTCATCTCCACTTCCCTAGTGGTTTCTGTTATGATCTCTTCAACAAACTTATACTGTGGCTCTGCTTTGGTGCTTGTGCACTGGTGCTGGGGCAAAGATGGTAGAGAATAGGCAGGGGATTGCCTGTACACATATGGCACAGAAATATGGGGACTAGAGACTGAAGAGAGTCGGGATTCTTCGCCTTCCAGAAGTTTCCTAAAGAAAGATATTGTTATAATAATTTTAAATAATAATTATATTTTTTCTTTAAAAAATTAGTGCCATAACTAAATATTTCTGTTCATTTTATGATCACACACACACACACACACACACACACACACACACACACACACACACACACCACTATATGATTCAAATCTTCAACGTACTTTTTTGTGTTAAATATTAGATTATGGCAGGTTATTCTTACCTGTATGATGCAATCTCCACATCCAAAGCCATTTTCACATTCAGCAGGTCCTGATACTCCCGTAGGTAAGCAGACATTTCACACTTTGTGTGTTTCATCTCATACTCCAGCTGTGTGACAGTGTTCTGAAAAAGCATTCACCACTCATAAAGTTATGGCATTCTGTCAGCACACAATGCTATGTAGTGATATACCTGAAACCTATTATCACTCATTATCACCATTTTCACTCTATGCCCAGCTCAACTCAGAAGCTCTGCTCACTACACAAGTTCTTAAGGAGTCTCTATAAAGGAACTGATGACCTAACAAGGGCAGGGAAACTAGCATCGTTAGTTTCTTATAGGCCTACGAACAATTGAAACTAGCCTGTTGATCATTTATGAAATATGGCCAACATAGTCTATTTTAAAAACACAATATCAGATAAACCAGTTTGTATTAATTTACTTGATCTGAATCAGTCAACTTTAGATGTAGCTATACCAGTCATGGAGCGTTTGGGAAGATAAAGGCTAAGGTTTTTTTTTGTCTGGCTGCGCTCAACGATTAGAGAGTGCGACAGTGAGCATACTGTAGCCTAATAAGAACTGGTACTTTGCTGCAGAAACACAAATCACAAATGTCAACCAAAATAAGGTGCACTGCAAAATGTCCAGTGTTAATTAAACTCTTACAGAGTAGGCTACATAGGTAGGACCATATGTAGGGTACTCTGTAAGAGTTGATTTAACACGGAACATGCTGTGTAACAAGAAGACAAACATAAACTGAAGTTACTAAAATCTTATGAGATGATTGTGATTTTATTCCCCCAAAACATTTATCTACATTTCCTATCATCTGTAGCCTACTCAGTCTCAGACTGTCCCCCATCCCTCTTTTTAATGTTAACAATCTACGGATTTCTCTCCCACTCTGGCAGCAACAGATATAGGCTGCTGATACCTGATATTGACTCATCTCTGCATCATGCCGTTCTTCCAGGTGATTTAGTTGGCTCTCTAGGGCCTCTTTTGTGCCTTTCACAGTCTCGAGTTCAATGCTCTTATTCTGCAACTGCCTTCTGTGCTCTTGAATTTCTTGTTTAATTGATTGTAGGGTTTCCTTGTTTATTGCAGCGGCTTCTGTAAGTTTAGACATTCGAATTCTGAAACATTCCTCCGTTTGTTGGACGTTGGAACTTGCTTGACCTTCAAGCGCATTTCTAATATCCCTTAAAGCCGCAGTGATGTCTGCTTTCGCAAAATGTTTAATTTCGTCCGTAGCAACATGTGCCTCTTGAAGTTGAGCCATCATTTCAGTCACCTCTTCTTCATGGTTTTTCTTTAGGAAAATAATTTCTTCGACTAGAGATTGGCCTTTATTATCCAATTCCAGTTTAGAAAGATGTGCGTCATTAATATTCCTTTTCAATGTCATAATACTACCCTCAGCCCCCGATCTCTGGTTGGCTTCGACTTCACATTTTTCTCTTAGAAAATACAAATCTTCTTCTAAATTCTGGTGTTCGACCTCGATCTTTCGTTTCTGGAGGGTTACGTCTTGAACTAGTTTCCTCAGATCTTTAATTTCAGTGTCGTACACCTGTGAAAGAGAAGATGTATTCTTTTGCCTGAGTTCCTCGATTTCTTGTTCTAATACCGTATTCTGATTTTCCAAAAGGCGAACCTTCTCTGTGAATCCTGCAAAGCGGTAATTGAGTCCCTGCAATAATTCTTTTTCATTTGTATTCGTCATCTGCGGTCCCCCATAAACCTGGTGTGCCAAATCTAAGCTACCGCTTATTTCTAAAAGTGACCCAAATGCCTTTGTCTGCGTCATATTTCTTCTTTTCAATCGCGAGGAAGCATCGGTGCCCTTAAAGCTCTGAGACGACCGTAAGCATAGAGAAGAGGATGATCCGAGAATTTTAGGCTGCAATTGATAATATTCGGCTTTCGTTCTCCTCTGAGGAAAACTTGCAAGAGACTCCATATCGTAGCTCATCTGTGACGCCAGCCTACACAGAACTGCTGTGCCTGTCGTACCGGTGAGCAGAATGAGCCGATTCGCCACCCTTTATATAGGCTACTCACTGAAAGCTTGCAGTGCCGAATGGAACTGTCCACTGTGCTAAAACGCAGAGGATCACCTGTTCCATTGGATGCGTGTCAATTTTGCGTTTGCTTTTTTTGTTGCGCATAAGGGCGTCATGATGCAGCTTAAACTTCGATAGACGTAATTTATTTTTCCTGCTACTTTTCAGACGATTGCGGTGTAACAACATTGATGTGTAACTCTGATTAATGTAGTTTACGTACAAATCTTTATTATTTTTGGTTGGCTCTGGATATAAATGGAAATGTAGACCTAATATAGCCTAGGTAGGCTACCTGTCAGGACCGCAGCCCGCAGGGCATGAGCATTAGTTTCGTTTTGCGGCATTGTCCATTGGAAGGCTACACATGGCAAGTGTCTTAATCTTCTGCTTGATTTTTTTTGTGTGTGTGTGTGTCTAGCACTTTATTGAGCGTTATTTTGTTGCAAAAGGTGCATTTCCTATTTCTGTATAGTTGAGCCAGAACAAAAGTCCAATTCTGACAAATGTACACCTTTTAGCGTTTTTTTCCCCCTTCAAATTTACAGGTCAAATTCAAAGAAGGGACTTGTATGTATATTTCCCCAAGTAGTCTTGGCTTGACTGGATGGTGTAAAGCTGGTAGGCTTGTTTCATTTAAATGAATAATAAAACGACTGTACCAATGTAATAAGTCACATCTTATTAAGCAACATATACAGTATTCTGAAATTATGATTAAAAAAACTGGTGCTGGACCTTTATCTATGGATGCACAGTTTGCATGCACAGTTTGAACATTTTTATATATACTGTATATGCATATCTGATCTGTCGTGGGCTGTATAAAATGTGCACATTCTCTCTTTTTCAATACCTCAGGGATCCACTGGTGTAAGGAGACGTATACACAGATGAAAGGTGTTATTGATGAACTACTGCCTGTTGGCTTCCTGCAGACACCCATAGACATTACCTCAGCACTAAAACAATGCAGCTCAGGGGTGGCTCTTTGGAACACCTCAGTTTGGAAATATTCACATTCTCCCGTTGTTTGTGCCACAACCCATTCTGCAAACTCTGGAATATTAATATTTCCTGATGTTTGTAGAATATACGGTGCATGATAATTTGTTTAAACGTAAAAAGAAAATGATGTAAAACAGCCTTTCTGATGATGTGTCCTAACTTGGCCAGCCCTTCATTAATTGCTGATACAGCACCTAATTTGAAGCAGGCTATGGCCGCTAGCTAGTGTCCCAGCGCAGGTACATCTGGGTATCTCTGCAAAAACACTTAAATTGCCTTGGTCTGTGTATTATTTTATGTGTTTTTATTGTGGCACCATTAATAATGTTTTAAGTGCAGTCATTAAAACACGTATTCAAGGATATGCGCATTCAGATGTAGGCTATTTCAATTTATAAATCAGCTTTTATAAATGGTGCCATTCTCTGGCGACACGGCGATGCTCACTCTGTTTTTTTTGTTTGTTATGTGTTTGCGTGTTGGAAGCACTGTATGTGTTGTGTGATCAAATATGATTGCTTATTGTATCTTAATGGTTTTATGGAATCTTATTGTTACTGCTGTATTTCAATGGTCCTTTTTCTGTCTTGTATGTGAGCACACCAAGACAAATCAACTGTGTTGACATGGCGATAAAGTATTGAATTGAATTGGAATCTATTCAGTAACACTGTAGTTACTTAATTTAGTGATGAGTACTGTACATGTGCAAACGATCTTTTAAGGTCTGGTATACCAACATTACATACTGTATGCCAGCAATGAGGCAGAGAGGATGACCAACATGGATCCCGAGGCACCCACGTGTGGTACTGGTGGTGTTGTGTTCCCAAAAATCATGTAAAGGGTTGTCAACCGAAGGTTATGAGCATTGTCCAGATTTATGTTTTCTGTATGTAAGGTGGATTCTTATGCTGTTAATCTGAAAGTGAATGGCCATGAAGAACTGTATTGTATTTGACAATGCTGTGCCCCCTGATACCCTTGATCTGTATTTATTAGCAAATGAACACACACAAACACAGTATATATCATATCATATCACTGATGTTGTCCTTTTTTATTAATTGGCAAAGGTAAGGTAAGGTAATCTTTTATTATCCCCGAAGGGCAATTTGTTGCACAGCCAGCGGTAATACAATCATCATCAACAATCAACACACAAACAATTCACACAAAAAACATAGAATTACATAATGTTGTTCAAAAGGCCAATAGCAGCAGGGACAAATGAGTTCTTAAATCTATTGGTCCAGCATCTTGGCAGATATATATCTGTGATTATATCTGCGAAGCAACCTGAACTCACTGAACAAGGGGTGATTAGGCTCAGCAAGGATGGACTGGGCCTTCTTTGTGACTCTGACTTTGTACAGTTGGGAGAGGTCATTTAGATTTGTGTAGATTTTATTGCACATTCTAACAATTCATTCTAACCTGTTACTGTTTTTCAAGGTAAGTGACCCAAACCAGCAAATAAAAGAGATAAGGTTAGAACATACTCAATAAAACAAGAATTAAACATTCTCATAAAAGTGGTGTCAACATTAAAACTTCTGAGCTTCCGATAAAAGTAGCCTACATGCGCTGATGGGCCTTTGCACAAACAACATCAGTATTTAACTTGTCATCAATTATTGTCCCCAGATACTTGTGCTGTTGAACAACTTCAACAGCCTGGCCACGAATAACAGCGGGAAGAATAGGGGGAAGCTTCTTCCTAAAGTCAATTATCATTTCCTCTGTTTCAGACACATTTATGTCCAAGAAGGAGCATTTGCACCAGTCACTAAATTCATAAAAACATTTTATTATCTTTGACACCTTGGCTACATCCAAGAATTGTTCAATAAATCATGAAAGGATTATGAAGGTCAGAATAAAGCTTTTTGGCAGGTATGATAATACTTGAGTAGAATTTCATGGCATCACACACATGAAAAAATCCAAACACGTTTCAGCTTTATTCACTCTCTGGATTCCTCTTGTGATTTTCTTTTTTCCAGTTCATTCCAACACCTGTGCCATTCACTTCCTCTAACATTCAACCTAATTGCCTCTTCATAGCATTTAATTGCATCGTTTTCAGATTTACTGTACTTTGACAGTAAATCCCCTTGGTAGCGAAGCACAGCCTGTTTCTCCTTGATCGTGAGGTCAGGTCTGTTCTGGATTGCAGTATGCTTTGGCCTTTTTCACTATGCATCATTGCTAAGTCCAATTGTGGGTAAATGTATGCTGGATTAAGACGGGCTATTTCCACCAAATGAGCGATGCACAGTGAGCACAATTCTTTGTAATTGGGACTTTCTGGCTTCGCTGTAGCATTCAAACATCCGATAATGTAGGCGTGAAGAATTGGGGGCTATTTTCAGCACTTCTTTGAGTACTTCTACAGCCTCTTCGGCACGTTGGTCCAACCTCAGGAACTTTGCTACCTTTACAACAACCTTGATATTTTGCGGGGCCAGCGAGATAGCTTTCTCAGTATGCTCCTTTGCTAGACCTACAGTGGTGTTCAAACAAATAGCAGTACAACATCAGTAACCTGATGAACCACTGTTATTAGTAGTAGTGATATTTCTGCATGGCAAATAATTTACTTGTAGATGTAGTAGTGTAATAGAAAAACAACAGACCCAACTGTCATGACATGCACGCTGCTTGTTCTGAGTAATTGACTCATTCATTGAAAGGGGCGTGTTCAAAATAATAGCAGTGTGGAGTTTAATTAGAGAATTCATTCATTCTGTGAAAAAAAACAGGTCAAACAGGTATTCCACAGGTAAACAGGTGATGCCATCATGATTCTGTAACGTCCCGTTCCCATCCTGTCCGGTTCCCTTGTTTTGCCTTGTCCCTCCGTGTCTTGTTCCATTCCCTTGCCCTGGTTTTCCCCGTTGCTGCAGGCTGGGCGTGCCCCTTCCGTTTGGTTCACTCTTTCCCCACCTCGGTGTCAGCCTATCTCCTTTCTTGTTCACTGCATGCATTCTCACCTGTCTTTTAGTCAATCACCCTCATTTACATTCCTCACGCTTTCCTGATTGTTTCCAATCACTCTGTCCCTATTTAACCCACCTGCTGTCTCCCCTCCAGTGTTGGATCATTTTTTGTGTTGCCTTCCGTACCCTGTTTGCTAGTTCGTTTACGTACCTCGTTAGGTTTCCTGTCTCCTGTTTCGGTCTCTTGTTGTAATTCTCTGTTGAGTTTAGACTCCTGTCTCTCCTCACTTTCCCTGTTCTCGCTGTTTCTAGTTCCCTAGTCCATGTAGTCTCCTCCTTCTCTGCCAGCCTGTGTATTTGCCCCTTCGCTCCGACCGGCCTGCAGCTGCGTCACTCCCTGTGTGTGTGTTGCAGTACCCCAGCGCTCTACCCTCGTGGCACCCTCAGCTGGGTGTCCTGCCTCTCTCCTGCTCAGTGGTTCCTGTCCGGCCGTGGCGGCCTCCTTGCTGCGACTTCGGTCCCAGGCTCTACGGTTGCCCAGTTACCCAGACCAGGCCTGCTTCAGCTCCACTTCACTGCCTTACTCTGTGCGTGTCCTGCCTAATACCTACCTCAGCCTTACAGTTTCCACTTTCCAGTTCCTGTTGGACCTCCCGGTCCAGTTCCAGTCCGGTTCCGGTTCGGAACCCAAAGTCCAGTTCCGGCTTGGAACCGCTTGCTGTTTCCATTGTACCAGTTCCTGTTGGACCTCCCGGTCCAGTTCCAGTCCAGTTCCGGTTCGGAACCCAAGTCCGGTTCCGGCTTGGAGCACGTGCTTAGTCTAAGGACTTCCTCATTCCTCCCTGTGTTGTGTTTTTGCCCTATGTACGGCTTGGGACTGCCCCAAACCAGCAAATAAACACCCATTCCTGTTTCTCTGAGTCGTGCATCTAGGTCCTGCCTTATCCGGGATCGTGACAGATTCTGTATAAAAGGATATCAAAAGACTCCTGATATCTTATTTCCAGGTACTCTTTGGAAGCAATACTATAACCACTCTGCATTTGAATGGATCTCTATGGGAATTGGGGGGTGGGACTAGATTAAGGTGTAAATTACACGGGAATAGTATGGAACCCACGGTTGGCTAAATGGCTGTAAGTCAACAAGGGTCTGAGGTATCAAACGAGCCTCAAACCATCACTCTGCTGCCAGATATGCAGTAGATATGGATGGATAACTTGAAGCGTTGTTTCTCCTGACAAAATTTCTCTATGGAAAAATAAGTCAGGAGAAGAAACCCTTCAAGTTATCCATCCATATCTACTGTATTTCTGGCAGCAGAGTGATGGTTTAAGGCTCCGTTTAGCTTACGTATGACACCTAGGTGAGCCCAGAGCATAGCCTTATCAGGGTCATGTCTCAGGGCTTTCTGCAGCTGTCTGGCAGCAGGGGATTCGTCGCTTCTTCACGGGACCGGGTTCAGGTACGGACAAAGACAAGGCGTAACCCGTGTTCCATTCCTTATCATCTGGCTCTATTTGTAGCGCACAGGAGTAGCGCCTTATTGCTCTTATCGTGTTTCGAAGAGACCATCAGAAGAGACCCTCCCTTCTCTCCGTAAACTTCGCGGCACCCGAAAGGTGAGGCGGTGGATCGGCCCGGTGTTATTTCCTCCAGCCTCTGCAGGTAGGTCTCAACTTTGGAGTATTCTCGCTTGTGATAGTACACCCAGGCAAAGTTTCCATATGTAACAATGCACTTTGATGGATCGTGCTCATTTCCCTCCTCAGCCGTTCTTAGGTTTTCCAGAGCCTCCCAGGTAGAACCTTGCAAGAACTTGACGTAAGCAAGATGATTGTGGGCTCTGCCCTTAATGTTATCCTCAGGCGCTCCTTGGGGAGTACTAATAATCTCGAATAGTCTAATTTCCATAAAAGGGAGATCATAATATTCTTTTTTCAAGTTCCAGGTGAAGTGGCACTCCAGTCTCATCAACTTCGCCCTAATTGGACAATACGAAAAAGGTACCACAAGCATTCATTTTGATGTCAGGTACAGTTTCATTGGCTGCGGCCATTCATCACCACGCTGCAGCATGTGGCTATGTTGTAATTTAACATCAGCAAAATGTGCAGCGCTATTGTAGGACCTTCCATAACAGATGAACAACAGAGGAACTACATCATAATGGCTAAACTACAGTATATCAGCTGTAAGCAAATTAAAACAGTTGATGCCAACTGTCACGGATTAATTGATTACTGCCTGCTATAATACATACATTATGCAATTATTGAACTTTGTTAACTCACACCATCACCACAAAGTGGTGATAGGACTAATACAATCGATTGCCATGAATTTACTATTTCAAACTTATAGACCCAAACGAAGGTAATATCGCTATAATTTATCATTGTAACATTGTATTTTTTGTTTTATTTTGGGGACTTCCAAAAATTACGAAGCTGCAGGCAACCACACCCATTCCTAATTAAGATGTCGTGATCTCACCATAGACTGTATAGAAATAGGATCTC
Source organism: Synaphobranchus kaupii (assembly GCA_029718625.1). NCBI lineage: Eukaryota > Metazoa > Chordata > Actinopteri > Anguilliformes > Synaphobranchidae > Synaphobranchus > Synaphobranchus kaupii. The sequence goes on along the minus strand of CM056379.1, from coordinate 105,728,052 downwards.
ACTTGCAGGAAGGGGGAAGCCTTGTGGTAAACATGTGTGGTGGCAGGAGTTTAAATGCTGTTATGATTCGTTTGCGCCGGAACGAACGGCCTAGATATTTCATTCAATAAACCTATTTTGGTTAATAATCGGCTGGGGGGTGTCAAACAAAGCACGGGTGTTCTAGTTTAAGTCATCCACTCGGTTTAGTCGGTTAGTGTTAGTTTGCCTGGCTAAACATGTTTTGTAGTGCAGTCTTTAAGCATAAAACCACCAGAAAATGGCCTGTCTTCCTTACGCAAGACTGCAGTATCTAGTAAAGACTTTCTGCGACCGCAGTGTGTTCTTTGGATAGGTCCATAACCTTATGTTTTCCGTTGTCTGTGAGTGGAAGCAACGCATTGTGAATGCTCGTTTTTTTTTATTTTTTAGGTTCTTTTTAATGTGTTATACTAGTTATAAAATGCTATTTGTCTGAATGGGAGACCAGCTTTTAACACAAACCATATGGGTTACTTGTAACTAGGCTTATATCCTGTAGCCTACCCAAGCAAGCATATCAATTTCAATAAGTTATCCACAAAATTTAATCTTCGCTACATTTTTGCAACAAAGTATTTAAACAATGGCTTGAATTGATTCACTAGTATTTTAACCGTAGCGGACCCATGATGTAAGTGAAATATTATGTAGACTGGGCCAGAGAGCTGCTACATTGACCTTGTGCTAAAGTTCACCACGACACGATTCTGATATCAGTACACTATAAAGTGGAGGACTAGTAAGACTGGTAAAATGAGTTAAAGAATAATTATTGCAAAACATAAATAACTACTTGTGGAATCTGTACCAGAAAAGATAGTATTTATATGTTAGTGTATTTGTAGACAAACTGAAGTATTTAATATAACTTTATATTTTCATATGGTTCCAAACCAGTTTGGAAATGTTCAGATGTAAGTCATACAAAAAATGGAAAAGTGACTGAAAAAAGTGGACTCGTGCTCATACACCTACCTCATGATGATCGGTTATTTCTCCAAGAGCAGTTCAGGTTTCTTAACCCCTTTTGAAGTGACATCATTCATGTCCATGACTTTATACACTGCCTGGCCAAAAAAAAAGTCGCACACTCTAATATTTCGTTGGACCGCCTTTAGCTTTGATTACGGCGCGCATTCGTCGTGGCATTGTTTCGACAACCTTATGCAACGTCACAACATTTATTTCCGTCCAGAGTTGCATTCATTTTTGGCCGAGATCTTATATTGACGACGGGAGTCGAACCACTCCGTAAAGTCTTCTCCAGCACATCCCAAAGACTTTCAATGGGGTTAAGGTCAGGATTCTGGTGGCCAATTCATGTGTGAAAATGATTCCTCATGCTGCCTGAACCACTCTTTCACAATTGGAGCCCGATGAATCTTGGCATTGTCGTCCTGGAATATGGGATAACCTGGTCATTCAGTACATTCAGGTACTCAGCTGACTTCATTTTCTTGCTGCATAACGTTGCTGAGCCTAGACCTGACCAATTGAAGCAACCCCAGATCATAACACTGCCTCCAGAGGCTTGTACAGTGGGCACTATACATGACTGGTGCAACAGACTTTGGCCAGGCAGTGTATATCCCGTCAATGGGCGTGGTGCAGTTATGAGGAAATGAAACTTGATTGTTGCATTGGGTAATAAAGGAGCTAAATAAATATTAACTGGCCCATACATAAATGTAATCATTAACCTCATGATGCACACAAGAATGATACCACCATGTCTGTTTAGGGGAAAAGGAGACAACTTATTTTTAAGGGATTTATCCTTCTAGTCAGAAATGAAACTGATGAAAAGGAAGCAATAAATCTTTAATCCCCCCTCTCCAAAAAAAAAACAAAAAAAAAAACTTCTGATTACATTAAGGAATGTATTGCTGAAGCTGGGGCTTTCTCCAGTAAAGCAACTCATGACCTAATATCAATGCTGATCTTGACAGAGAAATGTGGCATGTGGTGCCGCAGGTCAGTGCATAATTGTTTGCAATGTTACCCAGGAAGAGGAGTTAAAGGTGTGTGTGTGTGTGAGATTTAGGGGCAGTTTTTCCCCCCCTCAAAGTGCCATGGTAGTTACCGTAATAGCTCAGGACCTCGATTTAACAATTCTGCCACCATCACTTTGCAAGGGCTTTGGATTTTATTTGATCCAGAGGACAGTGCCCTCTTCTGGGTCAAATAAAGACTGCTCAATGCATTTTGGCATGAGATTTGCTACAAAAAGCTACGACTGCTGGCAAGGTGATGGATTTATGATTAAAGTATTCTAATGGTAAACTGTTGCATTTTTAAAAAAAAAATTTTTTTTTTACAAGATCAGTGGCTGCATCACCTGTTCAGTATTCATAAAGATCGTCTATTTACCCAAGCTATGAGATTATAATGTCAGGATCTTGCTTGACCTAATTTATATGAATTCCTATGAGGGAAAATGCAGATCATGTTATTAATCATACGGGGTTACAGGTAAACAAAATATGTTTATTCAAGCATTGCAAACATTTGTTTTATGATGCTTAATTATGGGGAAAATTGTCAGCTTGAATAGTTGGAAATACATTATCTATATAAATAATGCATGTCAATGGCACTTTGTTGAACTGAAGACAGACCACAAGTTTGTCTTAACAAGCAGCAAGAATACCATATCAATATCATTTGTGTAGCTTGGTTCTATGTGAAGAGTGATTATATGATCATATCAGGGCCAAATTGCACCAAGAGCTTATCGGTTAGATCTGCTTTAATGTTCTAGGTCTCATACTTCTGCTCAGTTTTACAGAGGTGTGGGTATTGAAGAGGGGGGGGGGGAAATAAAAACTACTCAAAATAAAAGTATAAACAGAATAACAGTCCCTATTCACAGAGCCTTTTGAACAGTGGGGCTGGGGCTACTCTATCCATCATCTATAGTACAGCATGTACATCTTTGCATTGCAACTGTAGTATTCAGATAAATGTTGTCCTTAATCCAATGGGTGGAGAGGTCTTGGCTTGATTTCAAAATGCATATTTCACAGCACCATAAATATGGGGAAAAAAAAAAAAAAAAGTCGGTCAAAATAAAAACGTGCTGCACAGCCAAAACATAAGGCAAAATAAGACATTTTATCATATCTGTACACTGAGATATGCGGCATTTGTTTGTTAAAATGCCACATAAAACACATGGAAATGTGTTCGGTTAACTCCTTTGCGTAGAAGGTGACGCCGGCGGGACCTTTTTGCTCAACTGAGACATTTGTTGCTACTGCAGTCAGTAACTATTAGTGGAAATCACAAACTCTGTGTTTTAACTTTATTGGTAGACTGTTCGTGATGATTTCTGCTGAATACGGAGTTTCTAAGTGTCACTATTTCCCCGTAGCAAGTCTATTTAACAAGCAACCCCCCACCTAGTCTATACCTACCCATGTGTGACATAGTGGACAATAAGTCGTAATAGAGACATTATGTCCACAATTCCAAACTATCCCTTTAAACAGAGCACCCCCTAAATAGGTGAAATTTGCCATCTGCGCCAAGGGGTTAAAGAACTTAATTAGTTTTACGCTTCCATATTGTATGCACTTTGGTTTTGACATTTTTTTAAATAACAGATAATTTTCTGATTGCTGGCTCACTCCACGTTAATATTGCAATCCAAACACTGAAGATTGCACTATACAATTTACCATTAGATTATCTTAACCATTTCGAAATGAAACCTTTAGGTTAAGATAATTAAAGTTGAAATGCAGTGCAGTCTATAGTGTTTGGATGCTATGAAATGGGCTATATTACGACTTGTGCAAATACAGTTGCTCAAGTATTTAAATTTAACAGTTGCTCTATTTTGCCTTTTTGTTCCATGAGCTGAAACTGACAGAACAGGTCAACATGATTCCTAAACATTTGTTTTATCTCCCTAGACCATTACATCACTGATTACTAATGCATAATACTTTCGCTTTCAAATAAACAAAAAAAAACAAACAAATTTTTTTTAATCATCCCTGAATACCAGAGTACTTGGCCACTGCACCGCCTTTTGTAGTTATGCCATGAGGACACTAAGTACTAAGACTTTAACAATATTAAGGACCATGTTTCACTTCCGCCGGTTACCGTTAGAGTTTAAACGCCAGCGTTAGACCGTCTCCCACGGTCAGCATGCTCACGTTGACCCTGACGTCTCTGTGGATCTTCTTGTTCAGCTTGTCGATGCTCAGGGTGTCAAAATCGTTCTCCTCCGGGCTGACGACCTTCCCGCTCCAAAGTACCTGGGAGAGGGGACAGAACCGGTGTTTTTCTCTCTCACTCTCTCACTCTCTGTATATTTCTGAGAAGCCCTCTTGTTTTCTAAGTGAAATGTATGTGCGTGTGTCTGAGATTTTTTAAAAAAAAGAAAAAGAAAAGAAACGATGGTACTTCAAAGCCATTTCAAATATGAAAAGGTAAGTCCAGCAGTGTGGCATACTCACATTATCAATGGCTATGATTCCTCCTTTCCTGAGGAGCGCGAGAGACTTCTCGTAATAGTTGTCGTAATTCAGCTTGTCAGCATCGATGAACACAAAGTCAAAGGTCTCCGCCTCACCAGCTGCGAGTAGATCGTCTGTTGAGACAAAGAGGGACGTCAGGTGGAAAGCTCCCTACCCAAAACATAAAAACGTGCCAGGGAGTAGGATTTAACTCTGAACATCAGTACCAAGGGTTTTCAGCGCTGGTTGTATGCGGAGATCAATCTTGTGGTCAACTCCAGCCTATTAAAAAATAAATAAAAATAAATAAATAATGAAAACATGGACGTGTAATCCTGGAAAGCTGAATTTCATCAGGTGACGACATGCTCTTAAGATGCACCCCCAAAAACACTGATATTACCTAAAGGCCATCAGTGGGGGCAGTTTTTGGGGTGTTATGCAGTTAGCAGATGAGTTATCCGCTTCAGTTTCGTGCAGTGGATGATGAACTGACCAGTGCATGCACAGCCAAGACCAGTTCTTATTTCTGTCCGCTTACCCATGACTTCCTGTGTGTACCAGTAACTGCAGTCATTTTACCTGTAGCACAGGGTCAAGAGGGACAGGAAGCTAAGCGTTTATTCTCAGTTATATCCTTTCCATTATATCGCTCAAAAGGGAATATACCAAATCATGTGTTGTGTGAAGTACATTTGAAAAGAATAAGCAGATTCTACAACTTGAAAAGGCGTATGCTGTGGTTACACCCTTGCACTGAAGTCTCTCACGTTTTCCAGCTGATGTTCTGGGTGTATTTAACACTATAAATTTCTCATTGAAAGACACCAAAACCTGTCAGCCTCCAGGCTGTGTTAAGGCCAGAGAGCACCAGTAGGTGGCCCTGTTTCAGTTGACCACTTCCTGTACTGTTCTTCAGGAGTGTACACAGATGGTGGAAGTCAGTGTACAGTCAAGTTTTTGGTGAACGGTGAACTGAACGTATCAGTTTGCAACTAATGAACGTGAACGTCGTTAACTCCCGCGAGAGTTAACCACGCTCACGCACTGTGTTTTACGGCACCCGAGTAGTGATGGTCAGTTCGGCTCTTTTTTCTGAGTCGGCTCTTTCCGTACCGTAGTACCCGAGCCCAGAGACTGTATAAAAATAGCCCGAGCCGCATCTCTTTCTCCCAGTGGCGCGAGCTGGAATTTGAAGCCGTTTCAGACAGCTGAGTCTAGCTGGTAGCAAATCAAGTTAGTAAACTAGCTTTGATATTTTATTCAGACCCAAATCACCTGATTGATGCTCATTTAATAGCCTATGCTCAATGTTTTCTGTTCACTCTCCCTTACTTTTCAAGCTAGTTTGCAATCGCATCCAGTTTACATTTATTTAGGCTACGACTTTCCCATCTCCAATATTCTAGCAGAAGTTTAACGTTAGGCCTATAGCCTAAAACAACGCTGTCGGTCATTGATTGTAACGTTAGATATTACGTGGCCTAAGAATAGACATTGAATGGTTATATTTGCATATAGCCATTTTATTAGCCTATGCAAATATAAATCTTATTTTTTCTCAGATCCTAGAATCCAGTAGCCTACTGAAAATGTGGTGGATGGATGGCTGTATGAAATAGCCAGCCAAATCCGACAAACAAGCCAGATCTTGATGCATGTGTCTGTGTACAGGAGCCCGTTTCTTTTATTAGTTTTAAATAGTATTTGGTAAAGATTTATTTGGACACCATAAAATATGTTTATTTATTTCTTCTATTAGGCTATACAAAATAGTATTTATCTGTTCACTGTTGTTGTTGGGTTCTAAAATAAAAGAGCCACCACTTTAAATAAGAAGTAGCCTATTTGCTGTCATTAGCTGAACACAATCACATATTAATTATGTTTTATATTGCAATTCGGTTGCAAACAGTCACATGTAATAATTTTGTAATAAAAATTTGGCTATTAAAGTGTTGGCGTCTCGGAATATCATTTGATATAGCCTAACAGAATACCTTTGTCAAGGTTTCCGGGTTGATCCACGAGTAGCTAGGCTAAACCCGATTATTAATGGTGTAGGCTACAGCATTTTCTCTCTGTTAAAACTCTAAAGAACTTTGGTTTGTGTCACGGCTCTGGAGCCGTGGAATATTGCCGCAGCTCAGGGCTCTGAGTCGAGTTGATTTTGTGCTGAGAGTTGGGTAATAGACGACTGTAGGTACAGTACATCTTTTAACCGTTAGCAGTAGTAGTAATAATCACTTTGGAATGAGCTGGGGCGATTATCTAATTCACAAAAATGTGTGCAATATTATTAGATCGGAGCAGCTCATTTAAAATAACATCACTTGTAACAGACATTTGGATATATAATAGTATAGGCATTGCAAGAAAAATGGGAACATTGTCTATCTTAAAGATATATGCTGTAGAAGATTAACTTGACCCTGCGAGAAAGATAATGAAATGGAAAAGCACAGACCCTGTATCCTGACAGTGCAAGAAATGTAATAAAAGATCACCTCACTGAATGGGATGTTGAGACTCACTCCACATCCTGTGTGAAGTAGACTCTCCTGCTTGATCTTGCATTAATAATGTATACTGATACAATACAGCCATTGTCTTGTGTTATAAGTTTTTCCTCTCTCAATCTATTTCAGTTGAATAATTGTGTGGGGAATTGTGAAATTTCCACGACACACTTATGCAGAACTCTTTCTCAGTTTAGTTGCCCTTGCTGTAGCTTCTCTTTGGTCTCTTCCTGAATTTTTCGTCTTGAACAAAATAAAAAATAGATTGGTCTTGCAGCCATTTTGAGCCCCTTGAATACATTACGGTTTGTGAAGGGGACAGAAACAGACATCTGCTATACCAATTGCTCACCTGGTATACTACAGAACACTAAGGGTTCTTATCTGAGGATAAGAACACGGACTGTGTGTTTCTGTCAGCATCAAATAGTCACGGCACCCAAATTCAGTCACCCCACCCTTGCCATGAATCTGCCACTGCCATAGCGAGGGTCTCAAACCTTTTTAGCTTTCCTAATCTCTAGGGGCTTTCTGGTCTCCTGCGGGTATCATCCAGTATCCCATAATGTTTAGCATTCTTTAATATTTCTGCAGCGAGTTTTTTTGCTTTCAACTGTCAAGAGGGTTCCGTCTCCAGGGTAACTCTGTGTTCCGAGTTGCCGTCCTTCAGGTCAGCTTGCAGCAGTCCTACGGTTTGTATTTCATCATTAGGTTTTTAAAACCGTTTCAAAGCCAAACAGTTGTTAATTTCGGTAACAGCTGTTGGGGAAAAGCAGGCCCAGCTCACCTCTTTCCAGAAGGGCTTTCCCACATTGGCGTAATCCTCATTGATATCACATGCCACAACATGGCCGTCATCTTGCAAAGCCAGCGCCATGCTCAGAGCATTGTACCCTGTATACACTCCTGGAACATGCAAAAGACACCGTCAGTGTTGGTAACCAGTAGACCGTATCCAATCTAGACCTTTCATCTCAGTTTAACATCAGTGATTACTCCTTGCTCATTACAAATACAAGTATTATTTTCAGACCTGATTTGAGTCTCTGAAGACTTGACAGTACTAGGGAATTCAGTTGTAGGGGTAGTATGAAGTGGAGTCCGGAAATGGATCGTCCATGTTAATAATGACAATTAGGCTTGTAGCCTGATGTGATTCTAACTAAGCGATGCAAGAGATGAAGTGCATTTTTAAATGTAGTGATTAGGCTAAACCTAAACCCCAATTACCCAATGGGGTGTAAGAGTGCATGAGAGTGGAGTTTTTTTCATGCGTACCGATCTCAATGGCTTTCTTCGCCTTGATCAGTCTTGCGAGGTTTGCCATGAGCTGTGCTTCCTCAGCGGCGACCATGATGAAATTCCAAGGATCTTCAAGCGTTTTCTGCAATATATAAGGAACTCAAGTCTTAATAGCAATATCCTATTTAGCTTTGTTGTACTCTGTCACAGATAATTTAAACTGAAAACGCAAGGTAACAAACAGCATGGAATATCTTAAAGAACTGAAAATATACTTTCATTAAGCGCCTTTATTATTCATGCTATGTTTATGAATCAAAATCAACATGAAGTGTTGTGAAATACTCCCCTCTAGTGGTCACATTGTTGTATTGCCCTGGTCCAAATTAAACCAGAGGAAAAGAGTGAAAATTTGTATTTGCATAAGCGACACATTCTGGAACCCCGCTTTGCACGGATGCGCTTGTATTGGTATTAGTTTCCCTGTCAGATGTTGGATACATATGCAAACATAAATTAGGACTTGCTTACCAGTTTGAGTTTTTTCAGTGCAGGGTGCTCCCTCATTGAATGATTCAGTACATATTGCATTAAGGGATTGTCCTTTGCTCCACTGTGACTTTTGAAGATGTTCATGCTGTTAAATTTGGATCTGCTTTTTCCTTCAGAGAGCACATTTGTAAATTTAGTTTAGAGAAAAAAAAACAAAAAAACAAAACATTCCTAACATTAATCTACTCACGGTAAAACAGCAGCCACGTTAGTACTCAACATAATGTAGCTACATTTCTGTATGCCTCACTTGTATGCAACCAATTATGTGAAATCATGTATGGCAATGCTTTTTAAAATTTTGAGACTTGTACCGGCCTACAGAATATCAAAATAAATTATTGACATTCGCACATTCCATAAAGGGCGTAAATACCCAGACTAACTTTGATCACGTTTTATGAAAGCCAAACAGCAAATTGTTTTGACTTTTCATTTGACAGATTGATTCACAACCTGAAGGAGTAGCTACTGTAGGGGGGAGTAGCACACGTTACCACGTAGAACAGGGGTAGGGAACCCTGGTCCTGGAGAGCCGCAGGGTCTGCTGGTTTTAGTTGTTACTTGCCACATGTTGTTGCCACTTAATTGATCAATTAAAGCAGTCGATTACACGGTTAACTCACCTCACCTGGCTTCTTTGGTTTAAGTAGTTGCTGTATTTAAGGTGAAAACAAAAACCAGCAGACCCTGCGGCTCTCCAGGACCAAGGTTCCCTACCCCTGACGTAGACGGTAAGGTGGCACCATTCAAGTAAAGTTATTTCTAAAGGCAGAATAAAATGCATATCTGACATTATTTCTTCATGGTAAAATGCCCAGTGTTAAATCAACTCTTACAGAGTACATATGGTCCCAATTGGACTCATATGTACTCTGTTAGAGTTGAATTGACCCTGGACATTTTACTGTGTAAGTCAATTAACAGAGTCTTTTGGTCTTTGATTTATCCTTTTTTAACTGGCAAACGTCGAGGTCCTAATAAATAGTATGCCTAGTTCATATACCACACTTCATAGAAGTTAGGCTACAGTAGGCTACACCAATACCACAGGCCAACTACCAGACTGATATAATTCGGAATATTCTTCATGGATGGTCAACGCGGTCTGTGAAAATCAGTGAAACCTGTCAAATGTAGCCAGCAAAATAGGTTAGGCTAAGTATTCTGAACTTTGAATTGTAGCTATATCGCGCTCGTGGGTAAGCTTAGGCTGTTTCTAGGACATTGAAAGAAACCTATTCCGAACAAATCAGATTCTTACCCATTAAATAACCTGCTGCAAAAACAACACCGAGTGTAGCCGTGCCAACCAGCGCTTCTTTAGACACGTTGTACTGAAACATTGTCACCTAAATACAATTACACTGATCATGAAATGTGGCCTAGGTGCCTTTCCTTCCGCACAGATCTTTACCATGGTGTTTAGGATATTCGTATCCATAAAAAGTGTCCACTCATGTAAAATACCGTAACCGTACAGCTTTCTCCTAGTGCGCTTATATTTGGGTATTTGCGACAAAATGACTCGACAAGCAGGTTCACAGTCGTGTCACATGTAGCCTTACTAGCTAATTACCGTAAAGTAAATGCAGTTATTTCCTAAACATATGCTATTTACAAGCCAGACTTTCAGAATAAGTTACTAAAATGTATGCGAAGTTTAAGTAGGATAACTGCGTACTTGAATCTGGACTGTCCGTTAGGCTATAGTAACCGAATGGGCTGCATTGCGATAGCCTATGCTATTCTGGGAATAAACCGAGACAATAGGCATTTACTGGTCCGAGAATAAAATATTCAACTAAATATGTTTTTCAGTATTCTGAAGACGCGCAGACCTCGATACATTGTCAGATTTACTAAATACATTTTTTATTTTTTACGTTTGCTGTGTTTTCTGCTTTAGCATCTCGCTGCTTTTTTGGTGTTGCTTAACTTCACATCCATGAAAATTGATTTTGGACTGACGCACATATTTCTAGTCAATCTCCATACTCTTTGGGTTAATTGAACAAGCATTGACCCGACCTACTATTTCCCAGTTGTTGCCGTCATATTTCCAAACCTCTTGCTGCATAACTGCGATAGCCCACCTATAGCCTATGGTCCAAAATAATATATTTGCAAAATAATATCGAATGGATGACATTGTTTTATCGTTGGATGCCATTTCTTTACTTACTGTAGGCTACTGAGATGATCCAAACGGCGATTGAATTGTATCAGCTAGCCTACTGTTCCGTTATGTGCGCAATAACACCCCTCTCTCAATGGTTTTGTTAAAATGGCTTCTATGAGGGAGGGAAATGTTCCCAGTTTTGTTTAACTCGTGACGCTCCATTTAGAGACATTCCGGGGTAATGAACCAACACAGTTGGTTCTAGCTTCACAGTGTAACGCTATTGATGGTGTTTCAACAATGGTATTATTTAACACTGATGTAACGACAAAATATTAAGAGGGCATGCAAGCGACGTTTCCCCCCTCAAATTATAGGTGTCCAGGTTGCTAGAAATTGGCCTGATTTGCCCTTGCGATGATCAGAATATAGCAAAGTATATTCTTTGTAATAAAACGAACACACGCACACACTCGCATAACCTGGTTTCTTGGGTCTAAATTGGTTGTTGATTTTTTTTAGAACTGAAAATAAAAACTAGCCAACCCTGTGGCCTACTAGGGCCATGAAGTGATGACCTCAGCCTTTCATTACAAAGTTTGATTGCTGATACTATATGCTATTGCTGTTATAATGGTAGCCGCAGTTATAGTATTCCTCTTCCAAGTACTGTCTTTGGTCAAAGTGATAAAAGTAGTCACAGAGAGGTCTCTGTTCAAGAGGCAAGATTTTCTTGTATCCAGTGAGGCTTAACCACATTGGCATGATTACATTATTTTTTGACATCACAGGACAGAGCTTGATAATTTTATATTGGATTGAGCCCCACATATACTCCTGTTACCAATAAGTCACAAAATAATTATTGTGATTCTATGGCATATGGAGACAGATATATTAAGATATATATTAAAAAAAACAAAACTTAAATTTTGCTCCATTTCCATGAATCAGAAGGTGACAGTGACTGACTTCTATGTGGTTATTCAGAAGTACGCCATTATTCTAGACAATCATAATAGACTACTTCAGGCTTCTAAAATGTTTTCATTTGATGTTTCAAGATTTTTTAATGTGTTTATGTTAATACAATTGGCATAATTTTCAAAGTGTAGTCTACAAAACATTTTCCCAAATTACTTTATAAAGTTTGTGATCAAGAGGCAGCCTCTAGTGGTAAAATTATGGTATTGTGGAAAAACGTTCTAAAATGAATTCACTATACCAGTACTGTATTTCACTGTACTGTGAAACACATAAACCAAATTTAGGTTTTTAAGGTTTAGACCTGCATACCGTAGGTGGACGAAACTGCTTACTGACATTATAATCAATATGCACAATAGAGTTCCAATACAGTTTTTATTTTTATTGTTTTTTTATACAATGTTCTGTAATATTACTATACTTAGCATTTCCAATGCATTGTGATGTTACAAGGCTGCATGTGAAACATACTAAGCCTTTTCAACAGAATCTGTTTCTTTTTTTTAACAAACTGAAACTTTACTGCCACCTACAGCTTTTAAGATGTAGTACAAACTCAGCATAGTGGAATATCCAATATACTGTCATTTCTGACGATAAAATGTATAATTATATCTTTAAAAGCAATGCATTTGCTTGGTTGCTTTGGTGAAAATGTATGTCAATATATTTTATATTTTCCCATAACTCTCGCAGTTAAATAATTGAGAGAGGCAGGACATTCAGTTAAGGCTTTGACTGCCAATGGCCTTGAACAATTGGTTTGTTTTAATACTGCCTCAATATTTCCATGCTTTGATCCCAAGAAACCTTTCTGATGTAGATGTCAGGTACACAGTAAAATGTGTTAATGTGAAGTAAAATTCTTCTATTCCATGGTTGTTATTCTTTGGGGATTCTACAGCCTGTCTATGCAATCTATTTTCAAATCCTCCATTGCAGAAATGCAGGTGCTTACTCACTAATCCGCATCACCTGTGTAGCCATGTAACTTATAAGTAAAGGAGTGTCTGTTTGTTGATTCATCGACACTGATGATGATCTTGTGATCGAAACGTTTGTCAGCACTATTTTGCACTGGGCACTTTCAAATTTTTTCCGAGCATGGTTTAATAAAGAATATATTTTTGTAGCCTCGTCTTAAGGAGTTTTTCCTTTTTTTTCCAACTTGTCTCTGTGCGAGTCTACTTCGTTTAGCCGTCATTATCTATTGTGACTTCCGCACCTGCAACTAATCTACGTAAAAAGAACAGAGTAAGGCGCAATAGCACACCCGACACAGTAAAATGTCCCATGCTGAGGCAACTCCGATAGAGTACATTTTGCTCTGATAGAGTGCAGCAATACCTTTAGGACCTGTATAAACTTAGTTGAATTAACGCTCAACACTGTACTGAGTATGTGGGCATAGGTGTCATGCTGTCCTCGGAGGAAAGCTGTGTGCACTAGTAACAGGGAGTTGATGGAACAGCCGTTTGTTTGGTCAGCTTTCCATGGCTGTCTGCATACAGCGTCTCATGCTACTGGGGAAGGAGTTTTTGGACACATCTCTCTGCAGCGTCTGACTAACTTGCAACTTCAGGTGTGGGGGGTGAACTGACTGCTGTAAAAAAACAAAAAAAACAACAAAAAACCCCTGAAACAGTGGCGTGCTGAGATATACCCTTAAAACATGAGTGCTTGAACGAGAGCAGGTGGCTGGGAACTGAGCGGATAGACTAGGCCTGCCTGACTGACCACATGACTGAGCTAGCAAAAGGCCCTGAGGAAAGCCCAAAGAGCTGACAGACATCAAACCACTGATGCCATGGAAACAGGAGGTAGCTAGGAGATGAAAAATCTAAGAGACGGCTGCACGTCCCACCCTGAGACCCTGCAGCAGTTTAGAACTGCCTCCAAGTCCGAGGAAAGCATCTGGGACGAGTACTTCTGTTCTTAAAATTTGGATCCTTGACTCGCAAAATGGCTCTTCCCAATAATGAAATGATACACAATTGTCACAGGTGACACTGGGAAACACAAAACCCAGAGCGGAGGCATGTTTTTACGGGCCTGGCTGGCAAAGAGGTGACATGCAGAGTGTAGAGATCGATACCTGATACCTTCAGGTAAAGGCAAGGCAAAACCCCCCAAGTATTTTAAAACGGGTGGCTCTTAATACTCCGTATCATTTTACCGAGTAACGAAGAAAGAAGAAAGGGCTACTTTGTTCTCAAATAAAATGAGAACCACCTCAGACTATTTATGATAATTCAGCCAATCGGTTATACCGTCTGTGCGTCTCCGTGACACAATGTGCCATGCAGTGTACTGTTTGCTACAGTAGTTTACAAAATGATAATATACAGCTAAATACTAAGGTAACTTTCTGTGCAGTATCACTGCAAACTGGTTTACCCTGGTTAAATAAATAAAAATAAATCACACTTGGATTGCTATACAGCACTGCAAATGATGTTTAAAATATAATTTTATACTACTGTAATTTGTATAAAGTTTGATATGCATACCATTATAACCACTCGTGAATGCTAGCTGGATGTCCAAGTACAATAGCATAGTCTGACTATGTTATTCATGTTGGCTGCACAAATATTTTATCTTCTGACGGAATGACTAGCTGTCACTGAACAGAAGATCCGTTTTATTTCCCATTGTTTCACTTGTCTGCAATTAGCCGTGAAGACCATTGATTAGATGAGACAGAAACTGTTCCACTTTGAACCTGTTTAATGTGCGATCACTTACAGTCTCGTGGCGTTGAACACGCTGCGCTTGATGCAGCTGTTAATTGGCGCAGATGTATTTTCATAACCGATGTTGGAATGCAGGTGTTCTGTGAATGATGGGTCTGTTCATTGCCCTCTGAGAATACACCCCGGAAAATATTGAGTGGTTTGAACCATTTGATGCCGAATGCTCAATAATAACACCTTATGTCATAGGGAGGCATCCCAGCCAGTACTGTGATATCACACAGCGACGCAGTACTTTTTCGCTATATTAACACTAAGTTTGTTTCCTGTTGTGCCCTGTTCTAATGCATCTTTATAAAAGCCCATAAGCCACTTTAATTGAAGACCCTGATGCTAAAAGTACTGAAGTCACATTTTTAGACAATTCAAGTTGAGCATAGAAACGTGTTGTATTTGTTTAGCTAAGTCCACCCTATAAATATTGTTAACAGAAAAGGTGCCTAAGCAATGCATAAAAACAGCAAAACTTAATGGCTGGTTTTAGGGCTCAATGATCTTTTCGGATTTGATTTTCTCAAAATAGACATTTTGTGACTTCAGTACTTTTAGCACCAGGGTCTTCAATTGAGAAAGCATTCCATTTAAATTTTTTATTATTATTTATGTAATATTAAATTCTGTAACCCATGAAACCATATACCCTTACATGTCTTGGATGTCTGCAAACAATTTAAGGCACTGAAATTCCTTTGAATGAAGTGAACCAGTCACACGAGGACAGGACCCTGGGTGAAACCTGGTCTGACTTTGGTACACAATGCTTGTTTTGAAACAGGGAAATTAAATTAAACGACCTCTGTGCGATGCCCCTGACACACCCGTGATTGCTTCATGGAAGCATAAATGAAACGTATTCATTGAAAAAAACCTTACATGTCAATGTGGATATAAATAACGTACATCATAATTCATTTTAGTCGGTTGTTTACTGGAAGGCAATCGGGTCACGAAAATAAACTCGCTAGTGTAGCTTGTGTGATAAATTAATGTAAGCCATGCCAAGATGTATACTTTGACCTCCCATATACTATTAGTGATGCTGCATTGCCATAATAACAATGTAGTAATTAATACAGGGTACGTGTGTTAACCTCATTCCACTCAAGCTAAATGATAACAAACATACACTATATATAAATAATTTAAACATGCGTAATTTAATCAGTCTCATAGTTCAGGCTTGATGCGTTTTGGGCCTATTATGGAATGAATCCGTAATGAATTTTGCGATTGTGATATAAAGTGCTTCAGTATCAAATCCAGTGTGACAAACATCTATTTTAAAAAGATTTTGCTTAAATTAAACTATCTGGTCTCCCTTACAGCATAGCCTCATAGGGTCAATGAAACCACTTTCTGTTTGGCTATGGTACTATACATTTGTACATCGATTAAAAACCAAATTCCAAAAGGACTGCAATTATATTTATACAACATTGCTAAATTAATTCACTTTCAAGAGACATAATATTTCATGTTAAGTTATCATGGCAAACATTATTGGAAGCTTTTAGAATGGGTTCCCTCTTAGCCTTCATTATGAATGATTTAAAAAAAATTATATTTATTTTTAATTGGACAAAACCAAATGAATCAATCTGACCAGTATCATAATAGTTAATTAATGAAGCACTGAAGTTTTCCACTAGCCAACTGTACCTCTATGGCATTCTAGTGCAATTCAGTATATTTAGAATTTTGACTCATTTTACTTAATAGCCAAGAGCTGCTGTTCCTGCCACAATCTGACCTTCATTTTGACACAATTTGACCTTTATTTTGTTCCTTTTTACACTGCCTACATCATGCATGTTGTATATGCTATATACCATGCCCACCAGAATTATTGGCAACCTCAATTAATATGAGCAAAAAGTGCAGGATTAAATTCAGTTTGTTTATCAAATGTATTCTATGCTCAGAAAAATGAGTTAAACATTTTAAATTGTGATACCATTGATCAGAGGAAAAAAAAGATTTAATGCAAAATAATTTTTATTTTGAAGATGATGTCAATTATTGGCATCCATGTTTTTATTACTTAGTGCTCCCTCCCTTTGCCAGGATAACTGCACTGAGTCTTCTCCTGCAATGCTTGATGAGGTTGGAGAACATATAACAAGGGATTTGAGACCATTCCTCCATCCAGAATCTCTCCACATCTTTGAGAGTCCTTGGTCCGCACTTGTGGACTCTCCTCTTCAGTTCACCCCACAGGTTTTTCATGGGGTTCAGGTCAGAGGACTGGGGTGGCCGTGGCAAAACCTTGATTCTATGGTCAGTTAACCATTTTTGTGTAGACTGAGGCATTTTTGGATCATTGGCCTGCTGGAAGATCAAATCACAACCTACTTTTAGTCATCTGGCAGAGGCACCTATATTTTGGTCTAAAATTTCCTGGTATCTGATGGAGTCCATGATACCATGTATCCTAACAAGGTTCCCAAGCCTCTGAAGGAAAAACAGCCCCACAACATCACAGATCCACTACCATACTTAACAGTGGGGATAAGGATCTTTTCTGCATAAATATGGCTCTAAATATGGCTCCCACCAGAGGCGTTCTTCTGGCAAACCTTCTAAATAGCTTGTTTGCATAGAGGTGGCGTCTAATTGTACTTTTGAAGACTTTGTGACCCCAGGATGCAAACAACTTCTGCAAAACTCAAAAATTGTGATCCTTGGGGAAATTTCTGCCTCTTGAACCAACCTCCTCGCTGTCCATGGGGGCAAACTACACTTCCTCTTCCAGGCAGGTTAATCACAGCTCCAATTGCTTTAAACTACTTAATTATTGCCTTAATGGTGGAAACGGGTAGTTTCAGGCATGAAGCTATTTTTCAGCCATTGCCTGAGGACAATAACCTTTTGTCATTTAATTTGTGTGTTCTCTGATCTTCCCCATGTTAATGGCTGACTAAGGGGGTTTGGCCTGTGTGTCACCTATTTATACCCCAGTGTGACAGGAAGTTGAAGATGATCACATAATAGTTCCTCAAGACTCAGGCTGCCTTCAAATCCAATTTAACACGCTCCCTTCCCTTGCTGTCTTCCCTCGAGGGAGCTATCTTGTGACAATTTGCTATGTGCAGCAAGCAAACTTAAAAGAAAAGGTGCTCTGCAAGGGAAGGTCGAAGAGCAACAAACCAAAATGGAACCGAACCGCCCTCGCAACATTTCGGAAGTGCAACACCATAGAGTAAAAATGTGACGGCCACATAGTTCTGTGGTGACCGCCCACTTTTTCCATGTGGAGCATTGCATTGTGGGATTCCCTTCTTGCTGGAAACTTGCATTTTATACCCTTGGTGGAAGGATAAACGAGGGAGCGAGGGAATATAATTACTCCCTCCCCTTTCTCAAATTGGATCCGAATCACACTGTGTGGCTGCCATATTTCATCCGGGCATTTTGGGGATTCCCCCCTTGAAGAAGGGAAGGGAACGACAGGAAGAAAGGATAAATTTTGGATCCGAACACAGCCCCAGGCTTAAAAACATATTCTTTTTAAGGGGAACATACTTTAATTAGGTTTTGTTTAACTATGTCTAGTGTAACATTTTTTTTGAGAAAATATATATATTTTTTTCTATTAATAGTTTTACCAAAATTAAAGATTAGATGGTTCAGATATTTTTAGTGTAAGGTCATGCTGATAAACGACAAATTCATTTTTCATAGCCTTTTTTGCTCATATTTTCCAGGGTTGCCGATAATTCTGGCGGGCACTGTAAATGGGTAAAGATTTGTGAGATTGCCTGCTGTCTTAAAATGGAGGAAAGCACTGAGAGGCGCGTGCTCGCTGCTTGACTGACAATGAAAAGAGGCGCATCGGCAAATGATGCCGATTTGACGCAGATATGTCATGCAGCACGGGAACTAATCATGCATACATTTTCTCTCATGATGGGCCATCAGTGATATGTCAGAAAACCAGTGCTCCCAAGGAAAGCTAGGAGCTAGGTGAGAAGATTATGAAAGACGATTTTTTTTTTTTTTTCTCCACAGGGTAAACATGCTAATTTCATCTTGCCTTGTGGCAAACTGGCTTCTTTGGTTGTTCAATATTCTTGAGCCCAGATAAATTTTCTGTGGAAATGCATTAAAAAAATAGCTGACCTACATCTGTGTGTATCAAGATAAGCATATGCACGTGCAAGTCGTAACATCCTACACAACACCTAGGTGAAAAACTTTTTAATATTTAAAAATATATTAAGGTGTGATTCAAGACATTAACCTCTTTCTCATCGTACAACAGTATTGTGCATTTTCCGGAAGTAAAATGCGTTTGTTGGAACGCTACTAAAAGGACAATAATTGCTTCATTTGTAAAATGTCTGTTTCGATGACCAATAAAAGGATAATTGCACAATTTGGCGTATGGCCTTTGTCAGGGATTCATAATGACACCCTGAATAAGGCTACACACTGGAAAGTGTTGGTTTAATCGCATGATTACTCTCTTCCATTCAGCTCCAAGTGTAGCAGGAATTTTTTTTATCGCCATTGCTGCTGCTGATTTCAGGTGACTTTGTAGTTTTCCAAGGTGGTGCCAGAGCTCTCCAGCTTTATTAATGAACCTTTACACATTTGAAGAGACTAGACGCATTTCCTGTGTGGCAGGAAAGATCTGAGTATTCTGGTGCTACAGCTGAGGCTTGTATTGAGCTCATTAAAGCTTTAATGTTGTGTAGGTTGTTGCGCAATTTTATTTTATTGAACAAATTGAAAAATAGTTGAGGCTCAGCTGTCTAAGGTCTAAGACTATAGTGGTGAAACATTAGTTTTAACATGAGAACATTTAAAGTAATTTCACCCAAAATCAGTATCAATATAATTGCCTTTCAATAGGACATATGACACATTCAAGATTTTATATACATTGAGCACCATAACTCATTGGGCAGTGACATATTTTTTGTTATTTTGATTCTGTACTCTAATTAATTTGAGGGTATTTTCATCCATATCGGATGAACCGTTTAGAAATGATAGAACCTTTTGTACATGGTCCCCCCATTTTCAGACATCAAAAAATATTGGGCAGCTTAACATAATGTAGAATAAAGGAATCATTTTTAATATTTGGTCGCATATACTTTGCATGCCATGACTTCCTGATGTCTGTGACCCAACAATATCAAAAGACTCTTGATCTTATTTTCTGGTACTCTTACAAGCAATACTATAACCTCTCTGCATTTGAATGGATCTCTATGGGAATTGGGGGGCGGGACTAGATTTAGCTGTAAACTATGCTGGAACAGTATGGAATACATGGTTGCTGAAATGGCTGTGTCATCAAGGGTCTGAGGTATCAAGCGAGCCTCAAACCATCACTCTGCTGCCAGATATGCAGTAGATATGGATGGATCCCTTTAAGGGTTGTTTCTCCTGACAAATAAATGGAAAAATAAGTCGGGAGAATAAACCCTTCAAGTTATCCATCCATATCTGTTAGCAGAGTGATGGTTTAAGGCTTGTTTGATACGTCAGACCCTTGATGACTTAGAGCCATTTAGCCAGCCATGTGTTCCATACTGTTCCAGTGTAATTTACAGCTAAATCTAGTCCCACCCCCCAATTCCCATAGAGATCCATTCAAATGTAGAGAGATTATAGTATCGCTTGTAGGAGTACCAGAATATAAGATATCAAGAGTCTTTTGATATTGTTGGGTCTGCACTTCAACCCCATTGTCATTGTATCCTTTCAAACTCAGTGCTAGAGTACAGAACCAAAATAACAAAAAATGTGTCACTGACCAATGAATTATGGTGCTCACTATGTTTTTGCCATTTTGAGCAACCTACCAGTATGTAGGCCAAATAAAATTCCATTCTTTATGGACATCGGTGGTAGTAACTGGTGGTTGTAGCTTCAGGAAGACACCAAATTCACCGGAAACTTTTCTTTGGATGTGAAACACATCCCTCTGAAAGAGAAAAAATTATATTGCACTGATTTTGGATGAATTATCAAATCACTCTGAAGCAGTAATGTTCCTGGTTTAAGACTAAATGGGCTTGTCCGAATGGTAGTCTACTCATTCCACTGTATGAGGGGGCAGTATGGCTTTCTCAATGGAGCCCCTCATTTGCAAGGACTTGCCTGTTAATAAAATTAAGCGGTTGTAAATAAAGTGCGTCTAAGCATCTCTAAGGAGGACAAACATCCTCTGTTGATTTCTAATGTGCCGACGTGAACGTGTCCCTGTGCGCACGTATGCACATCAGTTAAACGAGTCACGACTCCTGGCGTCTTTTTGGGGGAAAAAACGTGTTTCGCATCTCACGCGACGGCGGAGCGAGACACCTAGAAGCCGGCGCCGTTCAGGCCCTCTCCGCGAGACGGCGAAGCCGCGTTTCCACATCGTCTCCACTCACAGCTCAACACTTCATGTGACACTAATTGTTTCTGCGACTTGTGCCAAGTACTTCCTGTTCTCCCGCGCACTCTACAGACAGGCCCGCGTCCCTCGCCTGTTTTTTGTGTCTGTTAAAGAACGAATAGACGTCGTTCTGTATGCGCAAAGCGCTCCTCTTGCTACTCTCCTCCCTACCCTGCCCTGCTTGTTTTCATGTAGCTGGTTGGCTGTCACCAACCTGCAGTATTGCCTGCTTGAAAACGCTCCCGCAGGTTTTGGCTGGAAATTGAACAAAAACAACGTGGCACATAAACTAAAATGCTCAGGGGGTTTGGGTTTTGATTTCTATTGAAAATTATGGTTAAATGTTCCCATAACTGGCCCTCAACACCTGACCTAATGACTGCACCACAACGCCCCCCACTTCCCTCATAGCTCCGACCGATGATTGGCTGGACAATATCTTCCATTCCCTGCCAAGCATGTCTTTCTGCTCTGCTGTAAGAGAACTGAGTGCTTAATTGACCTTCCAGGTTAAATACAGTCGAATAGGTATTTGAAAAAGATGCATTTCCAGTACCAATTATCTACAGGGAAGTCCTTAATTGTTTCATTAAAATCTTTGCATATGTATTTCTCAATGTTCCAAAAAGACTCCTATGAATATTGAGTAAGACGAGAGAAATGCGAGAATTTCTATCTGTATAAACTCACAGAACAGAAAAAAGCGAGCAGATGTTGCTGACTACTGCTATGACTCGAAAAGGAACTTGAGCAACTCAACCAAGTGCCGCGACATTAGCAAGTATAAAGACCGAACTGTTTTTTCGAAACCCGTGAAAACAAAGCGGTTACAAGTGTACCCTCTAGAACACCGATGTCAGTTTAGCAGCTTGCCTTCCTGAGCTGTGTACAAGGTGTGTACAACATGTGCTACATGCTTTCATACAGTGAGTGGCAGTGTTGCTAAGGAGATGACTCCGATGCAGTTCTCTGCATACTCGCCAAGTCTAGTTATCACGGGGTGAAGCAGATTGCATTTAATTCATAATATACGCACCAGACAATCGTTTACACACCAGCAATGCATGAAGCTGACGTATTTTTATTTTTTTAAAGAAACAATAGTTATAATATCTCCGTCCTTAAAAAAACCAGACACTTCTCACAAATGAATGGTAAATAATGTGTTCATGCTATATATGATGCGTGCATGGCTAGATGGGGGAAATTTGTGTTGTTGACTTGACTGGGCTTCATTGCATTTAGCCGGGCAAAGTGTGATATCACGTCAAAGGGTGATTGAATGCAGCAGGGCAGCCCCCCCCCCCAACACACACACAAGATGATGAAGTACAACGCTGTGGAGCTTACTCAACAGATCTATACACACTTGTGCATTTTTGCCTTAATCAAAACGCCTGGACGTGTGTAACATCAGCACTTTTATTTTTACCCGTGTTCTTTAGTACAATCTGTCAGACCTGACTTTATAAAGCGGGAACACCAGTTCAAGCAGTCAGGGCCTGGACGGATGTGTTCAGAGCCATTCCAATTATACCAGAATGACACTGGGTTTGGGGGGGTTGGCGCAAAGATTGATTTTACAATACGATTCGTGTTATGCGTTGTGAAGGGCCGTGATTTCTCAACGAAGTGACTGGGCCATATCTTATCATTTTTTTGACTCGTTTGTGATGAGCTACGGCGACATGAACTACTACAACATAAATGTTTATTCAAACTGCTCTCCGCTGTTGCGACGTTTTAAGATTTGTGCATGCGATAGAATTGAAAACAACCCGTCTTTAAAAAAAAAAAAGAAGGTAATTTTTCAAAGCCATTCAGCACAAAGTACAGTTTTGCTACAATAGGTCAGGGTTTGGATACAGCGTTAATCTAAAACAGAAATGGAAAGTTTCAATTAAGTAAGCCAATGGGTTGTTTGTGCTTTCGTTTCTTGAATGTCAGACAGAATGAGGTTTTTTGGACAGCTCTCTTTGGCGCCTTCGTCTCTCGCCCCGTTGTCACGGCGTGAGATTCTGTGGGAGCGCAAAATTTGGAATGATTGACAGGCTTTTGTTTGCCTTTCAAATCACTCCAGCATTTCTTTCCCCGAGCATTGTGTGTAAACACATACAGATTTCGAGTTTTTTTTTAATGGAGTTGCGCAAGTCACGGCAGACCTCAAAGATGAAACGACTTGCTTAAGGGTAATCGTGCTCTGGTGAAACCTCTCATATGAGAGGCACTGGCACCTCTCGCTAGGCGCAAAGGACATGTCATTTCCTCAAAAACAATTAGTGACTAAAAGTAGGACTTTTTTTAATCCCCTGACTGGCACTGCCAGTCTGCTCTGTGGGTCCCTCACGCCAATTGTTTGTGACATCCGAGATACCGCATCAGTCAATGCTATGTTTACATAGTGTCTGGAAATTCAGAATTTCCTGTCTATGCTCAGACAGTGCAGGAATATTAAATGGTGCCTTCTTAAAAGGAGAAAATATATACCCGCTTTTGCCGATGAGCTGGCTTGCTTCTGTGGTGCATTAAAATGAAGGCTGTTCTACATATGAATAAGATGCTTTTTTTGTTGTTGCATTGAATTGGTTGTGCAACACTTTGGCTACTACAGGTAGGAGAAATGTTCTCAGTTTGTGCCACCCTGACCATGTTTACAATCCCTCACAGCAAATAGACAAGACCGGCCATTGCATTCAAGGTGCAATGTACACTGGTTTCCGAGACCAAGTTGGTCGGAACTCATAAACACTGAATGAAACAAAGTCTGTGCCCGCGTATGTGATTTGATGCTTTGCTTATGAACTTGCCTTCAGACCGCAAAGGGAATCAAGGTGATGTTTGGTGACAGAGGTGTAATTAATATATGATGCAGCAGATATGGCCTTCAGCTGTTTATTTGCTTGACAGATGTGACTCGCATAGCCTACGTTCTATCCAGCTGGGTCTTCACTGAAGGTAATTCAGGTTACATCCTTGCTGATGGGCGTAACAGCAGTGCCACCCCCAATGGCAATAAAACCAGGAATTGTACAGAAATTATACAATACGTACAGCAATGATGTGTAGCAGGATCTATATATTCAAAAAATAACTGGTATAAATGGGCATTCCTGTAATATGGTACATATGGTTTGTGCCATTTGCTTGGGTAAGGAACTGCAATTTGATATTTCACCCAGCTTGGGCTAATGACATGGCTGCTACTCCCACCGCGTGCTTGTAAACCGTACCGTACCTTTCTCCCCACCCCATCACTTCTCCATCTTGCCGACGATGTCCCGCAATTACCATAATTTAAGTACTGATGATGATGTTCTCACTCGGATCAATTTGCTACGGCAATTTGACCCGCTTAATTGAGTCAATTATCAGCCCTGTGTGAGAGCTGACCCCCCCCCCCCCCCCCCAGGAGCTGGAGTGAAGTGTGTCTCGTGGAGCAGGGAGAAATGGCCACTGCAATATTGTGGTCATGTGGCCACTGCAGGGGAGGACGGACTATCGGGGCTCGATGTGTAATGCCCTCGGACACACACCGTATCTGATGTTAATTCAATCGCGCAAAGACGCCTCGCTTTCATCTGCCGCCGCAGACGCACGAGCAGAAGGTCAAAAGGTCAAAGCGGCTTGTGTTAGCGCGATGGTTTCAGAAAGTACCAGTGTGTACAAGTGACTTTATATGCATTTTAAAGGGGTTTGAACAGGCAGCCTAACGGGTATAAAAAGAAAACTACAACAGCCTTGTTGAAACCAGTCATCGTATGAATGGTCACAGTGACCTGCAAGGCCAGTGGCTTATTTGTTGGCCGTGTGGTTGTATAATTCTATGACCTGCTATCTACAGGTATCTTCAGTCATATTTCATACGTTTGCATGGAAGTATACAGTTTTAAAGATTTCCAAGTACATCAAGGAAACAAAAATAGTTTTATAATGACTTTTTTTTTACATTAACGGAGAGAAAATGAAACACCATATTCACACTAATTATAGTAATGGGAAAGAAATGTCTGTATATTGTGTTTTTTTTTTTTTGCACTTTGGAAGAAGTCACCAGACAAAATAACGCAAAACTTAGTTGTACTTTACACGTATAACAGCTTTTCAAATGTTACAAACTGAAATGGTAATCCCAACTGATTTACAAAAAAACAAAACAATCCCGCCTGGAAAAGTAACTGTTAATAATGGTGACATAGCCTTTCAAACGCATGTCTTTTACAGCCGGTGAGAAGCCAGTAGACGGCAGAAGTGGTTGCGGCGGTAGCTTCTCGGGCGGTTGGTTCTGCGGAGATGACGGCTGGGTCTGCGTTAGGACTGCACTGTGGCGTGTGGGTGACTCCTGCTGAAGAGCTGCCATGCAGTTAATGAGAGCCGTTTGATCACCTCAGCCCCTTAGCGCAAAGGGAAATTGATGGATTTTACCACAGCGTGCTATCCACTTCATCAGCTGTTAGAAATACAGGAGTGCCGTTTACTCATAATGTATGCTATTGCAACAACAAAAACAAAAAAATATTGTCCGAATAAATGTGCTTAACTAACATTGCTCCTTTTCTAATGGCCGATTGCTAGTTAAGATTTGCGGACAAAATAAAGGTTTAGGCGCCACAGGAAGGAACTGCATTCGTTCCAGTAAATGCATAAATACATCTCATTTCAAATGGGCCCAAGCGCTTTAGACCAAAAGCCACTCAAGTACTCTTATCCTTTTTTTTTCTTTTCCCTTTTTGCTTTTGTATGTGAATCACAGTTTTAGACAAAGGAGAGAGTATTTTTCATACAGAACAGATCTTTCCCCCAATTTCTGTATGCAACTATGACAAAGTAGCAGAAATCATGGCCTCTTTGAGAATGCAGGAAGTGTTCCATGAAACCCACGATGAATTTTATTGATGGGACTTGATTCTTAACTGCACGGTCATTATTTTTTATAAGCCACTGGGAACAAGAAGTCAGTCAGATAACAGGTGCTAACTAACACTGGGAGGGAGAAAAGAACAGAAGAGCGTATAGCTCTTATAGCACGGCGGGCTGGCATACTGTTCCGAACAATACACTATGAACTTTTACAAGAATACTGCGAACACCACTATGTCCGTGTCAAATATTCGTTTTTATGGCTGTGTACATAACTCACGCCTTATTATTTTTTGCAAAGAGGCTTTGCAGCACTGTCTGAACTCTCGTAATGCATCAACGGTTTGGAAAAGCGTCGACAATAATTGTGCAAGAGGTCTGAGAAATCATGGAAATTAATATTTGGGTAGAGCATGAACAATGCAAGTGCACGGGGAAAAGTTAAAATGATGTATAACGTTTTTCCGTGCGGGGAAACGGCAGGTCTCCACAGTGAGGTAGGCGGCTAACCCAAGCGCTGAACCTGGGCCACGCTGTGTATAACTACTCAACTTTACTGCCGTTATTTGCGCTGATTAATGGCCGACTTATCGGATACGCAGCCTCTAGGTTGACGTGGGTCCCGTGGGGCCCTGCTTGCAGCCGCCCGGTTAAAGACGAACTCCAGACAGCCGGAGAGAGTAGAAGCGTTCTCCTCCCTCCGGGCCGAGTCCATGCAGCTGCCCAGCGGAGGAGGGGCGGCCCGAGGCACGAGCTACATTCGGCGTGCAGACATCAGACGAATACACACAGTCAGTAATCCAAAGGTAACGCATTAGTCCGTGTGTCAGGGGACCTCTGTTCGCGATAAATACCTCCACTGCTCACGGCTGTTGTCAGTGGCTGGCAAACGCATAAAACTCCTCTGCGAACCCTTCGTTTATCTCATTACTTGAATTTATTTGGAAGTTATGCACTCGGTATTTTTTTCTTAATCGCGCTGCTCAGAGGTTTGCAACGGCTATGGATTTCTGAAAGAAAACAGGGGTTATGAAAGCAATATATTACTGCACTTAAGCACTTAGCCGCCCAGAAAAGTGAAATAAAGCTACAACACACTTTATGTTGTGTTTATATGAAAAGAACCGTTCCACACTGGTGTGTTTATTGGTTCCGCTGCATTGGTTATGACACACAGTGCCGATGGACATATTAGCTTGAGGTGATTTTACCTTGTTAATATTTATTATGTTCAGAATAAAAAATCACTCCATACCATTTCAAATGTGCTCTAAGCAAGGCATTTGGAACATACAGTAGTGGCCTTAAGGCCTTGCATTTTGTAAACCGGTAATATGAGCTAGTTTGAATATCAAAAAAACAAATAGCATTGGGCAAATTATGCTGACATATCTTCAAAACAATCAAATCAAGTAATTAAAAAAAAAAAAAAAAAACTGTTTTTTTGTAGGGATGAAATTTGCATGGTTTTAAAATAAAACTAGCTGAAGTAAAGAACATTTTAAATACACTTTAAAATAATCTTGCATGTCTGGCTACATAATACTTATTGCACTCAAACTCGTGACTATACTCCATTCAGAAGCTATTTATCACTTCCAGTTTGTATTAGTGATCCAGAATGTGATGGTATTCCTAATTGGCTGGTGGACTAATTTCAACAGGCTTTCTAAAAATAATTTAAAATGTAGACTCGGGATCGGTTTTTTTTTTTTTTCAAAGTGTGAAATGTGAGCCTGTCATTTTCCTCCGTTCTCCGTCTTCAGCCCCTCAGCTGAGAGTTTGGCTTTGGCAACAGTCTTTCAGCGAGACTGACAGATGAGCTGGTGGTACAGCGGCATCAGAAAGTGCAGGCTGACAGCTCAGCTTGACAGCCTTCTTACACATAAATATACTTCTTGTTCCAGGCATACTATCACCTTGACAGGAAAAGAAAAAAGGAATCTCTCAATGAAAGGGTTGATAGCCCTTACTCGGGACAGGTCATTACTTCCTGCTTTTGCTAGGACGCTCATCTAGCGTTTTCAATCAGCTTAACAAGGGATATCATTGTACCGTTGTCTTTCTCAGGAGGCACTTTGCAGACGGTCCCTTGTATGGTATAATTTCACAAAAGCAGATGCATGTTAAAAAGCAAGGGAGAAGAATTTAGGAAAGTAGTAACGTACACACTACAGACAGTATAAAGATGTTACAGGATGTGGTTGGTCCAGTTCCAACCACGTACTTTACAACCTCTGTATAATGTGTTGTCTAGTTTTTCGCTGAAATTATTAACTGAGGTTGCTTGGCTGAATAGCTGAAGAAACAGAATAACTATTTTTCAAAACTAGCTATTGAAATTGCTTTTGAATATGTGTCTTTCAGTTCATGACTGGGTTTGTGTTCATATGTGATCGCAACATAAGAAATGCATTGCATTACATTTGTTTCCTCAACATATGAATAGGAAAGTCAGTGTTTGTGCAGGACTTAAGTGAACAAGTGCTTCATCTTGGTTGATTGCTTTGGACAAGCTCCGCGTATCTGTTTTTGCTCAATTATGTGACATCATTGTGCACAAGGTGACCTCTGACACGAATAGAAGGAAGTTCTGACACACTCTTCAGATGATGTCATATTGCTCCCCCCCCACCCACTTGAGTTATCACTGGCTTTTCTTAGAAATGATGGGGCTTCACCCGATTCAACCTGCTACTTCATCACACTCAGTGCCGATTCAATTTCCTCTACAACAAACTGCAATTAAGATGGTTCTTATGAATCCTATAAAGCTAAAAACATATTGCAACATGCTCTTACAGAAACATAGTAATAATACATGCTTCTTCTGCAAAACTGGTAAAATATTTTTTCCAATTATTACACGTTCACACTTCTGTCTACATCTCCAACTCTCGTCAATGGGTGTCACCTTATGTTCACAGGATGTGGGGTGGGATGTTTTTTGGGGCGCAACATCGAAGCCTTAAACAGCCTACTGACTCCAAGTATCAATCTCAATGCTGTACAGTACAGTATCAATCTCAACGCTGTACAGTATCAATCTCTACGCTGTACAGTACAGTATCAATCTCAACGCTGTACAGTATGCCTTCCTGATGAACCTTTGTAAATGCATGCCTTATGCACTGTCCATGAATGACTTTATACGAAAAAAAAATTTTTTTTGGGGCATACGTAGTGAGACCGAAATATCCCTCACTGCAGACAGTGACAGACTTAGTGGCCTGGCCGTGCCTTGTCCATGAATCCTCATTAGGGCGTAATTGTCACTTCTCTCTGTGGCAGCGGACACCCCCCTGCACGGGCACAGAATGGCACGACGGGCCCCAAATGGAGCTTTTCACCTGGACTGTGTGCCGCAGCACCTGTCTCTCCCTCTGTGGCCAGCTATTATCGTTTTTTACACCGCTAGAAGCCATGCAATTAACCGGTCTCAAAAATCCAGGTCTGGAGCCATGTGCAACAGCAAATTCAGCTGGCCTGCTTTAGGAGGCCCTTCCCAAACAGGCTCCAGCAATCAGCCCTATTTCAGGCCTCACCGAGGTCCACTTTTACAGCCATGATAGCCTTAGTTACTGGGAACCAGACTTGTCCTGCATTTGTACTCGGGACCCTATGAATGTTAGTATGTTGCCTGCAAAGTGGTGAGCCACAGCCTACCTCTGTAGCCTCTGCTTTGCATTTAGCCTAATTTGTATCCTTTATTTAGCATATATGTATGTATGCACATGTGATATCCAATTTATGGCTGACGGAAATACACCACATACAAATATAGGACTCGGTGCGAGCATATCTAAATGTGTGGATAAGTAAAATAGAGGATGAGGTCATGGCCTTTTATAGGAATGTCTGGAAATTAAAAGGATGTTCTCACCGCTGTATTAGTGGCACTACATTATTATGGGTGAATCTGTAACCGAATAATTTGTTTTTATTCTAACTGTGCTGCCGTGCTTCGTAGCTTCATAGAGTTGCATCATCTGCGGTGAGAAAAGAAAGTCACACCCCGCGAGGTCTGGATAACTGGGAGTATCTAACAAAAGTAGAATTATGGGAGCCGTTGCTCATTCGGGGCTCTTGACTTTACCGTCTGCCAACATTTCAGATGTGAACGCACCTAAACTATTGGCACGTAATAAAGTACCTTCGGCTTGACAAGAATGGAACATGAACGGTGCTGGGAACCTAAGCAAGATGATAAAACCGGCCAATGTAAACACGATTAAAACGTGAAGGCTTTCCCCGTTCACTCGGCGTGAGCTTGCGTGTGATTGGCCCGGAGCTGTCAGATGGTGTATCTAGACCTAGGCCAACTGGAGTAACCGCTTTCCTACATCCTCAGAGCCTGTAAGTTTCACAACCTGCCTTGTCAATCACTCAAAAAAGTGTTGTGCTCTCAACTTTAATGTAGCTTTGCAGACCAATTAGGCACTAGTTGGTAGTGATGCCTTTTTCACACTTGCGATTATGTCTTGGTTATTGTATTTTTGCATTGTCAACATTCGGCACCTCGGTGACACGTTAATATTACGTTGTGTTGGTCATCTTTGTTGTTGTGACCATGACGATCAGACCCCTGATCTCATCAGAGATAATATTTAATTTTATATAAAATATTATAAAATCTTTAGCGACTAACCAATAATGACAATAAAAATTACATTACAGGCATTTTAGCAGACACTCTTATCCAGAGCGACTTACACAAGTTTTTAGTATTTTTTACATATTATCCTTTTATACTGAAGTGATTCAGGTTACGTACCTTGCTCAAGGGTACAAGAGCAGTCTTCTACCTGGGAATCGAACCTGCAACCTTTCGGTTACAAGGCCAGTTCCTTAACCATTATACTACACTGCCGAATACAAATTGAATAAAAATTCAGCGATGGCTGAAGTAGGAAAGACCCTGACAAGGAGCTTTAATTCTGGAAAACAAAGGATGCTCCAGAAAGTAATTAAAATAACAGTAGAGAACTTTGACTTGAACAAGCACCGTAAGGAAATAATGAAGTGGTTTACTTTGTCGCTTTGAGAAAATATATTGAGATCCTTTTAAAAAAAAAAACTTTTTCCCTAATACCCATGTATTTACACAACTATGTAAAGGTTAAATCATCTGCAGCTTAATGTGTAATCTTTCAAATGAGCTTTTAAGTATGTTTGCTGAGACTGTAATTACCCCCCAGATTAGATTCACAGCTGTGTGGGAAATGCTTTTTTACTGCCATTGCCTGTAACACGAGCTCTTTCAGCTTTATTTGTCAATTATTAAATCATAATTTGATATGTATTTTGCCATTAGCAACAAGCCTAATATTCAGTTTTGATAGGTCAGTAGCTCTTCTCCTCTCTTGTACTAACTGGATTTGGAAAGTGTTAATTTAAATCATTGTGAAATGCCTCGTTCCTATTTCTCTATTTAACTAATAAAGAGCATAAATGATTCATGGCAGCCACATACATAATTCATAATTAAATCACAGCTTGATGGAGTGGAATTTATTAATTGTGAAAATGCATGTGCTGCCATAATATACTAATTTATGTCTTTATTTTTTTTATCGGCACAATGCTCACTCAGCTGTAATCAGCAGCTTTGTCTAGTTACCAAGTTGCAGTAATGCAATGTTACAGCAGATGACCTGTACACTGGGAGAGGGCAGTCTCTTAGTGATGGCCACAATATGCATTTGCCTTGTAAACTTGGGGTGCTTTTTCATTGAGTGGGGTTGGCACATTGCCTTTGTGAGTAATTATATTAACCTATGCATGGAGTCTACTACAGTAGACAGGCTTTTCAAAGTCTATTTTAACATGGTCAAAAACATTAGTAATCTCCAAAAAATATCAGAACAGATTCCTTGCACCTTTGCCTAAATTTTGATATGCTCCATCTTGTTACATTTTATTGGCTTTTCTAGTTTTGATACAGTGAAGGTCAAAATGGCAGGTGGAGGTGGAAACATAACACACAAACTCCCTCTGGTGTAGCTGTGAAAACCTTCTATTCCTAGAGAACAGAGCATGTTAAAAAAATATATTCTTATTAGGGAAGATGCAAGGAGCAGAATTAGTTATATTTGTAACAAAAAATTACCGTAGTTCTTGTATTGTATACGAAAAACCTTCTGTCCAATGAAGTGGACATCATGCATTAATGTCGGTCATTTTAAAACCCACACATTACCAACAGTCATTTTGGTGATATGCAGCGATATTCTTTACTTAAAAACCTTTCTGCTCTTTTTCTTATCAGTATCTCTGCGCCTCATCTCGCTGTTTTTGATGGAATATGTGTTTGTGGCTACACAGAGCCCAGCGTATGCCAGGGAGATAAACAAAAGCTGGCTGTGTTTGTGATGGCCCTTTAGCATTCATGAGAATCTGCTACTATCTATTGATTGGGTGTCACAAAATTTCACCGTGACTTACACCTCCCCTAATTCCCATTACCAGGAGCACTGTACCCTTATCGAGGGAAACAATAAGCCAGTTGTCACTGGAGCCGAAAATATGAGGAAGCCCCCGCCGCGCCGCGGGAACCCATGACTCTCTTGCGGGGAAAAAGCTCCCGCTCAGTCCTCCCGGTGACCCCTGTGCTCATAAGAGACGGAACCCGCGCGGATGTTAAGCTAAATCTGATCAGTTTGCAGATAAATCTGGAAATTGAATCTCGCTCATTTCATGGTGGGGGAGAGCCCAAAATAGAAGTCAGCTCCCACCCATAAACCTGTCACAGAGATATGCCTCTCGCAATGATGGCACCACAAGCCCCAAACCCGCCCCCCACCCCCCCCCCCCCCCCCCAACCCCACTTCCCAGGCTTCACCCTCTCCGCCGACTGCTATCTCTTCCTTTCTGTTATGTCTCTGTGCTCTTTTAGACAAAGGGTAATAAAGCTATAAATTGTGAGCCTTGCTGAAGGTATAGACATTCTGTCTCAGAACTGCTGTTGAAACTGCCATAAACCACCCACAAAGTCGTAGATAAAGATTTACAGTTATTTAACATCCTCCTTGTCCCTTAAATCAGAGTGATAAGAGAATTAAGTGATGGCTATAGGTTCTTTGTCCTTAGTCTATTGATTTTTTTTTTTTTTTTTTTTAAGAGGGATCCAGTATGATATATTTATTGAGCGGCGTATTTGCTTCAAGTTTACTGAGCGGAATGGGTGCCTCCTTCGATTCTAACACCGTTAAAACGGAAATACCCTATTTATCAATCCCGCAATTACTCTTTGTTTGCCTTGCCTTTTGGCGGATCTTTTATTCAAAGCCTAATGCGAGTAGTGCTAAACAGGCTCTCCAGGTTGAATCAACCCTCTCTGGATGATTGACTGCGTGTCTGCAAGCAAACCCAAAGGTGTTGCCTTCAGCGATCACGCTCGGTCGCTCTGTGAAAGGTATTCACCGGCGGCACGCTCCGGTTTAAAAAAACACAAAAACAAAACAAACACGAGCGAAACGTGAAAACATGTAGACCAGTGCATTGTCTTGATTATATAGTTTTCCTTCATTGAAACAGACACTGAAAACGGTAAGAATGTTGCCACACACAGCAAAGGCACAGGATAAGCCTGTGTGGTTTAATTCTGGTTGAGTCGAGTCCTGATACGGTACACATACATTTTTTTGCAAATTCTGCTCTCTTGTTAAACTAATATTGTGCTGCCAAATATTCTGTGAATGAGCAGTGTTGTCGACATAGATATAGAACCATAGATGTGACATAACATATAATGTAATAGTAATTTGGAATTCTGAAATGGAACAATTTGGCAGCCATCTTACCTCGGTACAGCTATTATAGGAACCTATGGCAAAGTGTCATGTACTTTCTAACCCACTGCGATGTCATAATCGGGTCTCAGAAGGCAGATAGCTGATGATTGGCTCATAGATATAAAACCATGGTTACTGGCCACCACCTTACCTGGGTATGGTCTCAAAAATTGTGCCACTAACTATGGTTCTATATCTATGGTTGTAGATACCGTTTGATACAGGATTGAAGTATTCTTATCCATTCATCGTGCTGCCCGGTAAGGACACATGGTTTTCGTCCTGACAACCACGTGGAACAGAATAGAAGATCATAAGCGCTGCGTTCTATGTTATAAGCCACGTAAGCAGATCGACAACGGCTGCCATTTTTCAGTACGTCCTACAGCGAAGGTCATCTGGCCTTGGTGTCGCTCGATTCCCCTGGTCAGACGTCAGAGCCGTTGCCATCTCAATCAAAACGACATTGGGACAAAGTTGGATGTGACGAAACAAGTGCAATTTTGATCAACACACCCCATGCACTGGTACACAAGTGTCCATTGATAGCAATATTAGTAATAATATCCCTGAATGTGCATATCCTGTGAAACCTTTTTGGTTATTTTGCTTGGACTTGGAGGTTTAATGATGTCCACTGTAATGACAGAAAATGGTGTGGCAGTCCCCTTGTACCTGTTAATTCTTGTTTTGTCTTGCTCTTTTGAGAATGGTTTGTACAAACTGGAGCCACAGGCATTGTAAAACAAAACTCATAACACAAAGAACAACCATCAAGTTTCATCACTTTATCTGTTCGTGACAGCTGGCTGCTTAACAAAGATGCGGAGAATGTAATTAAATCACATTTACCTTTCATTCTGAGCCAGGTTTGTAATTAATTGATCCACACAGAGTTCATTTGAATTTTATTTTTTAAAAATGGCAATTTTGGGTGCTTTGGGGTTGAAATGCAAGTTTTTGATTGTGTCTCCTATACAGTTAGTGTTAGCAGGGGTGTGTGTGTGTGTGTGTGTGTGTGTGTGTGTGTGTGTGTGTGTGTGTGTGTGTGTGTGTGTGTGTGTGTGTGTGTGTGTGTGTGTGTGTGTGTGTGTGTGTGTGTGTGTGTGTGTGTGTGTGTGTGTGTGTGTGTGTGTGTGTGTGTCCATATACTAGGCTTAAATATAGAAATGGAACAAAGGTAAAAGTAAACAAAGCTATAATATTTATTTAATCTAAGTATAGTGTGAACAAAACACAGCAGTTTTTAAAAGATTTTGAAAAATTTTAAAAGATTTTGTAAATTATTGTCAATAAATAATTAATCACTTATGAAATTACGGGGGCTCCATATTTGACAACAGGCTGACTACACCAGGAAATATCACCACTGGAGCTGAGAGGATTTGGTGGGGTTCTGCTCTCAATTTATCTTCCGCACTCAAAACGATGCGAAATGCGCAGGACCATTGCATCGTTTAAGAAGAGAAATACCTTCCGTTGAGTCGTCTGTGACCCCATGAAGCATTTCAAGGCTACAGTCTTTCAGCCGTGATCATTTAATTTTAAGAACGATTTCTCCAGCTTTTTGGGGTTCTCATTTTGGAGGAAAAACCAAGTGTCCGCTGTCCCTTCAGTATTAGATAAGGCTAGGTGCGCTCGATGAATCATTCTCTCGGTTTCATCAGCAAGAATGAACAGACATCAAAAATGCTTATGGGGATGAACTGGTCAAAGCATCGATTTCGATGGCGCTGAGACTTCTTTTTCTTCCGTTTATCTTGGTGTTGTTCTCTTGACAACCTTGGACTCTGCTTTGTGTTGTTGAATCCTAGTTTGTCATCGGGGAGCGTCGGGACAAACTCAGCATTTTTAACGATTCCTGTATGCGGGACTGTGTACAAGAATGTGAGAATGGATTTAGTGTTCGACTTGTCACCTTTTAGATGCACAGCTGTGTAGGAAATGGCACTGCTTTATGCTGCACCTCTAAGTTGAACACTCCTGTCGTTATCACAGAGCTTGGAGCACCAGGGGGTGACCGTTCATCCGAAAAATTGAGATTTTACAAAGGAACGCATGCTACTCTGGAATGTTTAGTGATATTTATGCCAAATTGACTAAATAATTAGCCCGCGAAGGCATGAATTATCCGGCCTTCGACCGAGAGTATTCTCGTCTCACCATGTCCCACTTTTCTCGATCCTCCTGGGCAAGAGGAAGTAATTTATTTCAGCGTGAGCAGACTTGTGATACTGCCTGGGAAGGATGAGGCATGAGCCCTTCACGTTGAATGCCTCAATGCCATTTACACCGAGTTCACGACCCCTGGAGCTATGATAAATGTCACATGCTACAATGTCCTGTAAATAAGACACGCCATCGCCAACCAATCGCCTCCTTATTGACTGCCAAAGCAGAGGGGGACGCGCTTCCAGATTGCACATTAAACACCATGGAAAAGGGACACTTATTTCTGCATCTCAAGGACACACACAGTGGTGTCTGCTGCACGTGCATGTGTGAATTACAACTGGTCAGAGCTGCGCTTCACCTTCAACGGAATCCTAAATAATGTGAATTCAATTGCAATGAATTATCACTTTAGTATTAGACTTCAAGCCAGGATTACGTATGTTTACAGTTGGCAACTTTTTATTTATATTTTTTAAAGAAGGCAGATTAAGATGCTTCAGGGAAAAATTATGCAGTTCTGCTTTCAAGGTAATGTAGTCAACAAATCAGTCAGACTTTAATATTTCTGTATATAAAAAAAAAAAAAAAAAAAATGTCTTCAATGCCGGTTTTCTGATATTAATAGCACTGACTTCCATATGTGTATAATTCTTTTTAAAATTTTTAAATGTGAATATTGGACGTTGTGAAGTGCATTTATTGTTTGAAAGCAAGTTTATCATGGCCTTGAGAATCCTTATTAGAGAAACACTGCTTGGAGAACAGTCAATAGACTCAGTGCTGCCATCTTATGGCTATTTTGTTAAATCTGAGGCTGTGTCTGTTATTGCCCTCTTGTGGTCTATCCTAAAATATTAAAAAATATAAAATAACAGCAGATTTCTGCCATACATGTTAAGTTTCAGTCATAGAAGCGTATTTGGATCTTATTATTAATTCTGAATAATAAAAAAGTGTATCTGTTTGTGTTTGTCTGTACATGTGTATAAAAATACGTATAAATAATGTGTATATATGTTTGAATATTATTTGTTTGCATATATGTTCATATGTACAGTACCTAACAGCACAATAACACACATTAAATGGTGCTAATAGGATAGTATCAGCTTGCACTGACATTTATAAAGGAAATAAACCGTTCTGCATACATGCATGTTGTCAGGTTTACCCTGAAAAGGTGAACATTATCTGTAATTTTCTTTGTTTCTCAGTAGTTAGTGCTGTGGCAAGAAGATGGTAAATTCGGGGGCTATTATAAATAGTGATATCATGGACTGAAATTAATATCTGTGGCCATTCGATCCTGTACATGGAACACTTGGTGCTGAATTTTTGTATAAGGGTTGTGCCCGGTGGCTCATTCCACATGACTCTTCCAGAGTCGCATGAGGGGCGTCTGAGTTACTGAGTGCTTGTCCTTTCCTTAATAAACGGAGCACACATATCATCTTGAGTCCTGGTCTAAAGCACAAACCATAAATGCATTTACAAGAGAAAATGTTAAGCCGAGTTTTCTTTCAGGTCCGTTCACACTGATAATTACGTCCGGCAGTGACGTTCGAAAATAAATCAGCATTAGAAACCCTTTACTACTATTTAACGTTCCGTTTTTTCCCCCCAGACTGGCTGAGAGTGAGGAGGGAAAAAAATGCTCTTTGCTATTAGCCGAGTTATTTGGGGAAGTCCAGTAAATCATGTCAGACTGTGGTCTCATCCTCCGATATGATTAACAGCATTTCCTGTTCCTGGAGGTGGCTGAAGGTTATTACAAGATTAAAGAACAAAACAGCTCTTGTTTTAAATCTGCCAAAAGGGGTGACGTCATTTCCCCCGCTGAAACATTCCTAATAATGTTAATAAATTATGTTGTTTTGCGCAGACGAGGTACTCCAGTCATATTCTCCAGTAATTAACAGCCTTCATGTGATGACAGCTCTTGTGAATTTAATACTCTGTGCAAATATATACATGTGTGGAGACATGAGTCAAAAGCACAGCCACCCGACCCCCCCTTTCCAATCCCCATGCACGAATCCAGTCACATGGTAAGCACCTTATTTAACGATATAAGAATAACCTTGCTATGAATAAAAAGGCTGGGTGCGCTTAAGATAGAAAATGAGAGGTTGAGAAAGTACTGAGGAAAAGACAATTCAATTTGCACATTATCTGAAAATTGCTTCAACTATGAGGTTCTTAACTAGAGTTCCTTTTTTGTTTAAACACCAGTGGAGAGGCCATTAATTCTGTGACTGCATGACCTAATTTTTATTGTGTTGCCCATTTTAAGCTTGATTGAATATTAAGGCCGTCTACGACACTCGTTTGCGTACCTCTACTGCAGTTCATGCCCATGCCTCTTACTGTTCCCAAGTTATTATTTTTTTGTTGTTGATATCGGCAGTTATTTAACTCCTACACATTATGAATTTAACTGGCCCCAGTCTGCTGCAGCCTAAAAGAATGCATGCATAGCTATATATCCATTCTCCTAGCAATGACCGCACGTACGAGACACCAGAAGAATTTATAGGCAGCTGGCTGGAGGCTGATTAGGGTACTGCTTGTAAAACGTATTTTGGCATGTACAAAGGTTTTACTGGTGCTCTCTCTGTCAGACAACAGCAATACATCAATACCGGGATGAGGCAGCGAGACATTTTCTTTACTATGTTTAACTCCACAGGGTTTTATTTCAAGGGACATTCATCTTGCAGGCCGACTCCCAGGAATTTCAAACACGGTGCGGCATTTTCTGGTTCGCGGTAGGTGGAGTCCACTGGCGGTAATTCATTAGCTTAGTGATACCACCTAGCGCCCTTGTTCGGTGGCTTCCTGTTTTTGGCTACGTGGCAAAAGGGGGCTTAACACATTTTCGCAGCTTTGAGTGGAACAGTCGCTAGTCTCCGTTAAATTTACAGTGATAGAATATTAGGGATCTTGGTCGAGGTGCGACGCTGTCACTGCACCCTTGAACAAGGCACTTTGCATTACCTTGCCTTGTGTTACATTACACTCATTTAGTGCACTCTTATCTAGAGTGACGTCCTGTATACGAGAAGCAAAGGTGTATTTACATTAGTATGACCAGTTAGTCCTCAGACCTGGTTACCAACATTACCAGAGTAGATGCTACATCACTTTACCCAAGCATGTACTGTATGTCTTCAGTAAACATAGGCCATAAAATGGCCACTGTTGGTTGAACTCTAAAAGGGTTTATTTGGGCCCAGAGAGGATCAAATGTAGGTCTACTCTATCGCAGTTGATTTAACACTGACAGTTTTGCCATGAAGCGAAGGAAATGGGTTCTGTGTAAAATGTTAACTATGCTAATCGCCAAGGATATATGCATCTGCTGAAAAAAAAAATCATGAATGGAGAGAACCTCAAAGCAAAGAGATGTTCCCCCTCAATGAAAAAGGACTTCCTTAGCTGCATAAGCTAACTAGTTTAAAAAAAATTGGCTCATATTGCTGTGTTGATTACAAATGTCACTCTTTCATAATGTGCTTATGTGCTTCTTAGCCAAAAAACAAAGTTCCTAAATGTAATTAATTATATTTAATTATTTTTTGAAAGATGGTTGTGCATCTAACAGGCCATTAAAAATATGCACAGCACTGCACAGGAAGTGACTGTTGGGTCTGCTACCTGTCATCCAATGTCGAGGATGATTTGTCACCCCCCTCATCTGACCATAACAATTACATTAGCGAGCACCGGAAGGACTTATCTGTCAGGGCCGCTGATACTGTAGGAAAACTTTATTAAACGGCAATTATAAGATGACAGTCGCTCTCCCTGTTTTACCTCTCCGAGATTTCTTGGACACGTGCCACCATCACATGAGTGAGCTTTAGTCACTTCTCAGCGCTCTGCCTTCGCTTCCAGGGAGGCTATGACGGGACCCTTCAGGTTGTCCGCCTGCAGAAAGCCGCACAAAGGCGGCGCCTTCTCTGACGCTTTGTCGAGCGTCTGCTCAATTTCACCCTCGTCCCGAAGACCTCATCACTCTCTCTGTTTAGTGCGATTTCTCAGTCTCCGTTTTGGCACCTGCGTAGGTGGCCCTTGAGATTTGGCAGAGCCAGTAGATCTGAGCGCGTGGGGTACCTCATTAATACACCGTTGGGCTCAGTGATGCTTGGGGGGCCCTTGCAGAGGCCTCTACCGAGCAGGTTGGCAGAGAGAACGATCGTGTACTTCTGTCATTGAAATACAGGTGTGTCACGGCAACATGCTAAGCTGTCTCCCTGATTAAAAATGCTGAAACCACGGTTGTGTTATTATTTCAAACTGCACCTCACTCGTTATTCAAAGATGCTGTTGAGAACATTCACGCGGAAGCCATTGCTCTCAACAGTCCACGGGGGCACGTTAACGTTACTTGTGGCGTTCATTTAAAGATATAAACGTGGATCGTTGCGCAGGAAAATAAAGTTCTCGAGAGCGCCATGCAAGTCGTGCAGCCTTGCGTTAAATCACTGACGCAGTTGACAACAGTAACTCAGCCCGCATACGATAATACGCTTGCTTAGAACGTGCAGTTGCGCTTAGCTCCCTGTGCACTGGCACGGCGACATACGCACAGAGGCGCAAGCACCCCTATCGGATAAATAATCTCCGTCGGGTTTTGGCGATATGAAGACGTGTCATCGATCAGTCGAAACGAGTCTCGAAATGCAAATGGGCATGATAACTAAATTAGGAGCGGGCAATAACTCTGGAGCGTGGCCTCAGTGGCTGGATTTGCCGGGACGATCAGAATTGAAATTACGACAGTTTGTTAAGCTAATTTGGCCTCGTCGGCGACCGGGCAGAGCTACTGAAGACATTAAGAACTAATTGTGCAAAATGCGCTCACGCCAACTGTCTTTCAGGGGGGAAACTGGAGCCGAGCGAATCAACCGCTCAACAGTGGGTAGTGTGGCGCGTTTGTTAGGGAGCTGGTGTAGGGACCAGTGACCAGAGGGATGCTGTTGAACTTGTACCAACGGTTAGCATCTAACATATAAGTAATCTGGAGTCCGCCCACATAAAAGTGTCTCCTAAGCAAGTAAAAAAAAAAAAAAAATAGACGGGACTGGTGTAATTGCAGCACTGCCTACAGTACGGGTACACGCGTCTTTCTCAAACAGAGTAAGAAGCCCGGAGAGGGGTTTGGGGCCAGATTGCGGAAGCCTCGTCTCGCAGAGACTGCAGTCATTTGCTCGATCACTCCCCCCCCCCCCCCCCCCCCCCACCCCCCGTGCCAATCATTCAGAAGGGAGTAGCTCTCGGGGAGCGTCTGATAATCATACATATTCTATGAGCAGAAGGGCCATAAATCTCCATCCCCATTTCATCTTCCAGCCATTCATCAATCAAAGAGGAGCAGCCCCCGCTTCACAATATATCAAATTAGCACCTGGGATGTTTACCGGGTTAATGCGAGACAACAAGGCAGAGGTGAAATACAGCCCTGCACCATTCCTTAAATTAAAAACCCTCCCCAGACCTTCGAACTTCTAAGGTGCGTGCTTGTGCCTTAAGAGGATAGGCCCTTGCCGATTGCTCGGATGGCTCCTTGCCGCATAAAATAAAACACTGCCCTCCCGAAGTAACCGCAAACAGGAATTACATTGATTCAGCCAACAGACAGTGTTCTGTGACATTTATCATTAATGGTACAATAGATTTCCCCACGTCAGGCACTGGGCAACTTATGACCCCTGGGCTAGAGCAGGCCTATGGATGGCTACCATCTGGCCCCTGCAGACCCCTCAAGATTAGAGGAGGGAAAATACACACACAATGGATGGCTTAATTAAAATTGATATCACAGTTGTGATATCAAATATTTTTTTGTATTAGTGTGTTGTCATGTTTTTGTTCTGTTTGCTTGTCTTGTCCAATGTGGAAAAAAATACATATATAATTGATAATACAACTATCAGCAATTGTCTTCATTCTCATTCATGGTAAATTGCAAACTTCCAAGGTGTTGGCGGTGGAATGATGGTGGGTTGGGGCCGTGTGCTGACATGGTTACCACAGTGATGTGGATTTGTGTTTACTGTCAGGCAGTACAGTCAGGCCGCTTAATGAGGCATTGTAACTGCCATCAATGAAATGTAGTCCGCTAAAAGAACTCGACTGGCTTTTACCCCGCGCATGTCCACAAAGTGCATACTTTGTGTGTAATAAATAGATTTCAATAAAATAGCAAACCAGTTTAGATGTGTAGTCAACCATTTTTCTTTGTTCCTGGCCAGTCTTACAAATTGCACTGCATTCCCACTAAAGTGCCAAACAACTAAGTTTGGATTTGGTTTTTAAAATGTTTTGGTTCAGCTAATTAGGCCTACTGTGAAGTTTTCCTCAACAAAATAAAAGTAGTGCAGTTTTCCTCATGTATATAATTATACAGTCAGTTTTGCATGAACTGACATTTTTATCAAGAGTACAATAAAATTAATAGGATATACAGTACATTCTATGGACTGAACTATTCTTATGGAAAAAAAAAATCTCACACACCATGCTAAAAATGTCTGTCATAATGGAAAACAGCGCACAGATTTTATGTGACAAGCACTCCAATTGCTTCATCTCCAGTTGTGAGTGTTACATTGTTTTTGGGAGTTCAGGATGTAAGGGTAATTTGCAATATAAATGTACTTGAGTAACTAAGAAGAAAACCAGCTTGTTATAACTATAGTTAACTGCACGGGAGCTGTCTAGTTGTGTCGGTAAATGGCATATTTGGTAATTAAATCTTGTTGGAGACGAGTGAGAGTGAAAACGTAATGAAAGAGTTCATTAATCATGGTCTTTCATGTGCTGGTTAATTGAAAAACGAGTTTTGAAACGCCGCAGATTACAGGGTCTGACACGGCAATCCAGCAGCGCTGTCCTTGTTCCGGAACCTTCCGTCGCTTCTTCCCTGGCGGGGGACCGTGCGGTTATGGTTTACTCTTGAGCTTAACCTGAATTTCTCCCGGTCAACCCCGGGCTGAACCAGTAGGGTTGGAATGCGGATTAACTGTGTGCATAACTAAGCCAAACCACACATTGCCTGTATGTTCTGATGTGATTGCGATGATCACATGCAGATGACGACCTGATGTTAAAACGCAAATGCGTTTAACTTAAGGGCAGAAGTGGGAGTGCAATCCATTTCTATTTAACAAAAATGACGGTGTCCCCGTCTTTCGTTTTATGATTAAAGACTGGGGATATTTAGTGGCTCCAGATTATTCGTATTGTATAGTTTATGTAAAAGGAATTTGTTGTCTTTT
The DNA here is from genome assembly GCA_029718625.1 of Synaphobranchus kaupii. NCBI lineage: Eukaryota > Metazoa > Chordata > Actinopteri > Anguilliformes > Synaphobranchidae > Synaphobranchus > Synaphobranchus kaupii. The sequence continues at coordinate 105,684,882 of CM056379.1, read as the reverse complement.
CACCACAAAAGAGGCAGAAATTGAAATGGAAGCTTTTATTGGGACTGTAATCCATGTTGTTTAAAATGCATTCATTAGCAGGCTGTTAATCCATGATCATTTGTGCAGATTATGGTGTATAAATCGCAGTGTCAAATGTATTCACAGTTTCGTGACTAACTCTGGGGGGAAAAAGGCTTCTGATCGAATGGGCTGGGGATGGTATAAGCCCCCTGCTTAAACACATTTTAAGGGGTTTGCTCTGAATTTGTCCGTTTCCAGAATGTCTTCTAGTGTTACTTTTGGGATTGGAAATGTGGTGGGTCGTTGGTGTTCTGGTGAGAGGGAGATGGAACTAGTCTGCTTTGGCTTGGCTCATGCACCATTCCTCAACTGAAAAATGTGAGGCCTCTCCCATATGTTGGATGTTTTTTTTTTCTCGCTTGTTGAAATTATTAATTTCATATTGGAATCTACCATGGCAGCCCATAAAACAAATTGGTCCAATAAGTATTAATTTCCCTAAATTAAGCTAAAAGGAAATTATGGGTTTCTCTCCACATGCTAAAAGTGTAAGTAAAATGATCAGTGTTAAATATTGCATATTTTACACTGACAGATTATATTGGATCCCTATAAGAGTAATACAATCTGTTGAAGTTTAACAATGTAATCGGTAATTTCTTTGTATTAAAAATGGCATATTTGGTACCTTTTCAAACTGTCTTTTTTGTATAGATAGCGCAAATACTGTAAGTTCAATGGATATGTAATTGCCATTTTCCATTGGTGCTGTCAGGTGCGACAATCCCGCCAAGTATTCAAACGTGTTGACGCACGCGCAGGAACGTCCATGTTGAATGCAGAAAGAAGCGGCTAAAATTAGGTTTGATATGTTACTCAATATTACCGTTTTTATTGCGACATTGTTGATCGTCTCTAGGCAAGTCTTCTTTCTCAAAAATATGCTACGGCTGGATTATCTTCTAAGAAAATTGAACGCTCAATGTTCTTCTGGTGCTACACTCCCACGCAAACCGTTCCTTTGTTTGGGCCTTGCAGGCCCCTCAACCATTATGACCAGTCACTACAGATCCACCAAAACTGAAAAATTACAGCTTTAACTCAATTTTTCTCTGTTTTCCCCACGAATCTTGTGAAAAACACCTTAAATATTTCAGAATTCATATGGACAACCAACCTGCAAATTTTTGTGACTGTGGTATTTCAGGGTGTTGAGCAGGGATACTCAAATATGGCCTTTGAGGCCAGTAGTAGCTAATTTATCGATTAATGCCGCTGATTGGCCAGAGAATGAACTCACCTGGGTGTCCCAGGTTTAAATCAGTCCTGATTAGAGGGGAAGAATGAAACCCAGCAGTACTGCTGGCCTCGAGGCCCAGATTTGAGTACCCTTGGCCTGACGTAGAGTATCAACACAAAATCCCTTGGAAATGTAGACGGGGAGGCAAATGTGACGTGTTGAAAGTGCCGTCCACGTGGTGTGTGACCTTCAGACAGCCGTCCCCCAACAGTAAGGCTGCATCTCACTGGTGAGTGAAAAATGCCGCAACTGTCCTGTTCTTTTTCTTTCTTTTTCTTCCTCTGGTGAACATCTGACGTTGAAGTCGATGAAATCCACATTACACTGTATCTTCTTTCACATTACACACTTATATTATTGGATTTCTATTGATATGACTTTCATCAAGAGCATATTATTTACAAAATCATTACGAGCAATTAGCCATAGATTTCCTGCTCGGCACTCACCGAGCTATGAAAATAAGGTTCAAGAATAATCGCTTCTGTTGAAGTTTGCGCTTGCTTTCGTGCTAGTAAAAGTAAAAAAAAAAAAAAAAAAATGTATGTTCATAGAATGCATTTAGTTCGTTTTTTGAAAAAAAAGGAAAAAGGTTTTCAATATTTTAGCTTTTGTGTGTCATGATGTCAGATGTCTGGTGCGGCTTCGGGATCAGAAAAGCCGATAGAATTGATCGCACGTAATTCGCTTGTCTCAGGCTTGATGTAGGCAATGTGTGACACTGCCCCGCTTACAGATTAAACAGGGCTGCTCTGCAAACACTTAAGCACCACATCCCTATATATCCTATTTAGATAAAAACTACTTTGAAAAGATTAATGCATTCTATTCCAGTTAGCTGCAATCAGATAGCAGTGTGCCGAGAACGGCTTTGCCTCCCGATTATTGAATTTTTATGGCCTTGTAATTAATAGCAGATTCTCTGTTTTGTTCTATTTCTTTTTCTTTGACATTTTAATTTCGACAAAAAGCCACGGACTCCATGCAGCCTTTCTCTGGAGATTCTAATGGCCCATAAAACAAAATGACTTATAGATATGGCACAGACTTCACTTGGCCCATGATTGTTTGAAACCTTGCTGATCACGCAAAATTACATTCCCCCCCCCCACACCCCCCACCCTCCAGAATTCATTTCTTGTCAATTAAATTGTGGCTACAGTATCCTGTCTATAGAATGGAAATCAATCACTGTGTCATCACCCAGGAATTCATTATTGAAGGCAGCCTAAAACTTTCTTTTTTATTTTTGTACAGCCTGTAATTTATTTTAAAAGCAATTGTCATTATTTGACCAGGAGAAAAGTCCTTGCTTGGCATTGCCTCTGTTGTATTTAGAAGTGCGGAAAATCAATCCTAGTAGCAACTGACTGGTGCTATATGTTTCCCGCGGACAGGTCTGAATGCTTGTATCAAATCAGAATCTTAAGTGACAGTGAGGAGCATTTGTTTTCTTTCTGTCAGCTGGATACCCGAGCCAGACCCCGAGCTGTTGCCAGCCGCAGCCAACGCCACAGAAATGCACTGTACTGTCTGTTTTGAATTTGAGCTAGTATCAATATCTCAATTTCCGACCGGCATATAATTAAGACCTCTCTGTCACATGAGCGTTTAAAGATATATTCGTGAAATACTTTTTCTCAATGATTCTAATATACGGTGTAGAAATAGATTCTCAGACGGTTATATATTCATTCTATTCTCATTCTGCTTGTGATTTAAGTGTGTGTCGCGCCATTTTAAAAATGATTTCCTCTTTAAATTTGTGAGGGTGCAGTCTAGCGCTGATAAACTCTAGAATGTTCTGCCGGCCCCTGCTTCTTTTCCCGTTGCGGTCCACTCTCAGCTGGGTGGGAGGACATTGCATTTAGGGATCGAGGTAGGCAGGAGGGGCAGAGGAAGCTCTGCGGACTGAAGCCCTCCCTCCCCGTGTGGCCCTGTGGCTAACTCCATCACTGTGCGAGACTCCCACTCTGTCAGCGTTCGCGCGGATATGATTTTATGCTGGACCTTAGGGCGTGTCACTGCACAAGGCCCAAAAACGTTCAAACTTTTTCAAATAACCTTTTCAACATCTCTACAAACTTCACTACAACACTGAAAATATTCTCACGTTACATCATAAAACTGTGACAGACCAGTACTTACACTTAATGTTATCTTGCAAATGACTAAAATGTGTTCTTATGCAAAATTGCTGATAAGAAGTTTGAAGAAAAACACTGAAGACAAAGACTTGAAGACAAAGATTTTTTAGAAGGCTGCTCCGACTTAAGCGCGTGCCCTCTTTCGGCAAATTGGCCAACCTTTTGCTTTATTATTATTGCTTTAGTGCGCAGCATACTGTCAGCCGTAGGCCTGTCCCTGCTAGGGGTGGAAATCTAGGTGCAAGTTTTTATTTATTAACCTGCAGTTCTGCTCTGCTGTCCCCGTGTCATTGAGCTCCCTTTTGCTGCGTAAGCACAAGCTCGCGCGCAGTGTATAACTCCCAAAATCTAAAGCCGACCTCTTCCCTGCACATTTTTGCATTGCTTGATGGCTCACAGAGCTCACTATATTTTAGGCCTAATTGGACTCGGCTACAAAGGGCTGCTCACAGAAGGATCGTACAAAAGAGTTCCTTGGTGACATTGTTAGACACCGAGATGCCATTCCGTCTAAAGAAAGAGACAATGTCTTTCCGCTTAAATGAATGTAGTGCGCATCTGCTAGTCTACACACTGCCATTGTGCTTTAAGGGTACTGTACCTGCAGTAAAAAAAAAAAAAGGCCTTTCTTGCTTTCAGTCACAGCAACAAATGGGAGCACAATTTTCTTTGGGGTGCCAAGCTAAGATATTGACTGTTTAGCTCAAGACAAATAACTAGTGAATCGATTGAGACTATTGAGTGCCTGTGGAGGCGGCTTCTTCTGGGTAGTATTTTTCTGAGTAGATCTGGTTATATGGGTGGAATGATAAATGTTGATGTGAACAGCCTTATGATAGCTGTTTATTGCTCCGTATTGCGCTGTCAGCTTGCCTGATGGTATTTATAATGATCATCATGCTCGCTACCTAGCTACCCGACGATTGCAGTTTTGTCAGACATTTTTGTTTCTGAGTTTAATATCAAGTTATATATAATATGTAAGCAGTTGCATAGAAAGATGCTCAACCATTTCTTACAGCCTATGAAACTCATTATTGGTGGACTTCTGATGTGCGGTGTATGACGTGACCTCACTTTGACCAGCCCACAGAACAGCAGGAGGTAGCAATGTAGGAACGCCATCCACAACCCCCCCATTTATGTTAAATAGGTTGCAGTTGGACATGTTATACTGAGACATTTTTTTAAAAAGCCAAGTGAATACAAAATTAAGATGCAGTCTCAGCATGTAAACCCATACCTTAAAGGGATAGCTCAGTTTATGGGTTTTAAAAAAATAATATTTTATTGTTAGTGTATGTTTTTGATTGGGCCAGGCAGATATTTTACATATTTAGAGAAGTGTCTGGCAACCTTGTGGTCTAAAGAAAATAAATTCACCCCAAAGTAGCTTGTTCAGCGATGTTATGCGGCTCTGTGGTTGTACACTTGCATAGTACCTGATTAGTTTCCAGAGAACCGAGAATATTTCCTGTGGCACATGCAACCGAAGACTACTGAGCTCAAGGTAAGTACCAGCACAATATAACAATGCTTATTTATTTTTTATAATTGTCAATAAAAGCAACAAAATTTGTTTTGGGAACATAACATCACTGATAAAGCTGCATTGGAGTTACTGGGGGCAAATTTGTTTTAATATAAACCACAAACTCGAGAATGCCCCTATACCAGCCATGCTAAAGGCCACAGGTCATCAGAACCTTCTCTACGTGTCTATTGTACAAAGTATCTAATTAGCTAAATAACTATACATCTATTATCGCACACAAACTCACACCAAAACGCATATCAAAGAACTCCATAAAGTGAATTATTCCTTTAAAATTGAGGTCGGGGAGATGGATCCAAATGCCTACCAATTTGCGATGTAGTTTAAATAAACCATTGGCTCGCTATGAGCTTGGGTCCAGCCATATATTTGTGTCAACCTACCCAAAATGACAACTCTGACCTCCTGTGTGGGTTCGTTTACTTCCTCACAGAAACAAAGGTGTTTGGTATGTCCACAGTCCCTATTGCTCGGATTCCCGCTTTAACCTGTGAGCCTCTCAATGCTCAATGCGACACCAATGATGACCTGTACCACTGTAATATGCAGCACAATCCACATGAGTTGAGAGTTGCAATCGGTGCAGAACGAATGAGGTTGCCTTGCTGACAGAGGTGGAAATCCAGGGGACATAAAGTAAAAGTCCTCCCCAGTATTTTGCTCCAATCACCTGGATTTGCTAATTAACACAATTCTTCAGCGAGGAGGTAGAACTAATTGGTGAAATCAGCCGGCTGATTGGGTGGAAGAAACACTTGGTAGGACTTGTACTTTGTCCCCTGGATTTCCACCTCTGCTTGCTGCAGCATGCTGCCTAATACCGCAAATCATCAGCGCGGTCGTTTTTGTTTGACGTTCATGGGACAGTAACGTGGTCAGCTTTTCACACTCGATGCGTTCGACTTGGGCCAGCGGTGCTCGTCGTAGCACTGTGAGCCAGACGCGCTGGAGCCGCCGCGACGATTTCCCTTAGCTACCTGGAGAATTGTCGGTTTGTAATGTAGAAGGGCTGTTTGAATCAACCTGCGAGCCGTGCATCAACTCAGACGAGTCGGACGAAGATGGGAGCCCAGAAATTATAGCGGAGGAGTCAGGCGTGCGAAATGGGCAGGTTGTTTTACTGTGCGCTCTGCCTCAAAGGGAAGATCAATGAGACTATTTTCAACTCGGCCAGTCATGAGAGATTAGGAGATGTAAATGTCAATCTTTGCTTCCTTTATACTTTATAAAAGCTGGAATTGGGCTCTCGCTCCGTTCCATCGATCGCCCGTCTAATGAATAAATGCTCCACCATAATTTAGAAAAGATTTGCAACGGCGGATGTTCCAAGGACTTTTGAAGTAACAATTCAAGAGTATAAATGCTTTACCGATAATGAGCTAAAATCACATGTCAAGATGAGGCTGAGGTAGACAAGATCAATTGCTGATTCCTGAGTATATATCCAGGAAAGGACAACAGGAACCAAAACATTGTCTGCCCTCCACTTGTGGAAATTGCGTATTTCCGAGTGATGTGCAAAATAAATATACACGATGTTAATTAACACCTTTGTTGTACTTGGGAGCGTCCTCGGAGCTTAACACTGGAATCGGAACTGGTTTTTAATGCAGCTTAAGACACACAGGCTACTTTAACAGATAATGCTTTTACAAAAAAGAGAACAATCTCCCCCTGTGAGATCCGGTATGGAGATATCTGTGCAGATGGCCCTCGCATTCAGCTATTGACCCATTTTTTCACCCCATCTCAGTGGGCCTTGTGGGTAATTTGAAGCTCTGTTAATATTCTATATACAGAAATATGCTTTAAAGGTATTTCGGCTGTATTCATCGTTAAGTCGTCCTCCTGTTTTGCATACATAAGGATGGACAGCAGTCAGACCAATAAGGTTGTGTTGCGTTTCAGCCCTGTGAGAGGAAGGATGTGGCTGGAACTTTTACTGGAACTGGTTTGGACCAGCCCTTCTGGTGGCTTGGTAGAGCTAGTATATTTTTTATCTTGACTTCATTTAACTGTTTGGGAAAATTTGACTGTCAAAATGTAGTAATACACAAACATATTAATACACGTACTAATGCTGCTGCTTCAACTGCTCATGGTACTACTGCGAATGGTGATAAACAACTAATACCATTAGGTTGTTAAAAACGACAATTATTATTAGTTCTTTTGGCTGCTTGTTATATCATGTTGATTACAATAATACTATGTGATAATTAAACTTTTGTTTTGATGGGTGCATTTTGTCACACATGGCGGTAGTAGCACTGACATCACCATCATCACCTGCCCCCCCCCCACTACTTTTTTCTAAAATCACTGTGGTCTTGCAGTGCATAATTAATGCTGAATTTATTATATATCAGGGAACTGATCTATCAGGGAATGTTTATGTTGTCAGTGGAGTAGAAGGGATAAAATTAGAAAATTAAATCACATTTTCAACCCTATAGTGCGCCCTGTTTCCTGCTCGTATATCATAATATTTTGTTGCGTTCGCATGGGTTTTTTGGGGAATAATTGAATTAATTAAATTATGAGTGAATTAACACTTGATACATGAATAATTACTGGACAGCCTTAACATGGTACCTTTTCAAATGAGTGTGGTGTCTTTTGGGGGTAGTAGTTTATAGCTTTCATTTGTAATGTTTTCATATAAGCTTCTCCCTTCTCTCAAGACTCTCCCATACAAAAAAAGGCAATTTCTGTTTGGGATTAATTAGGTTTCCCAATTATTTCTGTACAAATCGGAGAGTCGTAACCTTGCTTTTTTTATTTGGGGGTCCATATCAGAAAAAGGATCTGTAATGTTTTCTTTTTTCAGTTACCATTGACTCGGATATGACTCTGTATTATTTACTGCATTGAATTAATTTGTTTAGCCTAAACGCACAATATAAATGGCCAAGTGGCAATCGATGATAAGTTGCATGTCCTACAAAATGCTTGGAATGCACAAGTCCGGCAAAATTATGCCCGTGCAGGCCTCTGAATGATCCTGCTTTCCGCCCGATCTCTCAAGCGCATTTTCTTGAGCACAAACGTATATATCACTTAAGCCATTACTGAGCGCGAGCTCTTTCATTAAAATGAACTATATCATCCTTTCCCGAGAGGCCGTAGGGAGCCTTCAGCTATGAATATACATCCTACTGAGGGGACACATTGAAGGCAGCAACATGCCGTGGTAAAGTATTAGTTAATTTATACTGCTAATGTATAACATTGATTCTCCGTGGAGAAAATAAAGAACAACATATTTTTGGAGCCTACATCATTAAGGTTTAATAATTTAGACCTAGTTGGTGCAATAATAAATATAGTAGGGGAACTTAAGTGGGCTTTGGTGATGAATGCAATTAGAAAACCTTGCACTTATATAAAAGAGTAATACGAATGGCGAGGGTAGAAATTCATTAATGCGGGGGCAATGGTACACCCTACTGTGTTTTATGTGGAAGCCAAAATCACCTTACCTGGGAGCACTTACTCGAATACTAACAACATCATAACTTTGATTACCTTTAATTTGATCATCTAAGATTAATTGCCCTCCTGATAATGGCTTCCCTGTGATTATTTTTTTTCCCCTCTCTCTCTCTCGGTGGTAGTATTGAGTTTTAAAATTAAAAGACATCCATGTTGATAATACCCATTTTGAATCCTTGTGAGCCATTTCATATTGCCAATTTAGAGGCATGGCCCTATATATTAACAGTAGTGTTCACAGCCAGTCATTAGAACAGAAGTAGAATAGGGACGATAAATCCTCTTGTGAAAGTAAAAAGGCCGTAATGAATCTCATTGGCTGCTTCTGGTTGTCTGGTTTAACAGTCTCGTTTAGTCATTTGGGTCTACTCCTTAATAATGCAATTATTCTGAAAAATGTTTCCCATTTAGATGTGCCATCACTTGTGGCAATACAAATGTTTCTACTAATTCAATTCATAAATAAGAAAACACTTTTCACTCTATTGCATCCAAGAACCTCGAAAGGGTGTAGTAGTTTGTTTTTTAGATGCATCTCAGAATTCTGTCCAACTCTTTTGTTCCAAGTGGAAAAAGGTATAAATGTCAAAAAAGGAGAATGAAGAAAGTAACACTTGCTTGAATGCGTTACCCTAAATTATCACATGGCAGTTGGATTGACAAGGCAGGCCCTAGATACAAAAAAAAGAAAAAACCCATCTTGCTAAATCAGGAATATTTTACTTGGTATAAATGACGCTGACGTCTTTAGGGCTGTTAAAGGCGGGTGGTCTGTTTCATGAAACTAGTCTCCGTAGAGAAGCAAATACAATTATCCAAATAAAAAAAATAAATAAAAAGATCATAATTTTTTCTCAGACAGGTCTGGTCATGTGGCTTCCATTTCCTTGTAAAAAAAAAAAGGCAATGATTGGATCATTATTATTAAGAAGATTTACTACAGTCTCTCATACCACGGCTTGTGTAACGCACTCACTGGCTGTAGCCACGCTCGTAGCCATACATAATCCTTTTATCATCTTGTACTTAATCTCTTTACTAAAAAATTGTTTAAGCGGTGGGTCTCACAGTTGCATATTCAAAGCGTTTTGCATTTGAATGTGTAAATACTGTACGTATGAAACGTGAGAGTGTCCGTCACGTGAAAGCAGTAGCTTAGCATTTTCATTCTGAGCAGTGTCATGTTTGTGAAATTGATAAGTTTTATGTCAAGGCCTTGTACCTTGACCTAACCTGACGTTTTAACTAAAAAAATGAATGGTGTTAGCCTTGGAAATGTAAATTAAACATGTATGGGACAACTCTGAAGATGAGAAGTAGAGGCCAGATATCAGGTTGTGCGTTGATTTTATTGTGTCATTTTCTCTTTATGTGGATAGCATTGAGTGAGAAGACATGGCAGAGGATCCAGGTTGGGGTAATCTTTCGCACGCCATAAATCTGTGTCATTGATTTTAGATCTGCAACATTGACGAGGGGTTTTTGAAATGGGATAACTACTGCTTTAAACGTTTATTGCTGTCATTCACCCCAGCAGGCCATAGTTTTAATACCTCGAAGCGTCGTGTAGCACTTGTACGTGTGAGTGAATGCACAAATGTGTTGGAGATCCTGCTGAGTAAGTTTACGCAGGCTGTTAATCATCCTCCCAGCCAGTTGGCTCTGTACATCAGACAGGTGGGCCTGTCGTGTTTGCAGTCCCAGTCATGCAGTTTGGAAACTAGATCTCGACTGATGTCAACTGGTGCTTACTGTGTGCTATTTTGACCGATACTTAAAATAAAAGATTAGTGTGTTTAACCTTTGGTGGTGAGGTAAATAAACTGTTTAAGGTGAAGGAATAAAATCAAATAAGATGTTGGAATTATGTATCCATTTTCATTCCTACTGTTCAGGTGAGTTTGTATTATTTCTCCATGGGCTTCTAGGGAGTGAAAGTGAGCTCCCTTGTGGTTAGTTTCTGCAAGCTAAATACTAAATGCATAAATGCATTTAGTATTTACTGAACTGAACTAAATGCACTGAAATAAAATGATAAAACTGAGAATCCAAGTAAATTTAGCTAATTTATGCTAATAAAAGTGAATCTCTATTCATGAAAATTTTGGTGGTTTTAAGACAGGCTCCTGAGGAACACCATGGATAACAGGACTGAGGGTAATTTCTTCCTGAAACAACTTGCCTCACTTGTGTGAGTGTAAAAAAAGATGAATATCAGCTCAGTTATTCCCAGTATCTTTTAATAGCTGCTTAAAAGTTGAGTGTAGTTGCTGCCTCTGGGTGGAGGCCTTCAAACAGGTGCAAGTACACACAAACCATGCCAGCCCTGTAACACAATTGCTTCAAAGACATTTTGGTCTTGCGCCAGGCTTTTGAATTTGATCATCCCCAGAGATGAAGGACATGAAAAGATAAGGAATGATTCAGCTTTCCACTGTAATACAAAGCAGGATCACATGCAAGGGCTGTGGAGCTCATCGTTCTATCCATCCCCCTGAAGTGGCTCTGACAGCGAAGCATCTGCACCTCCGGGAGTTGACAAGTGTCCTGAGCGGAACAGGAATGCGGGGACCTTGGAGCGGTGCCCAAAATGGAGGGCGCTCCTGTGACATCGGCACAGTGCATTTTATTTTTTTAACATTCGTTTTTTTTCAAAACTATTAATCTGTTTTCTGGAGGGGACAAAGATAAAGATAGATTTTTTTCAGGGTGGCTCTGTCAGTGGCTATGCACCCAACTTAACAGTGGCTGTTGTAAATAATTGATGACAACTGATGTTGACAAGCTGTGCCCATGACACGGCTGTTCACCAAGTTCATTTTCTAATGGTTTTCACGAGGAAGCTGGGCCTCTGCTGCGATGTGCTCACAGAAATAGCCGCATGTGTCATTCCAGACTATCACCAGTATGTGTGCTCTTTAGAAAGGAGATTTTTATATATTTTTTTTTTGGCTTGCACATTCCCACAGATGCTCTATGAAATTCACTGATTGAGGGGGAAAAAAAATAAATAAAAGTAATAATAATTGTTATGGTTAAATGTGTTGTAGTCTTAAAAATTTTATGCATGCAATATTTTAAATCTAATATTCCTGTCAATCTGTTTTCAAATATGAATTACTTTAAATGAGCAGCCTTATGCACAAGTACATAAACTGATTTTTTTTTTGTTTTGATTTATTTCATTATGTAACTATATGATTTAAGATCATTGCAAATAATGAACTTAGAAAATAGACTTAAAATCTAATATGAATAATAAAATGAGTTCTCTATATATATCAAACTGCTGTGGAATTTCTAAGGAATGAATTTGTGAGATAAATTGGCCAAGTGGGGTAGGCCACTCACTTTCCAAATTGGCAGTATGTCGCAGTAAATATAGAGATGAAGGTTTCGTGTTCCCACACCAGGGTGTAGCCGAAGACCATGCTGGTGCCCCAAACTGTATCGGATATCCTTCAGTCTCGCAGCCGCACTACCTGATGAATTATTTCTGAAGGGTGTTTGTGATCTCACAATGGATCAGTAACAGAGTGACAACAATATAATTACAGAGTGAGAGAAAAATCTGATATCCTGGCCCTTCTCTCTCTATCCTCTCCCCCTGTCTTTCTATCTCTCTCTCTCCTCTCTCTGTTTTTGTATTTCTCTCTCCTATCTCCTCACTCTCAATGTCTCCTCTCTCTCTCCCTCTCTCACCTCTCTATCCTTTCTCTCTCCCCCTCTCCATACTATCTATCTGTCTGTCTGTCACTCTCCTTTCTCTGTCTTTGTATTTCTCCTCTCCCCCTCTCTTTTTCTTTCTCTCTCCTTGCTCTATCTCTGTCTATCACTCTCTCTTGCCTCTCTCTCTCGGCTCTCTCTCGCTCTCGCTCTCCCCCTCTGAATTGTGACCAGCTAACCTGAGCCATATTCCTGAGGACAGGAGACGTATTTAGGTGTGTTTGAATACTCATTAATCTATTGGGCAGATTATTTAAGAACAACTAAAGTAGAACGGGTCAGAATAGTTTCTATAGTTCCTTCAGAATAGTATCTTTCTGTTTTTTTGCCCCCTATTTCAATACGAACCGAAACTTGGCTGACTTGTCCTTTCCTTTCCTTTGTGCAGAGAAGTCAGTCTCAGGCATTGAAGGCCCATACAGAATCACAGTCGCCCACTCCATTGATGGCACATCCTGTCCCTGTTCTCCCTACCAACTGTTCATTGACTCTCATTGTGCCCTTGTCATTTTACACAAACAAGCATCGTCAGTTTTCCTTTCATAAATTTTGCTTACTCTTGTGCTGAACATGAAGACACTGCATTGCAGACATGCAAAAAAAACCAAAAAAAAAACCCAGTTTGACCTTTTCATCCCTCAGATCAGTTAACAGAGGTGATATTCAGGTTAAACAGCGATGGCGGTGTCATCCGAACCATGTACAAGTGCGTGAAGTGCTCATGAATCCTACAGTGTCAGAGCCGCGGTGGAGGAAATCACGGTCATATGCATGTGCTATTGATAGCACACAGAGCTCTGTATTCTCCTCTGTTTAGTGCTGCATTCCTTTACTGAATGACATATGAAAAAACACCCCTGACAACATGCGTGTCTCTCTGTAGTGCATGACTGTCTCTTGGGTGAACTAATAAAAACTGACACGCTTAGCCAAGTGACATTTTTTAATAATACTAAGTGGGATAGCAAGCTAATGTAATTATAGAATACACACATACATGCACACACGCACACACAAACATTTACATTGTTGGTATACAGTAGGTATGAATTTTTATACATCCTATGTGAATAAACAAAATATTTCCCCCCAGGATTATGCGCGCACACACACACACACATGTATGGATTATTACATTATACATTAGCTTGCATTCATACATGTATGTATATATCTTTTTTTATTTACAAACAAGATCAAGCTTGTTCCATTGAACTGAGAATGGAAACATGAAATTTATCTCATCGTTGTGCATTGACTGAGATATCATGGTGCATCATATCAGATTTCATACGCCTGGAGCGAAGCATATTTCTCTCACAATGAATGAAAGAACCCGATTCACAGGGGGAAAGTCATGCTCCATGCCCAAACTCACATGTGCGCTTTCATAAAGACGGATAATGTTTGCTAATTTTTTCAAAATACCAAACACAGTGTGGTTCTTTCATTTCAGGCTTTTTTAAATGTCCTCTGGAGCATGAACTGTCATATCTTGTTTGGGGTGGGGGGGGGGACTCAGCATGTTTTGCTGTGGTCTTTGATAGGCTGTAACAGGCATGTTTTGCTGTGGTCTTTGATCGGCTGTAACAGGCATGTTTTGCTGTGGTCTTTGATAGGCTGTAACAGGCATGTTTTGCTGTGGTCTTTGATAGGCTGTAACAGGCATGTTTTGCTATGGTCTTTGATAGGCTGTAACAGGCATGTTTTGATGAGTGATGATGCGAGTCATCTTTAGTTGTAAGAAGTGATAACTGAGAGAATGGATGAAGTCAACGTGACTGTAAACTGTAAAAAAAAAGCCCTCGGTTTTATGCAGAGATGAAACCTTGACCCTCAGATCTAGCCTCTGTCATTTCTATAATGGCTGCATTGCAGCATTAAACCTAAAAAAAAAAGGTCCAATAATTAATTTGACAATAGTTTGAATTATGAAATGGCCTATATTATTATGGTGCGTGTTGAAAACCTTACCAAAATGCCTCTAAAACTGATTCACATGTGAATTATGTATGAAATTCAACTGGATATGTTTAAAAAGTACTCTGTCAGTGACTTTTGACTGCGCCCATTGTCTGTGATTCAGAAAGGGCCGTAAAGTTGCCTCATTTTTAAAATTTAGATGCGTACAGTTGACACAAACTGTAACTCAGGATTGTGTGATCCAAATGAAACCATCAGCGATGGTGAACTGGCTGCCGCCGCTGGCCATTAAGCAAATACGTTTCCAACCGATGACATCATGCCAGATGATTCTCATATGTTAGCGTCCTTAATCCAGTGCGGGACGAACATCGTACTCGGACTAAAAGTGAAGCTGCTTTAATTACCAGTGGCAACAGAAACCGAGCCCCATGTGGAATAAATATCTAGTCAGACCAATGGCATCCCCGTTGAGAATGTCCTCGTCTCAGTACCATGGCATTGTGCCGCATGTGGTCGTACTTTTGCGCGTTTAAATGTTACGATGCGCATTGTCAGGGAAGTGGTCTGAGAAGTGGTCAACAGTGCTGCGCAAATTGTATATTGAAAAGTAAGGTGGGCTGCGGAGCAGTGGGCCACCACTAGTCGTGGTCAGATCTATTTTTAGGCGGCTACATTAACACGTCTGGAAGTGCAAGTGCGTAAAATAAGAGAACGTTGCAGTAGGTTTTATGCTCGTGTCTTTAACATCTATGACCATGTAAAATTTGATTGGAAACTCAATGTGGCCGTTTCTCGAAAATTTGCGCACAATGCATACTCATACGGATGAGACTACAGGGATCGTCCTTTGCACAGTGTCTGCTGTGTAGTTGTATTGTTTTAAAAGTAATAAAAATAAATGTCTAAATGCATTGAAATTAAAGTGTTTTGATGCTAAAATATATCTTTAAAAGCTTTTCATTTGAATTTAAGTGGTGAAAATCGGGGTGTGCAGACGTGGCCCTGAACAGGCGCAGCTCAATTGGCTCGGGATGGGCCTTAGTTGCGCCTATCGCTGATTTCTCCCCGATGTTTATGCGCCAAAATATAATTCACTGAGGTGGGGAAACAAAACAGACCTAATACATTGTGTTTGGTTCAGATCTGTTAGTTTTTGAAATATTTCAGGCCCACAGACTTCCTCAGTCATGTGGACAAGCCTGGAATCCCCGCTGGTTTTTAGAAAACATCTGTTGAGGCATTTACCAAGTTAATAGATCAACCCTGAGAGCGGAGCAGGTGTTTGCAGCTGGAGCCAAAAAAGATCAGAACCAGACTGCCTCTCCAAGACTTCCAGCCCCCCCTGCAATTGAATTAGAATGAGTCATAGACTGTAACAGATCATAAAACACACCTAACATTTGCTTTAAGTACAGGTGGGGATATTTTGCGCTGTAGTTAGGAGAAGGGGGGGGGGGGGGGACTGGGAATAAAGTAATTGAATGCAGATGGGAGGAGGTAAATGAAAGAATTTAGCAAATATCTCGGCGGAATACCTAATGGGAATGAGACAGAATAGGAAATTGAAAATTATTTGAAGCAGATGGACCATTCTTTTGAGTTTTTGGAAATGTATTAGAGCTGGGAAAAGAAATGTGTCTGTTTATTTTGCGTGACCATGAAATGAATGACCTGCTGAGTTGCGCTGGTGTTAGCTTGTGACTGCCATGCCATTTGTCATAATTTAGCGGTACTTGTGATCGATTTATCGGGGCACGTCAGCTTTGATTATAAATACCACTTTTTATATTAAACAACAGTATTTTTTAAAACAAACGGTGAATAACCAAATTTCATAATGTATGGGGTAAGAGAACATTTTAGTTTTTTTCATTTTTGCCTTATTGCCTTATTGACAAAATTCATGGCTAGACTTGCTGGGAGCTCCTCCCCTAGGGTGTTGTTTTCTGGCTGATACCCAGGAACTGACCCAGCGTGTAACCAGAATAGACACTGTTTCTGTCAGCCATGTGAGAATACCGGAATACAAAAGTAGGTTTGTGCTTAAACACGAGGGGATTATGCTCTAAATGTTTAAACGGGGGTATTTCGACAAAGACACGAGGCTCACTCAAGCAAATACTTGCTCAGAATAAAAATATTTTAAAGTCAGGTCTCATAGGTGTTGCAGTCTGGAGAAGGATGAACCAATCATATGCAGGGGTAAGAGGTCACTGCTAAATAGTGTTCCAGGTGGAGAAGGCTTCAGAGTGGTGCTGTTCAGCATGTTACATGTATTGTATTCATAAAGAAGTGTATAAGTGGTATTGACAAGGATGTTTGTTAGGCAAGTAATCTGTTACTCAAATCAAATGAGATTTTAGATTGTCTTAATTAGCCTTTAAAGGAAAGACAGGCTTGTAGAAAAGAGAACTTATACACTAGTATTTTATAGCAGAAAAAAGACTAGTGGACTTGTGTTGTTCCACTTTCTGTGATCCAGTCAACAGCACAAGTGCAGAGTAGACATGTTGGCTCATTGTAGAACTGTTCAAGCCTTATATAAGTTGATTTACTTTTCATGCAACAGGTATGTGAAATGGTATTTTGTATAATGGCATTATTTTTGTCGACTCATAGAAATGGACCCAAAGAGCTGCTCATCCATGTGGCACCATAACACTTGTCCCAACCATTCCCACTCAGCAAGTAAGAACCTGGGAATTGTGGGAAAGTTTAAAAAAAATGCAAAGCAGCGGAGAAATTAACCAATGGCCAGAGAAGTGAACAGAATTTTGACGAAGAACTATGAGCTTCTGAATGAAATAACATCTGGTGTATTTATGAATATGAGCAGCTTTGGTACATCCTGGGCAAAACCTATTGAGTATAGATCAAGTGCAGGTTGAAAGCTATTAAATGAATGTTCGCCTGCACCAACACGGAGACCGAACGTTATAAACTGCTGATAAAAAGTTGATTAAAAAAATGTTCGGCGAAAAATGTCCAAACTGAGCCAAGCTGATGCTTCATAGCTCAAATGCAGAAAAGCCAGCAGAGAGCGCCACGTTAAGATGAAGCTCCTTCCAAAAATGGTAACAACCCCTGCACTGTGTGAGTGATATGCCTTTTAGAGCAGCTTCCTTGTCTGACAGGGATTGACTGTTTTGCAACCCAAAATGAATGTATGTTCTGGCATTACGTGTGGTGTTTGCCAGTACTTTAGTAGCTGTGGAAATCTTTATTTGTTGATGTATTCAGTATAATCACTCAGCTTTGAGCAATATTTGAATAAAGCAAGAGAATTCCCTCAGTACAGAATGTGTCTCTACTGCCTAGACTAGGCTTACTCCTTACAAAAAGGCTGTTCTGGGTCGACCATACCAGAGGCTCTTCTGGCCAATAGGGGCCCTGTAGCTCATTACATGCCTCAGATCAGCTGACTGGACTGCTTGTCAGCTGAGAGAATTTAAAGGCCTAGTTTAGTCATTTCCATTTTAAAATAGGTCGACTTTGGCTTGGCTGAAATTATTCTACACATGCTGCTCCCTCATCTGGGTTTTTATCCTTAATTTGTGCCATGTCAAACCCAGGTTAAGTTGCTCTTTCTCATATTACACACTTGGGACTTGTGTCGCTTAAATTTACATGTTATTAGACTGCGCTTTTACCAGTGCCATAGTTCATATTTTGGAAGTTAGAACATTATCCCTTTTTGAAACGGCACAATCCTGGGTTTCACCAGGTCTGCTGTGTCTAGTTTTATTATATTCCAAGATACCTCCTCTAATGCTATAAATGCTTCATAGAATATCACCATGTTAGTTTTAGCAATGGGATAACACTGTAATTTTTGGAGTGGATTATTGTATTTTTTTATACTGACATCCCTTGTAGAGATCACATGGAACTGTACTGGTGTTGTAATCTTTTTTTGTGTGGGAGTTAAATTGAAGGGAGGCCGGTTTGCAACAATTGTAAGAGGTTGGGCATATTCCATATGAATAATAAATTAACATTGTATTATCCAGACACTCTAAATCCATTATGAGTTGGACTGTCTCGTTCACTCAGTGTGAGTGGAGTCATCTTTTACAACTGGCTTAATTAACAATGGGGGTGTAGGAGGGGAATCAAAGTGAGACTCAGGAAAGGCTGCCATGTGGGAAGATACTTCAAAGGACCAGAGAGCCGTGTGATAGAACAATAGGCTCTTCGGACTTCCTTCAGGGGGGAAGTTCAAGCCATTTGTTCTCACCTGAGGCTCGAAGGATCAAAGTGGGAAAGGACTGTGAGGAAGTTGGACGGTGTCATGGTTGTGTATGTGTGATGTAGGGGCATTTATGGCACAGGGGTGGTGGCGCAAGGAATGTCATACCCGACCATCTGTGACATTTTCACACGTGGTCAGTCCTATGGGATTTACTGCGGACAATACCACAGTGCCCCCATGTTGGCATCTTTGTGATTACACCCTTTACTTCTCTCCTGGAACAGGACTCTAAAACTTCTGTTGAGATGGTCAACAGACCCGGTACAACTTACAAACATTACACATGTGATCCTTACATTGTTACATTATGTCTTATGTAGTAGTAACAAGAATTGCATGTAAAATGGTTCATCAGAAGGGAATTTTCATGACAACTGTAACATAATAAGACTTAATCTGAGCTAAATTCCAGAATAATAATCCTAATGGTAAAATGTTTGGTATGGATGTAATCTGGCAAAATCAAGGAATCTAATGAGATACATTTCATACCAAATGGAGTTTAGTAAAACATAGTTTCCATAACTCAGGAAAAACTAACACTGGAATGTCCTCTCTGGTAATCAATTCCTTTTTCCTCTCACTCTACGCAGCAAACCCCCAAACAGTGGGGGTCTAAATTCCAGATCCGATCACACCTTCGGGTTAGTTTATGACACTGCCGTCTAGTTCAAACGCATGATTTGGCATAAAAGAAAGGGAGACAAGACTATCTGGGAATATCGCAATTCGATTTCCCACACCTGTACAGATTTCTGTGTGTGTGTGTAGCTGAAGCAGGCCGGTAAGATATTTACTCTGTGTTTCTTTTCTTAATTTGTATGTTTTGTAATTGACCTGAATTTAAGATAATGACCTACCTGCCTGTGAATAAATTCTTATTATTTTAACTTGCGTGGTCTCCATGACTCTAATCCATTTTTACCCTTTCAGCCTAAATTACGACTGAATACTCGGGGAAAATTCTGACCAATGACCAACTGATCAGTGGCGGGGTACAGAAAGTGGAGATTCTAAGTTGGTAGGCGGCTAAGGTCGGTCATTAACGGGTTTAGTGAATGTACGGCTCTGGGAATTTGACGTGGTGAGCCCATGGACGTTTTTACGTCGGTTCTTGTCAAACTCGCCTTAAGGAGCCCATTTAGTGCGCGCTAACCTGGGCTCGCAACTATCGATGTAAAATATAATACATGTATTGTGTTAGCCAGACCCCAACCTCTGAGTTTCTCCACCGAACCGAGATTCGGCAATAGTGTTAATCCCGGGAGCATATATTGAGTAATGGTGGCATACATGGATGAGTCGAGTGTAACCACTCTGAGCTTCACGCATGATTAAAGTAAATTCTAAATTCTATTTTAATAATTACGAGTAAACCAATTGTAACTGTTACGCTTACGGTTTGTGGTCATAGATCTATTCGATGTGTTGTTCAGCTCCTGTGTGAGTGTTCTAATGCTCCCATTAGAATATTGGCATTTGGACGATAAGTTGGATATATCCGTGATGACACCATGGCCCCGTTTACGAACGGAGATTATAAGAATCGTACTGATCCGTTTCAGGCCTGTTTTAAGCGGGATATGGAGCAGCGCATTCATATCTGACCCATGGCGACGGACTCAGTATCTTCTTAAATATACTTATAATATATTCATGACCGGAGGATAAATCACTAAACTCTTTTATTTACATCACAACAGCAGAGGACAAACATATTTACTCCTTCCCCTCCAGCTATTCCCTCATTGGTCTAGCTGTGCAGGGTTCTACAATTGGTGACCTCGACGTGATTCCTGTTGTTGTATTTGAAGTTTCAGTGAAAGGTCCGAACGACGTGATTCCAGGAGCAGTTTCAGACGAACCAGAGGAAGGTCCAGTGACTGGGAGACGTGCCCTCTGGCGTTCTGACGTAATTTTGTTGTGCCCTCCAAGGCCCACACGGTTTGAGTCCGGAATCTACCTACAGCTGCCGTGGTAAGTACAGCGGTGTTTTCTACTCTAGTGTTCAGGGAAAGTGAAATCTACCCCATATAGACACATTTTTAGAACGGGTCGATATACCCAAGTGTTAGCCCGGAGATCGTATAAATCCGGTGGGGACTGAGATTAGAGGGAAACATGGACAGCGAGGAGCAGCAAAGGGTGGACCAAAAGGTGATGGATTGCTTTGGTGTGTACTATAAAGACTTGTTGGTTCGGGTGCATAATTGTGGTGTAACTTTAGCTTGGAGCAATGAGCAGATTCTTCGTTGGTATGAAACGGAGGGGCGTAAGCTCCAAGTAAAACGTCAATTCCGTAAGTTGCCGGCGGTTATGGTGTACTTGTTGCGTAGGAACGACCAGAGTTTGCTTGCGGGAAATGAGCGAGTTATGGCTAGCACCCGTCAGCTAGAAAAGACACGTTCTGAGGAGTTACGTAGATTGCGGGCCGAGGTGGAGGCATTCGCGTTTGATAAGCAGAACTGGGCGGTTCAGAGTACTGCTATGCAAAGGCGAATTGCTGAGCTTGAACAGGAGCTCGCAAGAAGCCAGGAGTATACAGAGGCATTAGAGATCTGTTGTGGTAAAGTTGGATTGCCCGTCTCGGCCATAAGGCAAGCTGGCTCCGCGGTTGCCAGTGGCGACGCGCAGGAGGATAGTGATGAGGAGGAGGTGCTATCCCTATATGGAAAGCCCCGCAGACAAACCGTCTCGTTCGAGGAAGGTCCGGCGACACCAAGGGGGTCGGCCGGACCTACCCCAGGTACTGGTACTCGATCGTATTATCGCCCGGATGAGCCGGGTAAACCCTGGCAACGTAGCCCGGTGAGAACGCGCCGTAGGCCTACAATTACTACTCATAGCCCCGTTAAGGTTGCTGTCTTAAAAACAGTAACCAATGCGGATGATACTATCACTGTCATCAGTCGCCCTCTCACATGCGACGAATGTGCTCGGCATAAGGAGGTTGTAGGTGTGATGCCTAGAAGAGGCCCGTTTCAGCCATATTGGGACAATCTTATGCTGCAAGCTTCCGTATATAATTTAGAGTTGCGGGACGTATGGCAAATTGTTCTTCTTACAATTCCTGAGGAGCTAAAATCTCAGTTGTCTGAGGAGTTGAGAACAGGGACAATTATGGTGAAGGATGAGGAAGACGAAGACAGTGATGTGTACGATCGGCTTAAGGCAGCGTTATTGCAGTTACGGGGACCAACACATGCAGCTTGGCATAAAATCCTAGATATTAAGCAAGCACCGAAAGAGGCTTTTGAGGTTTACGCCGAGCGCATGTGGGTGTCATTTAAAGAGCATTCGGGAGTGGAGAATGCTACTCGGGATCAGGAGGTTATATTGCAACTTTTAAAAAATAATGCTGGAAATTATATTCAGCAGGCTTTGGCTAATGGAGCCGATCCACCGGAGAACACTTTCCGGTCACTGGTGGATTGGGCGTCCAAGATAGAAGGTAGATTAGCTAAGCAGGGCAAGCCGCGTGCTATTGCAGCTACACAGTGGGTAGCCGAAGGGAAAGGCGGGGCTAGCCCACAAGAGTCAGGAACTAGCTCACGGCTGGGATGCCCCTTTTGCAACAAATCTAGCCATGGTCTCAACCATTGTTGGATGTTACGAGAGGCATTGGGCCTTCCGCGGCAGTCCTCGCAGAGTATACTGCGGGACTTGCAGGCAATAAGGTCTGGAGGTCAGAAGTCCGGTGAGAAAAACTCAACGGCACAAAAGTTGAAAAACGCGAGTGACGATAACCCCTACAGCGCGCTTCAGGCGGCTTTGGCAGCATTAGCTATCAACCAGCAGGACATGCTATAGGGGTGCGTGGCCTCCCTTGCAGTTGGGAGCATTGTTTCCAGTGGAAATCGGATTAAAATAAGGGCTAATATTGGAGGCCGATTAGTTAATGTTTTAATCGACACTGGTGCATCTTGTTCCTGTACGGACGTGCCGTTACCTTTAACAGATAAAACGATACAAATAAAAGGAATAGGAGAAAACCTTATGTTGGCTACTCGCACACAACCCGTTCGACTCGATCTGGGTATTGTGGTGCTAGAGGAGCCTTTATGGTTTTTGCCAAATAACGGAGAGGGTACTGTTTTGGGAATGGACATAATGCAGAAATATGGATTTGTAATTCATTGTTTTGAAAAACAAATTGAGTTAAAAACGGATAAGGTTACGAAACGGTGCCCGCCCGGAAACCGCCTTATGTCCATCTCCACAGCAGATCCCCTCCAACATTTCTTTGACAAGAATAAAGATGCGTGGGCTACTCATGATCATGACTGCGGTCTCGTAGACTTTGAGGTCGGCATTGAGGGGGACCCACCTCCCCCCCAAAAGCAATACCGCATTAAGCCCGAGGCAGAAGCAGCCGTGCATGAGATAGTTAAACAACTAGAAATAAGGGGTGTTGTACGTCGATGCAGTTCAACCGCTAACTCTCCGTGTTTGCCAGTACCTAAGCCAAATGGCAAGTGGCGTCTTTGTATTGATTATCAGCGCTTGAATCAGGTTTTGCCCAGGGCCATGTCAATTGTAGCAAATCCTTCTACTATTATGACCCAGATACCCACCGATGCATGCTGGTTCACTGTTTTAGACATTAAGAACGGCTTTTGGTCACTTAAAGTCAAACGGAAGGACCAATGGAAATTGGCATTTACTGTGAACCAAATCCAGTATACCTGGGAGCGGATGCCTCAGGGTTTTCACAATAGTCCAGCCATTTTCCATAGAGCTGTATCTGATGTGTTGGGGCCACTGTGCAAAACAGGTAACGTCACCCATTACGTTGACGATATCCTGGTAGCGACAGGGGGATCACGTGATGATCACCTGCAGTTAGTTGACACAGTGGTACAGATCCTGAGCAAGGCAGGATTTAAATTAAATAAAGAGAAAGCGCAGATAGCTCAAAAAGAGGTCCACTACTTAGGCTATAGGCTTACACAGAGTTGCCGCGCATTGACGGACGATAGGCGGAAATGTATTGCTGAACTTCCCCGACCGTATACGTTAAACTCTTTGCAGAAAGTGCTAGGCACAGCTAACTATCTTCGGGATTTTATTCCCGACTTTGCTGGCACTACTGCTCCCCTGTATGATCTAATGAAAGGCAAATCTAAACCTACTGATGTTCTTGATTGGAAGGAAGAACATGACGCGGCGTTCACGAATTTGAAGTTTTGCTTATGTTCGGCGCCGGCTTTAGGTTTACCCAATTCACAGAAACCGTTTCATGTACAGGTCGACGCGTATGAGAATACTCTCAGTGGTGTATTAGCTCAGGAACATGGGGGTGTATTGCGTCCCATAGCATACTACAGCCGGAAAAAATCCCCGGTTGAACAGGGATTTGACCCATGTACACAGCAAGTTCTTGCGGTGCATTGGATGTTAGCAACAACAGAGCCGCTAGTGGGTTTCCAACCTGTTGTTGTGCACACAATGCATACGCCGGTCCGAATGCTGTTGCAGGGCCAAATCAAAGGTGTATCATCCCATAGGTTAGCACGGTGGCTTACTGACATCCAGGCTCGGGAGATAACAACTGAAAATAACCGAATTCTACCCCATCTCCTTGGGGATGTAGAAGGCCAGGCGCATATCTGTGAGCCGAGACCCGAAACGCAAAGCCCAGTTAGGGATTGTGAGGTACCAGGCCAGACCCGAGCGTACATTGATGGCTCGAGGTTCTGGAAGGAGGGCAGGTTTTATACAGGATGTGCAGTCTGGGTCCCGGAAGGGGACTCTGAAAATGGCCAAAAGTGGTTGTTTAAATTACCGCCTGGGATGTCAGCACAGGAAGCCGAACTTGTCGCGTTGTTAGAAGCCATTAGGGCTCACCCTGAATCGCTATGTGTATATACTGATAGCCGCTATGCGTTCGGGGTGGTGCATGACTTTATGGTTCAATGGCAATTGCGAAAGTTTCTTACAGCCGCCGGGGCTCCGGTAAAACATTTTAAAACCATTACTGAAATATGGGACGCTATACAGGCTCGCGAAGCCCCCCTTTCCGTTGTAAAAGTACGAGCACATATTACCAAAGACCCAAATGTACATGAACGGCAGAACATCATGGCTGATTACCTAGCCAAGTTAGCTGCTACATGCGGTGAAAACTGGCAGCAGAATACTCCATCGGAACCTGTTGTCTGTGCGTTGCAGGTCACTCCCATCGATCTAAAACAGTATCAAAAAGAGCTGTGGGACGAGGGGGGTGAGCTGGTACCGCACTTAAAGCAGGACCCGCTGGTTATAATCGCGGAAGGTATAGTATTGCGAGAAGGCAATTACGTTGTTCCCGATTCATTGCGAAGGCCGATACTAAAATTGTATCACGAATACGCGCATGTATCAGCTGAAAGAACTTTGCAGTTAATTAAACGCCATTTTTGGTGGCCGCATATGTTAGCTGATGTCGAGCAGTGGTGCAGCTCTTGTCTTGTATGTGCTTCAGTAAACCAGGGCAGACCAGGCCGCACAAACCTGCGTCGGCCTGATCCACCTAGAGGGCCGTGGGAATCCCTTCAGTTAGATTTCATTGGTCCACTCCCCAGTGCGAGAGGGGGGTATCGCTATTGCCTTGTAATCATTGATAAATTTTCTAAATGGGTTGAAGCGATACCCACACGCAATAACACCGCGAATACAGTGGCACGAGTACTAGCGAACCAAATCATCCCGCTCTGGGGAGCGCCAATGCAAATCGAATCTGATCAAGGGACTCATTTCACGGGCCAGGTAACCCAGCAGGTTTGCAAGATGCTACATATCAAGCAGTCATTTCATGTGCCCTATAGGCCTCAGAGTTCAGGGATGGTTGAACGAGTGAATCGCACCATCAAGGAGGGGATTGCCAAACAAATAGCGCAACACCAGAATAAGTGGACCGAGGCGTTGCCCACGGTCCTAACCATTCTGCGGGCTACCCCATCCAGAGCTACAGGCCTTAGTCCATATGAATTAATGACAGGGCGACTCATGAGGCTACCAATAGACCCAGAGGTTCCCTTCTCAGATCTGGGGCCTCTGGTATTAGAGAAGCAACAGGTGGTGTTAGAGCAGCTAAGGGAGCGGCTGAAAATACTTCATGCGCAGGCTGCGTTGAAACAGCAGCAGGCTGACATGAGGAATGAGGCGCAATTCAATCCCACCTCCGAGATTAAATTTACAGAAGGTGACATGGTTATGGTGCGTGTCTTTGTGAAGCAGGATGCTTTTGCTCCTCGGTGGCACGGGCCCTATGAAGTAAAGGCTGTTTGTCACAGCTGCATAGCCGTAGCCATCCGAGGGAAGCTAAGGTGGTATCACATGAGCCAATGTAAATTGTTCAGGGGGGATGGGGGGAATACCTAACTGTATCTCTCTACCTGTGTTCTTCCTAAGTGTCTGTTGTCTAGTGTGCCTGCTGCAACTACCAGGTGGAGGAACCTGGGGAGAAAACGAAACCACCTCAAGGGACCATCTTCCTCTCACCATGGACTGGCTGTTGGTGATGGTTTGTTACATGTCCTGTCTGCCCCTCACAAATGGCAGACAGGGAGCTCCACCAGAATCACAAACACCTCCCACACTTCACCCGACAATACTGCAACCTCCACAATTTGATCCTAGGGCTAATACATTCCAAACAATGTTTGATTACACCCGATCATTGTTATTCCCCAATCAAAGTGTTTGTGTACCACATTCAGTGAGCGTAGGTACTGGTATTCCCTGGGTGGCACACCCAGTTTCACAATGTGATACATGTGCTCTTTTGAAACTTAATTCTAAGAGCTCTGTAGACATATCCACCTGCCATAATTTCACCACTTTTCCCCTTACTCAATGCTGTGTGCCAGGCCTAATTTGTAATCAAAGTCATTTACCCTCTTTTAATCTGTCTGAGGTCATTGTTCCAACCAGGTTTACATGGTGCTTAGAACAGTACGGAGCTTCCTCACCAATGGGAGCAATACCACAAATAAATTGCAATAATATTTACACAATAGACAATCACAACATTTACCATAGCGTTGGGCCCCATCGCCATCTGATGACCCAACAATATTCTACACCCCTTTCATCTCATGACTCCCCCGACGACTGTGTCAATGAAGAAAATGGTTGGGTACTATTACTTGAATTGAATAAACTTTGTCGCATTCCAGCTCCACCAGGAACACACTGGTTATGTGGAACAACCGTGTGGCCAGAGTTACCAGCTCAGTTCACGGGAACTTGTTCCCTAGTATATATGTACCCTGCCATGCGTCCAGCATATTTGCCCAGTCAAACCCCTATCTCACTCCTTTCCACAGGGGAGGAAGATGACCATTCTGGTTGTCTCAAGGACTTTACATGCACACAAACATTTTGGTCACGAACCCTAGGAGCTCTTATACCAAATTACGGAGTAATGCAAGCTTTAGACCAAATACGAATGCTATCCCATTATGTTGAAAAATTGGCAAATGATACGGCTATGGCACTGGGAAATATTTCTTTGGCATTGTCGTCGCATAGGCTAATGATTCTTCAAAATCGGGTAGCTTTAGATTATATCCTTGCCTCACAAGGAGGCACTTGTACTATTATAGGTCCTGAATGCTGTTCTGACGTGGTAGATCCAAAAGACTATTTAAAACAACTAATTGAAGATATGGATCACTTACGTCAACAAGTGTCAGGACTGAATAAAGATAACACCTCATGGTTGAGGGGATTTATGGGTCCCTTCTGGAAAAACATTTTTGAAATCGGTGAAATTGTCTTGCTATTGGTATTATTTCTGTTAATATTAATAGCAAGTGTCACATTAATTGTAAAATGTATATGTTACCGAGTGCAGGATGCTACAAGTTCCAAAGCTTACCTATCCTATATGTCATTAGGCAGGGGATTAGGCACCCCGAACCTAGTGACAAACAGGCGGTGGCGGAATTGCAAAGTTCCGAGGGCACGTTAAAAAACTGGTATAGTGCTGGGGAGAAGACTGAAGGCCTCCGTGTCTGATGAAGTATGAATTGCCATACTGCCGTGGTACCGTCTAGTCGGCGTAGTGTCGCATGTAAGTATGCAGGCACTGCGTGGTACGTGGATGACAGTCCACACCTAGCAGAGTTACGTTAGAGACGACCTCTGTGAACAGGCAAGGCTGGTGAAAACGGTCAAAGTTTCTATACCCATAGCAAAGTGGGATAGGGATCAGACCGTCGGCTCCCAACCGGGTGGCTAATTACCACTACGGGGCTCGGTGTTTAGACACCGGGCTGGGGATCGCTATCGACTGGGTCACCGGCCGGTCGGGTCGCATAGAGCAGTAAGTCCATACGGGGCGTCCCTGCAGTGGAGCACATCAGTAGCATCCCTATAGTGGAGCACATGAGTAGCGTCCCTATAGTGGAGCACATGAGTGGCGTCCCTGTAGTGGAGCCCCTGGCCGCTGCGCTCGGCTCGATGTACAGTCAGGCCACTGTAAGCTAAAACCGAATGCGTTAGTAAGCGAGCAGTGCTTTCTGTGATCAGGGTTTCTGAAAAGGAGACACCTGGGAAGCAGAGAGGCTGAGGGTCCTTCACTCCGAGGAGTCGGGTGGAAGGAACTCAGCGGGAAGGGATCCAGCCTAAAGCTGCACCCGAGAGAGGGAAGCTTGAAGGATCAAAGTGAACCTATGTTTAAAGTGTTTAGTATGTTGACTTTTATACTATTATTTTTTATCATAATCTCTATTATACATAACTTTTATAAAGGACCCATGTACGGTTAGCATATGTAATGCATTGGAGTAAAATTCATAAAATCTGGCTACAGTCACAACTCGATGATTTCATGTCTAATTCAAAATAGTTAGCAAATCAAGGGCCCACTGATTTCTAGCACCCCACTACTAATACTGTAACCATCATGAAGGAAATTTGGTCGGAAGCGCAGGCGTTTCTCCCCATCAAATATTCATTACTCCATCAGACCCGTACCATCGAGTGTGGCTTAGCCTGCAGAACATATGTTCCAGAATGATGTACTGATGCCAAATAATAAATAATAAATACATAATTATAATTATAATACTTTAATAATCTGCTGCACAAGATAATAAGTTAGGATTTGTCTCTTTTACTTTTATATACCCAAATCGTGTGTATCCAAAATCATAATATATATTACCATGAGAGGTACAAAAAGTATATTTACCACATAACGCAGTTGTCATGAAACTCCCAACTACATCAGTTATCTCTATTCTGTCTTACAACCTTTTTCCCTACCATCACACCTCTGTGTGAAGTTCCAGTCTCTGCACAGCCCCACGGATGGGGGAAGGAAGAACGCAAGCTCTGACTGAGCTAATGGACTTGGTGTAACAGGTGACCTGTGGCGTGAAGTTCCCCTCTTCACACCATTCAACATCTGATCCACCCCATACAACACATGCCTCAACCCACACAGCACTTGGTCTCAGTCTCTCCAGTTCTCCCCACAGTCAACTCTACAGCCCTGGGGATCCGACGGAATCTATCTGAGGAATTGTCCATGACCCCTCGGGAGGACGTTCTGAAGTGTCCCCCACTGGGCCAGAGGGGGGAGCTGTAGGAGGGGAATCAAAGTGAGACTCAGGAAAGGCTGCCATGTGGGAAGATACTTCAAAGGACCAGAGAGCCGTGTGATAGAACAATAGGCTCTTCGGACTTCCTTCAGGGGGGAAGTTCAAGCCATTTGTTCTCACCTGAGGCTCGAAGGATCAAAGTGGGAAAGGACTGTGAGGAAGTTGGACGGTGTCATGGTTGTGTATGTGTGATGTAGGGGCATTTATGGCACAGGGGTGGTGGCGCAAGGAATGTCATACCCGACCATCTGTGACATTTTCACACGTGGTCAGTCCTATGGGATTTACTGCGGACAATACCACAGTGCCCCCATGTTGGCATCTTTGTGATTACACCCTTTACTTCTCTCCTGGAACAGGACTCTAAAACTTCTGTTGAGATGGTCAACAGACCCGGTACAACTTACAAACATTACACATGTGATCCTTACATTGTTACATTATGTCTTATGTAGTAGTAACAAGAATTGCATGTAAAATGGTTCATCAGAAGGGAATTTTCATGACAACTGTAACATAATAAGACTTAATCTGAGCTAAATTCCAGAATAATAATCCTAATGGTAAAATGTTTGGTATGGATGTAATCTGGCAAAATCAAGGAATCTAATGAGATACATTTCATACCAAATGGAGTTTAGTAAAACATAGTTTCCATAACTCAGGAAAAACTAACACTGGAATGTCCTCTCTGGTAATCAATTCCTTTTTCCTCTCACTCTACGCAGCAAACCCCCAAACAGTGGGGGTCTAAATTCCAGATCCGATCACACCTTCGGGTTAGTTTATGACACTGCCGTCTAGTTCAAACGCATGATTTGGCATAAAAGAAAGGGAGACAAGACTATCTGGGAATATCGCAATTCGATTTCCCACACCTGTACAGATTTCTGTGTGTGTGTGTAGCTGAAGCAGGCCGGTAAGATATTTACTCTGTGTTTCTTTTCTTAATTTGTATGTTTTGTAATTGACCTGAATTTAAGATAATGACCTACCTGCCTGTGAATAAATTCTTATTATTTTAACTTGCGTGGTCTCCATGACTCTAATCCATTTTTACCCTTTCAGCCTAAATTACGACTGAATACTCGGGGAAAATTCTGACCAATGACCAACTGATCAGTGGCGGGGTACAGAAAGTGGAGATTCTAAGTTGGTAGGCGGCTAAGGTCGGTCATTAACGGGTTTAGTGAATGTACGGCTCTGGGAATTTGACGTGGTGAGCCCATGGACGTTTTTACGTCGGTTCTTGTCAAACTCGCCTTAAGGAGCCCATTTAGTGCGCGCTAACCTGGGCTCGCAACTATCGATGTAAAATATAATACATGTATTGTGTTAGCCAGACCCCAACCTCTGAGTTTCTCCACCGAACCGAGATTCGGCAATAGTGTTAATCCCGGGAGCATATATTGAGTAATGGTGGCATACATGGATGAGTCGAGTGTAACCACTCTGAGCTTCACGCATGATTAAAGTAAATTCTAAATTCTATTTTAATAATTACGAGTAAACCAATTGTAACTGTTACGCTTACGGTTTGTGGTCATAGATCTATTCGATGTGTTGTTCAGCTCCTGTGTGAGTGTTCTAATGCTCCCATTAGAATATTGGCATTTGGACGATAAGTTGGATATATCCGTGATGACACCATGGCCCCGTTTACGAACGGAGATTATAAGAATCGTACTGATCCGTTTCAGGCCTGTTTTAAGCGGGATATGGAGCAGCGCATTCATATCTGACCCATGGCGACGGACTCAGTATCTTCTTAAATATACTTATAATATATTCATGACCGGAGGATAAATCACTAAACTCTTTTATTTACATCACAACAGCAGAGGACAAACATATTTACTCCTTCCCCTCCAGCTATTCCCTCATTGGTCTAGCTGTGCAGGGTTCTACAGGGGTCTTGGGAGGCAGGGATAATTTTTTACTATGACTCTCCGTGTATTATGTATGACGCTATAGACATTGAAGCGCAACTAGAATTCAATATTGCTCAATTCATCAACAAAAATGTGACCGTGAAAGTTTGATTTGGCGCATCTTATTACTACAGGAAAGGGTTAAAAGGTAAGGAATGTGATTTTTCCAGTTTTTTGACAGATTCATCATACATGTAGGAAGCACTCATTAAAATGAAAATTACATATACATGTAAGTTTACATAGTTGTCCGAAACCATTATCAAATAGGATATATTATTAACCTGTTTACATTGAAGCTAAGGGCCTAGCCCTAGTCATACAGTAATCTGGCCCTATGAACACAAGGCCTTCCTTCTGTAGCATCAGTCAATTCCATGAATTATTTAAAAACTCCAAAGTAATGCAAATGAGTTATTGCAAAATTTTATGGGAAGTAAATTTATAAAATTGACTATTTTGTGTGGAAGTGCTTACAAAGTTTAACTGTAGTTTATGTCTGGTAATACGGTTCAGCTTGCGAAAAGACTATCCTCTGATAAATTTAAGAACAAAGAAAGCAGAATTCAAGAGAATCTAAAACATTCTGAAGCCTGTTCCTGTTTGAGGGGAAATATTTCAGACCAAGGCGAACGCCGCGGCTTGCAAAAGCAAACTTTATCCGCCGTTTCAGGCTATTTCCAGCATTTCTAACCGAGCACTGATATTGTTTATGACTGCAGTCAGTGGTGAATTGAAGTAATCTCAGCCCAGGATAAGATTTATTGAAGGAAAGCTTTGGGATTTCAGAGCACCTGTGGGTATGCTGTGTTAGGTGTTAGAAACCAACTTGAATCAATAACACAGCACCAGAGGGCAAAAAAATGCTAAAGCAAGAGGTAGATAAACAAGAAAAATATTTTTATGTGAGTCCCTTCTCTCAGAGAAAACTGTATATTGGTAACATATAAAATCCAAAGCTTGTTTATGAATCAGTGAAATACACCAACCTCCATATGAACAGTACTATATATTGATGAGATCATTCAAATGGACATGTTTTAGCTTGTGAGTAATACTTGTGTTGAAGGCCTGCTACAAATACTGTATAGTGGATCCAAAACTGTCATTGCAAACTATATTTCCAAGTCTACACTTCACTTTAACGCAATTTAAACGAAAACGCCACCGGAGTCACTATTGAACGATGACACGGTGTTAACCTGCGGAATTTGGCCTTCCCTGTCTGGGTGATGCTTTGGCCAGTTGAGCCTTATCATGCTGGACCCCCTGGTCACAGTTGGCATTGGTGCTATTACGATTCAGTCTGAGCTGCGGCATGCTCAAGAGCCCTATGTATGAATGGAACGAGCTTCTCAAGGCCTCATACAGTAATTGAATGTTTGCATCCATGTTAGTAACCCGTAAGTAAATTTTAACGGCACATTATTTTGAACCAAGGCGTAGAATAAAACGTATAAAACCTGTAGGCTAGTGAAAGTCTAGTGTTGACAGTTTGTCGATACTCTGACACCACCAAACAAATCAAGAACTGTGTATCGTAACACTGTCTATGCAGCCAATATATCCTGATATCCCGACCTCATATTTTTTTCTTTCATCCTTGTATGGCCCGCTCGCTGTATCTGCTCCGCGAAATAACTTGTTTGCCCCATCAAGTCTTTAGATATATTTCACGAAGCTTCCAATAATATGATTCCAGCACAAAGCTGTAAATTTGAAAAGATATCTGTGTTATTGCAAACCAACTGCCGCAGTAAAACTCCCACGAAATCTGACTTTGACGTATTTCTCAGGAAGTTAATCTGATTTTGATTGCCTCTGAATGAAATGGAAATGAGAAAATTCCACTCTGTACAAACTGATTTTCAGCCCATTTCGTACACGGGGTGTCTGAAAATATTACTCGTGTGCAGCAAAGAGTCCATATCTGAAACGCAAAAGCCAAAACTAATTTTAGGTTTTCTTGGCCTTCCTCCATTTTCACGTCTCCTCCCCGTGGTCCCTGTTAACTACGGAGTCGCCCCCCTCCTGAGGGGGAAGGCGGGGGAGAAACCTCACACAGCTGGCCTAATGCCCGCTCTGCTTGGGGCCTGGCTTGTTAAGAGGTGACACTTTAGGTTGTGTTCTGGGTAAAAACTGAGGAGAAAAAAAGACTGGAAAGTGAACTGGTTTGTCAATGTCATAAGGACTATGTAGCCAGGGAGTTAGCTGGGATGTTCTTGGGGTTCTCCTTTACGGAAGAATATATATCACATACAGGCATACAGGGAGATATTTATGTACATATATTTATATTATACAGTGTATTTACACTCTCTGACACACATGCACACACCTGCACACATGCATATACACAAGTTAATTAAGCACTTGGTATTCCAGCAGTATATATCCAGTATATAAAAATATTAGGCAGGCCCAGTTGCCCATTGTTTTGACTAGCATAGCTATACTTGAAGCTACTCGGTGGTTATAGATGGTTGTTGGGTCACGTTCGGCAGGAGCTTCAGCGATGAAGGCTGGTGAACCTGCCGACGTTTCCCCAGTATCAGTGGCTAAGGTGGTGTTGGCGTGGAAGTCTGAGGGAAAGACATCATCAACAAGGGGCAACTGTGGTTGAAAGCGCATACTCCTCGACCGTGATGTCTGATGTCTGATGTCAGTGCAGATCCCAGGGAGAAGAGGGGTGTGAAGGGTGTTTGTGGCGCGGCTCTCACACCTAATGCTGTGTCTGATTCTCTCTCTCTCTCTCTCTCTCTCTCCCTCCCTCTCTCTCACTGTAGACATTGCATTAAGACACATGATTTCAGTGTCACTGTCACACCTGTAAACCCACCCCCCCCATCCCCACACAAAATAATGAAAAACAAACACCGTTATTGGGTTGGTGCACAATGCTAGGATGTGTCCGATTCAGAGCCCTATCTACTGCGTCCTGTCTCCTGCGTACAGTGCACTAGCAGAAGTGTGCTGTTTAATGTGCACCGTTCAGCACGCGACGTGCAGTACGCGAAAAATATCCGCCATACTATTTTCCAACCGTACTGTGGAAGTGTCATAAGACGTCCCATCTTTGCACGGTGGTGTCACGTGTTGTTTTTATCATATTTGAAGGAAAATATTTTTAAAACGAAGCTTCACATCATATTTATGTGAAAAAAATGTTTGTGTACATCTTGAAAAGTATGCTCCCGAATATACTCAGCGAAACCCTGGAAATAAGTGTATCATACGGGGGTTTAAAGTATACTATATTTATAGAAATTTTTGCCTACTTAACGACTTTTTCGTCCTGTCTACTCAACAAGCCTACCTAATAGTATGGAAGGGTGCTGATTCTGACACAGCCCTAGTCAGTTATGGGTACATTGGGAGGTGTTCATTTCTCAGAATTTCAAGGGAAAGAGCAAGCTGGCTAATTTACCTGTAGCTATTTATGCTGGACTGAGGCTTCCTGAACCCCATCATAGGTGGAGCTACCATGTGCTGTCAATCACTTTACTGTCTCACACACACACACACACACACACACACACACACATACGCACACACACACATACGCACACACATACACGCACACACACACACACACACACACATACATACACACATGCACGCACGCACGCACGCACGCACGCACGTACACATTCACGCACACACACACACACACACACACATTGTTGGTATGGATTTTTTTTAATACTTCCTATATGAATACACATAAAATATTTTTCCCCAGGGCTTATAAACTACCGTTTGTAATTATTACCTTTTTATTACCTATGGATTTCAATTCGAGATGCTATGGGCTCCAGAAGGTGGCACGGGCCCAGACACACATTGTATTGTATTGTATTGCATTGTATTGTATTCACTGTCAGTCTGGGGTCTTGGCAACGTTGCATCTGCCCCAAATGCGTGATGCCGCCTGTCGTACAACTCCAAAGTTCACCGAGTTGACCGAGCTGTTGCCCCGCGCCCCCCTCAATAACTCCACAGCGGGGGGAATGTGAGGAATTTTCTCCGCTTTTCCGTCTCCACTCCGCATAGCGTAGCCAATGTGTTATTGTTCCGCACCTCTGCAGAGCCTTAAACGGCTCCCTCTCGCCCTTCAAACGGGCCCCCGCTGAGCCCGGCCACATGTCTGAATGTTCGGGTGAGACCTGCAAGGTTCCGTTTGACCCCGCAAGAGCGAGCCCAGCCGGTCGGGGAAAAGACGTCGGCAGAACCCCAAAAAATATCCGTGGCTCTCCCCGTAAGTCTGTGGTGGTGGCGGGCCCACAGGACGCTGTGGGCTCACGGGTTTGTAGGAAAACAGTGTCAGGTGTAGACTTGCAACTGTAACGGTGTTCTAGGTAGTGAAAGAAGCCCATTGAGTGTTTATTTACGAGACAGGAACCCGCTGCTGTAATGTATGGCGTCGGGTAGAATGGGGGAAATATAAACGTTTAAAGCTGTAACGCGAAGAAAATTGTGTCCGCCTTTATTGACGGACATAAACGTGAAATATGCCGCAACTCCAGAAGATACAGACACTTCCACACTGAAAAAGAATAAGACTCTTAACTGTGATGTTTTCATACACCCAAGTCGAGTCACCAAGGCAGAAAAAAAATTAAATCCTGAGGAGAATGAATTTGGGTCCCTCCCACTTTCGGGTCCCCTTTACTAGTTAGTAACACGGTTAATTTGAATTGACATGTCAGTGGGAGACGAGTGCTTTGTCGCTGCTCTGGATGCCGGCAGATTTAACCCCTCCGCTTTGAGCATTACCACATCGGCACTTAGGAGAGAGCAAACCCCGCAGATACTTTTCCTACCCCTGCCACTTCAGTTCCTCCGTTTTTTCCCCTCCTCCCCCTTTCTTCCTTTCTCCTGATTTCTCCCGCTTGGCAGTTCCCGACTGTCAAGTGAGTTTAGCTTTTGTTTTACGTCGGGGATCCAGTCTGCGCCGTATGGGTTTAATTTTCAGTTAAGTGCAAGATGTGGTGGAGAGAGAGAGATAGAGAGAGAGAAAACTACGTTTGAACTGGGGGCCTAATGTAGTCAGGATGGAATCTGTCACTCAGCTTATTGCATGTTGATGACTCAGGGCAGTTTTAGCTGTAAGCAGCAAATGATTTATGGACACCAACTGAACTCCTGCGGCAAAAGCCAACGAAGAGATCAGAGCAGCAACCAGGCCCTTTTTTTGGCTGGAGACTGGGGCCCGCATTTTTTTCATTCATGCCAAACTGCTTTGCACGGCAATTAGCTCTGTCCTCATTTAGTCTCCAGTCCCAAAGGGTAATGAAAGTCATATATCATCCTCAAGACTGCTAATTATCCAGCTCAGCTGCAGGTAGGCTTTGTAACAGTGAGAAGGGCCTGTCGGTTTGATATTTATCGCTCTCCCAATAAGCAAGTTAAAAAAAAAAAAAAAAGAACGAAAGAAAGAAAAAACTTTGTTGAAAGGTTGCCCGTTCCCCTCGCCTCACATCCTTGACATACCTCTTGAAAATACGCGAGTCAAAGAGGGGAGACGTCTTCATTCTGCGCAACTCATTTTTCATGCCGTAGCTAAACATTCAGCAGGAGCTGGAAACATGAGAGCGCATACATTTCGGGGGTCAGCTTGTCTCTTCTTGGTTTACTTTTGCTTAGTTAATGCTTTGAACGCCGGTGGACCTGCAGGAAGGCACATGGTTAGAGAGAGGCCCTCTGCCAGCTGAGCCCTGTAGAAAAAAACACCAGAATTCATTCACCTTTTAGACTTAATGTAACATTTGTCGTTGTGAATTGGGACAAAGTATAAAAAAGCAAACGTAACAGGGATTTAAAAAAATGTTTTGTGTACAGTACAACACTATTATTTATAAGATTGGTTGAAGGGGATAAAGAAGAACAATTAGCTTCACACTTCTGACCAGTACTTGTCTGAATTTAGTAACCTTTAGCATAATTTATATCACACATCATTCATATGTATTCACATTTTCCTTCCTCATTTCTTTTAGACAGGCTCCTTCAAAAAAAGAAATCACCAAAACACATAGAAACAGATTAAAAAAAAAAAAAACGAGAATCTACAGTGAAGCGTTCACAAAAATATATTTGCTCCCTTGTTTGTTGTGGCATTGATGAGCTGTGCATAACCTAATTTGCATACGTAGTTTACTTCGCGTTTAAAGAAGCAAGTATAAGAATTTTTTTTTTGGCTACACAAGAATTATTATATATTGTTTTGCTATACCGCCTTTCCCCCAAGCCTGGAAATGCTGTCATATTGGACGGTAAAAGAGGAGAGGTTACTGCGAGTATCACAGAGGGGACTAATTGTCAAGGTTATGTCTCTGAAGATGATTGATGTCAGGCTAGGCTTTTCTGTCAGCCTGTCAGAGGGCTGGAATGTTTAATGTTCTCATTATTGGTTACGCTGTTGTGTATATTTCTCTGTCAGCACCGCGGACCCATCTGAACTGCCAAAGCACTTGAAAGGCCTGTGGGTCATTTATCATCCTCCTGACGCTCAGAATGCTCAGGCCCAGTTGAGTGCCAGTGATTTGTTATGACTTGAGAGCCCGGCTGACAGACAGGTCCTCTGTAAAAACGGACCCGTTTCCTTTTTGTCGCGCGGCGAAAACATCAATGTTCCCGTAATGGGCTACAACTGTCAGAGGAGGCTGGCACCTGACAGTTGTGTGGTCGCACTAATTTGCAGCCCCGGTGACTTGAGTTTCCCCGAGTTTAGATTTGGTTATAGTGTCACACACAAACGGGTCACCATCTGTTGTTGGGTGGGTGTTGGGAGGGGGGGGGGGGGGGGGGGGGCATGCAGAGGAAAAATGGCTATGCTAATTGAAGACACGTCTTCGTTTCATATTTATCGCTGCAGCCCACGTATTCTGTCTTTGAAGTTGAACCGCAGCTAAAAAACAGGTAGACAGAGATTGAATAACCGCACAGCCAGGGAGAGGGAGGGAGGGAGAGAGGGAGGGGAAGAGAAAAAGAATGAGAGTGAAAGAAAAGAAAGAAAATGAGAGTGAGAAAGAGAATGAAAGCCAGAAAAAGAATGAGACAGAGAGGGAGAGAGGGAAAGAGAGGGAGAGAATGAGAGAGAGAGAGGGAGAGAGAGAAAAAAAAATCTGATCTTTGTTTCCTTTCCCAGGCTGTGACATGATTAATCGCTCTCTTCTGATCTAATTTTGGAACATGAAAAACAGCACATTTGTCTTGAAGAAAAATGATGTGCGGTGTCGTGCAGATGGAAATTTCGAGCACTGAAAAAGATTAAAGAGAAATTCCACTCCTTAGACCTAATCATGAGTTGTAGATTATTCTGTCGTTTTAACCAGATGGTAGGCTTGATTCTACAACCCCCTCCTTATATTAATGAATACTAGACTGTTATATTTGACTTAGGTAAGTGAAATGTCCATCACTGCTAATGGACTGCCAGCCGGCATAACGCATGTTATACCACTCGCGGCCCTCGATGCATTTTTCATGTTTTATACCAATGTAGAACATTTTGTTTCCTACTGTTCTCCATCACTGTCAGTGTTTTTGCTAAATATTTTCACGCGGAAGAAAAAGTACAAACTTGTGTCCGCGGCTAATTTTCTCACGTAGGTCACGGCTATTACTCTGCAACTAAAACCGTCACCTCGGGCGAGGCGGGCGGGAACTCAATAGTAACTTGATTAAGTTCCCCAGTCAACGTGACTGCCGACACGGCAGTACGTTAACAAACCTAATTATAGGCGGCCCGTGATAAAGAGGGGGTGCATCTTGACGGTCAGGGCGTCGGCCGGACGGAGCCTCGTCTCGGGTCAGAGAGGGATCGTCTGAGGCGCGCGAAACGCCCGGGGTCCTCGTTCGCCTTTTCCGCTTTGCCGCAGTCGGGTGACTCGCCCGCAGTTCCGTTGTTATCGGTGCCGTTGGTGAAACGTCGTCCCGCTCCACGCCTTCTTTGGCCGATATCATGGCTTACGCTTTGCGTCCAGCATAACCTCTCCCCTATTTTCTGAAAATTATTTTATGGATTTTCTTTCCATAATGTATGTGTGTATAATATATACACACGGGTAGAAACGAATGGCACTCTGACCCAAGGAGCATTCACCCTTCCTCATCCCAAGGCCAGTTGTGGATATCTGGCCATTGTAAGCTAAAGGACATAACTTAAAGCTTGAATCTGCGATTGCAGAGCCCAGTCTGTGGACTGAGTCACTCAGGAGATGCACTTTCAAATCCATCTACTGCATTTAGGCCCAGTTTGTTGATCCCCCGTTTCGTACACTGACTCGGTTTGTAGCGCTCCGTCCGCTTGGGAGAATACGGGCGGGCCACGCCCGTCCAGCTGCTGCTGCTTATCACTCTGCAGTCCCCCAGCTGAACTGCGCAGATGTTGCTTTTGAGACGTTGCTCTCAAGGCCTGGCCTTTAGCACGTGCTAAACCTTTTTTTAGCACATGCAGATTTAATAACACAACCAATGATTGGTGCAAAACAAACACCGCCGACCAATCATTGGTCATGTTATTGGTTTTGCGTGTGCTAAAAGGTTTTTGCACACGCTAAAGGCCTTTAGTAAATTTGGCCCTCAATGCGCTGCTGATGTAGGCAGACTGCAGATGCCCCACTGTTCAAAAAAACAAAAACAAACAACACACTTGCATGACGAGGCGGGGATTGCCACGGCGGCTGACGCCCTTCCTGGGTGATGACGTGGCGAAATGTACTTCATCCCACTGGCACGTCGGCTCCAGTCGGGATGTGATTCCGGAACGTGGGGCAGGTCGCTGCACTGAGAACGAGCGCTTTGCCTGGACGCCCCACCCAGGACTCCCGCGTGCTTGTACGTTTTTAATCAGGCGTCCCAAAATTCCACCCCAGTTAAAGTACCCATCGTTACACTGTCAAGAATCAGGTATACTGGGACCGACGTTGCAAATCATTCAATCTCAGCTCCATCAGTTTGAG
Organism: Synaphobranchus kaupii; assembly: GCA_029718625.1. Classification (NCBI taxonomy): domain Eukaryota; kingdom Metazoa; phylum Chordata; class Actinopteri; order Anguilliformes; family Synaphobranchidae; genus Synaphobranchus; species Synaphobranchus kaupii. Next base: position 105,644,989 of record CM056379.1, on the reverse strand, counting down.
TTATTAAAGTGATTTATTTCATGAAAACACAGAGGCCGGCGATCGTGCGAGTTCAGCTTGTAAGAATGTTTCTGTCCTTTTGAGGAAGCTCTGCTCGGAGGAGCATTTTGTTTGCGAGGAGAGAGAAAAAAAAAAAGAAGAGACATTTCTGTGAAGATGAATTATTATGGAATCTGTCTGCTGCTGACGTTCGCTAATGCACATAAGAGCGGTGCACTTAAAATAATAAAAATAGGGAGACGAAATCATGGGAAATGTGCGAGCTGGTGCGCGAAACGCTGCATGAATATGCCAAGTGTAATTTTAAAACAACAGCAGGGGATCTTGGATCATGCTCTGAGCTAATAACATGGACAGAGAGAGAGCACAATGCCAGTATGTCATACACTAAATGGTGTTAAATTAGACCCTGTATACTGCTGTTGGAGACCACATTCATCTTACTCAACGTTGGTCTGCTTCTTACAAATTTGGCAGTAAGAGCTTCCACATGCCAAGTTTGTGCTGGGGGGAAAAGTTGGGGTTATCAGCAGAAGTTTGCATGCCATGTCTTTAATCAGTCTGCAGTTAATTAGCAGCTCCCTCACAATGAGGCCTCAAGTCATTAATCATAGGAGCTCTGAGCAGTCAACTCCTCGCGAGCAAGACGTCTCGCGACAAAAGTTTTCTTTCCATGATGGGCTTCAAAATAGGCCAGCGTTGCCTTTCATGGCCAACAGTGTGTAAATTACAGGCCCTGTTGAGTCCTGACAGACAAGGGCTCACTGTTTTTGCGCTTGCCGTTGGTCTTTCCATGGGCTAAGTTGACAACAGATTTCTTCACTCTTAAACAAAACTCTCTCACGGGCACTCCCTCTCGCTCTCTCTCTCTCTCACACACACACACACACACACACACACACACACACACACACACACACACACACACACACACACACACACACACACACACACATGCACTCATGCACTCATGCACTCACTCACATGTATCTATTCTACGGTGCAAAAATAAGAATAAAGTATCTGCATCAGTATAAACAAAGCGCAGTCAGTCAGGAGTCTTTACATGTGCTTTAACATACTAAAGTTATGTCCTAAGCTATTCTATGCAATGCAGTCATATGCATTTTTTTTTTTAATGCATTACGCCTTCCCACCTATAACATCCATCCTGAAGGTGGGGCAGAAAGAAGAAAGTTTGTAATAGTCCGTCTTAGATGCGGTGGAAATATCTGAAAGGTGTTTAAAGATACGTCTAATATAAATTGTCATTTGTAAGGAACAGGAACATTCGGCCATCCATCACTCTGCTGTTGAGCCAGCCTTGCACACACATTACTCAAGGCCTTGGCCATTTCAGATTATGGTGGCAAAGATGGAGGCATCTTAAATAATCTATCTGCAGGGCTGTGACAAGCAAATTTTTAATCTGGAGTAAAGATGGGTAAAAATGTCAGTCCACCTGTCTGCACAGATAAATTAATCAGTTAAGATTTTTTCTTCAGTTACATCCCACGTGATTTGTAAATATTTTTTGGAGGGAGACAAGATGTCAGCGTTATCACTCCAAACTTTCAGGCGGCTTCATTTACTGCTCTGGTAGCCCTCAGTGACAGGGGTATATATTTCCCCTAACGAGAGCTTCGGGGCCAAACACATACAGTTTATACTCTGAAACACAAAGGGATAACTGGTAACCATCAAGCAAGACCTTTCAGAGGTCATTTGTGTTGCCGAATAACACTCCACTTGTCAGTCGCTGCTTTACAAGGCAGAAAATAAATTTTGTGAGAAAGCCCTTCTAGACTACATCAAACTCTGAAGGCGTATCCCCTTAAAAGTTCAAGCCTACGTGTATGCGTCACATCCTTTAGGCCATTTTTGTAGCACTCTGAAGCCTTCCTGCGTACTCTCTGCCGTGCATATATGGGCCTTGTATATTCACCCTTTCACCTTGGGGGGGTGGGGGGGGGGGGGGACATCTCCGGCAAATGTGTCAGAAGATTTCCAAGTGTGTTTTGAGAAGTCAAAAAGTGGCATGACGAGAATGATTGCTCAAATTCAGAAGAGCAGCTGCCATGGCTTTATACCTATCATTTGTCTTGTTACTGATATATCAAATTCACTTCACTGCACAGTCATAAAAATGCATGAGAATGTAGATGCCTGAGTGACCCATTAATCTTGTTTAAAGTAGCAAATATAACATGTTCCTCATCCCGGGTGATAAACTTGTGCCTTATACTTTTATGAAGGATTTATTGTTGATTTAAAAAATGCTCTGCTGTGCCTCACAAGGTATGAAGCGGCACAGTGACAACAAGCTTGCTTGCGAAAAGCTGTTTCATTAAAATAATCTCATGTTTGACAGTGTCGTTTTGAAAACCTCACAAATTCAGCATTGTGTACCCTGATGAAAGTGAACGGCGCTGAATAGTATTTCTGTAATTAGGAGATTCATTACACTGGGAGAAGGACCTGTATATCAGCCAATTTAACATATATGCTGTAGGTATAGTGAACAAAACAATGGAATTACCAAAGTAACTATATTATGGCATTATAGATTATAATGGCTTGTTGGGTTACTGGTTATGGCGTAGTCTACCAACATCTGGAATTCTACTAGTGGAATATGACATCAATCTTCCAAGTAGGGGTGCGTGATATTCCCCCAAATAATTTGGGGAATTTTTCCCCCCGATATTTGGGGGATACAAGATACAGATCCCAACCTATTTTTGTCTTAATATTGTTAATAAGTAAAGTAATGATTATTACATGATCAATTTAAAAAAGGTTCGCTTTAAATATTTCAGTTTTTCACTTGATCTAAATATATTGTAGTACTCAGGTTTGGATACTTGACGATACTGAGTACCGATACAAATACTTTTGATAATATTTCATTTTTCTATTACCGTAAAAGTGAGTACCAGTATCGGTAAGAAAGCAGCGCTGTTTAGAATGCTAGGTGGTTAGTAGTCAAACCCGGAGTAGCTTTTCAAAAATTATTTAATGACAAACTCATTAAATAATTAAATAAAATTAAATGAAAAGACAATATGGCTGAAATTGTACCAGTGACGATATAAAATCGTCATATTGCCTACACCTACATCCAAGGGAAAGTCGGTTGACGGCAGCTTAGTCGAAGAAACTATAAAACGATGGCCTTGTTCTGCTTGATTGGGTTCAGATCTGGTGACCGAGAAGGCTGTTACAGATAGATAACATTGTATTCCTCAAACTCCTTATAGGAAATAAATTGTTAACATGAGGTAAAGATGATCATTCAGTATTATTAAGTTACGACTGACATCAACCTTTCCTTCTAAGGCTATGAGTGCACACAAACCATCGGAAAATACAACCCACACCATTACAAAACCATTAGAACCGTCAATGCTGGAACACATGTTTTGTTTTCTACCTGCATTATATACTTAGTTTGTAAGGTTTACCACATGAAAACTGCTTTAGGGTGAACCAGTGTTTTATAGGTATGTAGGCTATGTGTTTATTTCCAAACTGGGGAAAAAAATGCAACTTGTATTCCTGTTATTTGCTTAAATGGACTGAGTGAGGTTGAGAGCATGAAGTTGAAGCTGCTGTGGGTGATATAAAACACAGATTTAACCTGCCTTTTTAAGGCGGTTTATTCTGCTTGTCAGACGGAGGAAGCGATGAAGTAATGATTAATATGGGGGATGTTTGGAAAAGTAAATCCTCACTGCAACAAAAATAAACCATAGGGTTTCTCAGGGTGATTAAACCTACATTTCACGGTTGATTGAACATGCAAAAAGTCATCTGTTTTCCTATGGCTCTCTAAACAGTGATGTGAGTTCCCTTCCAGCAAAGTATATGACCATTGTGGAAGGTTTATACTTTGAAACAGACTGTTGAAGAAAAATGACTACATTAATTTATATAACCGCAGGGATCTCTTGATTAGGTAATTTATATGGGGGACAGGTTTATAATGGCTAACTTACCGTCATGTCCCGCAACAGTTATTTCAGAAATTCAGCTATAAAAGCAGACAGTAAATTTAAGATTTTTCTATTGGTGTCTGCAAAGTCCCATAACCTGGTATCTGATTTTCAATAAATCTCTTCTTTATTAAATTGAGAGGGATTACATCATAAGACAGAGTTTAAAAGTAGATTTTGTTGATGGACATAGGCACAGTTCTGTGGTGGATGTTCTCTGAGTGACTCAAAGTGTGCAGTTTGCTGCCTGAGATACAAACACGAAGCTGTGCTAGAAGTCAATGTAGTTATTAAGCCTGACACTGTATCCAAGGACAAGGGTAAATGGTGTGGAGAATATTTGCTAGCACCCCAACGCCTGTGGTAGCCTCATGTGTTCTCTGCCTTGTTGTATGAGGTGCAGAAGGAGTGTTATGGATGGAAATAGTCTACAGAGAAATATTGTAATTACAAAATCTCCTGAACTTACTGTATGTATGTAATACAGTGCCCACCAGAATTATTGGCAACCCTGGAAAATTTGAGCAAAGACACCTATAAAAAATGTCTTGGTCATTTATCATCATGACCTTACACTCAAAATATGAGAAAGATCTCGTCTTTAATTTAAGTAAAATTATTCAAAGAAAAAAAAAATTCTTAAAAAAAAAAAAAAAGTCACAATTTTGGCAATGCTAAAAATAGTTACAAACGAAACCTAATAGAAGTATATTCCCAATCATATTTAACTTTTTTAAAGCACAACTGAGTCTTTAGGAACTATTATGTGGTCATTCTAAGCTTCCTGTTTCACAGGTTTAAATATGAGGTGACACACAGGCCAAAACCCTTTAGATCGGAGACCACACAAATTAAAATGAGGCAAATGGTTGTTGACCTTCATAAATCAGGCAATGACTATAGGAAAATAGCGTCATGTCTGTAACTACCTATTTCCACAATTAAGGCAATAATTAAGACGTTTAAAGCAACTGGAGCTGTGATGAACCTGCTTGGAAGAGTATGCAGGTGTAGGTTGCCCCCACGCACAATGAGGAGGTTGGTTGAAGAGGCAATAATTTCTCCAAGGATCGCAGTTCTGTGGTCCCCAAAAGTACAATTAGACACCACCTCTTTGCCACAAGCTATTTAGAAGGCTTTCCAGAAAACCCCTGCTGTCATGCCACGAGCATAAGCAAACCTAACGAAAATTTAGCTTTTGGCAATAAATACCAAAGGTGGGTTTGAGGTAATGAGAGGCATAGTTATGCAGAAAAGAGCCTTATCCCCACAGTTAAGTTTGGTAGTGGATATGTGATGTTATGGGGCAATTTTTCCGACAAAGGCCCCAGGAACCTTGTTAGGATACATGGCATCATGGACTCCATAAAATACCAGGAGATGTTAGACCAAAAATCTGGCTACCTCTGCCAGAAGGCTAAAAATGGGTTGTTGTTGGATCTTCCAGCAGGACAGTGAATAATAGCATACCTCAAAATAAATCTACACAAAAATTGTTCACTGACCATATAATCAAGGTTTTGCAATGGCCATCCCAGTTCCCTGACATGAATCCCATTGAAAACCTGTGGGGGGAGCTGAAGAGATTATGGAGGAATGGTCTCAAGTCCCTTGCTATGTGTTATCTAATCTCATCATTATATTACATGAGAAGAGGTTGCATAAAGTCCTAAATACAGGGATTATTGGCATGCAAATACAGTCAAGCCAGAAAGTCTCCCCACCCCTTTCACCTTCTCCACGTTTTATTACGTTACAGACATATTCCAAAATTGATTAAATTCCTTTTTTCCCTCAAAATTCTACACACAACACCCCATAATGACAATGTGAAAAAAGTTTTTTTGAGATTTTTGCAAATTTATTAAAAATAAAAAACTAAAATTTCTCATTTACATAAGTATTCATACCCTTTGCTTTAACGTATTTTTAAAGTATCATATTTCATATTTGGTCGCATATCCTTTACATGCTGTTGCTTCCTGAAGTCTGTGACCATCAACATAAAAAAAAACTGTCGATATCTTATTTTCAGGTACTGTTACAAGCGATACTATAACCTCTCTGCATTTGAATGGATCTCTATGGAAATTGGGGGGTGAGACTAGATTCAGCTGTAAATTACACTGGTACAGTATGGAACACATGGCTGGCTAAATGGCTGTAAGTTATAAAGGGTCTGAGCTATCAAACGAGCCCCAAACCATCACTCTGTTGCCAGATATGGAGTAGATGTGGATGGATCACTGCAAGAGTTATTTCTCTGGACTCATTTTCCTATAGAACTCTATGGGGAAAAAAGTCAGGAGAAACAACCCTTAAAGTGATCCATCCACATCTACTCCATATCTAGCAACAGAGTGATGGTTTGGGGCTCCTTCGATAGCTCAGACCCTTGATAACTTACAGCCATTTAGCCAGCCATGTGTTCCATACTGTACCAGTGTAATTTACAGCTGAATCTAGTCTCACCCCCCAATTTCCATAGAGATCCATTCAAATGCAGAGAGGTTATAGTATCGCTTGTAACAGTACCTGAAAATAAGATATCGACAGTTTTTTTTATGTTGATGGTCACAGACTTCAGGAAGTAACAGCATGTAAAGGATATGCGACCAAATATGAAATATGATACTTTAAAAATACGTTAAAGCAAAGGGTATGAATACTTATGTAAATGAGAAATTTTAGTTTTTTATTTTTAATAAATTTGCTAAAATCTCAAAAAAACTTTTTTCACATTGTCATTATGGGGTGTTGTGTGTAGATGTTTGAGGCAAAAAATGAACTCAATCTATTGTAGTATAAGTCTGTAACGTAATAAAACGTGGAGAAGGTGAAAGGGTGGGGAGACTTCCCGGCTTGACTGTAATTGTGACACATCTGCAACCTAAATCATTTCTGTAATATTACGTAGGTGTATTCCATTAAGCTTTTGATAAAATGAATGACTCATTATCACATGTAATATCATTCATCACATCAGGAATTAAAGGAGCTATCTTAAAGTGGATTCAAAATGGCTTCAGGGTTTTATGCAAAGAAAAATAAGAGGCATCATGTCTGGGCAGATTTGAAAATGGAGTTCCTCAGGGCTTGGTCTTGGGACCTAGGATTCTTTGTTTACATAAATACAATGCTGAAGAAATTAGTAGGAATTTTCAGGTGTCTTTCAGTAGCTGTCATAAGTCCTTGATTGGGCAAAACAATCCACTTACCTTGATTCAAGGCCTTAATTGGCTGCTGATTGAAAGGAAACCACAAATACCTGTCGGCACTGTGGCCCTCCATGAGTTTTAATGCTCCTGTCCTATTCTCGTCATTCAGAATTATTACGACCTCTTTTGACCTTTCAAAAATCCTTCAAAATGTGTATCCCATGGTAAATTTTGAGGTGGTCAGTCACAGCAGTTGGTTATTAGAATTAGTACCTAGAGAGGCCATTCGTTTTCACTGTTTGCTGGTGTGCAGTGCACTTTATTATACATTCTGGTAGTTTCCGCTTTATTATATTTGCCATGCAGTTACCACAACGTATCACACATTACATTCGGCATAGAATTACGGCATAGATTTCAGAAAATTAACAATATTCTTCTGTCCAGAACCACACAAAGCATGCATCATCATTGTATGATCCAGTTCTTCCAAATTCATCTTCAAAAAAGGCCCATTCATCCATCTCTTCTGATGAGCATACTGGTGTCCGCAGGCTTCTCCTTGTCCAGATGCATGTAAGTATTATTTAATTGTCATGACTATCTGTACAATGCCTTAGCTGACACAATGTCACAGATCAAATGAACCATAATTCAAATGAAATCATAATCAATTTACTGTAGCACCAAAGGATGACCTATTGACTTACGTCCTGATCCCCTTTCAAAAATCTGTCTAGGATATCCTGTAATGTACAACATTTGTCTTATTTTGCACATTCTTAATTAACACTACAATAACACTAACAAAATGGGCAATTTCAGGTTATTGGCGAATATGTCAATATGTTTTACAGATTATGTCAGTATAAATTTTTTGTCTGCTGCTGTTTTATAACCATCATACTCTCGTACTCTGCATACTCACGGAGGCAATTCACTTTAATAATTGAACTTTGAGACTGTAAATGTATGTATATAAAAAGGCCTTACACGCCATTACCTTGGTTTGCATTCCATTAAACTTTTATTACACCCTTTGGCGGAAATCTTCATAATGACTGGACGTAATGCAATCACCTATCAGGGAATAAACTTCCAGTGCTTTCCTTGTTTTGAGGGTGACCCAGAGATGAGGTTGAGAGAATCAAATTGCGTTTAGATAACATGCAACTAATAAATCACCTCTGCCATTTTCTAGTAATGTGTTAGTCAGGATTGGTTACATGAAAATAATACCGTGGTGCAGAGATACTGGCCTGAGGTCTTTCCTTTTAAAGGTCCAAAAACTATGAAGACATTTCCCACCTAGCAAGCAGTTGTCCTTTACTTGACAACTGAGCATTAAGCCAATCCCAAGGGTTTGACATGGATGGAACAAACAAACAAACAAAAAAGTTGTGATTGGTAACCCAGCTTAAGTTTGCATAATCTTCAAAAGCTGTACAGTCTCCTGAACAAACAGAAACGTGGCTCGCAGTGTGAGGTTTTAGTTTGTCGAACTGTAGGTGTCAGGTGTTATAGTTCAGCCCAGTGGGGTGAGGTGATACTTGCACAGCATTTTGTTTATTTTAGGAATACCCAATCTCAGGATGGTGTACTGGTATTGGGGTAAAACATTGTAGAGCTTGCTATTTACCTTTGTTGTGATTAGATTGTTAGATCTGGATTCTAAGGTACTCCCCTCAGTGATATACAAGATTTAAAATCTATTGTCAGGAATATCAGTCCATTGTAAAATGACATACATGCTGATAGGCTCATAAGCAATCCTTCCATCCCAAAACAAAGTTTAAGTGACATAGGAAACACACACACACACACACACACACACACACACACACACACACACACACACACACACACACACACACACACACACACACACACACACACACACACACACACACTACTCATGATGAAAACAGGCCATTCTGTCCATCTAGGGTCCTGCTGTCTCAAGGTGATCTATCTAGCACTTTGTCAAGACCAGTTTGAACAAGTAGGCTGTTGAAATCAGACTTTGATAGAAGGAAAAATGTTGAAAAGTTACTTCTCTTCCCATTAAACTGGAATTAGTAGAATCGTTTATGGGGTATTACATAGTTGCAACTGTGCTTTTGAAATTATATACACATCAAAGGTCACTTCAAATACTGTTTTGTGGTCCAGGCACTAATACGACTGTCAGTGCACACCGCTACAGAAGTTGAGTAACCTTTTCCACCAGGTTTATTTTCTGTTATTAATGGATGGTAATTTTTTTCCACATTTACAGAGATTAGCAAATGCATACTCAATAGATCAAATCTAATTGCTGGACTGAGGTTCTCAGATGTGTGCAGTGGTGATGTGCTATTTGGAGCAGCTGGTAGTCTGTGGATGTGTGTTTCCAAGCCTGCCTTTTTTGGTCTCTCCCCAGCACGACTCCTTGCAAATGGCACTCTTTTATAGACAGATTTCCGTATCGGCCTACTTTCTATGGCAAAAGGTTCATCTGGGATACTTAAGTATATGTCCAGTAGCCATGAGAAACACGATATGTGCATAACATTTTTGACAGAGATAAAGACTTTTAAAAAAGTCTGAATTTTCTTTCACTTAGGACTGTAGTCTACTTTTGTGTGATTGTGCTGAGGTACGGCTGAGATTTCAGATCCTAACTAAAGTTTTAACCTGAAGAATTTTTACAAGAGTAGAGTGGGAGAGTGATCACCAACTCTAGAACTGGGGGAAAAACACCAGACCTCAATTACAAATGAAGGCAAATATCTTCTGAAAAGAAAGATTTACAGCACCTGCTTAAAAACGAACACGAGTGGAGCAATGCCTAATTATGCAGAGAGAATGTTTGCAAAAATACTGGATGGAGCTTGAGAGTGATCGGTAGAAAAAAAAAAACAGCTCGGGGAGAACTTCTGGAAATGGGGTTTTCTGACCAACTCCTTCAGATGTAGTATAGAAATAAAGTTATGACTTTCCTGGAATAATGTTCAACTGAACATTTTTATCATTCCTCAAAACTAGTCGCCTCGGACAATGTTTTAAGAGTAATTGTATGCAGAAACTTCTTAAGTGCTTCCTTTAAATCTACAACTTCTAAATAGGTTTCATGTAAATGACTCCATTTCAAAGATGTTTTTTTTTTCTTTTCTAAACTGTAAAATGCATGCATTTTATGAAAGTACAGACAAGACCGCAACGCATTATCACTAGCAGAACAAGGTGATGAAGCCTTGGAAAATTCTTTTTTGAGTGTTCACAGATTCCCTAGCCTTTTGCATTTTAAAGCAGGCTACATTATTAACTGGAAATAGGCCGTTTGTGCTGAAGCAGACTCTCTTGCCACGTTTGTATATAGAGGGCATCCTGATTTAATACTCAACTGAAAGTTCTCTAAAAGGTAGTGAGCCCTTCGGTGTCATAAAAATAATCTCCCAGGAGGCCATGCGTTTCTTAGAAACGGTTTCTACATTTATTTTATTTACCTACAGATCTAGTTTTGTTCTTTGGGATTTTAAACAACTTCCCAAATCTCGATGTGAAAACCGATTGCAAAACGAACTACACATATATTTGGATAAATGCTGTGTTCTTTACGACATGCAAAGCAACAGGTGTCCGCCTAAGTAAACGCGCTAATGCTTCTTTGGTCATAAATCTTTCCTGTTATCGACGCATCTGCATTTCAGAAACCATACCAGTCGAGTCAGATATTAGCTTAGAGACGATGTGATAAGTAACAACAATGGCCTTTGACTGGCAGGGCCAGAGAAATGAAAGATGAAGTGCCGTTTAATGAGTCATACAGTGCTGACTGTAGTATGCGGACAGCGATGGCCGCTGTGCAAAGAACACATTTTCTTTGAACTTCCAGTTGGACTGACAAAAGCAAACATTTGGAGAAAAAAAAACAAAACAGCCTATTCATATTTCATAATAATGTTCTCTTGTGAACACTGAAGGTAAATCATGTATCAAATATTAACACAGGTACGGCGTACTCGCCACATCAAACATATCCGTTTTCCTCTAGAGCCCTGAATTGTGGATACGGATTTCAATGTCTCTAGCTTTGTAGTTTTTTTTTTTTCCCCCAGCCTTTATGATACGCAGTTTATCACTGTGCACATCACTGCTGAATGCACGTGAAGCGCGCTGCCTGCCTGAATTATTAAAAGCCGTGACTGTAAATGGGCTATAAAATTATTTCCTCCAGTACTTGATTATAATTATTGCCTTATACGCAATGTGTGGACATGGATTCTGTAGTGTTTTGGTGCTGTTACAGACGCATACCCAGTATTCTGCAGTATACAGTAAGATTATAAAGTAAATGCGGCTGGATAAAGTATTACAGGCAATAATGCATATTGTGTATATACTAAATGCGACAAAGCCATAGATATGTATAGATGTTTATATGAGGAACAAACCACATTATTGGCTTTGTTAATAACTAGATCCTAAAGACTTTGAGCATGTAATCTCTTGCATTTTTTAAAGATTATATTCATTGTCTTTTTAAAAAGTCCTAATTATTTAAGAACAATCCATTTAGGGCTAACACAATAGCTCGCTCAGAATGATAGTATTCCCCACAGTCTCAGCATCCTGTTTCTTGTATGGTTCAAATATTGTAGACTGTGTCATTAATCATTGTTATTTTGCGTTATTTCTGTGGAAGCAAAAATTTGAAGAGTGTCCTTAGCACTATAAGAAATTCAGAGAAGAAAAGAGACCATGTTATTCTCTAAGGGCCAGTGCCTTTTTCAAAGAGTGCATTTGTAGTCCCTCATGACAGAGAATTGTGTGCGGTCATTCTCACGACAGCTACACATACTGTATTTATCAAAGACGTTTATGTTACTGTCAACCACAGATAGTCAATTTAACCTCAGCATAACCGGTTAGTTGCTTCTCACAATAATATAAAATTTATGTTTTCTGTGTTTTGTGTCCAGGTAAAGGAAAAATAGCTAGTGAAACCTGGTCAATCCCAGGTCGAGCCAGCACAAGACAATACAAAAAAGAGAAAAAGAATAGCTACTTTTTGGAACAGGTCTCAACTGAAGACAATTATGTCTAGTGCAACCTGCCATTAAGAGGCAGAGATAAAAATATTGAATGGTATAGCAGAGGCAGATAATTTAGTTGGCAGGACAAGATCTGAGCGCAAACTGATGAAACGGAGAGGGGGGAAAGTATCAGGGAAAAAGGAGATGTGTAAAAGAGAAAATTGCTTTTAATGAAACCACTGCAATGAGGACTGGAAGGGGGTCTTACAGGATCTAACCCTCAATAAGCAGGCGATTCATCAGTCTCCGTGCGTGCAACAGCCGACAGAGACCGAGAGCGGTGAAAATTGCTGGCTTGTTGACAGGCCACATCTCAAGGTAACGTCAGGCTACAGTCTTCATGCTTTTCCACCGCAGTAGAACAAATTATTATTGCTATGCTGTTTTTGCCCTTGTATCACGAAATATAATATTTATGAGTCCTTAAAGTAGATTAAAATCCCATCCTCAGACAGAGTGTGAGTAAGTATACCGGAGATAATGCCCATAACATTAAAAAAAAACTCGCAAACTGGTCACTGTTCCGGTTAGCTAAGGGACCGTTTAAAGCAAGTTAAAGGTTCCGCTTCAACCTGCCAGGGAACGCAGCTAAAGAAGAGCTGAGCTATTCCGTAGGAGGAGGCTGAGCCCGGCGGCTAAGTTCGCTCCCGCTGCCGTTGAGCCCGTGCGAGCCTGGCGCAGTCGACGACAGTTCCGCCGCCCGTTCCCATCGGAATGTCCTTCCTGGTTTAAGAGAGGCCGCAGGGGACGGCAACGGCCCCCGGAGAAGGAAACGCTGCCGTCACTTGTTTTACGTAGATCAGGTGTCAGTCTACCTGGGAGTACATGGTGCTGCTTTGAGGAGTATACTGGAAGTAGGCCCTCTAAAGAAGCACTGTGGAAGGCTGAGGTAATGTCACCGGCTCAGTGATACCATGGCCGACTCAGGCTGTGATGAGGACGGCATCAGACCGGATCGCCACCTTGCTCATGAGATCCATCCGCCAGTATTAATCCCACAAAGACTGGTATCACAGTAATAATACAGTGTGCTAGTAAGATGACAGATTCTGCATAGTGCTTCAGAAAAGAGTAATGTTAACAATTTTTTTACTTTATTTTTTGTTAATATTCACCCGTATTGTGAAGCTATGCTTGGTTACGTCTTCCTTAGTTGCTCTAATTCATGCTGAAATGGAAGAAATGTTTCCATATCTGGTGTTTGCCTCTAGTAGACTACCTCCTTGCAACAATAACAGCTGCCTTTAAATTATGGAGATTGTCATCGCTGCGGCACACGTGTTAACCATCTTGTTTTTGGACCTCTCAATACTGTCTTGCAATGACACGCCCTGCACTAATGATCTTGCCTGGTAACTCCGAGGTCTGTCCCTCAGAGCACTCATTTACATATGTCCTTCACACATTTTAGACTCCTAGATTGCAGATTCATGACTTCAAAATTACTGTGTGTGAAGCCAAGTCCACAATTAGGCAAAATGGCCACTTATCTGGTGGTCAGCAACTGCAAGGACAATTTTCATAATCAAGGATAATCTCTGTCGTGTGTAACTGTTGTGTGTTGTGAATTTTTTTCCAAAAATATTCATCTGTAATATATACTTTATCACAATACTGTGCTGTAATACCTTCATGAAAAGACTAGACAGATATGGGAACGATTTGTTCATTGGCAAAAAAAAGTTATTTTTTTTAACTCACAAATAGAATTGTTAGACTTGTATATGTTACAAGTTCATTGGATTAAAGTAAAATGCATACTCTTTCACTTCAAGAATGTGGCTGTTTTATATCTCTCGAGCACTTTGGTAAACACTGTTCATGTACGCATATCCGTGCGTGCACATTATTTTTGTTTATTGCTGTTATATATGGGATATGGGCTGTAATGCATGCATTCCATTGGGGTGAACTCACACGTGCCCACAATGGGCATACTGAGTAGTTTTGAATGACCGTCCATATGCGCCTGCAGGGGTTGAGTGTCGTATTCATCGAGCTCGGGCACATGATGGTTCCTTTATATGTATCCCATATACTGTATATACTTTACTAGTAAATGATAGTATATGACCATAATATATTCTAGTCGTATGCTTTTAATTGGTATACTGTTTTAAACGGTGCACCCTGATTTATATTTGATTTTGACTAATGTAATGACGCTGAAGGCGGGTGTACTAAAACTCCTGAGGCATACTCTGTGTTGGCGTGGCTCACTGCAGAGGGAGTTCCTGCGAAGGCTCCCAGACGCTGCAGCACATGGACTGCAGCTGGGAAGAACAGACTACTGTGCTCTGGGCATTAAATGCAGCGGCGCTGAACTCCACTCCCAATATCAACAGTTGTCTGCGGGCGGACATGGTACGATGCCCCCCACCCCTCCCCTCTCCTCTCCCTCCTGCTCTGACCACAAGTCTCCTTGCTCAGGTTGAAACCGGGACAGGTGCCGGCCGTTAGGGGGTTCGGCACCGAGGACACTCTGCTCCGCTAACAAAGATACATGTGGAACAGCTTCCGTGGAAAAGCGTTTTTTTTTTTTTTTGGAAGCGATTCGCAGGGGTTGTGAGGTTTTGATGGGCAGCTGTGTGCGGCTTCTCATTGTACACAAGCCCAGCGTTACTCAATACCCCCATTGTTCCTAGCGCAGATCCCAGGGACGAGAAAGGGTGTGAAGGGTGCTTGTGGAGCGGCTCTCACACCTAAAGCTGTGTCTGATTCACAAGTTCTCTCTCCCTCTCCCTCTCTCTCTCTATCTCTCTCTCTCACTGTAGACATTGCATTAGGACACATGATTTTAGTGTCACTGTCACACCTGTAACCCCCCCCCCCCCCCCCTCCCACGAGATAATTCCAAACAAACACCATTATAGGGTTGGTGCACAATGCTAGTAGTCAGTTACGGGAAAATAGGGGTCCGTTTCTCAGAATATCACGGAAAATAGCGTTCCGAATTTCTTGGCTGAACACAACCGTTTAACGTTTAGCAGGGTTTTTCTTTCCCCCCATAAAGAAAAGAGTTTATTTGCGAATTGACTGAAATATGGAATCCTGAATGACGGAGCAAGCTGGCTACTTTAGCGGTAGCTATTTATGCTGGACTGCAGTCAGAGGACACAGACTATGAACCCCTTCAAGGGTGGATCTACTATGTGCTGTCAATCAGTGAATGTGTGTGTGTGTGTATGGGTGAATGTGTGTGGTTTGTGTGTATCTGTGTGTGTGTGTTAATGTGTGTATATGTGTATGTGTGCTTGTGCGTGTGTGTGTATATGATATCTATGTGTATATGTCTGTGCTGTGTGTGTGTGTGTGTGTGTATATATGTGTGTATATGTGCGTGCTTGTGCGTGTGTGTATGTGTATGTATGTGTATATGTCTGTGTGTGTGTGTGTGTGTGTGTTAATGTGTGTATATGTGTATGTGTGCTTGTGCGTGTGTGTGTATATGATATCTATGTGTATATGTCTGTGTGTGTGTGTGTGTGTGTGTGTATATATGTGTATATATGTGTGTATATGTGCGTGCTTGTGCGTGTGTGTATGTGTATGTATGTGTATATGTCTGTGTGTGTGTGTGTGTGTGTGTGTGTGTGTGTGTGTGTGCGCGTGTCATTGGGTCTGCATGTAAGTGTCCTTCGAGGGTAGGGCTGTGCTCAGAATCCGCCAGGGCAGTGTTCTCACCAGATGTCCTCAGTGCCAAAGGGAAATAGGCACCATTTCCACTGTAAGGAGTCAGTCGTTATGGGAGAAGCATAGGTGTTTGCCAATAGAAAAACTGATAGGAATAAACACCTGCAGTATGAGGTCCCATTGTCACCCGAAGGTGCCAGAGGGAAAAATGGTGAGGCTTGTCTTCATTTCAGCACAACACAATCTCGGGGAGTCAGTTTCTTTTGGAACCGCAGACAAAACCTTGTCCTTTAGCTCCTAAGGTTTGGTTTATTCAATACATAAGAATGAAGAAAGAAGGAAGTCCCTGCTGACCTGTGGGGAATGTCTTCCCCGTGTTCCCAGACAAGAAAATTATAAATTCTGTAGAAAAGATAATGTTTCCCCATGGTTTTCTAGTGAGCAACTGCTTCATATCCGACTTAAAAAAAATAAAAAATTACTTAGAAAAGACAATGGGCTGAGATATCAGTGTTGAATCAGAGATTCGTAAAGTGATTACCATGATATTTGGCTATAGGATTCCCATTATTTGTTACCCTTGTCTCTGCGCATAAAATACATGGGGAATTATGGGTGATAACTGATTACTGTTGGATCATCCCTTCCAAGAGATCCTTATATGCTGTTCATGTAAAAGCGCACAGCACACATGGCATTTATTAACATATTTATGAAGCTGTCTTGCCAACAATCAATATACTATTGCAATAAATGTAGTTCTCCGTCAATCAGGAATATGTTTCCTGAGATATATAGCAGAACTGTACTATATATATAATTTAACATTAGAAAAGTCTGCTTTTCATTGGCACATTTCTCCTGAAGACAAATAAGACGAGATTGCATCTGGGAGGACCAAAGATAGACGGAACTAC